>JAYRBT010000001.1:87445777-87461783 GCA_036023395.1 Myiotriccus ornatus | reverse complement strand
TCAGTCTCCTCCAGCATGAACAGACCAAGTGGCCTCAGCCACTCTTCATACGGCTTCCCCTCAAGGCCCTTCACACTTTCGTTGCCCTCCTTGGGACACTCTCTAATAGCTTAATATCTTTCTTATATTGTGGTGCCCAAAACTGCCACAGTATTCAAGGTGAGGCTGCACTAATGTGGAGCAGAGCAGGACAATCACCTCCCTCGACCAGCTGGCGATGCTTTGCCTGATGCCAACCAGGACAGGGTTGGCCCTCCTGGCTGCCAGGGCACTGCTGACTTGTATTCAACTTGCCACTGACCCTCGGGTCCCCTTCCATGGCACTGCTTTCCATCACCTCATTCCCCAGTCTGTACGTACAGACACCCATCCCAGGTGCAGAATCCGGCACTTTCCCTCGTTGAACTTCGTATGGTTGGTGATTGCCCAGTCCTCTAATTTGTCGATGTCTCTCTGCAGGGCCTTCCTGCCTTCGAGGGAGTCAACAGCTCCTCCCAGTTTTGTGTCATTTGCAAACTTGCTCAGTATCCTTTCCAGTCCTGCATCCAAGTCATCTGTATTCTCAAGACTGCTCAAAGATCATTGAGAGAGATTTTGTGATGACATCAGCCAGCTCTTTGAGGATTCTTGGGGGAATCCCATCAGATTTGTAGGGATCCAGCTGAAGCAGCAGATCCTGCACAGTTTCAGGGTTGATTGGGAGTTCATCGTTCTCGCAGTCATGGTTCTCCAGCTTTATATTGTATATAGAACTTAGCGCTCATTCCTCTGAGAAAACAACTGCTTTGTTTCCCATTTCTGCAGGATGCAAGAATCAATATCTCACATATAATTCTATCAACTAAAATAAGTTGTATATAATGTTACTGACATGTTTATGTTAGAAACTAGGTTGTTTGGACTTGTTCTGTAAGCAAAGTACAAGTAAAGACATTTATAAAGAGAAACCTTGGCATAAATTTGTATGAAATAGTAAATACAGACGATGAAATCTGTATCTTGCATGCATCAGATTGTGTGAGGAAATTCCCTGAAACACCAGGGAAATGGGGGGGTTAAATATTTTTGAAGAGCATGCCTGCAGTGAGTTGTCTGGGCCTGGTTGCTATTTCAAGAAGGGACAACCGCTTCGTTATTTTAAGAAAGGACATATCCTGAATCAGAGAAAAGCACTTGTCAGGAGCTTAGGAAGCTTTCAGTTATTTTGGGTTTGGAAATCTACATTTATTTTCTACTTGCATCTCTATCCCTCTGTCTCAGCTCACGCACTGAAGTGGGAATCAATATTCAAAAGTGTGGTATTACAGCATATGCAGACAGGCCCAAGTGCTAAAGGAAAAGGTAATCATGTATTCTGCAGATAAGATTAAGAGTTTGGTGCCAAAATTACATACTCTCGGGAAGTATCTTCACAGTCAGAAAAATTAATTTGGGCTTTAAGACCCATTATGCCCATTTCCACTATCCTTCAGATTTTTATGGTGAAGGAAAAAAACCAGAATAGGTGGTCTAAAAATACTCAATATTTTCCAGTCAACTTTTATTTATAAGAATTTAGATTCTAGATTAGATATACAACACGTTCTCATGGTACAAGTAAGGAGAAGTTGTGTCGGTTCAACAGCAATCTGTTCTTCACAGCTGAGGAAAGGTAAGATCTGTGAGATGTACCTGAGAACCTTCAGACAGGCAAAGGCTCCTGTGAGATTCATTGCTCCCTGTCTCCTATTGAGCCTGTGCTCCTTAAATAATTTGTACAAATGCAATGAGAGTTTACAAGCATATGTTTCAAAGAATTACAAGTTTGAATTACCATATTGAAGGGGTCTACTGCCAAGAACAGAAAAGGAGCTGGATGAAAAAGTGCCTTTACTAAATCCGGCCACTAATATCAGCTCAAATATACATCCAAATCTTTGCCTAAGTAAAACCTCGCCTGGGAAACATATCATTTAATAGCAACTCCATGTATGTACGTATCAAAATGCATCCTGCAAACACCAAACTAGTGCTGCCTGCCATCTTGGACTTGGGGTCTTGCTGTTACTCAACCCCAAATGAAGCTTTCCCTGCAGCGGGAATATTTATATGAATATTCTCATTCTCTATTTTCTGATAAACGGAGAGGTCGCACTGCCTCTGCCCAGACAGCTCCATCTGTCCATCCAGGTTTTGTGGTGCATGTAGAGAATTCATTTTCGTGACATACCTGCTGGGCTGTGCACCTGACCCCGGGGCTCCAACCGTGCCACAGGTGCCCCGCAAACGACAGGTAACCCCGCACGGAGCCCCCCGAGGGGCCCCCACACGCCGCGGGCGGGTGTCCCACGGGGGTCCCGGGCAGCGGACCCCGCGCGGGGCTGGGGAGGGGGCAGGACGGCGAGGCACGACGCACCGCCCGGCCGGCCGGGGCTGCTGCGAGCAGCGGGCAGCGGGCAGGGGCGGTGCGGGACGGGCGGCGGCCGCGGGAGGGCGCGGCGGCCGCGGCGGGAGCTGCCGCAGAAGATGTCGGCGGGGCGGCGGGGGCCGCGGTGCCCGTGGTGGCTGCTGCCGGCGCTGCTGTGGGGCGGCGCGGGGGGGTACGTGGTGGTCAGCTCGGTGTCGTGGCCGCTGCCCGAGGCGGGGGCGGCGGCGGACGAGCTGCACAGCTCCTCCACCGAGGAGGCGCTGCCCGCGCTGCTGGAGGAGGCGGGCGGCCTCTGGAAGCAGAGCTACCCGGCCTCGGCGTACCGGGAGGATGCGGCGCTGGGCTCCGGGCCGGCGGCGAGGCGGCCGGGGCCGGGGGCCGCCCCCTCCAGGATGTTCTCCTACCGGCGGGAGGGCGGCGGGGCGGCGGGACGTGCCGGCACCGCCCGCTTCCTCGCCCGCCACAACACCTGGGGCTTCGTGGCGACGCGGGCCGCCCGAGGAAAGGTACGGTGCCCACGGTGCCCACGGTGCCCACGCCACGCGGCTCCTGCCGGACGAGCGCCAGCCCCCGCGGCCGCGCCGTCCCGCCGCCGGCAGCGCCCGCGTCGCGGAGGGAACAGCGGAGACTCTTTCTGGAAGAGAAATCGTGCTTGGAGCACAGCGAGGGAGGAGGCACGCTAAAAATTGCACCAGAGGGGCACCAAAAAAAAAAAAAATAGAATCTCTAGGCCAGAAAGCAGAGCTGCTACGTGGGGTTTGGAGAGGGCCTGTTTCAGGAGGAGGAGGAAGAGGAGGAGGAGAACCTGCTGGGCTGCCACAAAATCTGTCCATCCGTCCAGCTTAAAGAACGCTTTCTCTGTCAGGAGCATTAAACAAAATAGCTGGGCTGCACCGGAGAGTCGGGGTCATTATTTTTTCCAGCTTTAAAATATTTTCCTTTTTAAAGTGATAGGTTGGGATGAGACAGACACAGCATCCGGTATCACTCAAACATTTGGGGGGAGGGAAGAAATTAAAAAAAAAAAAAAGACATCCATAACTTTCTGTTGAAAGTACTCACATATTAATTAATTTACAATTTAAAAAATAGACAAGGTTAGAAGCACATAAATCTGCAGAAAGCTTGGCAGAATTGGTGGCAGTTTATGTTATTCTGAAATACAAAGTAACAGGTTGAAAAAAAGATACCGTTAAATAAATATATACATGGTCACAAGAGACCTGTAATTCTACATCAGCTTGCTGGAAATCCTATTAAATAGTATGATCTTAACTCTTCTGGTTTATGCTCTTTCCAGAAACCCTCAGAGGAGTTACAGACATAATGTAGTCTGCAGTTAGCTGCCTCTAGTTAGAACACAGAAGTAATACAGAAAAGTATAATTCATAATAAAATTTGAAATTCATGAGGTGGTGATTGGTGCTCTGAATGCTAAGCTATGCTGCCTGTGATCCCAATTCTTTTTGAGAATCCAGTGTAACATTAACCTTGCATGACAGATCGAGCATTTTAAGCAATGGGAACATGTCCTGCAATATTACTTACAGTTATTTTTTTCATTGTAACTCCTAATAATGAAGAAGTATCTTTAGCTTCTAAGTTATGTAGCATCATTAAAGCATTACTTCTAAGGAATGCCAACAAAGACCATTTATAAGAACTATAAGCATCAAAATTTTAAAGTCATATAAAGATTAAAAATCAGAAAGCATGCAACCCAGGTAATAACATTATCCAGGGTTTTCATATTAACTATTAATATTTAATTTGATTTTGCTGTAAAAGATTTACCACTTACATTGAATTAATGTATTGACTGATAATTTTACTGTTTAACATCTAATAGACCATGAGGAAAGAAGCATCTGAAGACATGAGAAAAACCCCACAGTAACTCATTAAGTATCTGTCATTGCTATTTAGAATGGCATGAAAAGCAAAGTAGGACTATAAATCATTATAGAAAATATTATTGTGTGTCACTACGGGGCAAGGACATTTTTGCAGGTGTTACATCCACTGTGTGTACACAGGTCAGTGTACTGAAGAAAACTTTTTGAAAACTTGGCTCTTTGGCATCCCTCCTCTGCCATGGGAGGAGGTTTTACTCTGGCTGGCTTGGTGGCTGTGACCCCTCCGGACCTGATGTTCCTGCCCAGGAAGTTGAGCTGATGTCCAGTTTGACTTGAAACAGTTCTCGCTAAAATGCTTTTTTCTCTGTCTTGACAAACCAATGCGATGACATTGTAAGCCAAAGCCAAAAGGGCAGGCAAAATTAGTGTAAAAAGCAGGCTGAATCAAGGCTAAATTAGGCTCTGTATCCTTTTGGGTTTGAGGAAAAGGTATCAGCACTGGTTTAAAGTAAACATTTCTTGATGCTGATGGCATTGGTTTTAATGCTCTTAAACATTTTTAATTTGGTAATTTCTTTGAGGTCACGGAAGAGAAAATGTTCTCTATAGTGTCATGGACAGGACTGGAAATTAAAAAAAATAGAGGAGAGATCTGTTTTCATAGAAGCATGATAGAACTAATTTAGAGGAGATAGATTAAATTAGAAGTGCTGTCTCATGATGACAACAGAGAGTGGGAGCAATGGGGCTGGCTGTCCTCTCTGCTAGAGCCCTTGAGGGAATGCCCCACATTGTAAACCCTTTGTGTGCAAAGGTATAACCAGTAGCTTATTTGGATTTTGCAGATCCAAGGTATGCCCTATGGGAACTGTTTACTTCTCAGCGATGGTCCGGTCAATAACAGCACTGGAATCCCCTTCTTTTACGTGACACGGAAGGATAACACTGTGACAGATCTCCTGAAGAATCCCATGGCTTCTCTGACCCTGCCAGAAACAGATGGAAATTTCTGCAGGTAACAGTTTTATCTGGCTACTACCACCTTCAGTGAGAACAGAGACCTCAGAACAAAATGCTGGGTCCCGACCTTCAATGTCTTTCTTACCATCAGCTACATGCTCCTTCCTAGGTTTGTGTGCAGTAAGCTGCCCTGGTAAAGCATAGTAGAGAAAAGCAGAGGTGTCACTGAAGAATATTGTAGCATCAACAGCTAGAGTGGCTTTCAGCTTGCACATTAACATACCTAAATTTTAAACTCTTCTTGGAGGTGCCTACATAAAATCTAGGTGTTCAAGATCCTATTCTAGTCTACAGTGATCTAGTCAGTAAGATCCATGGAGTTTCAAAGGCTATCCAATTCATGGTAAAGCAGGCACCATTGCTCTGCTGAATAACTCTGGAGGCCCTGCTGCTTGCCTTGATGGGGATCTAGCCCTCTGGGTTCTGTAAGGGGATCTCAGGCTATCCATTCAGAAGTTATACACTCAGGACTGGGACACTCAGTCTGATTTCCATCTTTTCAGAGGATATGATTGAATATCTTTGCAATTTTTTTTTATACCCTGTATATCATAAACAGTCAGTAAATGACCCCACAAACAAAGGAAGCCAGGTCTTAGGTTTATCAATCAATTATATCCAGTCTCAGGTTCTTCTCTCCAGAGATAGCAATAAATTGACTTCTTCCTAATTATATCAAAGAATCTTAGCATCACAGAATGATTTGTGTTAGAAGGGACCTTAAATGCCATCTAAGTCCAGCCCCCCTGCCATGGGATGGGACACTTTCCACTAGATCAGGTTGCTCAAAACTCCATCCAGCCTGGCCTTGAACACTTCCAGGGATGGAGCATCCACAGCTTCTCTGTGCAATCTGTTCCAGTGTCTCACCACCTTCACAGTTAAGAATGTCTTTCTAACATCTAATCTAAACCTACATTTTTTTTCTGTTTAAAGCCATTCCTCCTTGTCCTATTGGTACATGCCCTTGTGAAAAGCCCCTCTCCAGCTCTCTTGTCAGCTCCTTTAGGCACTGGAAGTCTGCTATAAGATGTCCCTGAAGCCTTCTCTTCCCCAGGCTGAACAACCCAAACTTTCTCAGCCTGTTTTCATAGGAGAGGTGCTCCAGCCCTATGATCATCTTCGTGGCCTCCTCTGGACTCACTCCATGTCTTTTTATATGTATAATGAATAACTTCAGCTCACCAAAGCTTTATATGTGTGAAATGTATGTATGTAAACTCAAGGATGATTCAATTTTCCCCTCCATTCTTATCTCCTTGAAAAAGACTTATCTCCACCATATGTTTATTTACAGTCAAACATGTGGCAAACTTTGCTGGGTCAACCTTGTGTGAAGTGTTATTTAGAAAGGCCTCTTTAAGTGACAAGGTACGTGACACTGAAATTGTGTCAGACAGGACTCTGTTACCAAAGCATATATCAACTGATGTTCCAAAGAGAGAGTGAGAACTGGAAAGTACAGGCTTCTTCAGAAAGAAATGGCACTAACAGTTTTTACTCCAACTTAAGGTCATCTTTGGGGAAGAAGAGGTTTTATCTTAAGAACAGGTTTCCCCAGCTGGGGATTGCCTTGTGTATCACCCCAGTTCTCAAGCCTGCTGACTGAGAACAGCACTGGGAAAAGCAGTGAATGGCAAATATAAAACATTACTGTAACACTTGTCTGTATTTGTCTCCAGAATATGCTGTTTCTGAAGAGTTATATGGTGGAAAAATGAAATATTTCTTAGTCCTAAGGAGTACAGGTAATTTCAGGCTGACATCCTATTCCCAAGGAATAGAAATTATGGCTTCTTCTGACACTGTCCCACCACCACATTTCTTAAGGCAATTCAGCTTTGAATGCATGAGGAGGTCAGCACACTGGTGAAGTTAACACTGGAATGGTTCTGCTTGTTCCTTAAATATCTCTTTTAATTATTTCATTAAATATTTTTTATTTATCATTAGAAAAATAAATATATCTGTTCTTTCATTACATGCTAATGGCATTTATCCTGCTTTCTAAGCTTTCTCATTCAGTCAAATAGTGAGCTGAATATCTAGACAAGGGGCTTAAAAAGGTATTTGAAGTCCTATGTCCTACTACCCAATGTCCTATTTTCAGAAACTCAAGAGTCATAGCAGCTTCCATCGATGATAAGTGGTGGTGCTGAACACTTCTGAAAACTACACACCCCTTTAGGCACTTAAGTGTGACCTTTAATCCCTGACTTTAAACAGCCACACTTGAAAGTCTTTGTCTTTTATGGTTTAGCAACATCACTCCCCGATTTACCTGTTTGGGAAGTGCCAGTTCACCGACAAAAGAGAAAGCTGCATGATTTATAGAAATATGAAATCTATATACTTCACAAACCTTTGAGAATATTTATTCAGTGTCTTTTTGTTAAGTGACTATTAATTTTCAAACCACTTCCCTTTTGTTCAGTATGCCAGATATTTGCTGCTATTTGTTTTGCAGCAAGGGCAACGTGGATTCCGTCACCTGGCTCTCTAGTCCCTTCTGCAGCCTGAGTCTGTGCTCTCTGGTGAGAAGAGCTCTCTGGGCACCACCAAGAAGCTAAATCTGGATTTCAAAGACAGCTTAGGCCAACCTAATTACCAGTCGCCCCATCCCTACCCTCTCTCCCTCCCTACCACCAGTGACGTGCCACCTGCCCCCCATCGGTTCTGGGCTTTGCCTCACCCTGAGTTGAAACATAAATCTGAAGAACATTAACCTGACAGCAAGAATAAGGTTTTCTGCTGATCCTTCTTCCTTTCCTCCTTTGGCCACTGCTGCTCCTGGCCATGCAATCTCACCCCTTCCCTCCAGCTGACCATATGGTGTTGCCTGTTTTAGCTCAGTAACCCAGCAGAAACCTCTTCTTTTTTTTTTTTTTTTTTTTCTGGATGAGATTTCTACTGGCTTAGTAACTTGAGTCAGCTCCCCAAGAGCCGGAGGAGAGCAAAGGAGAGGGGAAAGGAAAAAAGAAGGTGGAGGAAGATAGATATCCTCATTTTAACATGTAACCATACTCTAAGTATTGAGTTTACCACTGAACTGAGTGCACAGATTCAGAGTTTGATCAGAACTCCTTGCATTATTTATTTTGTTCTTACAAAAACAAAACCAGTTTGTTTTTCATTATTTCTGGACTTCTCATCTGGAACAGATATTGCTTGGCATTAGTGCAAAGAACAAGCAATATGGCCAATGAAAAGTTGGGACATTTGTGATGTGCAGTTTGTGGTTTTAATACAAAAATGTGAGCAAGCTTTGAGGCTCTCTCACAGTCAGGAAGCATCTGGGCACTGGGATCTTAACTTGCTTCTCTTCCTTCCACCTATAACTAGAGTCAGAAATTAATTTATATATTAAACTATCAATCTGTGAGTGATTTTTACATTTAAAAGTAGCAACATCTAAAATTCCAGCCCTGCACACCATCCTACTGTTACCCCACAGAAAAGGCTTCTGCCAGCAGCACAACAGTGAAGGAAACAACAAGTGTATCCGGGCCCTGCTGCCAGTGTTTGGGGTGACCTGTCCCCAGCTTCAGGATGCACTTGACCTGCTGAGATAGCCAGGCTGAGCCATGCAAACAGGCACACAGCATCCTTAGTCCAGAGCTTTATGCAGTGGCTCAAATTTTGTATAGCAAAAGTCTTCGTTACTCACACTATATGACAGGCAAGACCTTTTACTCTGAGAGACCTCAGATCAGTATTAAAATGGTATCTGTGAGGTTTTCTTTGCAAAGGAAAGTGTCATTCTCGTCAGATGTTCTCTTCGTCAAGTGCATTATTTATTGTTTTGGTTTCAAAATAATTATGTAAAATATCTGAATGAATCATGTTATACGTGAGAAAGTTCATGTCCTTATATGCCAGCAATGCATTTGTAGCTTGTTGTCATGTGGAAATTTATTAGAATTCCATTATTAATCCACTACGAGTTGCAAGAATGAAAATAAATGTGAAAGCTGATCGGTGCCCGTAGTCAATGCTCCTGGGAGTATTTGGCACTCTCTTGAAAAATGCTTCTGACCTATTGAACACAAAAGAAATCTCTGGCCTTTAGAAAGGAAACATAGCTGACATTTCAATAGTCTTCTTCTATCTAATGAGTTTCAAGTGACTTGTGTACACCAATTTGATATTAAATTTATTTAGTAGCAAATTTCATTTGTTTTGTTTTAGAACAGACTCAAGTTCCAAACCTTGACAATAAATATTTTCATTTTCAAGGATGTGAGGAATACAGACTGGCCTTTTTGGTGCTCCAGCCTTAATATTTAATCAGCTGGAGAGAAAATGTGAAAACCCTAAAGTAATAAGAGAAATAATATTTAATAATGAAAGAAAGAGAGCTGTGATGCATCTGACTAGCACTAATTGCAAGGCGTTTTGGTGTTGCAGCTACAGTCTGGATTCCTCATCTCTGACCTAGAGACTGCCATTTCCCAGAGGGAGACGGGCTGCCCCTCTCTGAGAAGACTCTCTGATGTCCAGGATAGAGACAGCATTTGTTAGCAACTACACAGCATCCTATCTGAAGGCTGATAAATGGACAATAGGGGCAAGAAAAATTAAATGGTTCAGGGATATAAATAGGCTAAGCTGGTATGTCTATGCCACAGACAAGCTGAAAAGATTGAGTCCTATTCTTGCAGTTTTCAGTGGGAGCAAGACTGAGCCCGACATTAAAGAATAGAGCAGCTATTGTTCTAAGCACATTTCCCAACACACAGGCTGCTCAGAGGATCCCTCTTTCCAAGAAGGCTTCTGGGTCTGCCTTGTTACAGCTGCAGTCTGGAAAACAGGCAATTAATTTTAAACGTGTGCCGCTTCCTTGACATCAGGTTCAGCACATTCATAGGGACCCACTGCAGCTTTCTTAGAGATGGAGCCATTACATGGCTGCTGTGAAGTGGCACAAGAGAAAAGCAGTGAGCTTTGGGATCAGTCCACCATTGGTTTTCTTTTGCTATTAGTCTGAAGGATGGTGTTTCAAATTCGGATTCCCCTCCTTATTTATGACCTCCATCAGGGGTGACTCCGTCAGGGCCTTTTTATCCACCATGTTCCTCTGGTGCTTGAGGTAGCAGATCAGCACAATCAGGCAGATGTGTTCCAGTGGATAAAAGCTGTCTCCTAAACTCTGTGAGGTTTCCTAAACTCTGCACTGAGAATACTGACAGGAGGTGCTGAGTGCTTCTGGATTCCACCAGGCCATGAGGAGAGAAGAGGAATTTGGTGGGATAGCAGCATACACAAACATCTGACTTCAGTCTCTGGGCAATCCTGAGAGACAATAAGCCTGCCATGGGTCGCCAGCACAACCTTTGAGATGCGAGATGGCCACCCAACATATAACTACCCTTGGGTTTGTGGAGTCAATGCTTGTTAGTGCATGGATTAATACAACGAATTTGGTACTGCACCTTCACACAAAGAGAAACGATGCACGCAGAAGAAAAAGGCTGAATTCAGACATCCATCAGTTTTTGAGATTCACCTCCTGATTCAATGGCACTGACACATTTCTAGTTCTGGTACTTATATTGGCCCTTTTTAGTTATATGCAAATAAATAAAAACATGAAACCTATAATCATGACCCAATGCACACAATACATATCTAAATTACTATTTTTTTCCTGTATTCTTAAATAACCCATTTCCTAAAATCCCTTTCTAGTGAAGTAGTACGTGTTCCTCTGACTCTGTTTACAAAAATAGTTGATGCTGTGATTCTTTTTTTTCTCTGAGAATTGTCTATGGTTAAACTATATAAAGGTTTCCTGTCTGAAAAACATGGAGTTAAGCTGAAGAAATGAGCTGTTATTGTCAGTGAAGACAGGCAAACAGACTGGTTTCACATAACACTTAATTAAAACATTCTGGGAAGGATTATCTTCTAGGAAGAGTGAAATTATTTAAAACATGAAAACAGATATACCATGAGTACAGGCTCACTTAGATGCAGAATAGCCACTGTCTCAGTACTCTTCAGTTCCCAAGCCTGACTTCAGATTCAGACCAGAAGACCTCTTCCAAAAGCAAAAATGTCTGTCTTTGCTAGCTCCCAAACATGGCTGATAAAGAAATTCCTATCAAAATCAGAGCAGGGCAGAACTGCCCAGCCATATCCAGTTGAAGGCCAGCAACAGCTTTTCAGATTATGAAATTGCTTTCAGCAGAGATTTTGTTTGACGTTCATGCCACACAGATTAGCAGCACCAATACATTCTTTCTGTTTCGGAGACTCTGGCGCGTAGTGAGTGGTGAGCAAATTAATTGCATGAGGGAATAACTTAGTTTTAAAACTTAATCACATCTATTAATCAAAATTATATGCACTTTACAGTAACTCTCTAAGAACATAGCATCCCCTTCCTTCCTTTCTGTAGATTTTAAAGGAAAAAAATCCTATGATGCATTGTATATCCTAGGAAAGAACATGGCTTTTTCACCTTGTGCCCAGTTTGGGGCTATGTGAAGAGGAGCCCTGTGCAGGGTGTGACAGGATGCCTACCTTGCATCCGTGGGAGGGGACAGAGATGAGCTGTGTCAGCATCCAGTCCCCACCTCCTAATTACATGGTTTTGCACCACTGCTGTCACCATAGGAGACGTTAGGATGGGTGGAGGCAGTCATTGCCCTTATGCCACATATGACCTGTATGCTTTAAAGTAGAAAAAAAATGTAGGAAAACTGTTCTCTGAGGCTTTCTTCTTGGCTCTCTGCCTCTTGTTTTCTGCAATAAGAGAAAGCTCTTTCCGAACTTCCATTCTGCTCAAGAAGTAAAGGGATAACAGCAGTGCATTCTCACAGGGCAAGGAGAACTGTGTTCAGGGGATATGGGAAGGATTTGTATATCATGACAGAGAAGTGGAGGAGAATGATGTCAGCTGCTCTGTGGGAAAAGAAGGCTGGCAAAGAAGAAAAAGAGAGATATTCCTCTCCATAGACCCCTGCTTCTGCTCCCAGACCCTGGAACAGTACTGAACATTTCTGATACCGGTTCCTTCTTGGGGACACCTGGCATTCCTTCCCAAGTGACTCCCAAACTCTTATTTTTCTTTTACTGCTGATCTGTGGCAGATGTGTGTCACCTCACTAACGGATTGCAGAGACTGAGAATGAAGATAATACTCAGGGATACCTTTGGTCAGAAATTGGGAGACAGAGAGGACTCAGTCAAAGCAGACATCTCCACTGTGAAAGGGAGTCCTAACCAAGACCCAACATCATCACCTTATATGCCAGTATAACCAAAGCAGCTTGAACTATGGGTTCATCACATCTGGACTTGGATAGCTGTTGTATAAGAACCTTCTAATTAAACAAGAGACGGCGAGTGTAATAAACAATTTAATGAGTAGGTGGCACTCTTTACTCTGAACCGCTCTTGAACCGTGACCCAAAAAGCATGGAAGTGTTACGTAGTAAAATAAATGGGACATGTTGGCTGTCAGTGCGCTTCACAGCATTGCATCTCTGTTGGGAAACATATTGCACTTATATACAGACCTCTCAGGAAAGCTGGCTCCTTTGTAACTAAATGTGGCTCATGTTGTCATCTCACATGCTTGGAAGAGAACTGGCTGGACTGGGTCAAACTTTGCATACCTGGTTTTCTCACTATAAGCAGAGAAACAGGAAAAATGAATTCTTTTCATAAATCAGATGAATAATTAAGATGCTCCCTCTTAATGCGCTGTCTTCTTATTAAATGCCTAAACTGAATCTTCTTCCCTTTTAATCTGGCTTTCCTAATTTCCTGCAACAAAGTGTATGTATTCTAAATAAGCATGGAAAAATATGTTCCTCTACTGCTTGGTCTCCTTCCAGTTACCTTCTTTCTCTTCCCTTCAGTTCATATTTTATCCTCTCCAGGGAGACAGAGAACCTGATTCTGGTAAAGACAGGGCCTGAGAAACCACCTTGAGTTTCCTCAACAGAGCAACAGTATCACCATCTCTGCCCCTGGCTCTGCCTCCCCCTCACCCCCCGCCAGCAGCACATAAATGTTATTTAAAGTTGCTCCTCCGCACCTACTTGTTCTTGTGCCAG
Source organism: Myiotriccus ornatus (assembly GCA_036023395.1). Lineage (NCBI taxonomy): Eukaryota > Metazoa > Chordata > Aves > Passeriformes > Tyrannidae > Myiotriccus > Myiotriccus ornatus. The sequence goes on along the minus strand of JAYRBT010000001.1, from coordinate 87,448,434 downwards.
CAAAGATAAAAGGAACCCAAGGACAGAGAGCTGAATGTGCATTTATACAGAAGGCAACAAGTGCCTAGTGAATGCATGAATAGACCTCTATGGATATAAGGGAGGAATATTTTACGAAATATATCTATTTATCCCTGGTATCCTTTTATTATCTTTAGTAAAAATATGAAGTATATTCCTTATTTGTCACTAGGAAGCAAATCCTGCATTTACGTTGGTTGTGCTGGTAACGGCACTGGAAATTCAAGACCTGCTCACAGCTTTTAGAAGTGGTAACTGTAAGTTTAGTGATTTTGGGTGGTTTAAGGAGTATGAAAGTAATCACACATCATTAGGGAAATACTATGCCAAAAAAAGATGCAGAAACAGATTTACTTCAGAATATGAAGAGTTCCTTTGAAAAAGAAAATACTAATGCTTATGTAAGGTTAGAATACAAGGTTCCTATTCTGAAACAGAAAACCTGTGATAAGAGGCAGCCCTGAATGCAAAGCCAACAAAGTAATAATAGTGTGCTGAACTCAAACGTATCATTGTGCTGTTCAGCTCCTCCAAAACTTCACCTAACATAATCTCAACAAAGAACTTGTTTGCCTCATTTCCCAGAAGAACAAACTGACCCTCCAGAATATTATTCCAATGTGCAAAATTCAGTTTGAATAATTTTTACTGTCAATATAGTATTGTGTGTGTCAGTCAGTGTAGCACTCTGGCTCACAACCCTGTACAAAAAACTGTAAACAGAAGAAAAAGACGGGGGTAAAAAAAAAAATAAATAAAACCATTCCAGTATGGATGCATAGTGTGTGGGTTTCATTGTCAGCCAAATATGTGGAGAGCAGCTTCTTATGTAAATTGGGAAATAGTCACATCTGCCAGTAGTCCTATCAGGCAAGCCAGCATAGGCAGGCAGGGTTCACTGCTTAACCACAGCGATGTCAGGTCTATTGCCTACTCAAAATCAATGAGCACGCTTTCAGAATAAACGTGTACTTGCACAAAACCACCAAATAACTGTAATCTGAGGTCAGACCAAAACCTCTTGCTGCTCCTGATCACATCCAAAATGTATCACCTTGATCCAGTCTGTGAAATGCAGACATTCTTTAGTAGCAATCCTTTCGAATTCCTCTCTGAAAGTAATAACCACATCTTACCCAGGAGCTATGCAAAGAAAGACACTTTGCAAATATTCCTGCTTTTCCTTGCTCTTCAGTTGTTCTATGATACTGTTAGGCTGTAGAGGAAAATGTATCATATTTGCAGACAAACAGTTATTTTTTCTAGTGAGAAGTCCCTTCCTTCATCAATATATGTGTTAAATATATGTTGAATATATAAACATATGCAGAGTGTTTGGATACAGTATTAAGATTAAGCACAAAAGATAACAATAGATCAGGAGATTGCCTCAAATGGACTTTAGGACTGCATTATCCAGGGCCAGTGGTTCCAAGAGTGTGAATCTGCACTGCCCTGGCTGCTGGACACACAGACCCTCAGCCAACACCTCTGTATGTGGTTCTTGGCTCCTCTCTCTTCAGCTGTATTTGCCTATATTTGTTCGTGTTTTGGTGGGTGAGCCTCATTGGACCATGTGTGCTGAATGGCCACACGACACCCAAAGCCTACACAAAAAAAAATGCAAGGAGATAGAGGTGTCCCTAGGGCATGGAGCTGTGTTCCTTAGGGACAGGGTGCTCTCAGGCCACTGAAAGCCAGATGTGAAGTGACATCTTCAGCTGTCAGTGTGAGTTAGTGCTGAGGATCTACAGAGCACCAAGGTGATCACATAGACAAGTTTGTGTTCCAGTTGCACACTGATAGAAATGAACCCAGTGCCAGGGTAGAGAATGCGTGTTTTCAGACAGAACATCACTTATGTATTATTTCATAATAATTTAAAAAAATTTTACTAGAGAAAACTAGACCATTATACATTGATGTGAACAGAAAGTTTGAGCTTGACCTTTGCCCACTTCCCTTCCTCCCACACAGTAAATCTGGGAGAAGAAAAAGAGTACAAGTAGAGTTTGTCGGGAGGTTGTTAAGCTGAACACCCCCTTCAGACAACTGCTGCTCCAGACTGAACAGGATGCTGAAAAAAACATCCCAGAGATCATGTGATGGCAAATGGCCCTTTGGAGGTCAGACTACAGGTGGTGCCAAGTGCTCAGTGGGCACAGCCCAGTATCAACCAGCCTCCTATTCTTCCTTGTGTGTCTCCATTCATGGCCCTCTCTAGGAAAGCAGATACTTTATCCAGTGAGCTACACAGTGTTTCCTAACCATCTGTGGGGAATCTGCAGGTGTTAAATTAGCTGCAGGAGGATGTCCATATGTTTCCTCCATGCACTAGACACACTTTGAGAATTATAACCAAAAATGAAGCCATTGCAGATTGTACACAGTTAAGACTAAAGGGCTCAAGCCAAGATCTTAAAGTAAAATTGCACACAGATGAGATGCAATTTACTGTGATTTGCTGCTTCTGACTAAACAAAGAGAAGAATCATAGAATCGTAGAATAGATTGGGTTGGAAAAGACCTCCAAGATCATTGAGTCCAACCCCTGATCCGACTCCAATTACTATATCATGGCACTAAGGGCCACGTCCAATCTCTTTTTAAAAACCTCCAGGGATGGTGAATCCACC
>JAYRBT010000001.1:87416320-87433269 GCA_036023395.1 Myiotriccus ornatus | reverse complement strand
AATATGTAGCCTTGCAATCCTGTCCCTCCTAAAAGAAAATTCTTCAATTGTGACTCTGCTGATGTGTCTCGTGTTTCAGGCCTTTGCTCTCTGTCCAAATTACATTGTTCAAAATGCTGAATGACTTCCCTCCTCTAGCAAAGTAATAGGGACACAACTTCATGTGTGGCTGAGGAAAATTTTTCTAATGGAAAACACTCATTTTACTCAAACTACTCAAGGTGTTTTTCACTTATTGTATCTCAGTAATATAAACTCGAACTTCAGTATTACAGACTTTGCAGGCAATCTTAAATCTGTTTGTTTTTTGTGATGGTGGCAAACTTTAAACAGAAACTTCAAATTAATTTCCAAAACCAAAACAAGTTTTGCATGTAAATATTAGCTGGGAGCAGGCTAGAGAAGGGTCTGGAGAGGCAAGGTGTGAGGTATTGTGGAGATCAGATTACGGGGAGTCAGGGGCTCAGTTCTGGTTGAGAAATTAGGGGGAGGCAGAGGTGTATTCCAGTGGAAAAAACCCAGGGTCTTCTGGTTCTATATTTTTCCTGTTGTAGTTCATGTTGGGCATCCAGCCATCTCTGAATGCCCCCTCAAACTAGGATTTGGTGATTCTGACCAGAACATAAGTTACCTTGAAGACTGTGGAATTAAAATATGATTGTACTTGACACACAGGGGTGAGAGGGGACTGGCTGTCATAGTTTGAGGTAGGTCTGGAGTGGGGCTTTGGTTCATGGCCTTTGGATTTAAGGGAAGCTTGAGACTTAATTCGAGCGTATGTCTTTGGCTACATAAAGAAAAGGGTCTTAGATTTGCCAAAATACATCCAACTAGTTCTTTCCTTCATTGTTGTGGGGTTTTTTATGCATGTATATTGAACAAAACAAATGCAAATTACTTTGTACTCATGATTCTATAAGCTCTTGCAATCTCCAAAGCAGCAGTTAGGGTTATTTTGGCATGTAGTTCAACTCTTTGCTATAGTAGTGCTTGCAGCACTACTCAGGATTCTCAAGTGGTGCATAATTTCTGTATTACTGCTGTTTTCTTCTGAAAGCTTCTGGTACTGTAAATACTGAAAGAACAGAACTGAAATCAGTGGCGTGCTTAACTTAGACAATGACTGCATGATGTTCAGCTGCTAATGTTGTTCTGAAGAAGCAGGAATAACTTCAAAATGCTGTGTATAATCTGTGTTATGCATAAAAGTGCATATATGTTGGAAACATATGTGGAAAGAGGTATGTGTACCAGTGGTTATGCATCCTTCTCCTTGAGGCAGGTGAAAACACAACATGCACCAGGGATTTGATGAGATGAGATTGGGGTAGATGGTTGTCATTGGATTGTTAGTGTACTGGTAACAGCCATTTGTTTGGACCAGGAGCTGAAGAGAATCTTCGGTGTTAGTTGTGGCAATATTAGTTGGATGCTTACGCTTAAATAAATGAATGGACTGACCTTAAACATTTTTACTAACATGGTCAAACTCTGGAGCTTTCTGATGTTTCTCAGGAGGACAAAAACTAGAGTGTGTCTGCCATCGGTTTCCAGATGACAGAAGATTATCTTTTTTGTCTCTAAGCGTGAATGGGAATAAATGTTGTAATTTGGGATGCCTGGAATCTGTATCTGTCCTACTTTTTCCTCATCAGGAGAGTACTGGTTTCCTCTTCCAAGAAAGTACTAGCAATGCTAGCAGTAAAACTGACCTGCAATGGCAGGAAACATACCTTCATCTTCGGAGTTCCAGATTTGCCCTTTTCTGCAAGTATCCTAAGGATCTGCCAGCCATGATAATGTTAAAAAGCACAGACCAAATTTTAAATCTCCTCAGTTTCACTGAAGCATCAATCAAACCTAGACGAGAAAACAAGTTCACTCTAGCAGAGTAAAAATGTGATTATTTATTGTAAAATTAGAAAGTTGTAGAAAGGCAAAGCCAACAAAACATGCTTTCAGTAGATACATGTATGTGACACTTGGAGTTTTCTTTATAAATGTGATTTGAGATCTCTGAGTTGTGTTGCAGTTGAAGATGCTGATGGAATGACTCAACATCATTTCAGTCTTTGAATAACGTGTTTCAGAACAGAAGGCTAAAATTAGCAAGGAATGAGTTAAAGCCCTTAGTCTTACATGCTGCTCAGGGCAACTGCTTCTCTGAGGCTGCTCTTGTTCCTTTTGTAATCATTGATTGCAATTTTTTTATTTCCCTCCCTTCTGTCTCATGACCTTCAAGGCCATTGTGTTTAGTTGCATGTATTTTTAATGGCAGGTTCATCACCAAGTCTTTAAAACTGTTAAAATGGTTTTAATGGACATTTATTTAAAAATCTATGGCATGCTTATGTTAATTCTAAAAGTGGAAGGTGCCACAGTATCTAGCAGGCATTGTGTAAAAGTAGCCTGAGTTTCATTTCAAGGAAAAAAACTGCCTGATAGCTGGGCATGCTAGTGGCAAAACAGAGAAAGGCATTACTTATTGTTGTGGGGGTTTAAAATACTTCTTTGTTAGAAATAGCACAGAGAATTAGATACCAAGATTAAACGGACTTGAGATTTCAGGACTGAGGTGGAAATGTTTATTGATTGAAAAATCCAGTCTGTCTCTAATCTTGAAACTTTCTTTTGTTCCCCAAACTTGAATGAAACCACATAAATCTTTCCAATACATCTGTACCATTCCTTGGCCATTCTGAGGCACTCCTGCTATTACTTTTAACTTACAGTTGAGTAAGGACATTGGACCTAATCTCTTGATTTAGGTATGGGGATAGCAGTTCTCAGCAGTGTGAGATAAATTCTTACTTTCATGTGTTTTTTCTTGTTAACTCCCTGTGCAGGGTCAAGAGCAAAGAGTACTTCACACAGTCTTCTCTGAGATTCATGATTCTCTCTGGTAATGCTTTCATGCTGGCTCAGAGAGGAGAACAGTATTAATTAACAAATTCTTAGTATGCTTGGACTTGTGATAACAGGTGATAACCTGGATTGGCATGTTGTTGGTGAGCAGAACTCATTATTGGAGCCTGTCCTGTTTGTCTTCAGCTTTGCTGCTTTGTGTCTCCAAACACACCCACCAGGCAAGGCAACAGGAGCTCTGGTGAGCAGAGTGGGGTGCCTGAGGGGAGGCACAAATTGGGCCTTTCTCCATTAGCATATTTTCTTTTTTTTGCGTGTGTCTCTGCATCATCCTCAAAACTTCCACAAACATAACTCTTTGGAAAATCTGCTCTTCTGCTGGGTCTGCATCTGGCAGACACGGGTATAATGGTCCTTACAGTAGGTGATCAGAGGTGCAGAAGGTGAAGCTGAGAAAGGGTAACTGGCACTGACATAGGAGGGTTAGTCATCTTTAGTGTTTCATCCAAAGCAAGCCATCTGCACCTTATGGAGGGAGGAATTGCTATGTACAGAAGTGAAACTTCTTCAAATTCCCCTTGGCTTGGTAGCAGAGTGGCCAGGTTGACAAGGTGTCACAGCCAGAACCGTCCCACCTAAAGGAATTTGGTTTAAACAGTTCAGGCAAATAACTCTTTCTCTTAGTAGGCAGAGAGGTAGGTGAGTCCAGAATGCAGCTTTGGATTTTGAAAGGCCCTATTTGATATAATGTTATAAAGTAGGAAAACATTTCTTTTGACATAGCTTCTCGGTAGGGAATGTAACACAGCCAGGAGGGAAAAAGGCTTTAAGCCTTCAGTGGGAGGTCTTTTTGCAGGTAGGTAATCTTGTGAATCTAAAAAGTAACTGTGACATTACAGCTGTAGTTTTTCAGCTAGGAAAACCCCTCTCTTTTTCTTCCTTTCTCTCAGAATTAAGATTAGTTTTACTTTTTCTCAGAGATAGGAGAGCAAAGTAAACTATAAAGCCATGACTTACCAAGGGTGTAGCAGTGCTGGTACATAAAAAGTAAGAACTATTCAAATAAAAATAGTGTAGACCAGTGAAAATGTGACATTTTTAACAGGTACATTTGTTTATAATTTTTTTTTTAATACTTAGGTTAGGTGTTTCTGAGACAATACTGGAGATGCTTCCAGAAAAAAATAGGGTAAAGCTCTAGTCACAGAGGATCTTTGGTTTTGGCTAGTTGGTCTTGACAGTATCCTTACTGGTTTTGGTGTCAACACGGTGGCTAAAGGTTTTGGGGTTTTTTGAAATGAGGTGTTTTTTTCATACAGATTGAGTGCTTTAGAGTTTTAATGTATGAGAAGAATCCTTTGGTCCAATACTCTGGTCCCAGAGTAGTTCTTAACAAGTCCTTGTTGTGAAGTATTCAATATTAAAGAATCTTCAAGTATTCAACGTTTAATGTAATTTATTATTAAATATCTGAATCTTCTTTTCTTTTTGTTTACGTATCCAGTGTCATTGTGCTATGGATTCAGATTCAAACTAAACTGAATGTGTCTCTCTTTGTGATATTCACATACTGTCTCCATCTGCAGCTAAAATTCCCATGCTGACAAATAAAGGACCAGCTGTTCCTGAGTTGCAAGTTAGAACTTAAGCAGCTTCAAGATGAGATGTGTATAACTTGTCTGGCTTTTTTGCATGGCATCTACATCTCACCTCAGTGTGTGGAATGATGACTATATAGGGCCTTGAACAGTAGAGATGCATCTGTTGGAGTTTATCTCATGTTTGAGAGTTTCTGAAAGTAAATAAGGATTTCTTTACTGGTAAACTTTCTATCAAGTCAAAAAAGCTTTGGAGATTTTCCTGTAACTTTGTTTCCTGATCTTAAATTAAAGAGGCCAAATTGCCATCAAGCAAGAGCGCCTACATTTTTACTGTGATGACTGACTTTTTTTCTTTCTTTTCCCCCTCCAACAGGAACAGGAAATACAGTGGTGATAATGGTTGGCTATCCAAAAGGCATAGAGATACTGGAGCCAGTACGAAGAGGGATTCCAGTAAAAATGACTATTGTTGTTGGCACACGACATGTGCAGGAATATATTAGTGGTCAGTCGGTTGTGTTTGTAGCCATCGCCTTCATCACCATGATGATTATATCGCTTGCTTGGCTCATATTTTACTATATACAACGTTTCCTGTATACAGGATCACAGTTTGGAAACCAGGTAAATGGATCTGATGATGCTTAAGAGTATTTACCTCCTCCGTTTGTCAAATCAGTTGCCTAACTTCAGTTGTTTATTGATGCATTCTTGAAGATCTGTGCCTTCTTCCTATTTTGCTAACTGTGAAAGCTGCTCAGTAGTAGTTAGTGAGGCTAATAAGCAGTATGCTAATTGGCATTGCAAGTTTGACTAGTTATAATTATTAGATGCTCGTATGAAGTAGTGAGAAATACATTTAGCCACTTGTCAACAACAGAGTAAGGGCAGCTTCTTGTGTGATTTGTCACCTAACTGAACTTCCTTCCTTTTGGCATTTAAAGTTATTTTCATTCTTCAGTAATTTTCATTCTGAAAGTATTAACTTCCCATACCAGACTTTTTTTAACGGAAAGAGACCGTGGTAACTTTTTCTTTCTTTCCTTAATAAAACCCACAAGTTGTTCAGGGTAGAATTTTTGGTTCTAAGGCTTTATGAAAACTGCTTTTGATACTTGTAATTCTACCACTCCATTGTAGAGTTACTGAATTACAGCAGACTAGAAGGTGCATGTGTGGTGAGATTCACCTCTCTTAGGCTACCTGAAATGCTGAGAGCAGTGAGAGTTCTGGGAAGGTTAGGAGAGAATAACTTTGCTCCATATGTGCTCTTTTCATACTTCTGTACTTCGATAGAATAAAAAAAAAGTCAGCTTTACTTTTTTCCCCTGGAGGAAATACTTCATCATAGAACAGTTTAGGTTAGAATGGACCTCTAGATCCCTGTGATCAAGAGAGCAATTTCCATGGAATTGTTGAGGACCTAAGTCCAGCTGAGTTTTGAAAATACCTTAGAGTGGCACTTCCCTCTGCTTTTCAGCTCCTGTAAATAGGTTAGATTCTTTCCATGGTCATCAGTAGCTCTACCATAGTTTTCTACTAAGAGTGAAAAATAAAGTTGCAATTACTTATATTTGCAAATGGTTCTTGTTTTATCCTCAGTCCAGGAAAGAATATTGTTTCAATCACTGCTTTGTATGTGGACTTCCCCTTCCTTCTGTTTGGAGATGTGCATTCTGGGGGAGGAGGGAATGGATTTTTGTTTGCCTTCAGGAGTCTGAGCTCTGTATAGGTCTTATAGGACTCTTCTAGGAAGATACTTAATTTCTCTTTTCAATAGCTGAGGATAACACACAGGACTTCTGTATTGGTTAAACTTGTGATCTCTCTGAAATGTTGGTTCCCTAGAGTCTTTTTTGCTAAGCTTTAAGTCTTAGATCTTATATTCTGAGAGTACTTTCAAGAAAACAAAATTTTTGAGAAGTATTTGTAGAAAAAGGGATGTATTTCTGTGTTGCAACAGTTGTTTGGTGAAGAAGGTTGCTTCTTCCTGTTGCCTTTTGGGTAGTTCACACTAAGGAAAGTTCACATGCTTTATTAAGCATCATATCATATAACATGCTTTGGTTTTAAGGTGTTTTGTTTTTTTTTTTAGTGTGAATGTGATGTTTCTCAGAAATATGTACCGCAGACTCTTAATAGATTATGTCATTGGGCTTGTCATTGAAATACTTCTTAAATAAACAAAACTGTCTAGCATTAAAAGGTTATGCCACTTTATCAATTCTCTCTCTTCTAAATGGCCTTTGAAAGCAAAAACGATGCAAGGTTGGAAAATGTTGTGAAGATATTAGTCAAGATATATGGTTAGGAGTCTTAAAAGAATTTTGGAGACAAAAAGCCACTTTTCTAACCCAAATCTTATTTTTCTTGGCTTATGGACTCCAGTACAATTAAAATTTAAGAGTTAAGTATGTTATGCTTTAAAGCAAGCTGCTGTGTAGCTGTTAAGTGAAGGTGAAGATGGTTATCTTCAAGTTTATTCTAAGGCCAGTTTAGCGGTAAAACTTTGGAAGACCTCCTTTCTACTGAAGATGAAACAGGACTGTGCAGAAAAGCCTGCGGTGCTGCAGAAGGTGGAATAGGCTTCTGCTGCTAGTTGTTTGTCCATTTCTGGGAGAATTTTGACTCATTATTTTTAACACCATAAAAATTTTAAAATCACAATTTTCAACACTATACCCTTGTAAAATGATATACATCATTGTAATTACTACAGAGAAAAGCTGCCTTTTTTTTTTTTTTTGTTCCTTTATGGTATTCCTTTATGGTATTTCTTTAGTGAGTATTGCTGCTAGACAGGTCAGCATCTGTTAATTGGGAGTGCTGAGTTTCTCAGTTTCTTGCAGTAGCTGGCACTTTGTCTTGGAATACAGTATTGCTTTCTTTTCTTGCTTCCCCTCTAAGCATAATTAGGAGTTGCTGTACAGAAGTCCAGTATGGTGCATCATGTCTGTAAAGCCTTTCTTGTCATCTCCTTCGCATAATGTGTCCTTTCAGTGCAAAGCTTTGTCTCACGTAGGAGACAGTGTTTAACTGAGGGGAAGTATTAATAGCTACAAGCAGCCTTTTGACCTGGTGGCCAGCTGTAGGCTGCCTGGCAGGATTCCACCTGCTCTCAGGCTGGTGCAGAACGTACGGTCTGCTTGCTCATGGGCTTGACTAACTGGAAGGTCTGGTTATACGGGTGCTGTTTCAGCTCTGATTGCCTCTAAAGCCTACACGGGTTTCAGTTTTCCTGTGCGGAAAGACCCTTAAAGCCAGCAGTGAGGATGCAAGGCTGGATGTGTCGCTGTGGTCTGCTCACTTTGGTACTGCTTGGGTTCATTTTACAGAGAACGTGTGCTGCTGGGCCCCAGGAGTGCAAAACCTGCAGTTCTTGAACATCTGCTGGCTGAAAATAATTTGTAAACAAATTGACTAGCCACAGATTATTTTTTTTAGATGCATTCAAAAGACTTAGTAATCTGCATGGAAAGTATTTAAAAACTTTGAAATGTAATGGCCTGAAACTAATGTCTATACTAATACTTAAAATCTTCTTTCCAGGGACATAGGAAAGAAACCAAGAGAGCAATCAGCCAGCTTCAGCTGCATACTGTGAAACGTGGAGAAAAGGTAATTCAGTGTCTCTGGTTTTTGCTGTAAGATTTAAAAATGGTTGTAAAATCTTCACAGAATTTAAACTTAAACTCTCAGAAAGTAATTGCAGTGTGACATACAATTTTTGGGCCTTTGTTTAAAAGGCAGAATTTAAAACTGAAGAGTCAAATTTTAACTACTTATGAAACGTAAGGCTGTTTTGTTTCAAATAATATCTGGTTATACAGAGTGTATACAGGGCTGGTACTGTAAAGATGGGGAAACATGGTTATGTTTTCAGCACTTGAAAACATCAACAAGTGGATTGCAAAATACTTCCTCGGATCTACTGATTGCACAGTTCTTACAGTGATGTAATGTTCTGTTTTCTTAAAAGAACATTCATCTTTTTATTGATCGAAAGACCTTAAAAATATAAAAATATTTGAAAAATAAAACACTTGTTTTATCTTTTGGCATACAGTGCATTAAGGAGCTGTATAGACTTATGTTGAAGCGTAAATTTTCTAAAGTACCTTTCTTATGTTATGAAATCTGTTCTAAAAAGTAAAGCAGCTTTCAGAAAGTTGGCTTTGACAGCATAAAGCCTAAACTGAGCTGTATTAGAATAAGCAATTAGAAAAAGCCAAGGTTTTGAAAGAAAATATTTGAGTTGAAGTTTCAGGCAGCACTGATGCTAGGTGCAAAATTAGCTTCTGACTAGATTTTTGCTACTACATAGACACTTTTTTCCCCGACCCTTGTCTTAGTTGATTAGTTTTTACTTAAGGACTGATTTGCTCAGAGATGAAAAACAAGGATTAGGTTGTCTTTAAACCTATAATAATACAGAAGTGAGGAAGGACATTGATATGTAAAAACTTTAAAAGCTGTGGTTCAGCAGAAGCTGTTCAGCTAAGATGATGTGCTACACAGAATATCCTTCTTTAGGAAATCGGTTTTGAAACTTAAAACCCCCAGTACTGTCTTTGAACTTCCTTGCCTTTTTCCTTTTTATGCATTCAGCATGTTTAAGTAGTGTTTTATGAGTGTTTCTTACTTTTAATTAGATTGCTTTTTGATGGAATTTAGCATATATTTCAAGCTGTGAACAGAGAGATATTCATACTTCAGTTCATACAAGATCAAGGAAAAAGGAATTGAACCAAAATATGTGTAAAGCAGTATCAAAGCATAACATCAGCACAGGAAAAAAGGGATGTAAAAGGGTCAGGATGAAACCCATGGTGAAAATCACACAGAATGTGTTAATGGCTTTTAAATATATTCAGTAAACCTCTAAAAAGAATTTGTATCATGTGTTTTTTGCAGTGTGCCAGGGAGTTCCTTCCCATAGATAGACGACCCTTGATGAAATAAAATGGGGGAATTTAAGTTATTACACAGTATGCTTGTTGTACTATGAATGCCATGTTAGATAAGCACAGTAGAAGATGAGGTTAAAATCTCTCTGTTAAAATAGTCTTTCTGCTTAACAAATCAGTTCTTCTAATTTGATTTGAATCAGCCTGCTATCAGGAAATTTATGTAAATTACTGATGTAGAGGTATTTTCAGGAACTAATGTAAATTTATCTGGGAATACAGTCCTGTCTACTCTGTAAATGTACATTTTTTTCTTCAAGTATTTCTTTTCAGCCATTTAAAAAGAGTCTGTTTCTTTTGTTGTGACACAGCACAGTCTTTCGTTATCCCTTCTTTTGAGGTTGAGGTATTTAACTAAAAGTAGGTCAATATATTAAAAGTGTATTTGCTATCACATAGATTTTTCCTGAGAAGCTTATGGGATTATTGCAAAATGGACACTCATTTGAGTATGTGCTACATATGGTGTATTTGGATTTTGCCTCTTGTACTGAATGGAAAATAACTTGTTACAGAATAAGTACTTGTCTTAACTTTGCGTATGTAAAAAAACAGTCTTAATTTGATTTACTTAGGAGTTTAAGGCATTAATTATGCAAATTGACAGCATGCAAAGGAAAGAAATACTTGAACTTGAAAGTTTGCTTGCAGAACTAATTCATTTGAGTGTGTGGTAATGAAACTGAAGTGCTTCAGTAAGTAGTAAACCAAAAATACTTATTTTATGGGGATAAAAAAGAAAGAAGTTTGTCCACTCTCTGTTTTTCTAATACTTAGGTTTTATACAGCCCAATTAACATTGGATTATTTCTCTTGCATTTGGAGATACCCATCATATTTGCACTGCAACTGTAAGCATGGCATCAAAAAAACAATACAAACAGTTAGGAAAGATACTATCCTTTAGAAAGAAATAGAGGTGGGGAAACACTGCATTTGATGTTCTGTCTAGTGTGAGTTTGGAGAAAAGTTTTAAACCGTCCCAAGTTACATACTTTACTATGAAGCTATGAAGGGATATCTGTTAGGATGTGGTAGAAAAAAGTGGAGAAGATGTTTGCAGTGTTCTACCCTGAGAATCTCTTCCTGCTCAAGCACTTTGGGACCAGTAGTTCAGAATTAGATTGTGCACTTTGATCTGTGGTGACCTCTTTTAAAATTATTTCATTGGATAGTTACTTTAAACTGAAATGTTCCTGTGCTCCCGTGATCATCATAACATATTACCTAAGATACCATGTATAGCTATTTAAGGTAGAAAATCCAGGTTTGGCTGCTTTTAGCATTTGGGTAACACTTGATCAAATCACCTCTTGATAGAATCTTGAATTAAGTAAGGGAGATATTTTTATTTGCTATACCATTTAATACATTTCACACTCTATTTGCTTTTTACTCCTTTTTTTTTCTCTTTTATTTGCTATAACATTTAATACATTTTGTGAAGCTATTACACAAAGCTTATCCTGTAATGAAATATAGATGTAATACACTTAAAACATGTTATCACATTTAGGGTTTAGATGTTGATGTGGAAAACTGTGCTGTGTGCATTGAGAACTACAAACTGAAAGACACTGTCCGAATTCTGCCATGCAAGTAAGTTGCTGTAATTCTTTACTTTTTAGCATGTTTCTCTGAAGAAATGGGATGAGTTTTCTGTAAACTCTTCTTAACCTCTGGTGGCAGAGCTGAAGCTGCCATTTGTTGGCCTGTTAGATGTTGAAGGGGACTGTGAGACCACGTAGTGCTTTGTACCTATGCAGGGGCAAGGGAGCAATTGGGAGGACTGCAGCAGCGAAATAGAGCTTGCTTAAATTAGAACTGTACACTGTTTAACTAGTAACTCTGAGGTGTCTTTGTGGTTACTAACATCTCTTACATCAGAAAACATGAAAGACAAGGCTTCCAGAACTCTGTTTGTACCAGTAAATTGTGCAACATCTAATTGTCAGTGTTATCAAGGAAGGGTTTATGTTTAATGTGTTAACTTGCACACTGTGTGAAGGAGTAGTGTGTGGCTTTCGTGATAATTTCTAAAGGGCATTTCTTTTCTTTAGGCACATCTTCCATAGAACGTGCATTGATCCTTGGCTTTTGGACCACCGAACTTGTCCAATGTGTAAACTAGACGTTATCAAAGCTTTGGGATACTGGGTATGTTGCACACTTACTTTAGTCTTCAAGGTAGAAGTAGAGTTTAGGAGGCAAGACTTTGTGTAACTGTTCAGAACGAGAACAGCTGTAACTTCACAAGACTCAAGAAGCTGAGCAAAGATGCAAGAGTAATTGAGAACCAGAAAAATAAGGGAATTTTATGGGTAAGAGCTTAAATAGTGTATCGAGCATCTTATGAATCTTCTGTGATAACAGATTTTTTCTGTCTCCAGCTGGTGATAGGAAGGAGATGAGATGGTTTGTCCAAGCTACAAATATATAACTGAATTCAGTAAATCTAGAGCATACATTTGATGTTGTTGAGAACTGCAATTCAAAGGGAAAAAAATTAGTTTTTCTACATAGTGTTTGTGTACTTCCACATATGGCCTGCATTTCATCCCTGTAAATGAGCTGGTACTAAAACCTTCCTAAAGTCATTAACCAGAGACTGGTTAAGTAGAGAAAATGATGTGCTCTCATTTCTTTCTGACAGCACCAGAAAAGAGAGATGAAGACACATGCGGTAGGTTACTTGGTCACTGTTGATAAATAGTCTTGAGTTCCACTAAAATGCTAATAGACATGAATGTACCTCTCTCATCTCCTACTGATCTACAGAGATCTTTAAAAAATAGGGGTGTTCTTTGGTTTCAGGGACTTTCCTTTCATAGACTAGGTCTGCCTTTTGACTACCTTTTCTCTTATTTCACTGAATAGACTTAGCAGATCTGTGGAAGAGTTTTATGAATTACTGTTTTGTTTTGTCAGAGGTGACAATACTCTTGCTATGCAGTATGGGTATACCAGATTTTGGTGCTTCAGTATATTAAGTCAGGCTTTACCCAAGAGTTGCAATATTTTTTGTCATGTGAAAAGAGTTATTGCTACTTTAATATTGTTATATTAGCAGCTTGTTTTTTGCTCACTTTCAATTCTTGGAGTTGATGTTGTGTTATATGCAGAAGGACTTGTCCTTTTGAATACAGGCTAAAAACCAAAATACTAGAACCTTCAGAATAGCTATATTGCCTGAATTCACGCTGTTGCAGTGGATACTGATACCAAGCCCAACCAGGAGGAGTAAATGCCTCCTCTACTTGTTGGCCAAAATGACTTTTGGAAAGCAGGTGGAATGGGATTATATTAAATAGAGAAGCCCAGTTCATTTTTCTAATGAAATAGAGGAAATATATCCTGCTTAGTTATCAGTCATTCAAGTCTTACTGACACTAATAATGTGGGAAATTATTCAGGACTTTTTTTCTAGCTTAGTTTTCAGCCTGATCCAGGTTGCCCAATCTAGTCTGTAGAGTGTTTACTTGAATTTTTTTACTGATGTAAAGAAAAATGTGCAAAAAGCAAGGCAGCTTCTCTCAGCAGTGCACTTGCTGAGTGACATACGTGCAGAGAAGAATGTGCAGCCTTATTACAGAAACCGTTAAACCTTCTGCAAAGAGGTTCAAGGCTCAGTTCAGTTTTATGGACAACAAATACTTGAGATGCTTCAAAAATTTTAAAGGCTTAAAGGAGAAAGAAGGTACAAAGTCCTGTTACCTGGCTTTTGTAAAGGACAGACTTCAGTGGTCTAATTCTTCATTATACTATTTCTTAAGAAAGAAAGAACTGCAGTTCAGCATGTCTGATTGATTTTGTAGAGGATTACTGAATTTTGCAGTTTCAGTGCTTATTTAAATGTCTAAGTTTTGGAAAATCATTAATGTCCCCTGCCCACATACCTAAAGATTAGTATCGTATGTGTCTTGTGTTCAATTGTAGCAGTTCTATAGCTTATTAAAATTCAGTACATTTTAGAATGTGATGATTTGATGATAAGGAAAGAATCAGACTAGAATTTCTTAATTCTTAAGATGGGCCCTTGCTAGTTGTTTGAGGAAGGGAAAAATATTTGTTAGGAGACTCACAGAATAGCTACTTATACTGCAATATACTTGCTTATGTATAAATAATATCAGTATAGATACGGAAATGAAGGTAGTCTGTTTAATTTCAGGAACAGAACTTTGAGTTAAGTTTCAGAATGGATCAGAAATAGCCATGCTATACAATAGGTGAAATAAATGCCTGCCTGTTCTGCAGATGTTTTGTTCCTGCAAAGTGACAAGCCAGCAAATTTGCATTTTTGGAATGGACTTAAAGTTAGGCTGGAGGTAGAGGAGGAGAGAAGTTTATTCTGATGTCAAATGTTTGCTCACCCCAGTAAAAGAAAAGTCTAAGCTTGCCCAACTACTGTCATGAAAAAGAGAGGTTTCTGCAAACTCAAAGGGTCAATGTGTTTCCTTAGTGGAGCCTGCTCCTAATTAGACTGCAGCAATACTGCTGCTACACTGTTGAAATATTCTATCCAAAAGGCTGACTGGGTGGACTCCTATTGCTTCTCTTGGCTTTGAGGTGGCTTTGAAATATGGCTTTTCTTTTGGTTGGCTTTGTTTCTTTACATTCAGACAATAGCATTGCAAGTGGACAATGTTCAGCACTGTTTCTGGGAGTGCACAGATAATAGCTAAAAAATGGTCTCTTCTTCCAATAATGTGAGGTTACAAAGTGGTAACACGGAGCAATGTCGATGCCTGATGGGAAACTAAAGTGTCAGTTAAATATGTTTAATTTTGAAGGGGGACCCTGAAGATGTACTTGAAGTTGCAATACCTGAATCCATAAGTGGCAGCGTTTCAGTTGGAAGTCTGAGTATTGCTTTGCAAGATGATGACAGAAATGAGGTCAGCGAATTGTCAGCTTCCTCCACCAATGAATCTGTATTGCAGTGTACCAGTTTAAAAGAGGACGCGGGTGAAACCACAGCATTGCTTGGTAAGTCACTTAGTTTATTGTTGGACAATCCTTAACGCCATACATTGCATTAGAAGAAGCTCTTCTCTAACCGGTGTTAATATTGTTAGTATTATGGTGCAGACCAGACTCAGTGGTGTCACTTACTACTGGTGTTCAAAAAGTACAAGTTAGGTAGATTTTCACAGAATTTGATCAAGCTGGAGAAAACTGGACCAAAAGAAAAAAAAGATGTAAACAGGAGATGTAAATAGGAGGATTACTTACCCAGAGAATGTTGACAACTTGAGGTATATATGAATATGCAATTTGTTGCCAGAGTCTAGATTAATGTAACAGATAAAGCATATTAAAATGGTAAACAAACAAACTATTTTCCTTTTAATTCCTAATTTTTAGATGTGGATGTCAGTAATAACCGGCATGGAGAACATCTGTCTAATGGAAATTCCCACTGAACTGCTTCATGGAAGATATCTTGAATAGACTGTTGAAGAACTATTATTTTTTATTTAATTAGTATGGACTCTTGTCTAGTGAACAGAAAAAATAACAATGTAAATTATTTTACCTTTCAAACTTTTCTAGCTGGTGTTCCAAAAGGGCTAATAACTAAGAATTTTCTACACAGGAGGATTTTATAAAATCTCCTCTGGATGTCTCATCCTAAAAAAAAGATGCAATAACCCTTTTTCTGTAAGCATTGTTGCAATGTCATTGTGTTCCAAGAGGGCTGTAACAAAGATGAAGACTAGGCAGTGAAAACAATGTAGAATGTGTAACGGTGAAATATATTGGATGCACTATTTACATTCAGTATGTACATACGGAGAACACTTACAAGACTACAGCTGTTTGAATGTTCTGAAAGTTCTGATCTGTTGTAATAGGAGATGGATATTCTTAGAAAAAACATGAACTAACCTTGAAGGAGTCAAATAACTTCATGGATATGTTGTGTACTCTTTTTTTGTGAAGGAAAAATTGCTAGTTGCAACTTTCCTTATATGTAACAAATACTAATTTGATCTTGTAATGTGTTCTACTCAGAGTGGATGCTAAGAAAAGGAGACTTTCTCCATCTTGCAAGCTTTTTATACTGAATTTGGCAGTAATAGGTTATGCTAGGTGGTCTTCACGTGCTGAGCATGTAGACTTGTTTAGGTATATGCACATTGGTTACCTCTTTCAGTCTTAAACTCAGTAGAACAGAGGTAAAGGGCTAATTATGGCTAAGATATATTTATTAGTCTATTTATAAGAATTTACTTAATTCCTTCTTGCTCCTGTTCCCATCCTGATCCACTTTATGTACAAGTTGAAACTGTTTCTTAAGAAATACAAAGTTTCGTTTGGTTTGGTTTTGTTTTGCTTTTTCTTTTTCTTTGCATAGAGATGCTGGAATTCTTCTCTTGGATATTCCACATTAGGAGTTTTTACTGGGTTTGCCATTAGCTTTTATTCCTTTCTGTTAGATTAGCAGTATTGTGCCTTATAGTAAAACACTTAAGAAATCTGAAGCATCTGAGAGTAAATATAAACCCTGGCATCTCCCATTATGACCTCTTATTCAAATATTTATATACTGTAAGTGGTATAAGGAATTGCTAAACTGTTTTGTAAAGAAATATGTATATTTAAAACACTACTTAAGTGTTGAGTTGTTTAGGATTTTAGCAGTCATGTTATAATATGCTACGTTCCGTGATTTTCTTTTGTAAAGCTCTTGCTACAGGTTGCTTAAAACAGTGTCTTTCACTAGACATTTGTTTTAGAGTGCATTTTTGTTTTTAAAATGTATATTTGGAATGTTTTTAAGAAAATATGCAATTCTTTTTCTAACTTATATTGAGCTTCAGTAGAAGCAATAACTTTTTTTTTAATTTTAGAATGAATGTTCCAGAAATGACAGAGGCTTCAGATGGGGAAATACAATCTGAACTTCTACTTTGCAGAGCAGATGTTTCATCCTAAATTTCCTTCATAAAATTCCTCTTGATGCCTACTTAAAAAAAAAAAAAAAAAGCCTCTTCCCTGTAGGAGTGTAACTTTTAGGTTTACTGGAAAACTGTCAGGTTGTAGTTCTAATGTCACCAGCAGGTGCAAGTTTTTGTGATGCCTTTATCTTACAAGAAGCACATGAGAATGGAATATGACTGACTCACCATCTCCAAAACTGAATAAAAAACCAACCCATAACTAAACCAAGCAATGTATAGGGACATTTATGTCTCCAAAAGAATTTTATCAACATTTCCAGAACTGCCTTTTTAACTATCTCTTCAATTTAAAAAACTTAAGTCTTCTCCCTCTTCTTTAACACAAAACTGAACATTGATGTGGTGTATGTTGAGAGGGTTTAAGCTCTAGCTCAAGGAGGAACCAAAAGAGAAGTTATCAAGAGAAGAAGTGTTGTCAGTCTGTGGATTGTGTCTTGCTGATAACTACAGCACAGTATTCATTCTGGAGAGAAGAAATGTGGTAAGTACTTGAGCCTTTATGTAATACCCATAAAACCAAAAGCTTTTCTTAAGAATCAAATCTGAGG
>JAYRBT010000001.1:87399208-87416220 GCA_036023395.1 Myiotriccus ornatus | reverse complement strand
AAGAAATGTGGTAAGTACTTGAGCCTTTATGTAATACCCATAAAACCAAAAGCTTTTCTTAAGAATCAAATCTGAGGGCTGACAGAAAGCTGGGAGAAAAGCTAAAGGACCTGCAAGCTTGAAAGAGTTCTTATAAAATCTGAACCGTGCTGATTTAGAAAAATACCCAAGTATGAAGAGTCCTGGGGCGTGTTTCTGATGCCAGAACAGTACCTGTTTCACTTCAACCTTTCAAGAGAGTAGTTGCAGTTGTTTCTATCAAATTGGTTTGTGCGTAGTTGATCTTTGATACACTTAGGTCTTGTAAGGCCAGCTGTGCTGCTGAGGAATGATGACAATAAAAGGCCGAATTGCAGTGCCTCCAGCAAGCAGCTTGCTCTCCTTGGAAGCACGATGACAAAAATCACCTGAAGCGAATCATTAGTCTGACCTCAGTCAAAAAGCTGACATCCATTAGCAAAAAGAGAGGTAGGATAAAAAGTATAGGGCAGGAAAGAGACAATCTAGGGAGTTTAAAACAGTAGCAAGAGAAGATTAGAAACATGAAGCGTATGAGCTGCTGTTACACCTCATCTGAAACACTTAAACAGGTGTTGACAGCTGAAGGTAAGTACAGGTTCACAGACTGCTGATCTGGACCCCCACTGTGTTGGATCAAACTGGTGTTCTGAGTTTCTAGCACTTTACCTACCAAAAGCCTATATGCGGGTCAGAACTAGTCTTTTTTTCACACCACTCCCCATGAATGCTTTTTGTAGGCCAGGTGCCTTCTGGCTCCCTTCCCTACCATTTGGGGAATCTATTATTCTGCCTCTTGGGCTTAGGCCGTGTCTTGCCTAGTGTGGGAGCTGATGCTGTGGGTGTTGTGGGTTCCTGCAGCCTGCCTGGGCCCTGATATCTTCCTCTTCCTAGCTGCACGTTTTATTAAACATTCAGGAACTTGTCTTGGAGACATCTGTCCCTTTGTCAGACTTTGCTGTAATCAGGCAGAGGATTTCTTATTAGAGGCATTCATGTGGTATGATTATACAAAAAGCTAAAGCCCAGTGCCCACATGAGGTCTGAAGCCCCTCAATGGCGATGCTGAATAAATTATTTGGGAAATAGGGGATGCTGTTTGTTTTGGGATAAGTTTTATTAGTGTTGTGTTAATTGATATGGCTTTGTCAGTTCTGGTGGCTTTGTTAGGGAGAAAATTTGTGAAGTTAAGTGATTGTTTTTGTTGGTTGTTTTTAAAGGAGCTGTGAACATGTCAAAATAAGCTGGTGTCTTAAAGCAAAACTAGAGGCCTCTCTTTGTTCAGAAATTTTAGTTTATTAATAATAGTCTACAAATGACAAATTGTAAAGAATATTATAGCAAATAACCATTTAAACTTGCTTTCAGCAAGCAAAAATGAACCATAGACATTTCAGATCTGAAAGTGTGTTAATAGTGATTTTTATTGCTTACAGTACCAATTTAAAATTGGATTTTGTTTTACTAATGACCCCTCAAGTGGATTCTTCTTTGGCTCTAAGCAATGCTTAGAGGAGATTCTTTGCATGTACTGGAAAAGTTTGATAGGATATCAGTAATTCCTTTCCCCTGTCCCTCACCGCTACCTCAGATCTGAATGTAATCCAGTAACCTGTTGCCGGTAATTAGGGCTAGTTTCTGGAGGTATGCCAGAGGAGTTGTAGGATAATTTAACTATACTGAGAATGCTTTTAATCCATGCTGATTTAATAAATTGGGCACCAGTCTATTCCTGCCAAAGCTGGGCCATTAGACTTTGGGACTTCCATTCCTGTGCAGGGTGTAACTTGCACAGAGAAATGCCATTGCAACAACTTTGTCAAATGTGCAAGCTGATTTTTTAATTACTTAAAATGGTTTGGGAATGGTCATTCAGGTTTTCTGCCTGTCCTCTAAGCTTTCTCTAAGACCAGCCAGTTGTAGTTGTGCAGAGGAGTCCAGCAAGTGTGCAGTGCTGGTTCCCCATATCCTAAGCTGTGTGGATGAGACAGGCAGTGGCAGTGGCACTTGCAGGCTTTCATGAGGTCGATGAGAAGCAAAAGGTGTTGGTTTCACATTCCAGTGACAACAGATAGAACACAATAGGTTGGACTGATAATTTAGCTGTTTCATAAAAGCAGACTTCTGTCTAGACAAATGTAGACATTCAAGTACTGTTAGCAACACCCACTGTACTTTGAAGTACACACCAGTAGGTTAAGGACTGCAGTCTGAATTAGTGGAATATTTTTTCAGTTACTGCCACAACATGTAATAAAACTATGTCCTTTGTTACACATCAACTTCTCATATGTTGATCTGGGAACTGTTGCTCAGCAGAGCCTTTAGCACCATGAACCAAAACAATAATACTGATAATGTAATAGGTTGGGTTTGAGGGGAGTGTGTTAGCTTTTTGGGGTTTGTTTTGTTTGGGGTTTTTTGGGGGGAAAGGCCTGGGGGTTTTTGTTTGTTTGGGGGTTTTTTGAGTGGAGAGGTTTCACATATAGTTTTCATTGGTTTGGGTTACAGCACTTGGCACTGAATGCAGTGTTTCTGTGCTGGATGAGGATACTGAGATCAGTAAGAATGTACTGACTCTGCAGCTCTACAAAGAGGGGTGGAACTGAAATCTAGTAGAGGAGTCAGCTAAAGTATCTCCTGAGGTTAACCTGGAGGGAATGCAGTTGTTGGTGTTGACTGCTGGGTGCCAGATTGTGCTGGCAACTTGACCGTTCTGTTGTGTCTCTCTTCAGTCACCAGTCTCAGTGAGACTTCACACAAAGGCTTGGACTGATGTAAGAGCTTGCTGTTGCAAGAAGAGATAAGAGTGGTCCTTTCTGGTTTTCCTTTTCTGCTTTTAACTTTGCTGTGTCTCACATTTAGATTAAGCTGAATTAGTTCATTAAATACTCTTTAACTGGCAGAAAATTAAATCTGTCAAGGCAGATTGTATTTTGACAAGCTAAAAAACTGAATACTTACTGTGTACTTAACTGAGTTTTAGAGCTGGGCTAAAGGGAGGAGGAGTTGGGGTGGAAGAGGGTAGAGAAGGGCTCCCCTTGAGTAAGTTGAAGAGATGCAATTTTGTAATAGGGCCATGATAAATTACAGTTGAATATGGCAACACCAATTTTTTAAATGGGAATGCTTGTAAAAAATTGTAGCATGTATATGAGACTGGTCTTTACTGGGTGTATTCTTTTCTCTCACAGGTGATATGTGAAGATTTGAGAATCGGAATTGTAGATTAAACATGCACAAATCAAGCTGAAGGCTTTTGTTTTTTTTTCAGTATGGGTCCTGATCTCTCTCCTCAGCTATCCTGCTGTATTGCAAAACTTGATTTGAGAAAGTTTTACAAGTAGAATGTCTCTATAATTGCATGTGTTTGTGTGAAGAGTGCATTGCCTGGGACTGTCTATTATACTTCCATTGGACCTGAAGCTGCTTTTCACTGTCTCAAACATGGTAATGATACTGCATTTTAAAATGAGCATATCCTTAATTCAGAAGAGGAAAATAATTTGAGTTTTTATCATTTTGTTAGTCTGAAGCTTAGGTCCAAAACTTTGAAGTCACTTCTATTATAAACATACCTGCAGACAACCATTTGAATTTGCTAGTCTGTCAACTATTCACAACCGACTGTCTTTTATTGTAACCTTGTACTGACTTGGTTGCATTGTTTGGATTAAGCACTTGTGTCTTTTCCATTGTGTATGTACAATTGTAAGAATGTCAAGTTATGCATTGTTGTTGTAACTTAATGGCTAAAAGCTCCAATTCCTTAATAAATTATACAGACCTTTTAAAAAGCAATGTCTGAAAAGCTTGAGGGGTTTTTCTGTGATACACTGAGAGATTCAGCACTAGCACAGCACAAAACAAGCTTAACTTCATCAGTATGTGCCACTTTACCCCTGTAACCAATACCTGGGTGGGGTGGGTTAACCTTGGCTGGCTGCTGTCCTGTTGAGGGGGAAAGTAACATGAAGAGCTCATGGGTCAAGATAAGAAAGCTACCAGCTACCATCACAGGCAAAACAGACTTAAGTAGATGAAGATTACTTTTAAGTGGCAATAAATTAGTCTTAGAGTAGGATAGTGAGAAACAGAAAATTAAAACTACCCTCCTTGGTAGGCTCAACTTGACTCCCTCCTCACTCTCCTCCCTTTCATGTGAGTGGTGGCAGGGGGATGGGGAAGGCAGGCTGTGGTCAGCCTGTAACAGTTGGTCTCTGCTGTCCCCTGGTCACTCTTTTCCCCTGCTCCATCATGACCTTCCTCTTAGGGGCTGCATTTCTTAAACAATATCTCCAATGTGGATCCTCTCCATAAGGTATATGGGTTATCAGAGCTGGCACCAGCCTGGCTGAAGAGCTTGGCTGTGCCAGCTTGTCGGACCTGCTTCTCACCCAGGGTAGCCTTGGCCTCTCTTAAAACATTAGGATACAAGTTTAGAGCACAAGCTCAGTTAACTGTTGCTGCTAAAAATACCTCATAGCAAATGTCTTGGGTTTTAGAAGGAATGTCTACAATTGGAACAGACCTTAAATAAGTGTTACATTAGTTGACTTGATACATCTTAACTCTGGGAAGCTACACAAGTCTAACCCCTAATGAGAAGAGAATACTTCTCACATGACTTCTTACCAAAAGCTTATGCTGTGTGAGATGAGCAATCAATGGGATTTTCAATACAAGCAATTCTGCAATTTAAATTATTTGGAAAGAGGAAGCCAAAAGCCAGTCTTAACCTTGCATTACTGATCTTGTACTTCCTAAAAATCTGAGAAGCAGATTTAAAACAGCTTTCATTTATCAATCAGCATTAAGCTGGAACTAGCCAGCTTTTCAAGTTATTTTCCTTTTAAGTCTCAAGGCTTGAATAACAGCAGCTATTCTACTATCAGCTCAAAATAATAGATAGACTCCTTCCCCAGTTTCCCCAAAACCAGGCATTTAACGTGTGAATGACACTATCCCTCTGTGCTTTAGAAGGAAGACACTATTTTAACTATGGCAGCCACAGAGCAACTGCCTATGCAAGTTTGGAAGCGAGAAGAGGCTCATGCCTTGGATTTTTATGGAAGCAATGGCACCATCTTTCCTCCGTGAAATTTTCTTACAAGCGTGAAATAGGTATGGTATTTCAGCTACTGCTGGCATGATTCTGGAAACGGTCAGTGATCTTGACAAGAGAGAGTACCATTCTGAGCCTACAGCACCCAACACTCCTTTCTGCCATGTAACAATAAGCAGTTTCTAGATGTCAAGACAGCCACGCATTTTTAGGAGTTGTATCCAGCTCGGAGGAGATCTCACATAGTGAACAAAGAGCAAAACAAGGAAGTTACTTACCTTGATACAAGTTGACTTTAGTTATACACAAAGAGTTTTGGACACAAAACTGTGAGTGGCAGATTAATACTTAAACTTGCTGTGAAATGCTAAGTATCATTTATATTCTCTCTGGAATTAGACCCTGGATCTCAGGACATACATACATACATTACACAAAGTTTAACCATAATCAAAAATAGTGTAAGGCCTAAAACATTTCACAAACTTAAACAGCTATATCAGAAAAATCCTTATTTATTGTTTAAATGCATAAAATGCTATTTATAATGTATTACATAATCCAGGGATTTAAGTTTAAAATAGACAATTAATTGGTATAGAACGCTGGCACAGAGGGTTTTTTGCCAGTGACAGTCACTTTATTTTGACGTTTTCATTTCTGATGGATTTTCCCCCGTGTCTAGTGTCTTCAGCAATCTGAAGAGGCCAGCTGCTTCTCGTATCCGACTGAACTCAATACAGAATGCTTGCACTTCTATAAACAAGTCCTGTACATTAATAATTTTGTTTCTGATTAAAGACTGAAGAAAGACACAAACAAGACGTACCAGGCGGTTCTGAAACAAAAGAGACATGGTTTCATAATCCAAATAAATGTCTGCAGCCACGTCAGTTAAAGGACGTCTGGCCCTCAGCAGTGCAAGTGAGGCATTTCAGGAGCGGTTCAGCTTCATCAGCTATCTGGTACAGCTTTTTCAATTAAAAAACTGAATCCTCTGCTTTATAGTTCTGTACTTCTGGATACAGGAGCTTTCTCAAGATTAATCCCATGTACAGATGAAGCACCAGACCCACCTATGCACTGTACTTAAATTTGTTATGTAATCTCTGAATAAAGGCAGAGAGAAGGGATAATAGCTTAAGATGATGTCATCATTGGGGTCTTGCTTAGTCTTACTTTCTACAATAAAACCACAAAGAAAAATGAACAAGCTTCACATCTCAAAATTTCCATCACCACATTATCAAGGCGCTCCAGATGGGAAGTGACAGCAACAGAACTGATTCCAAACATCCTTCATGGAAAGTGCTCTGCTGCTGAATTAGCAGATGACCCTCTTACTGTATCTTAGAAGGAAAGACAGTTCCAGGGACACCTAATGCAAGAATATGCCTCAGAGCTCATGGCTCATTTCCTGCCCGATCCAGTGAAAAGAGGGGATCTTGGAAGTGTTCCTCCTTCTTAAGAGCTGCTTAGGTAACACCTTGAAGGGCATGCTGGGAGTTGGGAAGTGGAGGCCTAGGAACTGGCACCTACAATTTGTCATACATAGATCCAGTCACTACTCTCTGCTTTACACAGAGCACATTCTTCCCCAAGGACAAAAGCAGATCTTTGTCATTAAAGTGGTCTCATACTTCATATTGTGAGAAAGAGTTGAACACAAACCTTTCTCTAAAAGCAACTATATACATGAAGGATGTTTATCAGACAGAACTGAGGGGCTTGATAGATTAAGTGTCCAAAGCATTTCAGATTATTTGACACTAAATGTAAGTTATCAGCTATTTTTTTCAGGAACTGAGTTTACTACTGCAAAGTTTGCTACCTGTAACAAGAGAATTCAGAAAGTGAACAAGAAAGTGAACAACTGATTTCCTTCACCGAAATCAAAAGGCATCATGCTTTCTCTGCAATACAAGTTAGCTACTAGAGTAACTTTAATAACTCAGGAACATGAAAGTCGGAGCAAAAGAACAAATGCAAGATACTGGCTGATTCCCAGTCTGTGAGGATCATTTCCAATAGCAGTTTTGTACCATGCTTTTCAAACAAAACATCATGAGTCTGTGAGGCCTTATACGCATTTAAAAAATGTTAGATCTCCCAAGCTCTGCCTACTACTTAGGGATCAGTATGTGTTCCTTGACCCTCTGTTCTTTTGTCCTGTGTGTGCCTGAAGCACAGCTCCTACGTGGTCTCTTCAAGCACAAGCCCCTTTGAGCACAGTGTCCCACTCTGGGCGTATTCTCAGCTGCAGTCCAGGTCTGCTGCTGTTTTCCTGTTCCACTACCCAATATAATACAGACACAGCTGCTATTCAGCAGGTCACAGGTCAAGTCACTCATGTATATGGCAGAGTCCCAAAGCAGAGAAGCATCAAAAGCCATCAGAAGATAACAAATGGTTAGTCACCATCTGGAAGGGTGCTGAGAACAAGACAAAAGGAGGGTTGCTGCTATCTCAAACCCCATCGCAACCCTACCCTCCGTATCGTGCACAGTTTTCATCTCTGTCGCTTAAGGATATAGTAGAGGGGGAGAAAGGACTAGAGAAGGACACCAAAAAAGCTTAAGGAACAGCTGCCTTGTTGCAAGAGGCTGCAGTTCTTCACTATTGAGAGGCAAAAGCTGAGGCAGAACTTGGTCAAGATTCACAAAGCCTTGGGTAAACTGAACATGGAACTATTTTCCACCAATGACGTACCCAAGAAAACAAGTTTGACTGGGCACCTGGTGAAACCAACAGATCAGGAGAGAAGGATGTACCTCACACAGCACACAGACAACCCTGCATGCTGAAGGTGTGGAAACCTCCCCAGGTTTCCCCTGATCCTCCCCAGTCAGGGATCTTTAAAGTGGCTATAACTTGCATGCTGGTACTGAAGAAGTATGACAGGCTCGTGAAGCAGAGTATGGTGTTAGGAAGACAAAAGACTTGCAGGCTGTTATAGGTCATAATTGAAAAGCGAGACTTCCATGGGAGTTTTGTCACATTCACCTCAGAGGTCTGGAAGCATTGGGCACACTTGTATAGAAGAGAAACTCTAAGCTTAAAATTACGCAGAAGGCAAACTAATGCTGGGGTGAATAAAAGGCTGAGTGACAGATAACCCTTTTGGATGTAAGGACCCCAGTCACACAAAACTGCAGTTTTGCCAGGAAGAAATGTATGATGTCTACAGAAAAACAGGTAACAATAATTACATGTGAAGTCTTATAAAGAAGTGAAGAACCATCTGTTAAACACTATGTTAACTGTGCTAGGAAAAAAAAACCCGTGCCTTTGAAATAAAGAAACAGTAAGACAGAGTAACTTAATGCTTATCAGCTGTATAAAATCACAGCATATATTAAACACAGCAATATATGGGACACTTTTGCCAAACCAATTTATTCAAATACTCACCTGCATATATTTGTCTTTAATCTGTTCACAGGTGGAAATACAATTGGAGATATAAAGATGAATAAATTCAGGTGGGAGATCAACTGCAGTAGTAAGCCTGTTCAAATAAAAAATATCCAGTAGTTTATGAAACCATAATTCTAGTGATTCTGTTGCAAAACAATTAAGTTAGACTTGTGATATTAGTTTATTCCCCGTTCTGTCATACAGAGCTGATTTTTGACAGCTTCCACAGACATTTCTACTTATTTAGATTTCTTCATTAAGTCCAAAACGTTTTATTTTAGCTCTGACACAATACAGAAGCTGAGTTGGATTGGTTTCTAGTATATCTGACACACCTACAAACATTACACAAATGAGTCAGTGACACTAGTTTCCAATTTATGATGAGGCCCTCTAGCTGTCTGAGTACCAAGGCTCTTTGCAGTAAGCACTGCAATGCCATTTTGCTTATTCATATTTGAACTTCATGTACTGATTCTAGATGCTGAAATCCTTCCTTATTTATACAACTGGAATAACTCCTCTGTTGCTGCAAAATATCAGTTCCTTAGTTCCCTCAGCTGTAAGTTTGGAGCAATATGAATCTCTGTGGTTCAAATAAGAGACCCTGACTAGAGGAAAAGGTTAACTAGAGACTGATGATGCACAGTAACCTCAGAAGCTTCTTCCTACAGAAGAATTGGAGAACTATTGCATCAAAGAATGGCACTGGTGTATTTTAAGGGTTAATAGCAAAACACACCTATTTGTATTTTAACAATACTGCTACCAGTGTATTTGAGTTGCCACTGTTTCTTAACTGAAAGAGCAGTACAGCTCTCTTCAGATAACAACATACACTAAATGTAGAACTCCCTGTTGCAACAGAACTTGACCCAAGTAAATCCAATCAGTCCTATCTCAAGTAGTGAAAGGGGGGCAATAGGGGAAAAGGTGCATGTTTTAGTTTCAAGTGCAGTTCCAATTTTTTGTCTTATTTCACTTAAAAATCAGTGTCTCCCTGTTTGCACTGAGTCATTTGTCTGATGGTAGAAATTGTTCCTGTGGTAGCTGTGCTGTGGGAAAACCAGCATGCCTGGTGGTGGAGCTATCCTGGACATTCAGGGCAGTCACTGCTGTCAGTTGCAACAGTAGGGAGGGATTTATTTCAGGTGTGTTTCTTTCCTCAAATGATATTTAAGTGCAATTTGACCCTGCTGCAAAAAAGACTGCTGAAGGAGGCTGATTTGGTATTTCACATTCAGTAATTGCCATTCAGAAATGAAAGAAAGTAAGACAGATGTACTTCTGTAGTTTGTGGGGATTAGGTGTCTGAGAAGTTTTCCTGTTTAAGGGGCTAGCATTCTGTTAAGAAAATGGGTTATATCAATATGCAGAAGTTATTCTCAATGAAAACAGGGCATGAACCTACAGGAGAGCCACTATTTAACAATAACACCTTTTGTTCACTTAAGCTGCATCAAGAATGCAAATTGGGATTAAGCAGATTAGCCACG
This sequence comes from Myiotriccus ornatus, assembly GCA_036023395.1. NCBI lineage: Eukaryota > Metazoa > Chordata > Aves > Passeriformes > Tyrannidae > Myiotriccus > Myiotriccus ornatus. The sequence goes on along the minus strand of JAYRBT010000001.1, from coordinate 87,406,224 downwards.
TGGAATTAACTGTTTGTGGAGGATTCTCACAATAGCTGCCCTTTGTCCCACTGTACTCTTCTATCTCCCACACAGGCATGCCTCAAGAAGGATCAAAATGAACATTTCCAGATGTCCTAATAAAACACAACTGCTCCCTCAGCTGGAAGAAAAGACAGAAGCTAGAGGCAAGGCTAAGCTTTTAGGTATGAGAAAAGAACATGAACTCGTGTGACTTGTTAGGGGAGCTGTCAGTCACTACAGTTCAAACAAAAACACATTCATTCACTGGTCATTTTGCAAGTTGGGAACTAAACCTGCAGCTTCCTGGGACATAGGACATCTACTTGCTAGGGAAATTTATATATTATCCAAAACCTGAGGTCTGACAAAACATTCAGACATATTATAGATTGCAGTGACAGACTCTCTAAGTGGCACCATTTTAAATAACTGTTTTGAGCTCAGTGTATCAGTTTGATAAAATAATCTTCTAGCAGTTATCCACTCCAGTTGAAGTTATGCAGAACAGGACATGTATTTCCCTATTCTTATCAAAGCAGAAACACTTTGCTAATTTTAGAGAGTAATACAGTGTTTTCTAAAGAAAATAAGCCTCGCCATTCTTGGAGCAGGGATTAACTAGCAAAGCACCTGTGCAAGAAGTTATCTTTTTTTACCATATCTAATATGGTATGTTATGAATCATTAACAAAAATATTTTAATTAAACTATATAAAATTATATATAAATTATACAAAATTATAATTAAAGTGTAATATATACCTCCAATATCACATCTTTCTCCTGGGAAATTGTGAGGGTTTTTTCCTGTTGCAATTTTACTGCTGCTAATAGGAAGCTATTAACATTACAGTTATATTTTAAAAATAGCAAGGCTGTAAAAAGGAATTTAATAATTGGCAGTGTTCTCTCAAGTTAGCCCTGAAGATTTTTGAGAGGTCCAATTCTTTAATACCCACCCTCAACTAACATTATAAACTTAGTCTGGACTAAAATAAGAGGTTTTTTTCTTAAACTACAGGCAGCACCAATAAAGAACTACAGGAAAGGAAGTAAAGCCTTTATGAAAGAAACAGCATTAGATACTCCAGTAGTCATAAAAAGCAACAAATCCACAGCACGCTCTTCCTTGCAGGATTAATCGGAGAACACTAAGGCTTATTATTAAAACATTATGAAAAAAAAAAATCCAACATAAACACCATAAAGAAATTGAAAAGGGAATGACAGTTTGATACTCTTTTCCTACACTGTAATCTGACTAGTTATTCCTTCCATTCCTGTTACTTTTGGGAGTGTTTGGAATGCATCTAAATACAGCCCTGTGGCCTCCCAATCACTTAGTAACTGTTAATTTATTTGTTTTACATACTTAGCAAAACCTTGTTAGATTTAAGATCGTACTCACCGATTTACAACTTCCATTGAATGTAAGGACATGTCCATGTTGACCAAGACAGAAAAATACTCTGTTATTTGACTAGACTGCATTAGTTTCAGCAACATTTCTATAGCTACTAAAGGATTGTTTTCAACCAGGTCTGGCAATTTGGCAGGAGTGAGACCGATATGGTAAACAAGCTTGGGATCCTTTTCCAATTCTCCAAGGAGCTGTGAAGAAAAAAAAACAAAACAACAAAAACCCCAAAAACTCTTGGTTTGTTTTTCCTCAACTATTCATGCTACTTTTTGAAGAAACTACTATAATACATCTAAGATACAGGAGAATGATAACCCTTTAGATGCAGGCTTCTCAATGGAAATTTTAAAGTAGACCTCCAGTGTTTTTTCAATGTACAGGCAACTGTGGCCATAAAACCTTTAGTAAGGCATTTAGCAGTCTTTCATCAGTGGATGGTAAAGAACAGAGGAAAAAAAAAACACATGAAAAGTTTCAGCTTTTTTTAGTTTCCTGTCCAGCAGAAGAAAGTCTCAATTTCAAGTTCACTGTTGTCAGAAAGAGTTCTGCAAATAAGGGTTATTTTATAGTGTCAGCATGATGATTATGAAAAAAAAGCCCACTGAAATCAGGGGTAATATTATCAAATTGAGAAAAAAAAATAATTTGGTGTTGGTATTTCTGAAATAATTATTTATCACAAGCTTCCACAGAAGCATGAACAACTTAGTTATAAGAAGATTTTTCCATGCGAAAAAATATCGGTGTCATTTACTGATCAGCTGTTAACTACATCCAGTCACTGCTATAGAGTTTAAGGATTTCTTCCTTAATAATACAAATCCAAGTCAAAATTCTTGGGTTTTTACAGTTTGAAGTACTTGGAGTTTCCTGAATCCAAACACAGATTATTTAAAGTGCTCAAAGTTTTCTAAAATACACGAGTTAGACAGCTTGTTAGGAAATCATTTTAGACAGCAAAAGTGCATCATACTTGCCTGTGTTTGCTGTGGGGATGTCAAAGGACTTTTAAAAGCTTTTGCCATGATTCTTTTTATCTCCACTCCAGTGCTGTTCTTAACACACATTGATTTATCCCACTGAATTGTGTGATCTGGCTCAATGGGATTTAACCATGCCAATTCATCCTCACATATATGGAGTGGAGGTGGTGGTCGAATAAACTCTGGTCGAAAGTGACCTAAAATGGCAACAAAGTTAAATGTTTTCTTAGGCTGGGGGTATTCAGTTTTACATCAGTACAAAAAGAACCTCCAAAGCCCTATGTCTTGAAGCCACTATAACACTGAGAACAGCATTACAATCCTATTTGCCTCCTAGAAAAACATTTATTTATGATTTTTAGTGATATCCTTACATCAGTGAGTTTTCCCTCTTGATTCAGATCACTAAGTTACTGATCCCGTGGTCTTTTTCCCCTCACACAGCAACTGTTTCCTTGGGAGGTATTACCGGAAAATGCAGATCTCAGTGCAGGGTCTAAGATCTGTTAGCAAACAGACGTCACAGGGAAGACAGACTCCAAAGTCTGAAAATGTGAACATTATGGAATCTGATCTACAGACAGCCTGATAGTGCAGTTTTGTTTTGTTCCCTTTATCTTAACTCCCATTTCATACTTCTCAATTCCATTATATTTTATCTGAAGAAGAAGAGTAACACAGCATGTCATGTTACAGAAACAAAGATGTGAAAATGCACATACTTTCTATAGGAGGTTTTGGTCCACTCACTAAGGCTTCCGTGATCTGGGAAGCAACAGAGCTGTCAAAACCAGAGTTGGAAGAATCTGGGTCAGGATCGCTGAGAATGCTGGGGAAGCTGGCCTTGCTCTGCGTTGGCAACTCGGACTGGCGTTCTGAAAGAAGAATATTAAACCATAAAATTGAAACAGAGGTGCCTTGAATACTAAAAGCAATGAGAAACAAGCAGCTTTTAAAAAATAACAAGCTTAAAAAAACCCAAACCCGATAACATCAACATGAAATTTAGTATAGCATCAGGCAGCTAGTAGTGAGAGTATCAGCTGACAGGCAAGGGACCGAGATATGCAGCAAGGATAAAGAAGAAATAGAAATTAATCTTAAACTTAGTCTTGGCTCTAGAAAAGGTAGGTAACTGATGTAATCTGCATCCAAAAGCATGTTATTAGGTTCCCATGCTACTCCTGAAAGAGTTCACATGGTGTATCTAATTTTGTAATCACTTACTCTCAGAGCAGGAAAGTGAGAAATCTACATGGATCCATTTACACAAGACAATTGTCATACCAGACCTGAAATCAGCTATTCAAATTCACCCAACACCTTTCCGTGGCATTGCCTAATCTACTTGTGCATTCACTGTCAAACCACAGTCAATGCTCCTATGGAAAACAATGGAGTTTTAACTGTTATGTGATTCTAGAGAGATTCTCATTAAAGCAAACCTGAAAGGAGATGAAAGTGTCCCTTTGAAGGCCAAACTATGGAACATAAACAAGTTACATAAAAATAATATTAAGGTTAGTATATACAGCCAAAGACTTGAAGAAGAACTGGCCAAAAGTGAAAATATTGGGGCTCAATACTTGCATTGTCAGATTTTTACGTGTTCTTCTGTCACAACCTATCACTCTTCTGTGTCTGAAGACTTGATGGCTAATCTTCTATGTACTATTTTGATAGATCATGTTTTCCATTGCTTTGGCAAAAAAACTCCAAAGAACAAAAACCAGAAAAATCCCCACTACAGAAACACCACCTGACACTCCTCCCTCCCAGCCCATTAACACAGAACACTAGGAAGCAGATTAAGCCTTAAGCAATCTGAAGTCCAAAATTGTTGGTACCACACAAGAAATCCCTTGAAGAGGTTCTACATGAAACTAAACACCACTCCTTTTCCAGCTAATTGAGTGTAGTGCTGTCATATTTTGTGTTCCCCAACACTTCTAAGCAAAGTGTGCTTGCTCCTTTCTGTGCAACCACGTTGACACTTCCCAGCTTTCCGATACTGCAAATATTTGCATATATGCTCACCAAAGCAGCACAGCAGGGTATGTTTTTCTATTAAAGGCAACAACTAGCATACTTTTCAGTTATTTAAACAAAAAAAAAAAACATTTTAAAGTCCAAATGAGCACATCTTCTTCCCCACATTGTACTGACATAGAAGTGGGATGGTCAGTTTTCAAGCAAGCAGGTCTATTTGCACATACCTAGAGAAAAAAAACCCAGTATTTTTTGGTGTTCAAACCAGCTCCTTCTTCCCAACAATATATTTCAGATTAGCTCCAGATGTGACTCATCAGTCAATGTGACCTGAACAATCACATTCCTCCTCATGTTCCCCTGTCAAAGGATAAGCATCACATTGCTTTTCTTTTCAATCTAGCAAAAGTGGATCACTTTCCCACTCTTGAGCTAATGCTGCAAGATATAACTTTATTATAAACTGATGATATAATTGTAATAAGTAACAGTCAATTTGCCAGGTACAGCTGAAGTACTGGTACAAGACAGCACTGTGACAGCTATGCTTTTTCTCTCACACTAGAAATACTGCAAAGGGTGAAAAGGGATAAAAATACAGAAAAAAACACACACAAAATAAACCAAAACCAAACAAAAAACCTCCACCCTTAAAAAAACCCCAAAAAGCTTTAGATTAACACTGTTCTGTACTTGCAAAATGCTCTCATATTTCAGGCAGTGGCATACATAATTAAAAAGCTACTGTTAAGGAGGATAAAAGAGTTAAGGTGTAATATCTGCTTGAACTTTCTCCATGTGCTGGAACAAGGGCTTGAAGACACTACAGCAGAGTTCAAGCTTTTCCACATTTAGGACAAATGTGAGTGTTTCTCAGGTAACTCACAGTCATGGAACAATTAGAGTTTCCATTCATAACAGAACCACAGCCACAAACCTTCCTTACCTGCTAATGCCAGCTGAAGCCCACTTATATCCACTGACTGGGCCATGTTCCCCACATCCATTGCAGCAATCTGCCGAGGAGTCTTCTTGAACAGCTCTCTAGGAGGGGCCAACATCAGTTGAGAAAGAAAGAATTTTTCTGGAGGAGTTATGGGAGGTAAGAAGCCTGTGGACACACAGTGGAAAACAATTCCTGGTTTTTAATGCAGGAGCATGAACAGTTTCCATGTGCTTCTTGTAGAGCAAGCAAAACTACAATGCAAACTGATGTATTGTTTAAGGCAAGATCAGTGCAGCTGGAGAGTCTGTGTGCACACATAAAATTGTTACCTACTCAGCTCCTAAAGCAATGCAAAATGCAGCACTACCCTGATCACCGTTATGCATCTTGACATCCAGTATCTGAGGCTAAGTCACTCACAGTGGTTTATTCACACGCTTTCCAATCCAGACAGTGAGCTACAAAGTATGACCTGACATCGCAATTCACAGAATCAGAGAATGGTTTGGGTCGGAAGGGACCTTAAAAGACCATCTTGTTCCAACCCCTGTGACACAGGCAGGGACACCTTCCTCTAGACCAGGTTGCTCAGAACCCCATCCAACCTGGCCTTGGACACTTCCAGGGATGGGGCATCCACAGCTTCTGGGGGCAACCTTTCCCAGTGTTTTGCCACCCTCACAGTAAAGAATTTTTTACTAATACCTAATGTAAACCTACTCTCAGTTTGAAGCCATTCCCCCTTGTCCTGTCACTACAGGTCCTTGTAAAAAGTCCATCTCCGTTTTTCTTATAGTCTCCCTTCAGGGACTGGAAAGCTGCAGTTAGGTCACCCTGAAGCCTCCTCCTCTCCAGGCTGAACAAATCCAGTTCTCTCAGCATTTCCTTGTGCCGAGAGATGCTCCATCCTCCTAATTAACTCGGTGGCCCTCTTCCGGACTCGCTCCAACGGGTTATTTGTTTTTTTTAAAAAAAAAAAAAACAAACCGACTTACACCATGCTGTCACACTTGTATTTACTGAATCCCCTGATCCTCCTCCTCCTCTCCAGGCCAAACAGCCCCAGCTCCCTCAGACACACGCAGGGCTCCCTGCGGGCGGCCTGGAGCCGCCGGGCCGTGCGGGGGACACACACCCACACCCACACCCACACCCACCTGAGAGCGGGGTGCGCTCCGCCTCGTCGCCGCCGCGCTCGGGCGCGGGGTTGAGCAGGTGCGCGAAGACGGCGGCGAAGGGGTTCGCGGCCAGCGGCTCGGTGCGGTACATCTCCCACAGCAGGTACAGCGCCGTGAGGCGCTGCGCGGGGCTGGGCAGCAGGTCGGGCTGCTGCAGCAGCAGGACGAGCACCGAGCCCAGCCGGAAGTGCTCGGCCTTCCCGAAGTAGTGGTGGAAGGCGCTGGAGAGCCCTTCGAAGGTGCTGCCGCCCGCCTCCTCCGACACGATGCTCAGCAGGCTCGACAGCTCCTTCGGCGACAGGCTCATCCTGCCGCCGCCGCCGCCGCCGCTCGCCGCCGCCTCGCCCGCCTCCGCTCCCACCTGCGTGCCGGGCGCGGGGCTCCCGCCGCCGCCCCCGGGCATCCGGCACCGACCGGCACCGACCGCCGGCCCGGATCCCACACACCGGACCCGCCCGCCCTTTCCGGCGCTGCTTCTCCGGGAGGGGGGGGGGGGG
>JAYRBT010000001.1:87319311-87391348 GCA_036023395.1 Myiotriccus ornatus | reverse complement strand
GAGTATTTCTGTAAATACATAGCACTTTTACTTAAGTAGAATTGTTATAGATATAGTTCTTTAGTAGTTTTATTTTGATAGTAATAAATGTTCGTGTTATTTTCCCAAATCCAGTCTCTTTGTCTGCATAAACCTTCTCTCAGCTTAAAGCAATTGTATGGGGGGGGTGTGTAAGCAAACTGACCCAAGGCAAAACCACGACACCCAGTCATACTTGAATGCAAGATACTTGTTCCTTTTCTAATCTTCCAGTGGTGTATTGCAACCCTTTATCCCAGACCGTGCTGGTCTTTCATATTTTAAACTTGAATTCTTCAGGATGAGGACTGCCTCTAGTGACAGTCCTCAGTACAGCATTTTCTGGGACTGGGAAGTATTCTTGTAATGGATGTTCTAGCATGTCTCCAGAATAAGGGGCTTCCGCGCATAGGGGATTGAATCGAAAGCTAACAGCTAGTGCACAAGCAAAGGAGATGTACAATACAACTGCTTCTGTTCTGCCCATCTGCCATGAGGGAATTCCCTGCTGTAAAAGCTGTTTTCTTCTTTTGATGTTACGTCATCACTTGTCTTACAATAATCAGAAGTTTCTAGAGGATGTGGAACTAGTTTGTTCCCTGTCTGTTAAGCATGACAATAAAAGTCCAAGTTCCCAGTGCTGCTGGTTCAACCAAGGGTAGTAAATTCAAATCTCATAAGCAAAAGCATTTTATATACAGCGTGCATAAAATGAACTTACTGCTACAGGCTGTCATCAAGGCCAAGGTTGTAAGGAGGCCTATGACATTTTCAAAGATAACAAAATATCTAAAGTAAATGCAGGAAAGTAAAATTTAGAAGGCTTATACAATCTCTTAATGATAGATGAGATCACTTGGGGGATTATTTCCTCTGTCGTAGCTTGTCTTGGTCACCATCGGACAGGAATTTCTAGATGATAAATCTGAACGAATACAGCAATTTCCATGTTGCTCACTTACACCTGGGAGAGCATGCTGACCTCAAAGTGCGTGAAGGGTTTGGTCTAAAGCACATCATTCATCACTGGTGCAGTAAAAGGGCATTCATTCTGTGGGGGTGTGAAAAATTGCCCAGTGGGCAGCTGGCTTGCAGGGCAGCAATATATACACATGCCATAGCATTGGTGGACAAGGCCCAGCATTCATTCCTCCATATTCCTGAAAGGATACCAGATTTGGAAATTCATGCACCTCCTGCTCTTCCTTTTAATTCTTTTCTCAAAATCCATTGCAAACTTCCTCTCTCATCATGACTATTTATAAGTATACATAGAAACAAATGTTTTGTAAAGATGTGAGAGACATTCTGCTTTATTCCCAGAGGCGAATAAAGCCATTTATTTTTAGCCCAGTTTCCTAAGGAAATGACACTGATGCAATCACATTGTCTATTTGTCTGTCTATCAAACAGCCCCCTTCCCCTCTTCCCTCCCCTCCGTCAACTTCTCATCATTAATCCTTTCCAGCTGGATCTGAAAGAAAGGCAAAATCCTTTCAAAAGCGTTAAATGCACATTAGTTTTATGAAAATCAGTGGCTGGGCCAGAGGAGAGATCTCGTCAGTTCCCTCATGGGAGTAGTCAGTACTGGTTGAACTCAGCAGGTGGGCAGCAACAGGCTGGCCTGTCACCCTGGGCATAGCTGCAATACTGCTGAGATGCATGTTGTCTCCTAAAGGTGGAAGAACAAGAGGCACTGGGGTGGGAGTTCAGAGGTACTTCTGGAGGGGCTCTCCTGTGTACTTGGCAGTATTTCAGAGGTGGGGAGAGAGAGGCGATGGCACAGGGGAAGGGAAGGAGTGGGGTCGTGGGATGTGTGGCATGCAGAGGTCAGAGCACTGCTGGGGTTTTTCTTTATATCCCAGAGGGGCTGAATGTTGAGGTCGTATTCTGGGGAGCTTCTCAGTGGTGGCTCAGGGAGCATGGTAGAAAATAAATGCAAAGCCATTGCTAGAGAAGTGGTCAGCACTGTCTTTGCCATTACCAGACAAGTGTTGAAGTATTTCCCAGGTAATTCTTATCATGGAAAGTCAAACACGCTGGAGAAATGGGGAAAGGTTCACATCTAATCGGGCAGTTGATAACCCCATTGCAAGTCCATGTGCTGCCTCAAACAAAGAGTGCAGATTAAGTTGCGGCCAGTCTCTGGGTTTTTCCAGTGTCGCTGCTGGGAGACACTTACCTACCAAACATACCAAGGATATTCAGACCAGTGCAGAAGGCCAGCCTGCCCCCTCACTGCCTGACCAGCTACCTCTTCTAAGATATAGTTAGCTGCTTCTAACTAAGATACAGTTCTGAGCAGTGCATGTATGTTTCCGTGTTGGAGGGAAGTATGTAGCAGAATTGTTTATTTACCGTGTTTCCAGAGATGTCTGGAAGATAGTCCATATTCCTGCAAGGAGTCTGAAGATAAGGCTAAGATTATAACCCTAGCAAACATGAGTTCATATTTCCATTTTGACATACATATTCTCTTATATTTCAGCATCATGACATTGTCCCCAGTGACCTGTATTTTAGGTCTAAGTGGGAATGGAAGTGTGTAAACACCTTGGAGTTATGTAACGTGGTGCCACATTATGGGAGAAGGGGACACAGGTAAAAGGAACAGCATTTTTGGTTTTCAGACAGCTTCTCCGACTTAGTCTAGCATCTGCTAATGCCTTCCTAACATCCTTAATGTGATGTTTGAGAGGTTTTTTTAATGGAGAAATTGGTAAGATCATTTAAGAGACTAAGCTTCCTTCAGTTCCTCCCTATTCACTAATACGCTGATCAGCAGATGAGGTTTTAACATCTTAGCAAAGAGATAAGGTCTCTTGTCACAGCACTGGAAAGCAGCTTTTTCTGATAGGGAATTCCAACAAGTCAATACCCCAAAAATGCATTTAAACTAGTGTTGGTAACATGGCTTTTCTTCAGGTGTCCTATCCTTCCTCACTAAACCCAAGCTACTTGTTGCCCAAATTCTTTCAAGTTTAAATCTGAAGTGTCTGAGTGTCTGGAAACTACTGTCTTGCAGGGGATTCAGAACATGCTAATGGGTAAAGATGCAATAAAAGAGATTAAAAAAGCAGTGTCCCTATTCTGGTGAACAATGTAAATAAGAAAATTCTCCCCTCCCCCACTCATTAAAAAGAAAATAAAATTACAATCTTCTTAAGTAAGATGACAAGGCAGTAATCTGTTGCAGCAGGGTAGGAGAGAGCGGGAGAAAGGAAGGGGACAAAGCTTTCCAATTCTCCTTCATGTGCTTACTGCTTTTGGACACAGGTCCAAGTTTTTTAAAATGCAGTTACCCTGAGAGTACATGGCAAAGAAGACTGAAGATATACCTACAGTATGAACCTCTCACATACACAAACTGTGATGCACACAAGCACTGCAGAGATATGAGATGCTGTGGCATCCTTAATTTCTCTTGCTGTCCCTGCCTATCATCAAAGACTGACATTCTTAATTGACACCCTCACAGAAGGTGTGAAGGTGCAGAGTGCTGTTAACACAAATGACATGGAGCACACCAACATCCAAATAAGTTTGGAGGCTGAGCCACTTTGCCTACAGACACTGAAATAATTTTGCAAGTATTTAATATATAATGAAACCTTCTTTTCTCATCAGATGATCTGACCTTGGAATATGACTTTACATGGCCAGGACAGAAGATGGTGAGGTAGGTCAAGTAATGTAATAATGGGCAGAAACATTCTAATTGTAAGTATACTGTCAGAAAAAACCCGAATCCTTTCTCCAAAGGGGAATCCCTGGCTTTCTTTGGGTTCCTTGTTTCATGCACTATGCATCTCACACTTGTGTTCATGAATGTTTCCTTGTGATCAGCCACCATTTGCAGATCTATGTGTCTGACTGCCAGTCATTCCTGCGTTTCTTGCAGAGATCACACCAAGGACAGACACATGCAGGAAGTGTAGTTGGAAAAGTGCACTTTCCCTCAGCCAGCTACTATTTCACATGTATTAGCCACCGGAGCCTGTGGTTTGGCATCAGCAGCCACAGCACAAACTTCCTCCTATACACAGCATTAGCAGTTGTCTAATCGACATGAGAATGGTTACCTAAGCCTGGCACAACCATCTCTCAGTTCATGCACTGGGCCCCTCTCTGGTTTACTATAGCATTTTGGGTCAGAACAAGCTCTTCAGAGGGCTCCATGCAGGCCTCATTCCCTATGCAATAACTCTGTAGCTGCTCATCACCTCTACTCTAGATCTTGATGCCATTTCACAACCCTGTGGCACCAGAGATCTCAACTGGCAAGGGCTGAGGCAAACAACAGCTGTCTCCATTCAGCTATGTCAGCAGCAACATTTCTTTGCCAGGACCTATCACCATCAAGTAAGGGTTAAAAAAGACCTCTGCTGAAATGCCCTTCATGGCCAGAGCCTTCTGCGTGCATCCTTCTGAAATAACATCACAGTCCAAAACAGGAACAGCTCATTCACTGGTGCAGGATCCTTGGGCAGCAGCTGGAGAAGACACAAGAGAAAAAGCTGAATCAGAAGCATTTTATTTTTGGTAGTTTAATAATGGACTAGGAATGTCTGTGAGCTGGAGTTGAGGACAGACAAACACGGGACACACTGAAACAGTTCCTTAGGTAGTTCATACCGGTCATCCTTTGAAGTCCTAGCGACTTTCCCAAAACTCATGTGTACTTGCATCTAGAACTGTGAATCAAATGTGTGCTTTTGGGCAAGTTTGGTTTGTCTGGGTATCCACACCCACATTGTGTAAGCCAGGGTAAATCCTACAGTGAGAAATGGACACAAGTGTAACTTGGCAGAGCTGCAAATGTTTGGCAGAGCTGCAAATGTGTGGCAGAACTGAAAGCAAAGCAGCAGGTTTCCCGAGTCCCAGGGCTGCTTTGCAGTCAGAAAAGGGCAAAGTAATAACACTACTAGCTTGATTTCCTCATTAGCTTGCTGCTTTTGCCTTGTAGGTATGCAAAGTGCCCGTATGGATGGACACATTCCTGTATTTTTGTAGGTATGGGTTTTTCTTTAGAAGATGGCATGCCCAAGCAAGCTCCTCCGTTTACAACATCCTTCATCTGTCCAGAAGGAGTAGCTGCAGCTTCCACAGGCCATGCTGGGTACGAGGCAGATGGGCTGAATGCTGCTCTAGGATAGTCTGATAGCATGGCAGTGCTTCTGAAAATGCTGTTTTGTTAAGGTCCTGAGTCTTGTTGCTGGACAATATAGACATTTATGGGACAAGCCACTCTGTCCTTCAGAAGACTTAATCTGTACCATGAATGGAACAACTCTTATACACGTACCACTGTGAGTATAACCTTGTAAAAAGGACCATGGAGAAATGTCAATACTGTGTTTAGATAAGTGGTTACAACTGGAAAAAGTAAGTTTGCTTAGTGTGGTTTATTTATGATCTGAACATTTGACAGCATTACAAGCATCTACTTGATCAACAAAAGAAGAAACCACTCTGTATTTGCACAGTCTTGTACCAACGTCCCCTTTCCCAGTAATTCTTAAACCAATGGCTATTTTCAGCCAGAGAGAGATCTGGTAGAGATGGAGCTGTACAGTCTCCATCAGCTGGAAACCTGGCAGAAGAGAAGGGCTTTGCCATGAAGTCTGACTTCATTTTCACTCCTGGGTCTCTCAACTCTAACCAATGTTCTCACTTCTTGGCCGTGCTGCAGCTGTGTCAGACCAGCAGGCCCCAGCAGGGAGGCCTTGGAAGAGAGTCCAAACTACACTGGAAGGAGGGGGGACAGGAGGCATTGCAGGAAAAAGGGTTTGAGGATATAAAGGGGACATGTGGGGACATGGAGAGAGAGTACAGGGAGACTGTTACAGTAGGGGAATACAGAGAGGACAGCGGAGGCTGTTACAGGTTTTGCTAGTTTTGCTGCCTGCTAAATCCTCTTCTTTGACATGTGAAAGGAATGTGAGGGTGCAAGACAACAGCAATTAATAAATAATCAGTGCTTTTCAATTCCAAGGGTTTTATAAACATTAATGAACCTTCATGAGCTGTTGGAGAGGTATTTAGGCCGTATTCCATTTTCACAGATAAGGAGATGAAAGCTCTGGCTCAAGTCCAAAGTTTTCAAAAGCAGAAACTACTTTTAAGAGCTCCCCTTGATGCGCAGCACCAGAGCTCCAAAGGGATTGATTTCACAGTTGCCATCACTGTCAGCTGTATCCTGATTACTTCTACAAAGCTAAGTCTAAACATGCACACTCAAAAGGAGCTTTAGCTTCTGGAAATTCAGGCTCTGTTGCCTTGGTTTTTTCCCAAAGCATATAAGAGAAACTAGTTTATGAGAGAAATAGATATGTAAAAATATTTACATTTTTTACTATTGGACCATGACAAGAATGAAATCAAAGACTTTGTGGGCTTAAGACACTTACAAAAAGGGCAAAGTAAATCAAAGATTTTTAAAAAAGACTTCCAAGTACACCCATTCATCTGTGCAAATGGGAAGGGAAGCAGAACATGTTTTGAAATCTTTCTACATCTCCCATAAAGACTAGGCAGATGGTTTGGGTGCATTTCTGTAAGTGTGTGATGAATATTTCATTCCTGAAAGGAATACAAAACATGAACGTGTATGTAGTCACCAGCTTCGCTGAAGTAAGGGAGAAATAATGGGGGACTTAATTAAAAACCGTGTGAATTGGTAGTCCAGAAAAGAAAAAAACAATTGTTTATAGTAGTGTAATTAAAAAAAAAAAAAAAAAAAAAGGAAGAGACAGTTATAGATATTTTCTTTGGAATTATGCATTCTAATTTTAATTGTTCTGTGGCCATGAAAACATGAGCATCTTGTTAGCCTACCTGCAAAAACATAAGTGCAGAAAAAGCCTCCAAATTCTGTTGAAATGGCAGGTGTTACGTTTAAATTATCCAGCAGCCAAAAGAGGAGGAGATGACACAGTTTTCACACAGAATGCAGCAATCAGCTAGAAGCAGAAATGTAGTGCTGATCATAGGGAGCAGGTTCAAACCCAGTCCTAGGCATCTGCAGCACGACTCCTACCCAGCAATATCAGCAGTGTGTCAAGCACAGTCTCCCCATAACCTTAAGTGTCATAGCAGATCAGTGGGAAGATGTAAGAATCACAACAGAAATGCTCCTTTGGGGATCCCCAATGCATATAAAAGAGTAAAAAGTTTCAAGAAAAAAATGTCATAAAGGGTCCCTCAAAGGCACTCACACACATTTTAAAACTTGCCTCAAAGCGCTGACAATTCTGTGACAACCAGGCTTGTTCTGTGACACAGTTTTGCCACTCTTGCAGCTGCAGCTCCCCATAGGTAGTTTGAAATCCTCAGGAGGTGACCAGGAGTGGTGGTTTCTCCCTACACATTCTGCTGCACCCTGGCACCACTGCAGCACCAGCGGTCCCAGCATGGTCACCCTGATGCCACATGGGTGGTAACATGGTGCTGAGCCCTGTGGTGGGAGATGCTGACTATCTGCAGCTGCCAAACAGGTGGGCAGGATTCACAAAAATGGGATAGAATAGAGTTTTATGTGGCTTCAAGCTGGTTGTAGGATCCCTGACTGTGCAGGGTTATGACAAATCCCATGGAACGAGTACAGCATCAGACCCTGTGATACACAGGCAGGATGGAGACCATAACTTAAAGAGAACATAATATACTTTCATGTGTTTCTGTTCTGCAACTCCCATGTGCCCTGAGTCATCTCTGACTGAGAAAAAGGCATGGTTAATTCAGATTTAAAAGGTCTTACTGTCTTACATGAGATGATACTCCAGGGAATGTTTCTTCAAAGGAAGAGCAGGGTAAGCACCTAAAAGAAATTTGGCTCCAAGTGCAGCAAAGCATAATGGAAATTCTTCCAGCTTCCTAGGACATATTTTTAGCTAAGGCAGATGGTACAAATACCACTTCTCATCTTCATACAGAAACAAGATGGGCCACTATAAACAATACTGCCATACATTTGGAGGTGGTTTGGGTTTGTTTTGTTTTTTTTTTTTCCCCAAATCACGTAAGTATTGCTGAACTCATGAAGGCTTTTTGATCTTGGAAGATGAATTATGATGCCGATTTTGGATCAGGAAACAGCCCTGGAGGAAGCCACTAACACTGGCCTCTCCACTTCAGGCTTCCTTTGAGACTGCCTAGGACAAGTCAATGCCAGCAGCTGTATTTTCAGTAGTGTGTTAGTGCAGCAATACCTTTTTCCTATCAAGGTCATTTGCTTTTGCTGCTGAAACACCACTGCTCTACAGAAAATGACACCTAGAAAATGGGCAGGTCACAACCTCTGTTTAGGAAGTTTTGTCCTTTCTGCTCTGGGCTTTTCACCTTGACATAGGTTATGGGGCTTTTGCACCTTTGCTTCTGACTCTGCACCCTTTGCTCTTGGCCTTGCTAAATTGCTTTGTTGTTAAAGATCTTGTATCACCAAGATACAAGAATTCATTACATTCCAAAAGGTATGAAAATCACTGGCTGCTTGATTCATTCTGCTTAAAGAGTGCCAATGCATTTTGGGAGGCCAATTCTTCCATTTCCACTACACTAAAGCAACTATGCCAAGCCAAAAATAAATGGTATTCTTGGAATGCAGTTTCTTATAGAGGGTTGGGCACTCCTCTTCTTTTGTATCAGAATAATTTTAGTGTCTTATCTCAATGTCAAACTGGGTAATATATTAAAATCCCCAAAGGATGTCGTCTACCCACAGCTATGTCTTTGAGAATGAAAATACCTATAAGGTGGGGAGTCAGATCCTGGATGGACAGGGAGGGTATCCTGGATGTTGACACGGGTAATACCTTCTTTCCATCCTAACAGAAGTAATCAACAGCATCTCCTCTCTGCTTCCCAAGGTCAGTACTAATGGGATTGAGCAAGCTGCCGTGAACAGGAGTCTTCTGCACCTACTGAAGATGGAGAGGAAAGCTGGTGTAACAGCTCTGGCAAACTGCAGAAGCATCATTAAGCACTGGTGGGGAGGGTGTCGAGTGAACAGCAGGGCCAGTTGTGGTCACACACCTCTGCTGTCCTTCGCAGAAACAGTGGCCATGGAGGCCCCATCTGGGATTCCTCTCTATCACCTGTGTGCTCTGCAGGGATCTGCCGTATGTGAGTAAAGGGCTAAGGGATTGGTTTTTTTCCTCCAGTTTTGGAGAACTGGAAGTTTAGTGAGACAAGGAAAAGAGCTGGAGTTTACTGCCTTAAACCACATGTGTATATTATTTTATTAACATGTCCCGAGAGAGGCTGTTTTCTTAGGAAATGTTTGTTAAACACCTTGAAATGTGATAATCTTTCCAGTGTCACAGTAACTGTGATTCCCAGAAGAGATTTGAGAGTCCTAAATTGCAGAAGTGGGTTTTGCAACTGGAAGCAAGGGAGTGATCCTGAAAGTAAAACAAGAAGTGGAATCAGCAGTACAATCATTTTGGATATTGCCTTTCTAAATACTTTGTCAAAAGACCTGGCACCTTAAATATAAAAGTTAACATTATAATGTTGTTGACAGGGAAAAAACTATGAAATGTTATTGCATAAAACTGTGAGTCAGGACCTCTAATGTGTTTTTACAGTGTTGCCTGTACCTTAATTACACTTGCTCCTGACAGTGTATTATATCTTCTTACATCTTCATTATTGCACAGGCACTAATTTAATCAGAGATAATGAATGAAACCTCTGGAATTAATTACAGGTCATAACAGTTTTGTTACTTTAGTAGAACAGGCAGGAAGGCAAAAACATATGGACCCATAAACATTAACTAGCTTTTGCAATCCAGGCATTACAGAAGAAAGACAATGAAGATTAAATTACTTGGAGATGTAGCTGAGAATGCTCAGGCAGTTTTTAGTGTTTCTGAAGCTCAGCAGTTCTCGGTGGGATGACCTTGACTACTACATTTCTGGGATCCTTTCAAGCCCAAATGCATCTCGCGTTTGAATCTGTTTCAAAGATCTAAGTTTAAGAACCGCTTTTGTAGATTCCTGGGATCTGATCTGTCTGGCAGGAGGGGTCTTTGCAGTGTTGTTTCAATGGAGGCATGTTGCCAGGAGTTGGGATTTGCGTGTGAATTACCGTGATTTCCCTTTGGCCCCTCTTGTTTCTGCCAAATTTGAAGTGGACTTTCTGTGAGTGAGATGCAAACATGGCCCCTTTCCAACAGCACAATGTCTGTGAGGGTGTCTGACAGGAAAAAACCTTGCAGAGGAGCCTTTCAAAGCATCTTAAAAAATCCCCTCTTGTAGGGGATTTCTTATAGTGAAAAAAAAGTCATTTCCTGGTCATAGGAAGCAGAGGGTATCTTGCTTGGTTGCCTAATCTTTGTGATTGCAGAGTTAAATTAGAAAGTAATTCCATCTTAAATGAAATTATTTAACTTATACTATTTCCAAAATGTCTCTAGTCCCTTGGTGCACTATTCATGGTAAAAACCTCTCTGAACAATATGAGCCTTAGTAGGCTTAGTACTTAATCTTACCTTTCCTTTTTTTTTTTTTTTTATTATTGCATTTAGTGAATTACCTTTTTTCAGTGCAAGAAATACATTATCTTCTTTTGTTTAACACACTGATCCTTGTAGGCAGCTATTTTGTGTTCTACTTCAGTTGTCACTTTCAGAAGAGCTACACATATATCAGACCCATTCAATGTGAGCTCACAAGTCAACTTTAAACCCTTAATAACTTCTGTTGTCCTTTTCTTACACTGTCTCCGCTAGATCTACATTGCTCAAATACTGAACTACTCTGAAATTATTATGATATATCAAGAATGATATGATATATCCCCTCAGTCTTTTGTAGAGGAGGACTGTTATATACCTGGTCTGTGTTGGAGATTGTCTCCACAATGCAGGAAATGTAATCCTACATTACATGGAAAGCCTGGCAGTCTTAGCAGTGGGGGATTTTGAATCTTGAGAGTTCTTTCAAGGGTGACCCAGTGCTTGGAGCAGTGTCCTGAGGGCTTAAGGCTGCTGCTGGGTGCTGACAATGTGTGTCACTATATCTGCTCCTTAGTTCAGTGTAGGTAGGAGATAAGGTCTTTTCAAAATCAAGCCACATATCAATATGGTGAATCTGAAGATCTGTGGCTTCATCTCCTCAAAAAAATCCCTTCTCTGCTCTCAGAGTGCTCAGTGGTTTTTTGCCAGGGGGCTGTGGACCTCTGCATTGGTGGATGGCTTTAAGGTGACATGCCAGACTTGAAGAGGACATGCCACTAAGAAAAGTAAATGTATCGACGCCTGCTGGCAACTGGTCTACAGGAGACTGAAGCTGTAGTGGAAAAATTCTGGGCTGCAGGAAATAAAGGGTTGAAAACAGCAGCTGTTGATTAATCTCTGTGAGACGCTTTTTTGTTTGTTTTGTTTGTTTTTTTTTTTGTTTGTTTGTTTGTTGGTTTTATCGGGGGTTTTTTTGTACCCTAGGATGAGTATGTTTTAGTTATTTTTCCCTAGATGTATTAGCCAGCAGTTTGAATTTCCAGCTTATATTTACTGAATTATTTCCCTGCCACCATACACTGCACTCACTGCTGCATCCAGCAAGTCCAAACTCAGGATCATCTGAGAGTTTCATCAACTGTGTCTCAGGAATTGAATCAGCTCACTGATTAGGGCTCTTTCAGACACTAATGAAGACACAAGGTAAAGAAACAAAACTGGAAACATGGAGATGATTGGACTGTGCACCTGCAGAATGCTAGCCAAATTCCAGCTCATTTTAAAAAAAAGTATAAATAAATTAATCTCCGTCTTTAGGCTCTCATTTCATGATAAATGCAAATGATTCTCTCTACAGTCTCCTACCTGAAAGATCAGCCTGTTTCCTTCCCTGAGTCCAGGAAATGCATTTTCACAAAATGACTAAAGAACTAACCTAGCCGAAACACTTCAATAAATAAAAGTTAGTTTTCAACTAGTTTAGTTAATGCAATTCACTACAGAAGATCTGACAGGGTCATTGAGGGAGCATGGACAACCTCTTTTTGTGGCAGCGCATATGTGCATCAGCTTCAACTAGGCACCTTCAAGTCCTAGAGCCTATCCTAGAGCACACTCACACTTCCCTTAGTTTGTTCAAGTATTTCCAGCTCCCCTCTGATGTAGGCTGAGAGGGTTTGGCACCCTCTGCAGAGGGCCAGCCAGGCAGGAGGCCCAGACCACCATGGCTGCCTCTTTCCTGCCAATGGAAGCATCATTCATTTTATGCACAGGAGGAATCCGCCTTCCCTGAGCACCTCAGTGACATCCAGAATAAAAATTATATAACAGTTTGATGGATGAAAAAGATGAAGCTGTGTGAAGGTAAAGGGCCTGACTAGGGCTGGGAAGGCAGTCAGTGACAAAGGCAAGAAGAGAAAGCAAAGTTTTCCTTGTAGTTGTCCCCTGCGCCGTCTATACTCTATTTCATGGATGCTCAGGATCTCTGCAGTTTGTTCTGGGTATGAATGATGCTCTAGTGTAGGCTGAATGACAGACTCCCTGCTGTGTGCTATTGGTATTGAAATTCAGAAAAGATACATAGCATCATAAGTAACACAAACACAGTCATTTCAGAGTACATGCTAAGGGTGGCACAAGGCCAGAAACCTTATTTTCTTTCAGTTCTTTCCTTTCAAACACATATTCATTTTTTTTAAAGCTGTTTTCCTCTGGCCTACTAACCTTAAGTACCTTCAAGCAATTGCTTAAGATAGTCCCATCTTTTCTAGACCACATCAGAGAATAAATAAAAAGGTGTGTAACTTCTCACAGCACTGTTTTTTGTCTAATAATCTACTAGATTCTCATCCTCCCTGGTTTTATTTACCTCTCCAGACACAAGCATTTTAAAACTATTGCCTCACGGGAGACTTCAGATGATTCTCACACCATTGAAATCCTGTTCAAATACCGGCTGTGAAAATAGCCAGTCCCACTGTAGGACTTTCTCCATGACCATAAACCTTTCGTTAGCTGTTGCCAAAGGCTATCTAGTTTTCAGGTAGAAGCTGTGCCTCAGGATGTCAGGGAATGCTGCATGCAGTGCCACACTGAGAAAGAAGGATGCCGCTGCTTTCAGTAGATGTGTTTATTACAATATATATTAGAAAGTGCTTTGTTTTACTCTGTCATCCCTGATGAGCCTTCCCTCATCTCATCCATCCCCCTCTTGCCCCTCTGTAGCCATTTATCAGAGGTTCTTCATTAATTACCTTCCACCAGTTCCATGCATTGGAAAAGCTGCTCAAAAAGCATGAAGGTTCCCATTTTGATTGAATGGTTGTTGGGATAACTTGGATGTGGTGACTCTGAAGGAGTATTGTTGGTGAGGTTCAACAAAAGCTTGTCTCGGGATGTAATTAACAGAGGCAGGTGTACATGACACTGGATCCTGAAACCAACTGCTTTACTCTTTTGCTAATTCTCAAGCTCAAAAGCACCTCAAAGGTCAACAACTTGCTTGATCCTCTTCTCAATTATATCTCAGATCAGCCTGCCCAAATCCCAAGGTTGAACGTAAAAAACATTCCTAAAACAAGAACAGAAATGAATATTCAAATATCTGCACAGGGAATAAATATTCACCATCACACTTCACCAAGCATTTACACTTTCAAGACTTACATATCTTCAGGATAGTTTTGGGGGGCAGGGGAAACCTCTGAGCTATTCTTATCCTGCAAGAGCATTTAAAGTAATTTCCCTTTACACGCATTAATTTTTAATACATTATTATGTGTATGTCCATCTTCTCCTTTTAATAGCTTTTATTTTTATATCAGACAAGTAGTATGCTCAAAATGCTTGCTTGCAATTCTATGTATGGAAATGAAATCATTGCTTGCACATAGAAATTGTAAAGAACACCGATCACACAGTGTTTAGCAGACTGCAGCTGAGTACAGAATTCTGGCTGCTAAATATTCCCACTGGCACCTGGAAACCAGTCCACATGGGCATCTTCCAATTCCCAGTTAATTATTGGGAATTACTGCTGGCTTTGCTAAGTAGCACACTGTAGCATCGGTCCCTTTCAAAAAGCTGGGAAGTTCACAACTCATGTAACAATAGGCTGAGGTTGGTAAAGCAAAGCTCAGATCTTTTTCCCTAGTCAGAATTCTCTACTTAGAGGGATCTTTCTTTGTTGAAATTTATATGGGATTTAACCAACACTGACTGGGGTCTTTAATCTAGAAGAGTGAGTGAGTGAGGTTTAGCAGCCTGCTACTTCAGAGGTTGCAAATAAATTATTTAATATTTGCTGTTAATTGGAAATGGAATGTGACTGAGAGCACATTGCCCATGTTTCAATCATAGAAAGGGTTGGGTTGGGAGGGACCTTAAAGATCATCTGTTTCCAACCCCCCTGCCATGGGCAGGGACCAGATTGCTCAGAGCTTCATCCAACTTGGCCTTGAACACTTCCAGAGATGTGGCATCTGCAGCTTCTCTAGGCAACCTGTTCCAGTGCCTCACCACTCTCATTAATTGGCAATCTGTGTTAATAAAGTTGTAAAATACAGTGTCAGAGGATTATCAACATAAGGTGCTGCAGCAGTAACCACTTGAGCAGGTTCACAAACGATCCTGCTAATAGCTTAACTGCAAGATGTGCCAGATTATTTGTTACAATGAGAAAAAACTCCAACCCTGTAAAATTTAGATTCTGACTTTTCAGTTGAGGGGCGAGGTTTCAAGCGCTGGCCTTCAAACATCAAAGTATGCAGCTGCGGGCTCACGCTTCAGGCTGAGATCGAGAAGGAAACAGGAAAGCAGAGTCCCCCAACCCTCCCCACCTCTTCCCAAGGCCAGGGCACCCTTTCCTTCCCGCACTCCTGGCGATTCCCGCGACGGAGACCGTGGGACAGGCCCGCAGGTGCGGGACCCGGGGGACACATGCCGGGGGTGCGGGGACCGGACCCCAGCCACTGTAAAATGCACAGCGGGTGTCGCCCGGCTCAGGGGATCCTCCAGGACCCCGGGCTGCCGCAGGAACCCCACTGTGCTCTGCGTGGGGCTCGGGATGCCATGGGACCCCTGAGAGGAAGAGCCTGGACCTCCCTCCTGCTCCCCCCGACTCCGGCCGGAGCCCCCCGCCGCATCTGCCCAGCGGAGCGGACCTGCCCGGCTGCGGCACAAAGCCCCCGACTCCGCGGGGAGGGCGGCCCGTTCCCGGACCCCGCCTTCGGCTCCTCCCCGGCGGCCGGGCCCGCACCGAGGGAGCCGGCGCCGGCGCCGCGTAGCCCGCGGGGGGCGATGTGACCCGGGCGGCCGGGGTGCGGTGCGGGCTCGGAGGGCACAGAGAGCGAGGCGCCGAGCCGGGGAAAGATGTGGCTGAAGCCCGAGGAGGTGCTGCTGAAGAACGCCCTCAAGCTGTGGGTCACTCAGAAGAGCAGCGGCTACTTCATCCTGCAGCGGCGTCGGGGCCACGGAGACGGCGGCGGCCGCTTCACGGGTACCTGGTGGCGCGGGGGTCGGCGGGGCGCCCGGCCGGGCCGGGCGGCGGGTCCCCCCCGCATCTGCCCCGCGGGAACGCGGCCGCGCGGGGGAGCCGCCGGCGGGTCGGGCTGGGGGAGCCGGGAGCGGCCTCTTTGTTCGGCTCGGCTCGGCACGGCTCCGCTCGGCGACAGCGCGGAGAGGGCGGGGGCGCCGCGGGTCCCCGGCCGCGGGCGGTGCGGAGGCTGCCGCCGGCCGGGCAGTGTAGGCGGCCCTGGCTCCCCCCGAGTTGCCTGGGGAGCAGCTTCGCCCTTTCGTAGCCCTGAGCGGCGCTGAAGCCACTTTTATTGTTACTTCCCCGCGCTCCTCTCCCGACGGGTTTGTTCGGCGTGACTAAGGGCGGCCGCGGAGCGCGTCAGGAGGAGCCGCGCCGGTGCCCGCGGCCGCAGCCGGCGGCTGGGGAGCGCTCCCGGGGGTCGGCGGGGCTCCCGGGGGTCGGCGGCGGGAGGTGGAGGGTTGCCGGGGGCTGTCGCTGGCACCGGGTTGGGCTGTGCCACCCGTGCTCCCCCCCGGGACCGGCCGCGACCTGCGGCTCGCCTACCCTTTCGATAACGAGAGCTGAATAAATACGTGTAGGGCTCTTCGCTTTTGGACGGTACGTGACATTACGGGGAGGGAGTTGTTAATTCAGTGTTGTGGAAAAGTGGATTGCGACTTATTTGTTGCGTTGACTGTACTACGGCTTATGTGGCTGTAAATCAGGCACGTTGTATCCATGTGGCACTCCAGGTACGTGTAGTGAAGGATATATTCGGAGGAGAAGGATCACGCCGTACTCCCTCAGCGGTATGGATCCGTGAATAATTCCGGCGAGAACGCTGCGTTAGGCTGCACTGACGTTGCACAGTGGGGAATTCGGGCCAAACTTTTGGTTCAAAGACATCAGCAGCTGAATTCAAACAAACAGTGGTTTGGAGAAACAATATAGTTTAACAATGTAGTTCTTACTTAAAAGCAGACGAGACTGTTTTGTACTTTACCAAAACCAAAATTTTTAGTGGTGGCTTATATATTTGAAAGGGTGGTCAGGTATTTTCAAAGTCAGTGTTTTCTACGGTGTTTAAGAAGCTGCATTACCACGTTTGATATTTATTTTATTAAAACCTTCTGTTCCTGAACCCTTGACATTTGATAATACTGCTTTCTACTTTTTTTTTTTTTTTAGTCAGAGCTTATCCTCCTATCTGTGCATAAAGTGCACAGAACTTAACTGTGGCTTGGTAGGTCCCGTGCTGTCCATGTATTACTAATGAAATGGAAGTTTTCCCAGCGAGTTTAATGCTTACCCTCGTGTTTTCCCCTGCCCCCTGTGTTGAAGTCAAACCACTCTTCTGTGACAGGATGATGTGGATTAATTTTCAGAGTTAAAAATAGTTATTTACAGCTGCTTGATTTAGGTCCAGGACAATCATAAGGTTCAGTTTCACAAATGTTAATGCCTCATGCCTGAGCTTTTCACTACAGAAATTTGCAAGCTTAAACCAAACAAACTGCTTTTCTCTCTGGTTAAGTTTTAGGTGAATCATCTTGCCGAATCTACAGTGCACAGGCTTGCTCAAATCTCATTTGGCTGGCAAAGGAAAGCTGCTCCAGTCTCACACATTTTGCAAGTCAACTGTGGATTCTGACAGTCTCTTAAACCATTTGGAAATGTTTGTATTTAAAAGGGCTTAGAAATTTGAGTCCTACAGCCAAAATAGAAGAGTTATGGAGCACTAAGCCTAGCTGGAGTTGGACAGATAGTGTAATTTTTTTTCACAGTTTTTTCTTGGAATGAATGAAATTGAGACCTGTACTGAGAAACAGCTGGTTTTGCTGGTAACTGTTTGCTTTTGGTGCAACGCTTACCTCCTGATTGTCGCTTTACATGACTATAGAGACACTTTATTGTTCCCCGGCTTTTCCAAACTGGCAGATACAAAGGGCAAAGCACTGCTGTATTTCAGAGTATGGTCTGCCAAGCAGTAGAGCTGAAAGTTAGAAGTTTGTTTTACCGGGGAAGCAAAGCTTAAATGAGAGCAATATCCATATCTGTTTTCCCTTTAATAACATAAGCCCTGGCCAATGGCAGTTAAATTTGATGAAAAGGTAGAAGTTTTGAAGATGTGAAGATCCTGTATATGAAAGCAGGTGCCATGGTAAAAGAGAATCTCATAACTCCTATGGTGAGGAGGAAGCTGTGTATCCTTAAGCTGTGTTAGACCCACGTGGGATCAGAAGAACAAAATCCCCAGAAGACTAGATTTCATTAGAGTGTAAATGGGGCAGCAGACCACCCGAGATGTAATTTGCTCTAAACAAGGTGGAAGAGTGCTACACCTGAACTGCCCTTGTGCGTGTTGCTACAAAATGCTATTTGCACTGTGCCTGGGCAGTGACATCTGTCTTATGGCCCAATTCTCTTATTTGCATGTCTTTTTTTCTTCTAGGACACTTCTTCCTTACCAGGGCATTTTGTCTTTTAGGTAAGAGTAGGTTAGCACAGCTGGAGGGTATATATTATGTAGATTTAATTCCTGAAGGATGGCTAGGGAAGATTTTTTTCACAAATATGCTTTTCTTCTGTATCTGTGTCTCTTTGTGTACTGTGTTTCAGGCAGCCTCCGAACAGATGTTTGTAAGTGAAAGACTGTATTTCCTGCTGTTATTTAATTTGTGTCCTAGGGCAGTTACCAAGTGCACACTGGGCTTGCAAGCAGTGAGCACAAAAAATGATAGAGGCTGTATTTAACTCTTCGTTACCTGACCAGTGACATTTTGTGTTCTGTCTTCCCAAGAGAGATTCTTTCTTGAAAAATGTTTAACTTGCCACTTCACCTGGATCTCTACTTGACAGCTTTGTTAGAAAGGAAAACGATAATGTTTTAGAAATACTTTACAAAACATGAACTGTTTTTCAACTAATAACTAATTTTAAAACTATTTTAAAGTTATAGATCTAAAAGAAATTATTTAGCTGTTTGTTCTGGGGTTTTCTTAGCCTAATGGGAGAGCCCTTTAGTGATCTCTACAAAAAAGGCTTGTGATGTAGCTATGACTGACAACTCAAAGTTAGTTGGATTTCATACTTGATAATATCTTTGGTTCTGGGGTTGCATATTAATGATAAGCTTGAGATACCAGTAGTCAAAAACACTGTCAAATGCTTTATGGTAAATACTACAAGATGGTTTAGTCTTTAAGTGAACCACTACTTTCATTTTTATTAGGGAATGTTGAAAGCTTCATGCACTTTTCTGTTTGATTAGATTAGTTTTGTGCGTTTTGACAGCAAAACTGCTTGTTCTGGGAGGTGTTGGGAACAATTTCGTCAAGAGTGCTGGACTGAGAGTAGTTTTTCCTTCTTACCAAGCAGCTAGCATTGCAGTTGCTGTTTATACAGTACTTCACATTGCACACTTTTAGCATATAAAACCCCACTCAGAATTCTTTCAAACACTTGTGAATCCTCCCGTTTATAAATGAGGTTAAGTAAGACTTTAAAATGAACTCTTGCTTCAAGTAGCTTTTTGTCTTGTTGAGATACAGTGCTTCTTTAACTTCATGCTTGAAGTAGATCAATAAAAGATTATGTTTTGTTCCTCTTTTATTCATGTTTTTAATTTAGTTATGATATCTTGCCCTACTGTTCTTCTAGCCTCCATTTTCAGCTCAGGGCACTTTCCAAACTGGATATGGTTTTACATTGTTTACAAATCACAGAGGATGAACATTTTGAAAGGAAATTCATTTCTTCTTCCACTCCTATAAACCTTTACGGTTCACAGCTCTAAATATAAGATAATACACTGGGAAAAAGAAGCATCTTCTGTATGTGAATCTGAACCTTATTATTATGTTAGTAAAAATAAATGTGGTAAGCATGACAAATAGACTTCCATGAGCTATATGCCAGCAATTGAAATAGAAGTCCCATTTTAGGATTTGATTTTTTCTTTTAAATAAAATTCTTGCAGGGTGATATCTTTTGAACTGGTCTACAGAGTACTTCTTGGTTGTGAGTGGAGATCTGACTAGTTATAAGACCTTTCTTTCTTATTTTCCCTTTGCCTGGATTTTAATGTTTTTAATGCATACAGAAAATTGACTGTTGGTGAGCTCTGTGTCTTTTTCCTGGAAATTAAAAAAGCAAAATATCTTTTGCTGCTCTTTCATACTCTCCTGTC
Organism: Myiotriccus ornatus; assembly: GCA_036023395.1. Classification (NCBI taxonomy): domain Eukaryota; kingdom Metazoa; phylum Chordata; class Aves; order Passeriformes; family Tyrannidae; genus Myiotriccus; species Myiotriccus ornatus. The sequence continues at coordinate 87,371,665 of JAYRBT010000001.1, read as the reverse complement.
CAAGTGGTCTTGTAACCGTCATCAATACCTCAGCTTTTAGTAGCCTTGTGCATCTCCCAAGGTCTGAAGTAAATAATTTTTATAATAGAATCTATTTTAGGGAAAGGCAGCAAGGGGACCACAGTGGTTGAGCATTCTTTAAACTCAGATGGGGAATCCATTTAGATGGACACTGTTCATTACAGGAGAGGGTCAAAAATACAATGAAGACTTGGATTTTTACTAAAGAATTCAAACTTTTTTTCTTTCTGGGGGGGAGGAAAGGCAAAATGAATAGCATATTCTTATAATTGTATTAAACGATCAGTCCTAATAGTCTTCAGAATGGCTTGGCTTTTTGTCTTAAAATATGTCCAGGATACCAAAATAAGTTATGGATGGATAAATGTTCAATCTGAGTGAAAAAAAAAAAAAAAAAAGATGAAAAAAAAAAAACCCAAACACTTTTATTTGAAATCCAGCAGTTTGAGGAGAGGAAGATGCCATGACACCAATATTAATAAAGGATATTGGTATGCTCCTTGTCTGTATTCGTGGTTTTGTTTTCTTAAGGAACAGCTCTCTGAAGCCTTGCACAGGAGAGGAAGAAGTCTGCATACTTCATTGAAAGCTTGGACTTTTGTCAAAATGTTATCTAGCCTTGCCCGCAAGTGGAATTCAGATGGGCAGGTTTGTTCCCCTTTTTTTATCTCTTTATTTTACTGAAACATTTTTTTAAGGAGAATGCTCTTTCCTAAGAGGATGGCTTCAGTGTTTGAGCTGGAAGGAAGGATACGAGCAGGGGGACAGGCTACTACCTGCAAAACCAGGCACTCAGATTCCTGACCCCTGTGCCCCTTTGATCTCTGTGTGCTTCTCTGGCCTCCTCTGCTTGGCTTTCTTGGGTGTTTCCTAATCCTAAGGCACAGCAGTGCCGAGATGGGGAAGGTGAAATGCAGGTGCTTGTGTTGAAATATTATCATTGTGTTAAATGCTGATATTAAAGGTGAGGAAGTTATTTTGCTTGGAAAGGAGGGGCTGTGGGGTTGTGTCTGCTTAGCGACTGACCACCAACTTGTGCAAGGCTAATCCAGTAAACAGCTATGGTGGCTTTTTATTTTCCTGCTGTGGAGGCCAAGGGACACAGGAAAGGGCCAGGAGAATCATAAAACATGGGGACTGGAAGGGACCTTAAAGGACCATCTAGTTCCAACTCCCCTGCCATGGGGTGGGGTCACATTCCTCTAGACCAGGCTGCTTAAAGCCCCATCCAGCCTGGCCTTCAACAGTTCCAGAGATGGGGCATCCACAAGTTCTCTGAGCAACGTGTTTCGGTGTCTCACTGCCCTCACAGGAAAAAATGTCTTCTCTATAAAATTATTAAGGATGTCTGTGGTGGCAGAATTTAGATAGCAGTGGTTCGGTCTATTCAGTGTTATTTATGGCACACACCAGAAAAAGTGAAAGACTTTTTTATATTGCCCCAATTAGTGCCTTGTGTTTGAATAATTTACAGGGCTGCAGCAGCCGCTTGTATATCCCATCTTCTTGTCCATTTTCAGGTGGAAAATGGTTTCAGGTATTTTCACTTGTAATGTGAGAATCAAAGCATTTGGCTCAGCGGCCTTCAGGGTTATAAAAATAGGCTTGGCGTGACCTGGACTGATGGCAGAGGACTGAGATAAGCAGCTGTGAGTGCTCTGCCATGGCAGCATGCCCGCCTGGGGAAGCAGCCCATGGGGAAGCAGGGCTGAGGAGAAATAACCAGTGCCCCAGGGCAGTGATGCCATTTCCACCATTGCAGGAGAGAGGGTGCATGGTCTTTCCCTCCCCATGTGGTGGTCCAATGCAGGAGCTCAGCGTCACATCCAGGGATATGGGAATCATGGGGACCATGGGACACCAACCTCCACGGTGAAATGCGTGACTACTTGTATTTCTCATGTCCACCTTCTCTGGAGCACTGGGACCTAGGAGTAATGATTAAGTAATTTGTTACCATTTATTTCTACATGCCAGATTGAAAAAAGTCCCAGCTCAACAGAAACCAGTTTACCTAGTGGCAGTGTTTGACCTAGCAAAGCCTGCCTTGGAAGTATTGTAAGGGTTTGGATTTTGAGTATTTCCCTGGGTGAATAAATGCTTGGAGCATTAGGTCTTCATGCTGAAATCTAATGTTGTCTGTGCTTATCTCTGAGTGTGGTGAGCCCTTATCATTACAAAGGAAACAGAGCCTTCCTACAGACGTTGGAGGAGTCCTCCTTCATCCTTTTTTCTTATTACTTACCCAAATAAGTTCTGCAACCTTTTTCTGGTGGTAGAAGCATAATAAGAAGTACTTTCTAATGGGTGCTGTATTGTATCAAAACCTGTTAATACAGTTTTGCAAAGGAAGACAACGTAGCTGGTGTAAAGCCAAGACATTAAGCCATTGTCATTAGTGGCCTTGCATAACTGATGGTGTTCTTATCCATCAAAAGCATGTATTTTAGGGAGTCCTGAGTGAAAGTAACAACCTGCTTAACATCTGAGTTTTGAACTTTCAGAGAAATCAAATCACTGTAGTATGAAAGGTGTCCCCAAACATTTATGGTGGGGGCCACCACTGGCCCACAGTACCTTCATGCCCACTGTCCTGGGCCGTATCCTGAGGTACAGGTCAAGCCTCCACCCTAGCCTATGATGTTCAGTGCCTGTGGGATGTGTGGCACTCTCTGGCTGCGCTGTAAGAGGAGGCAGCAGTGATCCTCAGTGCATCTCAGCTATGGGTCTTGCCTTGGGCCACCCATGGGGTTGCTGTCACTAATCAGGCTCCTGCATGTTAAGGTGGTTGAGGCCCAGTGGGAGTCAGCTTCATAAGCCCCCCCATCCCTCTCTCAGCAGGGACACTGGTCCTAGGGAGAGCTTCTGAGATGGCTTGCAGAGCCAGGCAAGCAATCCCTGCTTTTTGGTGCTGTCCCACGAGTGCCCTTTTGTTATGCTGAGCTTATCCTGGTTGGTGTGAAGAGCAGCTTTCTGCTCCACCAGCTGGAGCACAGGGATGGCAGGGGCTAGGGAATGGGTACATCCAGGTTTTCCTCTCTGTGTTCTGCCTGGTGGTGGGCTATTCCAGTTTGCTCTACCTCCTCTAGCGTGGCTAATTGCTGCCCACCATGGCTATTGTGAGACTAATTGTTTGCAAATCATTGCGGATAGAGGAAGCTATGTGAAGAAGGGTAATTAGGATTCACGGTATGAAGTGCTTTCTGCCTCAGAAAGCCGAGATTAATTCTGCTTTATTGAAGCTGTTAGTTCGATTTCACTGTCCTTGAAAAAACCCCAATTTTATTTTTATGATCGTCTGAGTTGTTTAATTTGCTCTTTTCTCCCAATTCATGTGCCTGAACAGTTTAGAGTGCTTCTTGCAGCGATTAACTCTCCTTAAAAAACTGCACCCACTGGGAAGCAACCTGTGCTGTTAGCTTCTTCCACTTCCTGGAAGAGCTTTCGCCTTTCGGGTAAAGTATAGCTTTTGTCAGACAGCTGGGATTATTTTATTTTCTGCCCCCATCTTTCTGTGATGGAGCAGATGCAGCAAGCAGCGGTAGGCTCCCAGGGATGAATTGGAAGGCATACTTTCCACTTCATGGCTTTGTACTGGAGCGATAGCCTGGAAGGATGCTGTGCTGTGACTGTAATTGTAAATGCCTCCGTTCGGTGGGTTTGTCTTACAAAAATAACCTAATCTGATTGAAAAAAAGAAAGAGGGGTATGAGTATTTAAAACACGGCTTTGGCATGATATGAGTGAGCGTAACCACCAATTGCTCTTTTCCACGTCCCTGCAGGGTAGCCAGTCCTTAGTGACTGAGTGGTGCCATCACTTTGCTACTTTGAAAGTGCCAGGTGCCTGTGGCTGAGCGAAGCCTCAGCTTTGGAGTCACTAAGCATCTTGGCAATCTGGTTTGGGTCCTTGTACAGTGATGGTCCTCTGCCTGTTTTCTTGGAAGGACTGGAATGGGGAAATACTTTTAAGTCAGGCCTTGTTGCACATCCGTCCAGCTGTGCTGGTCTCAGGTGTGATGGAAATTTCAAATCTTTTTCTTTTTTCCAAGTAGACTTAGGAGAAGCGAAAGGACAGTTTTCTCTCTTCTTCTGACTTCTGCAGTGATCAGTTTGCTTGTACAGTGACTAAAGCTGTTCCCTAGGATGCTGGAGATGTAGGCTGGACTCTCTCTTCTCTGTCATCCCTTTGATTTTGGGAGAGGGGGTGTAAGTGCTTCATTTGGGAGGTTCAGGGCTATGGCAGATGGGTGGGAAGAGGTGCCTGTGTGTGTGCATCTGACCTGCTGTTCCCCAGATTTTAAACGTGCCATCAGAATTTCTTACCAACTTATTGCAGGTACCACATATAGTTTCTTCTTTGAACTACATTGGCTTTTACTCCTCACTATGTAATGAATTTATGAGTTCATGTTAAACAAAAGATCCTGGCTGTCGTGACCAGATGTCTTACTTGAAAACAAAGTAAAACTGAAAGGGTAACATTGCTGAATGTTGTGGTACAGCAGGCTTCCTTGTGACTTAGACTTGGATTTAACTCTGCTCTTTTAAAATTTTTTTCTTCTCCTCTGAAAAAAAAAAAAAAAAAAGGCAATGGCACCTTTGGCCATTGGCCTTTTTGTTTTATCTTTTGGTAGGTTTTATGTACTTACTGGTCCCAAACTCCTAAGTGATCAGTCCAAGTCCCTCTGCCTTGCAGCTGCTGAAGTGACCACCCCATTTATGGGAAGGCATTTGAGTAGTTCTCAAAAATTTCCCTTTAAGGCCTTTAGAATATGATGGAGGTAAGTAGAAATCATCTTGCTGTATGCAGAGGGTGTCTTGGACTGTCTCTTGAATATTGTCCTAAAAGATGGAAATAATAGATAGTTCTTCAGTTGGAGTTTTTAGTTTGAGTTCAGCTTTAATCACCCTCTGCCCAGTGTCTTGGAAGTTTAAAACAATTTTTGAAATACCATGTAGATAATTAACAGTGATTTGGGAAAGGAGCCTGCATTCTTTAGTTTGAAAGATATGGTATGTTTAGTAGAAGTTGGTGTTAAATTAACTTACTGTAAACATGTTCCTTTTCCTAGATTAGTTATGAAAATGACACAAGATAAGCTGTAATGGAATCTTTTATCTTTCTGTGGGGGTATAAGGAACCATGTCTTCAAAGATGAAGAGTGATGCACTTGTGATAGTTTGAGAACCTGATCCTTATAGTCCTTGATTTGTTTTGTGTGTGTGTGTCAAGAAATGCTCAACAAGTTCATGGTGCGTGATGTCCTGTTTGTGTCCTACTTGGTTACAGGTTGACCTCTGTAAAGGGGAGACAGTCCCTACGTGTTGTAGAATTTGAAATGGTTCCTTGCTAATTTTTATACTCCAGTTTGTTTGTTGTATGTTATCCATAATATGCATGTACATTTGATAGACATGGATTTGCAATCGGAAGTGTAACAGTCTCTTGTTTTACTTGGAGGTATCCAGTTTCCAGTATTCAAGCAATATACAGGAAAGTAGATGTTTCAGTGAAATAAGAACTATAGAGTAAAGTGTGTAGTGAGTTTTCCAGATATGTTTTATAAACTTTCTGAAAAAATACAGGAAGGTGTTGCCCTGCCTGAAACCCAGCTTCCAGCTGAAGTGATCAGATTTATTGAGGAGAAGCATATAATTTCAGTAGAAAAGGGTCTTTTTCCACTTCTTCTGTCTTCTGCTCCATATTTGTCGAAAGTGTACATACTACACTGGACATTTGCCTGGAAATATTCTTTCTGTGTGAAGAAACTTGTACCTTTTGAGGAACCTGCAATGTTCTGTCAGTGGCCTTTAGCAGAAGGCTTTCTAAACCTACTTCTGCAGCTTTCCTTAGTACAGTTACTGTATGGTTAATTGCTTTTCCTGAAATACTTCTGTGTCTTGGGAGGTCAAAAAGCGGACAAGAAGTTGGTGAAGTACCTCATAAAAAGGGGAAGAGGTACTCTGAATTTTATGTTCCTCCCAGAAGTTCTTGTCCCATATAGAGTAAAAATAAAAAAAGCAATGGGAGTTTTGGGAAGAAAAGCTATGTAGCAGTTCTTCTCCCTTTTCCCCTTCTGCTTCTGTTTCCTTTTATGTTTTACTGTCCTGTAGTATAAATGGTTTCACCGTTGCCTGTGATGCGGAAGGGGTCTGTCATCCTGACCAAAGGCAACCTGATGCATCAGCATGTGAGCCAGAGACCCTTATATAATTTATATGTACTTGCAAGACAGTGACCCTTTTATTTTATAAATAGATTCTGTTTTATAAAAGACCTTCCATGGAGCAGACTCTTAGGACATGTTATTACAAAGGTGCTTGCTCCCAGGCTTGGTATTTTCAAAGCATGTTTCAGAATCAGCATGCTGCATAAAGTTTCTTGTTTGTTTAGGGATTTTTAGGTTGTTTATTTTCCGATGTTATGATTCAAAAGTTAACCCAAATGAGTATGAGGCAACTTTCATTGGAAAAATTTTGCCTCTAGTTTTTGTAATTTTCATGCTATGACACTTTCAACTAAATTATGCTATTAGACTTTGGTGTACATATTAATGTTGAATCCTTTTCATGCTCCTGCAAATGCGCTCTTAGTGCATTTTTTCCCTGTTCTCTGCCTCTGTCAGTCTCTCCTTTATTTTTGGACGAGACCAAAACATGGGGATGGGACCCACTCTTTGTGCTTGCTCAACTTTAGCAGTACTTGCTTTTATTTTCCCCTGCTGCCCCTTGTGTTCCCTCTGGAGTAACCCCACTGCAGACCCTCCTGGCAGAGGTGGGATGTGACAGGACCCCCTGTCAGCCACAGTGATGACTTTGAGTGATTTAGGTGTGGGGTTCCTGTGCCCTTGCAAAGCCCTCGTAGTGGAGCCATCCCATACTCTTTTTTTTTTTCTCTTTGATTCTTAGTTCTGGCTCCTCTTTATCATCTTTAGTTAATACTTTAGCTATAGGTAGTTTAGACAAGGGAGGTGATTATTTCTTTGTACAGTCAAGGGAGGAATGAGTTTCTTTTTGATACTTTGTAAGCAAAATGGAAATTGTAAGCAGAAGTAAACAGTGAGAAGAGGAATTGGTTTTTCTGGTCTGTTATTCAGGAAGAAAAAAAGGAATTAATTTTGCACAGGCTAAGAAGTAAACCAAAATTTTGCAGCTACTTCTGTGCTTTCATGTGTTTTTCCATGGTTTCTAAAAAGAAAAAGGTATTTCACAAATCAGATGTTCTTTAAGTGTTCTCTGGAAATTTTGGTGGCACTTGCTGTTCATTGACTTTTTTCCGACTTTAGTGAAATGAAAGGAAATCTTTCTCCTAGGTCTGTCATCAGGGGAAAACATGCACAGTGCTTTGTAAGTTTCTTCTTCTTTTTCTTTCTCGTGATGTATCAAGTCTTTTGAAAGTTAAACCCTGTTTTGGTCTCTGCATCATTTGATGCTCTCTTACTGGCTTTAATCCAGCAGTTTTGAAGACTGCCCACCGAAGTTGGTGCTCTGTTTTCTGTGAGCACAGGTAATTTAGTACCTTTTATACTAGCATGAATTTTTATGTCTTTTTCTTGTAGTTACAGGACACCATTTAGCAATTCCAGATATTTTACGTATTATTGGTCTCCAAATTCAGATCTACAGTTTAAATAGATGGGTGTAACATCTGCTCATGTATTTAGGTGAGAAGAAAACTGGTGGTGAAGTATACTTTGCTGTACAGTTTTAAGATGCATTTTGCCCAATTTCTGCTTGACTTTGAAAGCATCATCAACAGTGAGTATGGATGCAGGGTCACTCTTGGAAGGTTTTTGATGCTGTTCCATCTGAGCTTCTTACACGTTTAGACCAGAAAGCAGTTACAGTGCTGTTTTGTTGTACTGTATTCAAACTAATTAGCTGTGGTTTGTGATCAAAGTAGGAAGGCAGTGAGGATGAGGACTTTGTAGGTCTCCACGGTTTCCATTAATCTCTTAGGTGATGGACTGGAGAATGCCATTTTTAAAATGGCATGTGATGCCAAGGGCTGGCAAACCTTTTGGAGGCTTAGAGTAGTACCTTTTGTGTTGGGTTAATGTTGAAGGAATAAAAATACAACAGGTTGGAAAGATTACATGTGCTAAGGGAAAAACACAGTATTGCAGAGAACTTCCTGGATACTCTAGTGACATAAGCACACATGGTAAAGCCATTACTCGCTAGGAGGTTGTGTCTCTGCAGGATGCACAGGGGAACTGAATATAAAGTTACTCCTGATTTGCTATTTGTAAGCACCATAAACCAAATCTGAGTTACTTTAATATGCAAATCATGGCACTCAGATAACTTTTTCATGGATAGCTTGATTTTGTTTGTTTGAGGGAATGGGTAGCAAGAAAGGCCAGCAACTCCAGGTGACCTCCAGACTGGAAAGTCTTTTTTGGAGGCAGGAATTGCTCCAGTTCTTCAAAATGAGTTTCCTTGTTGATTTACAGCGGGATATTGCCACAAGCTTTCTTGGATAGAGTGGCATGTATGCAAGGTACAGAAGGTGACCTGTTCTCGTGGCTGAGACTTCAGTAGCAGTGAGCATAAGGTTCAGTTTAGAGTGTCATTCTTAAAGATAAGCAGGAGAGATTTCAGTTTAAGCCCAAGAAAAATGAGCTTTTTGAAAAATATTACCTATAAGGAAGAGATGAGGTGATTGGGGTTTCTTTAGAAAAAGGGAAATCATTAAAGGATGGGAAACCATGATGATACTTTTTCATTATGTCAAGCATTAACATCAAAAGTGCCTGTGGCCAGCTACTCTCCATGTTCCATGGGGGAAAATTAGTTTTTAGCAAGAAAGTTTTTAAAATTTTGGTTGGGTGGCTTGTTTGTTTGGGGTAGTTTTGTTTTGGTTTGGTTTTTTTCCTAGGTAGAATACTTAATGAAAATAGTGGAAGAGGCTAGCTGGGGAAGTTGCATCTTGGTTATCGGAGGTTTTGAAGAACAGGTTAGACAAACACCACTTATGGCATAGGTGTATTTATCCAGCTTCAGAGTGGGGGTGGAACTGTAAGTTAAGTGCCCTCAGGTCTTTCCACTTCAATTCTGTGGTTATATACATATATGTGAAGTAAAACCTGAAGTGCAAAGAACTCTATATGCTTTTGATCTTCTAATCTGGTTTGCCTTTTGCATTTTGAGCATCTGTAAATCGGAGCATAAAATTGGGGAAGAATCGTTATTGTTACGTTCTGTGTTTTCATTTTACGTCTTCAGATGTGAAATGACTTGTAGGCTACAGAAGTGAAAACTGGCGGTAATCCTGTTTTCCCCCCTCTTTCTTTTCAGGTCGCTTGGTCGGTGCCCTGGACGCCGTGTTAGACTCTAACGCACGCGTCGCTCCATTTCGAATTTTACTGCAAGTTCCTGGCTCACAGGTTTACTCTGCCATTGCATGTGGTGAGTTATTGAACGGATCAGAAGTTTACTGGGCCGTAGCTATTGGTGAGTCACAGACGGAAAACCCCAAACTGATTCTGAGCATGGTCAGTGTCTGCATGTCCAGGAAGCTCAAGGTAACCCCAGCTAGTTGTGTGTGTGTGGAAAGCTATTGCCTATAGCTTGTTTAACCAAATTAACCTCTGGTTAAAAACCTGGATAGGACTTATGAAAAGCTGTTTCCTAGGAGTGTTAAATTTCTGTAGAAAACTTGTGTTGCTAAGGATGTTTTGCTTTGTTAAGTTTCTGTCTCTTGCAGAGCAGTAATAGTCCCTTACAACAAGAAACTTAGTTTAGGCTTTCTCTGCTGAAGTGTTCCACTTGCTTACTGTGAAATGTCTTAGCACACTTGGATATAATGAACCATAACTGGAACCTTTGGAAGATGCTACATGCCTTAGGAGGTTTTTGCAGTGAGGAGTGTTTAACTACCTGATCTGTTGTGCACTAATCCCTTTTACAGTGTTACTGCAACCTCTGAAAGTTGAGCTTATCTTCAGGAAAGTGATATCGACATGTGTTGCAGCAGCCTTGTTATGACACAGTAGTTCCATTCGTCCTGTTCTTGCTAGGCCAATCTGCAGGGCTGTCCTTATCCCTTCTGCTCCCATGTATAAAATCCTAGCGTTGAAATTTCCAGCAGTTTTTCTTTGGGAATGGTTCAAAGCTGCGACCAGTGAGGTTTAGACTTGACATTAGGAAGCATTTCTTTACTGAAAGGACGGTCAAATCTGGAACAGGCTTCCTTCCGAGACGTGGTTGATGTCCCACTGAATCTGTCAGTGTTTAAGAGGCATTTGGACAATGTTGTTAGTATCAGGCTTTAACTTTAACTTTTGGTCAACCCTGAAGTAGTCAGACAGTTGGACTAGATGATTCCCAGGATTTCAAGGACAACAAGAAGGGTTTTTTCAAAAATATCAATAACAAAATTAAAACAAAGGATAATGTGGGCCTGTTACTAAATGGAGGGGAGACCCTAGTGAGATACTAGTAATAGTAATAGAGGATGCAGAGGAGGCAGAGGTACTGAACACCTTCTTTGTATCAATCTTTGCTGACCAGTCCGGCTCTCAGGAATCTCTGACCCAGATGACCAGGATAGAGGAATGCTGGAGGGAAGACTTCCCTCAGTCAAGGAGGATTGGGTTAGAGAACACCTTGGGAAACCTGACATTCACAAATCCATGGGCCCTGATGGGATGCATCCATGAGTGCTGAGAAGAGCATAGCAAGGCCACTCATGATCAGCTTTGAAAGGTCGTGGTGATCAGAGAGGTGCCTCAGCATTGGAAGAGAGCAAATATCTTTGAAGATCCTGGTCTTCAAAAAGAGCAAGAAGGAGGACCCAGGTAACTACTAGGCAGTCAGCCTCAGCTCAATCCCTGGAAAAGTGATGGAGCACCTCATTCTGGAGGCCATTGCTGTCCACATGGAAGACAAGAAGGTGATCAGAAGTAGTCAGCGTAAATTCACCAGAGGAAAATAATGTGTCACCAACCTAATTGCCTTCTACGATGAAAATGCATCCTGGATGGGTGAGGGGAGAGCAGTGAATATTGTCTGCCTCTATTTCAGCAAGGCTTTTGACACTGTCTCTCACAACATCCTCATAGGCAGACTCTGGAGGTGTGGGCAGGATGAGTGGATAGTGAGGTGGGTTGAGAACTGGTTTAATAGAAGGTCCTAAAAGCTTGTAATCAGTAGCACAGGGTCTAGTTGGAGGCCTGTCACTAGGGGTGTCCCCCAAGGTTCAATACTGGGCCCAGTATTTACCTTATTCATCAGTGACTTGGATGAAGGGACAGATGCCTCCTCACCAAGTTCACCGACGACATGAAGCTGGGAGGAGTGGCTGATTGCCCAGAGGGCTGTGCAACCCTTCAGAAGGACCTCAACAGGTTGGAGCGATGGGCAGAGAAGAACTCTCTGAAATACAACAAAAGCAAGTGTAGGGTCCTGCACCTGGGGAAGAATAACCCCATGCACAGCCTGGGGGCCAACCTGCTGGAAATCAGCTCTTTGGAGAAGGACCTGGGGATCCTGGTGGAAAAAAGCTGTCCATGAGCCAGAAGTGTGCCCTTGGGGCCAAGAAGGCCAGTGGGTGCATCAGGAAGAGCATTTTCAGAGGTTGAGGGAGGTGATCTTGCCGCTCTACTCAGCCCTGTGAGGCCACATCTGGAGTGCTGTGTCCAGTTCTGGGCTCCTCAGAAGACATGGAGCTCCTGGAGTCAGTCCAGTGGAGGGCAACAAAGCTGATGAGTGGACTGGAGCATCTCCTTTATGATGAAAGGCTGAGGAAACTGGGCATATTCAACCTTGAGAAGAGATGACTGAGAGGGAACTTCATCTTCATCAACATCTGTAAGTATCTGAAGGGAGGGTGTCAAGAGGATGCAGCCAAGCTCTTCTCACTGGTGCCAAGCGACAGGATGAGAGGCAACAGGCAGAATCTGATGCACAGGAAGTTTCACTGGAATATGAGGAAAAACATCTTTACTGTGGGGGTGGCTGAGCACTGGAAGAGATTGCCCAGAGAGGCTGTGGAGTCTCCCTCACTGGAAATATTCAAGAACTGTCGAGCAGGGAGGTTGGACCAGATGACCCACTGTGATCTCTTTCAACCTAACCCATTCTGTGATTGTTGTATATCCCTTCCAACTTTAAACTACTCTGTTCTATTCTATCCTATTCTTTCTTATACTGATCAAGCCATGAAATAGCTAATGTAAATGTTGACATGTTGTTGATGGCATTTGACGTAGTCCTGTAAATGGAAAAAGCAGTCTATATATTCATCCCTTTCCTCTGTACAAGCTCATTCAGCAATTCTTCCTTGGTTCAGCAGTGAGCCCTCTGCATGTTCTCCATTAATATTGGGAATTTTTCCCTGGGCCAGATGTGTGTGAAGAAGCTTGCGTAAAGTCTATTTATGCTGTTTTTGTTTTGGCTGGGTTTTCTTTGTTTTGTGATTTCTCCGTGCTTTCTATCCCTACCTCCCTCCTTCTTATATTTAAATAATGCCATCTCATGGAGAAATTTAAGAGCTTCATGCTGTTACAGTCCTCTGCTGAAGCCAGGTAGCTTTCACTGAAAAAGTAAGCTCAGTGTTGCTGTCATGGGCTTCTTGATTATTTGCACATATGCAGTACTCCTTTCTGGGGCTTATCTTGCCCTATCCACACTTGTACTGCACACAGAATTTGTTGTTTTTGGTTTTTTTTTTTTTTTCACATTAAAGAAACTACAAATCAAAAACTAGCTTGGCTGGAATGATTGAGGATTTTGCTGAGATAAACTTATTTGATTAATGTTTTTTAAAATTCTCTTTGGCTCTTCTGAATGGATGCTCATCCTTGAGAAAATGAGATTTACAGTTACAGGGGGAAAGCAGAGGGGTCTGTTTTGTATGCTGCATGGGTAGGACATACACGGTTGCCAGAGCTGCACAGAAATGAAGAACCTTGGAAGCAGAAGTTGTTTCTGAGTAATATTGCTGCTGCTGCTGTGAAACCCTGACATGAGTGTCCGAAGGAGAGCTTGTGCTGGCAGTAGGAATCAGAGGAATATCACCCAATCTCTTTCTTGGGAAGCTGGAGGAGGACCTTCCCCACACAGGAGTGGCTGTCACTGCTCACCCAGCTCTGCCCTGTCTGAGCAAAGTGCTTCATGCAAACATGATGTTAAGAGTCTGTTGCAGGCTTTGGAGGGAGCAGTGAGTCAAATTAAGGTTCCTACTGCTCTACAGAATGGGCAAGGAGCAGCTCCAGGAACTCCTTCCAGTCTCCCAGTGTAACATCATTACAGATACCCATCAGGTCAGTAGGCAGTTAATTAAAATGGCATTATTTAATTGTATGTTGGCAGTCCTGTATTCCAGGAGCTGTGGGGTTAAATGATAATATATACATAATGGTCAGATCTGTGTTACAGACTTCTGCAAATCTCAGAGGGCTGCTTAGGAAGTCTGATCCAAGCATACCTGTTCTGACAGAGATGTTTCAATCCAAATGGTTAGTCATGTTATACCAGTATAGGAAAAAAAAAAAGGCTCATCTTGGCCCTAATGTAGAACCACTTACAGTATTCCTTTCAGAAGGCTCATGGGCAAAACAGAAACTCAAGTCCCAGTCAAGTGAAGTAGGTTTTAGGAGAGGGAAAGCAAAGGGATTGGTGAGAAATGGGTTTAAAGAAGAGATTATGAGAAATGAGGCAGTGATTAGACAAAACACTTGGCATAGGCAGATGAAGAAAGTGAGTAAAAGGTGGAATAAAATACTGAGGAGCAGCGTAGGAAGAGGAAGAAAGATATTGGCAATGCTTGGGTCTAATCACAGGACAACTTTAAAGCATGAAATAGAAATTGGAAATGAAGAAAGGACCCATGCTGAGGAGCTGGCCTGACCAGATGAAAGGGGCAAAAAGATCTTTCTGTATTTGAGCAGAACTAATGGAGGCAGGAAGGAAAGACTGTAGTAGCCCATATAGGATATAGCCACTGCCAGCACCAAGGCTCAGAGCAGTCCCAGCAGTGTGGATGCTGCTCTGAAAGGCATCTTGCTCACAGCTGATTTCACAGAGGCAGCCCGACAGCTCTGCCATAGAGTTAGTATCTTCTAGATTGCTCAGAAATAAAAATTCAACTCAGTATTTGCTTTTTGCAGCAATTTCAGTATAAAATTACTATTGATATAATTTGTTTTCTTTACCTAAAGGACATTTAAGTGTCTTTTCTTTTATGATTTTTTTTTTTAAATCTGTCCTTGATTAATGATATTTATGAAGTTCCATTACAAGGCCTTCCTGTCAGGGACGTTAAAGCTTGGAAAGTTTCTCTGCCAGTTGGCATTCTGCATGGAAAACAGAGCAGAGGAAAGTGGAAAATCCTTACTTAAATTTATCTTTTTTGTTGTTGTTGTGAGGCAACATGATGTATCTCTGATGTACACACAAAACAAATCTTGAGATAATGGGTCTTCTATTTGAAATTCATTTTGTTATTGCATTCATCTGTGATTTTTGTGTGTCTTACATTCAACAGCTTCTTTCTTCCACAAGCACGGCACTGGGAGAGGAAACTATTTCTGCCTTTACTTTTTTACCTGTAACGTTTAGTCACTGACCAGTAAGATCTGGAGGGGCCAGGTTTTCCCCTGATGGCCCCCCTGATGGCCCTGTGTGGTGCCCATCTTGTTCTAACTTTTCTTTCATTGTGTCATGCACAGACACTTCAGTTTCAAATAGAAAGAGCCAAAGCAAATAGATAGTGAAATATTATTTCTGGAGTTAGTGTGAACACACTACATTTAAAAGAACAGCAAAACTCTCACATAAATCTTTAGAGAAAGAAGCTTTAAAGATTTGAAAATCTGTATTTTTCAAACATTTTCTTTATTTTTCAAACATTTGCTTTATTTCTTCCCCAAACAGCAGAAATGTGCTCTTGTAGAACCTTTAGGTGTTGCTGAACCAAACTCTTTTTATTTTAAAGGACTTTATTGATTATAGAGAGCTTCTGAAATAGTATGTAGATTATATGTATTCCTCTCAAAGGGTGTGCATGTCTGTGTGGGGTGTGTGTATGCATGTGTGTATTGAGGGAGGGAGACAGGAAGATCAGGATCTTTTGGGAACAGGGCATAAATCAGAGGTTTCCAGTGGCCGCTTAAGGAACGTCGTGTCAGAATAAGCTGCAGTTTAGCAGCTCAGGATGAAGTTTTGCTGTTTTTTCTGCTCTGACTTTTAATGCAGCATTTTGCTGGCTGAGAGCATTCAAGAAGATAAAACTAAGAGTACTAAAACTAATTCTCTGAAACAAAGAGGGTTTTGTTTTTCTCTAACTATATTGCCATGAGTGAGACCTTTTTGACCTGTTTGCTACTAAGAATTCTGAAGTTGAAAGTTCAGTTTCTCATAATGAATTTGTGAAATAGTGCATTTTATTACTTTTTTTTTCATTTGCAACTTCATTTTATAGGATTAGTTTCAATACACTATTTTTTGCTCTTTTAGGTGCCACTGCAGAGGAAATAAACCAGCACTGGGAATGGCTGGAACAAAACTTGCTCCATACTTTGTCTGTGTTTGACAATAAAGAAGATATTGTTAGTTTCGTCAAAGGGAAAGTGAAGGTAAGGAAACTGTCTCACTTTCACCCTTCCCTGCCCAATTACATGTCATCTATTAGAAGTAATGTCATGAAGTTGTTGTCATTCATAATTGGTTTGGACTCTCTAAACACTTTTAGTTTTCTGTGTGGCTCTTGCACCCGATGTGGCCAGCATCTGTACTTGGGTTTTCTTGGACACATCTCAGAACTGAAGTATCTAAATTAATGTTTATCCCACTTGTCCCTTTCCAGCTTCACTGTTCTCTCCCCTGTGGTACGCAGCCGAGCTGTCTTCAGCATCTATTTTCAGTTCCTCCGTCTCTCCAAAACGTTATGTTAAATACCTTCCCTTCCTGTATCTCATGTTTTCCTCCTTGCTGTGTTTCTCCTCCTAGCCCGCATGTTTTTCCCCGCTTTAACCCATCAGTTTTTCCTGCCCATTTACACACATCTGTCCCTCTTGATGGGGCTCAGCGGTGGCATCAGGTGATGAATTCAACCATGGGGGTGAATCTGCACACCCGTGTGGGCACCACCTCAGTCCCCACAGCACAGGGACAGGAGAAAAGGCACTTGTGCAACATCACCTGCATCGTCAGGATCTGGCACAGAAGCTGCTGCTGGCTTTGCAGAATGCTGGGGTCGTGGCCAGGCACGTGAAGCTGCTGGCTGGCCACAGAGTTGGAGAAATGAGCATTTGTTTGGACAGCTAAATAATTTTAAAAGTAAAGGAATTTTGTGACCGTAGACCAGATTTGAAATAATAATGGCATGTGGGGTAAAACTTAGGAAGCCTGGTGCTCTGAGCTCTGCTTTCAGTGAAATGCGTGCGCCAAGAGAAGTGTGGTGATGGCTGGTGGGGTTGAGGGTTCACTGGTGACTGCTGTGCCTCGGGTGGGTCCCACTGCAAGCCTTTCCTTGCTAAGAGTTTTACTGGGGTCACCTTCCCCCACAGTCCTTTTTCTGGTTTGGAACTTTGTAGAAAGATAATGCTTTTGGTGAATTTCAACCCTGCTGCTGTGATCTCAGTGGGCTCAGAATCTGGGGAAGAAGGGTACAGAGGCTAAACATCACTGTACAAATCCTAGTTTTTATCCTGTTTTCTTTAAAAAAAGGCATTTTGTCTTAGGCACACTGAAAGGACCAAGTACAATTAATCTCTCTTCATAACGCTGTGGCAGCCTGTTATCTAACATAGCACATTTAAAATTCTTCAGGTTTCATTAGTTAATGTTAAGTTCAGGTTTTGGACCCTTGTACCTGCTGTAGTCTAAATGACAAGCAGTATTAGGACTGCTTGGTAATTGCAACTCCTTTGTTGTAATACCACTGTTAAAAATCTGTAATCTTAATTCTATTTATGTAGATGTTCTTGAAACTATATTTTTAATGGTTCCAAGCACCTCTCAAGTTAATGACATATCTGACTGCATTGCTTCTTCATATGCATGTAGTACTGGTCAGTATACACAACTGTTACTCTACTTCTGCTCTGTATATACCAAATAAGAGCAATCATAAGACATAGTAAAAGTTTAAATATATGGTTTTGCCAGACTCATTGAAAAAACGTTATATCTAAAAACGACCCCAGAAGCCTTGCTTTGGAAGCATTAAAAATGTATGAGAGATGCAAGCACCAGAAGTTTCTCAGTATGTGAAAATTGCAAATCAAGTTGCATTTCTTTCTGAGAAAGGTTTGCATTATTAAAATTTGAATGGGTGGCTTGTAGCAACTTGCCTGACTGAATGCTGTAGCTTTATCCTAATACATTGTCTCACTATGGACTCAGGCACTGATTGCAGAGGAAACGAGCAGCAAGCTCGCTGAGCAGGAGGAAGACCCCGAGAAGTTCCGAGAAGCCCTGGTGAAATTTGAATCCAGGTTTAATTTTCCTGAAGCAGAGAAGTTGATCACCTATTATTCCTGTTGCTGTTGGAAAGGAAAAGTTCCTCGGCAAGGCTGGCTTTATTTGAGCATCAATCATCTCTGTTTTTATTCTTTCTTCCTGGGCAAAGAATGTAAGTGTAAATGCGTCAGACTCCTAATGTTGCGGAGAGATATAAATATAACTACATTTAAAAGCAAGAATTGTCAGAATTGTTATGAAAAGCCTACTTCACCTCTGAAGTTTAGTTTCTGAATTTTTGGTTGTTCAGTTGAAAGATCCTGTTTAAGTTTCCACTTCAGTATTTATGTTTTAGTATGAATCCAGTAATAAAAATGACACTGTAAGAGCACACATAGTTGCTGTCTGAATTTTTTTTTTTTTTAAATGCTGTGGCAAAGCAGCAACAGACCTCCTACAGGTTCTGAAATAAAGACACTCAGTGCTGAAAAGGGTGAGTAAGGATAGGTCCCTCCTGCAAGTGGGGAAGCAGAATCATCGCATTGCTGCAGGGCAGCAGAGGAAGGGGCTGGTGGGGCCAGGGATGCCCCAGTCCAGCTGCCTGCCTGAAAATAGCCCAGGAAACATAAAAGGGCTGTGCCCTGCAGAACCAGCTGAAAATTCAGAGCTTTTAAGGAAAAACAACAGCAATTTAGGGGTTTGTTTGTGTTTCTGAATAGCAGTGCAGGAAGGTCACAATAAGTGTGTCTTGTAGTTTTTAGACTTTAAGATGGTTCAGCAAGTTGTAAAAATTTGGTCATGGTGTTCCTCTGCAGAGGAAGGGTTGTGTGATTATGAAAAGCCTGTCAAAACAGTTACTAGAAGGTGAAAATGAAAATAATAGACATAGGATGATAAAAATGAATGTAGCTATATAAACTCTATAGCATTTCTCTGTTTAGTAAGATTGTGCATGAACTACTAACATTTTAAGTCCTGTTTATTCTGCTGGAACTTCAGCAAGGACAGCAATAGAAACCTATGCTGCTATAAATATAGCAACAATTTTCAGTTATAACAATTAGGAAAACTTTGTCATATTCCAGCTGGGTTTGATATAGAGATATAGCTGTAGATTTAAAAATGAAGTGCATTAATGTAAAGATAAGAAAGATAGTAAATGGTAATTTCCATGACTTAAAACATACAAAGACATGCTTAGAGTTGGAAGCCCTTTCTTCCCTTATATTATTTCAGGCCAATTATTTTGTCATATCAGCAAAAGGTGAAAGAGTTAGATTTGAAATATGGGTAAGTTTGTTATTCACTATAAAACTTTGCTGGGAAGACTAGAATGGAGTCTCTTGATACATACTAAATATCTGAATCTCTTGATACATACTAAATATCTGAATTCTTGTTTAATCTTGTTGTTTTCTGTTTAAAATAAATATTATATATATACACATAAGTATATTTCTGTTTAAAATAAGTATTAAATAATATCCTTTGTCAATCATTTCTTCCTGCTATGATGGTGGGTATTCTGTCATTAAACCTGAGATAACCAATCTGCCAAAGCACACAAAGCAAAACTGGTACTTATTAGTGAGACATAACAGAGGAAGCAGGAGGGAGAGAGAAAAACCCTTCAGATTGTTCAAAAAATTTTGTTTATGCAATACCACAGATAATTAAGTGATACTGGAAGTACAACATCATGCTGTATTGTTTAAGAAGAGATTTCTTCTCATATCTTTAATAATATTCATTATGAAAATACAGAAAAAAACCCCATACAATTACGTTTGCACTTTTTATTTTGACCATGGAAAATACACCGTTCCTTCTGTTGTGAATGTTGTAGTCAGTTGCATTGCTTTGTGTTCCCATGCATTTGCATGGAAATGTGAAATAAAACCCTGAATTTTCTTTTGGCTAAACAAACTTCCCTAGCTCAGTGGGAAGCATTATGTATGCTGAAATGATTCCCACTTCCTTGATTCTGTTAAAGCAGATTACTTCTGTTTCTAGGCTGGTGTTTTGTCATGTTTTTGAAATCTTTGTGTTGCGTGGTGTAATCCAGTTTTACTATAGTTCTGGTTGTTACTATTTGAGAAGATGATGCTGATTACATGTAGAACAAGTGATTAATTGTCTTTTTTTCAGGTAGCAATCACAAATCTGGTCAAATCTGGTCTTGAAAATATTGCTAAGAAATTGCAATTACTGTGTTCTTCAGTACAGCACAGCAAAAAAACCATATATGAATTGCAATAAAAATGGTTCTTAATTGTGCTTTTACGTCTGTAAAAATCCCCCCAAATTGTAGACTGAAATGTCTTTATAGACACAGTGTTAAATCTTCTGCTTCTGGCAAGTCTGTTACCTTCTTGTTTTGGTGTTGAAATGACCTGGAATGCAATATCAGAACCTGTTTTCAGCTTCTCATAAAATTAACTTACGGCTTATGTGACTATAAACTCTATGGAACATTTTTTCCAGGACAAGTACCCTTTTATCTAAGCCTCAGAGTATTTGCAGGATGTCAGAGGCTAAGATGGTCAGATATCTTGAAAGGGCGTGCCAAGGTTTCGTCACATTTTTTAATTAAACTTGTGTTTTCTCTAAACCTTTGAAGGTTTAGTACCCTTTATCAGTAGTTTGGGCCCCTTACAGTCTGCTGTGCTGTTTCTACAACCAACACTGTAGAGCCTGTGTGATTCTGACCTGCCTGAACAACAGTGCTATTGCTGTGGTGTTATTTAATCTTTGTTCCCTTGGCTGTGCCGATACAGATGATTTTATGACCATTCGCAACAGTCTGTGCGTGTTGACGCAGCTGTGCTTTATTTAAGTAAGAAAAAATGTAATCTGCAAATAATCTTGACAGCTGTGGTTCATGTAGTACAGAAAACTTGCTGAAGGTAGCTCCTTAGGTAATTAATGATCATGGATAAGTGTCATGTATATATGACAGTGTTTGTTATTACTGCCCTTTTATTGCTTTTTGGTATCAGGAGACCAGCTGGGGATGTTAGGGGGTGTAGTCTTGGTGTTATTGGCACAGAGAATCCTGGGGAGCTTCCAACAGTTGTTAAGAACAAATTTAATCTATTTTAAAGTCCTTTTCAGCCTAATTTCTACCCAGAGATTTGTATGAGAGGCAAATAACATCCTTCAGTGGTTATCTAAAATAAGCTGGTTCTGTTTATCACTTGTATTTATATGATTTGGCAGTGTTTAAGTATAGAAAGCAGAGTCCTGCACTTCTTGTTTTCTATAAATAAGTCTGACTACACTTAATGTTTAGGGCAAGATTTGACTGTGCACCTTTTCAGTATAAAGTAACCAAAATGGGGAGATCCCAATACCTAGGCAGCTTTTTTTAAAATGTCCTGTTTATAGTAGTAATTACACTTTATAGAAATCTCCATGTGCAAAAGCTTTCTTTTGGATGGGGGGGTTAGCTTTATTTTAAAAGCTGAAGTAACTGTGCATGTTATTGGTTTTCCACCTGCCTGCGATTTTGTTTCTGGGAGATTACAAAGCCTTTCCCTATTATTTTTGTACTCTTGAACTGTTCCTTCTGGTAGTAAGGAAGCAGGCTGCAGAAATGACTTGTGAACGAGCTAGGAGCACAGTGTATGGCAGGTGTTCTGCAAAGGCACAAGTCCCCAGTCCAGCATTTCTTATGAAAATAGTTAAAATTTTGAGGGGGAATGATCTGAAAAACACTTTTGGAGTGGGGGAGATTGAATGCAGAGGCATAAAAGGCATTTCAGCATGTGCTTGGTCTTGCCAAAATGTCTCTCTCCTCTTTGGTTGTATGCATTTCATTATGAATTTGCTTACTTCCCAAATCTGAAAAATGTAAGCAGAGTTTCCAACGCGCTTTTGCTTTTCTCTCTGATTGCAGTGAAACTTATCATTCCTTGGGTTGAGGTCCAGAAACTGGAAAGAACCTCCAACGTCTTCATGACTGACACAGTCCGCGTCACTACTGCGAATAAGGAGCGTGACTTCTCCACATTCCTGAACATCGCTGAGGCTTTCAGGATCATGGAGCAGCTGGCAGATGTGACGCTCCGAAGGCTGCTGGATAATGAAATCTTTGAACTGGATCCAGGCCTACAGGATCCTACTCAGATTACCAAGAGGTAAAAAGCTAAGTTGTTACATGAGCAGAGGTTTGATAGCGGGCTTCTTGGTTTGGTGTGTTAGCTGGGTTGGTTGGACGCAAAAGAGATTTTATAATGTATTATGGTGTATCCAATAGGTGCATTTCAACTTGTGTGCAAGATACGTTTTTCCATTTTATATTCTCCCACTAAACAGCATGTGGTTTTTCGTTTGTTTTAAAAGTACCATTCCCTCTAGAATGCGAGGTTGCAGCAAGGGATATTTTCCATCTTTCCTGAAGACCAATATTATTATGCTTACAATTTGGGCAATGTGTAGGCTTTCCTAGTGTCATCAGTTCTCTAGAATTACTGCTTTTGATAATAGCTGAAACATGGAATTCCCACTAGTTGGTTGCCATAGCTAATTTAGCGAGCAGTTATAAGACTTAAAAAACCCACAGGCAATTGCAACAGATTAATGTGCTATTGTCAGCTCTACCCCATGCATCCCTGAAATGCATCTCTGCATTCCTCTCCCACTACAGAATGCGTTGGGAGTGCTCTCTGGGAAAGATTGATAGCTATTTCTCTGCCACTAGCACAACTGCACAACTGTGTTTTACTTGTTGCTGTGAGAAAGGGGAAGGGAAACTGCCCAGAGGAATTTTAGGTGGGCAGGATGGAATAGCACAAACTGGAATTTGCCTGAGGCATCAAGGTTAAGGTGCTGATTTAAAATACTTGTTTTCTGAATGGGGTGTGAGCACTTACCTCCTCTTGAGTCATGCCTTTTCCTGCTCTTCCTTCCTCTCCCTCTGCCTGAGGTATGAAGGGAATCACCCAAGTATTACTTCCCAGCTAAAACATAAGGAATGCATGGTATCATTTCCCAAAAAAGAGGCACGTGTCCGGTAGCGCTTTTTATTGTTCCTGAGGGGCAGTTTTACAGTGGTGCTGGGTACACATCTCAGCTAAACACTTCTACCAAGTTTCATAATGAAGTTTGAAAAAAACGGACTTTCTCTACAATTTCATATGTACACACAATAAGGAAAATCACCAGGATTTCATCCATGATGTCATAAAGGAATTCACTTGAGGTAACACAGTGGTGAGCAGCCGTGAACATCTTTGCAGCCTTTGTTTATAATAGCCACGGTTCCTTGGAATACAAGAGCTACCATTGTTTTTACGCTGTATGTGTAACTGGATGTTGCTAACATTGTAGGCTTTTGGCCCAAGAAGTGTAGGCTATGTACTTTAGCTGATGTAGGATATGGCCGTAATAAGTTGTATGTCAGCCCCTTTCCATGCTTTACCACTCCATCCTTCTACTGCTTTTGGACTGAAAAGTTAGATGCATGAAGCAAAGAAAGGAAATACAGAGGAGATATAACAAAAACCTGGGATGAGATACTTTCAGCATCTACTGATTTTTAACTTGTTGTTGTCACTTCCCAAAATAGTCTTTGAATCAGGAGTACTGAGTGGAAAACTAGAAAGAAAGTAAAATTACAGTTGCAAAGAAAAGTATATGCTTAGTAATATGCTATAATAAGGGGCTCTCAGGGAATAAGCTTGTGAGTACCTTGTAGCATTTTTGAAAAGTAGTGTGTCACAATCAAGCAGCAGAAACCATCCCACGAATTTATTCAAACAGGTTTTCTCCTCTCATTCCTTCCAACCCAAGGAAAAAAAAAAAAGTTGAGGGACAAAGGAGAAGGAAGGACTAAAATGCATTTAGTGGAGAGTTCCTGGGCAAGATTGTTCTCTAACCTGTGCTGTGACTTGGGATGGCAGAAAGGGAAACAGGGAAGATGCCGAAATCCCATTTCCTCTGCATGAATTAGGTAGTGGTTGGATAAGTTGCTGCTTCTGGTGCCCTTTGTCACACTTTGGCAACTACTTTAATATAAGGTGATTAAGCAATACCTAGCTTTTGAATAGTGGATAAACTGGTTTTTAGTGCTGACATGTTTTGGGGGGTTGTATGTTTTTTGGTGTGTGAAGTTTTTGTTGCTGCTTTTTTTCTTGAAATCCCTGTAGTACTACAAGAACAATGACTTTCCTCTCAACACTTTCCCCCTACTAATCGTCATTGTTAATTCGTGTACATGATTTGGACCCAAATAATAGTCTGTGAAAATGAAAGCAATAATCCACACATCATTAGAACTATTCCAGCTCTGTCAAATCAGTGAAGTTGCTGTAGATGGCTTTTGTTTGCTCGGCTTTCTTTTGTGAGAGGCTTGTCTCAATATCTTTATTTTAAAAAAATCCATTTTTAGTGCCATCATGGTCTGTATATTCTACATTCTGAAACCTTTGTTGCCATTCCTGAGGCTCCTGGGGTCATCTTGCTGAGCAGTGGAGAGATGGGACTCAGAAAGGCTGTGGGATTAAGCCCACAATCTGTGACACAAATTATATCATGGCTAGAGTCAAACAAGGTAGTATGCAATTTTCCTTGCTGTTTTATGAAATAAGGTTCAGAACAATGGATTACGAAGGGATTAACAGCAATTAAGATAATTGCCATAAAAAGCAAAGTAAAGGTCAGGTGTCTGATAACTACAAGTGCCATTTCTTGCAGACATAGTTATGTGCCATACAGTTTTACTGGAACTATTTTTTCTTTTTTAATAGGAAAGTTACTACAATCTCTGGCATAGGTTTCTTATACTTCTAATTTCCATCTCTTTCAGCATGCATTCCTCAAATGTAGTGAGGAAATTCTCTAGAGCAGAACCTGCAATTTAAAATCTTCAGTACTTGTGTCAGTAAGGTTTCAAAAGTATGATATATTTCTTCAGGCTCTAACCACATCAGTTTCTTTTCTTCTGTCTAACTCTGAATTACCAGTGAGAATGGCTTTGCTTCACACGAAGGCAAAGAAGGTTGTTAACACTGATCTAAGCTGAATGGAAACTGGTTGAAGTACCCTGAGTTGTAAATGTCACTTCAGTCTGCATTAATTCCTTCAGAGAGGGAATCTGAGAATGCTTTAAGTCTTGAGCAACAAGGAGAATGTGACTAGAAAGAACCTCCTTTCGTTGCATCTCCCTGGCAAAAGGTGGGGTTTTGGGTTATTTCTGTGTGCCAATCATGACAGAGGATTGCCTAATGTGTTTTTTGAGGATTTGCAGTAATGGGAGTATTAGGATCCATACTGGTACTTTGCTGTTCTGTCATTTAAAAGTCTGAGGTCTAACTTGAATCTTTGGCATTGCTTTTTGAGTCTGTCACTTCTTGTTCTACCCAGTACTGTTGAAGAGAACAGATGTGCTCTCTTCCTTTAGAGCAATAGTTTGTGTATTTGGAGGTTGATGTGCACCTCCTGTCTCTTTTTTCCTTTAAACTGCCCTGCCCTACTTCAGCCAGGGTTTTCTTATCAGTCCAGATTTTAGCTGTCGTCGTCACTCTTCTCTGGACATTCCTCACTTATGCCATGAGGTGGCAGGTGTGGGATGGTAGGGTACAGGATTGCCCGAGAAACCCCACTAGTGCTGACCAGGGCAGGAGCAGAGCGACTGTCTCTGCAACAGCTCTGGGACATGCTGTGCTGCACCTTGGTGGCCATGCATTTCTGCAGCCCAGCCCAGCCCGGCGCTCCTCTTCCAAGGCCGTTCAGTCTTGTTCATCTTATGATCCTGGGTAACCCCAAGGTCTGTTCTTTTTGCTGAGTGGCTCCTTGTAGAATTGATCTCCATCCTGCATTTGTGCAGCTTATGATGTACAGCTGAAAATACTTGTAATACTTTTTTCCACAACATCCCTTAAGTTCATGAATATCAATCTGAATATGATCCTGTTCTTTTGTTTATTAGCCTCTACCAGCCTCGCATCGTGTGCAAGTTTAGTTAACAACGAGCTCTTGATCCATTATGCAGATTGCTGATGAAGACATTGAACAGTAGCTAGTCCAGGACAGATTCCCAAGGAATTCCTCTTGATACAACCTTCCAATCTACCAGAAAACCTTGGAGGGCTGCTTTTTGGAGTACTCTTTTTTTTCAGCTGGCTCGGTACAACAGTTTTCACTTCTAGTTTTATTAGTTCCATGAGAGGATATATCAAGACTCTCATAAACTGTGGCTAAAGCATTCATTGCCCAAGTCTAGTGTTCCTGCTGTGTAAGGGAATGATGTTTAGTTTACATGTGTCCTGATGACAAGTCCATGTTGGCTCTTCTCAGATAACTTCTCCTGGTTTGCTTATAAGGAGCATTTCTTCCAATAAACAAGACGTATATCATTGGATGTGTTATTTCCAAAATATCTAACTTTATGGAGTTTGAATAGTAAGAAGAATCTAGTAATTGGTCTCTAAAAGCAAGAGGTCAACCAGTTTAGATTTTAGATAGGCAGCAAGTGACTCAGCAGAGCTGAAATCTTGCCAAGTTGGCTTCTGCTGAATTTAAACCATAGCAAAACATTTGACAGTGAGGACAGCATTTTAAGTGTCCTGATACTTTTAGGCATTTTGTTAGTCTTCTGTGTTATTTCCTTTAATTTAAAACTCTTGGAAGGTAATGTAGGGGTCATGCACAAGGAGTTATCGCAGTTCAGGCTTGCCATTCACTTTGAAGTGCTGGAGTTGGAGACAGTCCAGGATACCATAACGTGCAAGTTGGGAGCTGCACTTGGAAAGAACTGCTGAGTTTTCTGAAAAACAGGGAACAAGGCAGTTGCATCTTCTCACCTTTTATTCTCCTAATGCTTGTGTAAATAATCGGTAAACATTATTTTTACAAAACGATAGCTTTCCTTTTCTTTGTCTTAGGCACTGCTCAGTACGCTGCATTTGCTTAAAAACCAAACCAACATGGAAATCGTGAAGTGATAGTAGAAAAATTTTCAAACAGATGGGGTGCAAGTAGAAAGGTTGCACTTCCGTTCGGTGTGGGAGGTATTGTGAAACTCAGAATGGAAGCTGTGGGGCCTGGTAATGTGGGCCAGCCACTGCATCTTTGCTGTATCATTTTTAAACAATTGCCTGTCGCATTTCAGGAGCTAATTTTATTTGTGGGTTTTTGGTATTTTTTTTTTACCAACTCTAATTTTGTTTGGCTGTGTTTATGAAGGGAAGCCTTTAAACCCTAGAATTGGCCTGCCTAACAGGAAATATATTCACGGTGTGCAACTTTCTAATAAAACATCTTGTTTGAGCCCACAGTGGTAGGTGCTGACAGCATGTCATTCCTGTGCTACCGTTTTCCAATCCAGGATCCCTCCTTTGGAGGGCAGGCTGGCCCCTGTTTTAGCACTTGTTTCTGGGGCAGCCCTGGCTGCGGTGCAGTCTCTGTGCTGACCCTGTAGGCCAGTGTCAGAGTCATGGGGGACTGGCAGTTCCAGGGATATTGGGGTTGGCAGCCTTACCCTGGTACAGGGTGAGTAGGGGGTGGATGCAGTCCTGGTGAATTTACTTTGGTTCAGATGTGGGGGATGTTATTCTTCTTCAACTTAAAATCCTGTGGCTTGCTGTGTGAAAGGCCCTGCACGTGGAGCCTGCATTCCCAAGTGATGCAGCAAAGTTTTGAAAACTCAGAAGCTTCAGATTTTGGAGCATTAGAAAGAGTCAGCTCTTAAAGAGCAGACAACCTCTGCCTCAGCAGTCTCACTCTTCTGTATAATGCCTCTTTTCGTATAGAGGTCTAGAAATCTTCACAGCCAAGTAGGTGCAGGGAGGGTTTTCTTACCTTCTCAGCACAATAGCAGGAGAGCACAGCTCTACCCAGACCTGACTGCAGATGCTATCAGCAGCCTTCATCTGTGCAGTGCAGAAATGGAAAATATTTTAGTGGTGATTTAACTAGGAGGCATATCCTGATCCAGCTTTGTCACAATAGCAGATTGCTGCGGGCACTTATCAGAGTTGCTCTTGCTGTGGAATTTTAACTCAGGAGCAACCTTTTTGTCTTCCTTCACAAAAAGAGTTTCTCTTTGTTCTATGTGAAAAAACAGGAGACTGTTTGTCTGTTTTCTTTGGATAATATTATTAAGGAAGATAATGCTTGAGAAGGAAACAGCAGCTGAACGCTAGTTAAGCTCATTCTGTCTTTTCTGTTGCTTGTAGATACAGATCCTCCCTTCTCAGGTCTCAGTTTGTTCTGGGTTGTCTTCCTCCCTGTTTCACATGGCTTTGTTTTTTTCTTATGGATTAAACTAAAATGAAAAAAAAAACCCAACAGACAATTGATTTACTTCCTGAAGCAGAGGCTTCATTTGTCTCAGCTCATTTTTTAACACCAGGGCTGGGGTAGGGGGATGGTGTCTGCAGAAGAGGAGGGGGAAGGAAGGAGTAGAGAGGGGATTTACAGCGCCAAGGTACCACTCCCTGTTATGCTTCAGCCCACATTTTAAATTCTTTCAATGGCACAAAGTCAAGCTTTTTTTTTTTTTCCCTTTTCCCTAAGGTGAATCATGTTTGGAAAAAATTTACTTGCAGTAAAGAAAATGATAGAATTTAAGCCCTAATGTTTCTGGAGCTGCTGTTGGTGAGCTAATAGCCATGGCCTGTTTATAATGCAGCTGCATAGCTCTGTAAATTACTGAAGGCTTCTTCATTAAAAAGGAGAAGAAAAAAAAATCCCCAAAGCCAAATCTGTATAACCATAGCTCAGTAATGAAAGTTTCAGTTATGTAAACTTTTTTTTCCCACATAAACATGGATGGGTGAGTGGAAGGAAGTCACGTCCAAAAGGAGTGTGGTTGTTTTTCGCAGCTGAGTCTGTAAGTGACCTGAAACTGTTTTGCATTTTGAAACTGTTCTGAGGGCTCTCAGAGGCTGATACCTCTGCAAGTCAAGGATTCCATGATGTAACGGCCACCATCGTTACTTCTTCTATTACTGACCACTTTGAAGTACTCACTGAGCAAATGCATTACTTTTGGGTGCAGGTGCAAGTCCCTGGAGTGATGTTGGTAATGCTACTGGGAAGGGAAACAAGGAACATTAAGCTAATCTCCGTTGCTTGATGTATGTTCATCAAATGAAAGATTTAATTATCTCCTGGGCATTGAAATTTTTAAGTCTTTGAGCCTGGAAAGTCATGCAGCAGCCACAGAAAATGCATGGTTAAATAATAATTAAAAAAAAAAAACAAACAACAAAACAAAAAAACAAACCAACAAAACAGCTGATTTAAATTCAGCCTTTCCTTTCCTAGTTATTGCACTAGTTGTTTTTGACCTTATTGTTAAGCAAGCAGTTATTGATTACGTTTTCCTTTTGTATTTCAAAGTTGGTCTTTTAGCAGTCTGCTCACATAGGCACTGAAGATTGCTGTGCACAGTGTTTTTATTCTGTGTCCCTCGCTCTTGCTGAGGCCAATAAGAAAAGCGAACCCTGCACTGCATGTTCTGGCTTTCAGGATCTTGTGATTCATTCTTACTGCTTTTTCTTAAGGGATCTTGAAGCCAGAGCACAGAATGAATTCTTCCGGGCCTTCTTCAGATTGCCCAGGAAGGAGAAGCTGCATGAAGTTGTGGACTGTTCTCTCTGGACGCCATTTAGTCGCTGTCACACAGCGGGAAGGATGTACACTTCAGACAGTTATATCTGTTTTGCTAGTAAAGAAAATGGATGCTGCAATGTTATCATCCCACTTAGAGAGGTAGAGTTGTTTGTTTGTTTCATTTTGGGTCCTTATCTGCCTTTTTCTACCCTAAGCCTCCACTGTCGCTTGACTTACCTGCAAAGTGTTGTTTGATGAAAAAGAGTAGGATGCTTGGACCATTCCAGCAATGTAAAAGCATCCTTGCCTGGGATCAACACTTAAAAGTGTTGAAACTCTCCCTCCGTAGACAACCTCTAACAAACCTGTGAATACTTTTCAAAGCTGTAGGGCAGAGAGAAAAAGGGGATGTTCTGGATGCAGTAATGAACTGACAAATTTACACGAAATCAAAGATTTATTTAAGTGGAGGGAGAGCACATGGGAAGGTGGTGGGAGTAGAAGAGGAGACAGAAGCACTTTGCTAACATCTGCCTGATCTGCTGTGGATACAAGGCTGTTATGATCTGCTAATTAAAGCTTTCCTTTCATCCTCGACTAATAACAGAGTAACATCCAAATCATATCCTAGCTGTAGCAACTTACCTTCCACTGTTATAAAAACAGAAAACAATAAGAGAACAGTGTTATATACTTAATCAGAAATAACAAAACAACTGTTTCTCCCTATCTTCAAAGGTGTGAAAGTAAATTTTTTCCTCCATCCCCCTGAATTTGATCAAGTTGTTCCTTTTATAAATCTTCTTTTAATCATACATCTCTTTTTTATCTTTCCCCTCAGTCTGCTGTCTAGAATTGGGCTGCAAAGTCATTTATTAAAAGAAAAAAAAAGGCATCTGGGATACTTTTTGGTATCTGCTTTTAGGTTCTAAAGAGACCGTGAACTTCAGGTGGAAGGATGTGTTTGATCAAGGAAAACCAGTATGAATAACCACATTTAAAGCATGCATGCATTTGAATGCTGTGTTTGTACATTTTGGTACTTGTAGAATATTTGAAGATGTTTCTGTGGATGTGTTGCCAAATGTGTTTTCTGTAATGTTTCTGGAAAAGGTAATCAGTATAGAGAAGATGGAGGACACAAGCCTTCTCCCTAACCCCATCATTGTTAGCATAAGGAGCAAGACAGCATTCCAGTTCATTGAGCTGAAGGACCGGGATACTTTGGTGGAGAACCTGCTGCAGAGGCTAAAAGAAGTGAACTCCATCAACCCAGCGCACTGCAACAACTTGCAAAATAACAACCAGGTACGGATCTTTCCTCTTCCTCTCCCACCTCTCCCCTCTCTCATCCCTTTCCCCCCTTTCCTCCTTTCCATTAGTTCATTATCCTGCCTTCCTTGGGGGATTGATCTTGAGCCAGTGCTGTCTGATCCCTTCTTTAAAGACCTGCCTGGTGGGATGGAGCACACCCTCAGCAAGGTTGTGATTGACACACTGGGGGAAGCAGTGAATATGGTGGGCAGCAGAGCTGCCCTTCACAGACACCTCAGCAATATGGAGGAATGGGCTGATAGAGGCCTCATGAAGTTCAACAAAAGCAAATGTGAAACCCTTCAAAGTAGCCCTATTTGACAGGAGGGGCTGGGGACTGGCTGGCTGGAGAACAGCCATGTGGAAAAGGTGAGGGGCTCATGGTGGACAACAAGTCAAGCTTTTAAGTTAGCAGTGTGCTCTTACAGTACTGAGGGCCAACACTGTTATCAGGTTGTGCTATGAGGATTGTAAACAGCAGGTCACAAGATGTTAGTATTCCATTTTATTCAGCATTTCTGAGGCTGATCTGGAGTACTGTGTCCACTGCACAAGAAAAGCACTGACAAATTGGAGTGAGTCTAGTGAAGGGCCACAAGATAGGGGATGGAGTACATGCTTTCCTAGGAGAGGTTGACTGACTTCCTCAGCCAGTCTTCCGCTAGATAGTGGGGAGTTAGAAGATAGGGGCAGACTCATCTTGGATACACCAGCTGAAAGATGAGCAGCCACAGACTCACAATGCAGCAAGGGAAAATCTGAATAGATAAAATAAAAGATTTCCCCTCAGGGGTGGGCAGAGGTGGACCAGACTGCTCAGAGGGGCTGTGGGCTCTGCTTTCTTGGAGCTGCTCAACTTGACTGGGCACAGACTCCAGCAACCAGGTCTGAGGGCTCCTGCTTTGAGTAGGGGATTGAAAAAGATGGTCCTCTCCAACCTAAATTGTTCTCTGATTCTGTCTTTCAAATCCTAACAGTAGAAGACTGTTTGGTAGCTTGTAATCAAGGACACTTAGAAGTTGTTAACAACTTTCGGTTTAAAATACCAACCCTTTTCCTAACATGCAAATGAATGATAATTTGTATGAAGTCTTGACTAAGACCTTTCCTCCTGAAAGGTTTTAATACAAAAGGCGAAGAGTAACCTAGCTCTGTGTCTTGAGGACAGTTGAGGATGTAGTTCTTAGCCTCTTTTCAGTTATTACCTCTTTGATTCTGCATTGCAGAATAGCCTTGCTTTTGGATCCGTGTGCGTGCTGAGGGATGGTGAGCCTGCACATTTGGGAACAGAGGCTTCACAAAGGAAGGAGAGAAGTGAATGTGAAAAGGAGAACAGTTACCTGCTCAATGCAGAAGCACTGAGGTCAGACTTTCATCAGTCAGGAATGTCAGGCCTTGATTTTGGAAAGGTATGTAACATTTGGGGGAAGCTGTAGGAGTTTTAGGTGTTTTTTTTGTTATTTTAAAAAGCTGGGGTTATGTTCAGAAAGATACGCGTTTTTAGTAAAATGCGCTCTGTATTGGTTGGAGAAGTTAGATATAACAGCTTTTCTAGTTGCTTGGATTTTTTTCTTCTCCCCCCCCCCCCATTTTGTTCTGGTGAATATTTATAATTTTTCTCTCTGTGTGGTGAATTGGATATGCAAAATGGGGAAAGTTGTAGTCCCTAGGGCAGGCTTCCCATTTCCATTGGTAATGGAAATACCTTGCAGAATTTCTAATATGTAAAATGTTTTTGTTTACCAGTTCTCGCATGCACATGATTTGTTCTTTTAAAGTATATCTTCTTGTTCGCAGTCTAGGGAGCAAATCAAAGAGAGCTTGTGGGATGACCATTTTGTAGAATACGGCAGAACTGTGTGCATGTTTCGCACAGAGAAGATCAGAAAACTTGTTGCTATGGGAATTCCTGAATCCTTAAGAGGCAAACTCTGGCTGCTCTTCTCAGGTGGGCATGCTTAGAAATGTTGGCTGCAGGCATCATCTGATTCTGGACATGGCAAAACATTTAGGCAAGGAATCTTCCAAGGGCAATTAAATATTCTTTACATGGAACTTGTGATACTACTTACAGAAGAGAGATGATCTGAACTGAAGTAATAAATGCAAGGAAGTACCTAGGTAAATCTGTAAAAATTTTATCTCAGGATGACATCATATGATGTGCAGAAGAATCAAAATAACATCTTTGTAATCTATGTAATTTAAAATTAGCATCATGTTTTCATACAACAATGTTCTTCTTCAAGCAGTAATTAGATTGTAGCATAAATATTGATTTAACCCTAGAGAAATCAAATTATTGCAAAATAATGACATCTCGAAGTCAGCAGTCCTGCTCCTGCTTATTGTTGGCAGGGCTTACAGAAACTGGAGACGGAAAAAACAACTCATTTCATTGACAGATCTGGCAGAGTCAGAATGTGCTTACAATATGATCTCAAGTTTAGTCATTAATCCAATATATGACATGTTCAGACATTTGTAAAAAGTGGAGCTTTTCCTCCTGGGAGGATGTGAACACCGCTGAATACATTTCTCCCAGTAACATGTGCGGGTGGCAGGGCACTGGAACAGGCTGCCCAGGGAAACTGTGGATGCCCTGTCCCTGGAAGTGTTCAAGGCCAGGCTAGATGGGGCTTTAAGCAGCCTGGTCTTGTGAGAGGTGTCCCTGCCCACATCAGAGGGACTGGAATGAGGTGTTCTTTAAGGTCCCTTCCAGTGCAAACCATTCTATGATTCTATAATACTTTCTGCTGGAAAAGTCTTTTGCTCAGTTAAGGTGTTTTGAATGATGTTTTGTCATGTAAGGTTTGCTAATGCTTTTGTTTTCAAGACATATTCTGCTAGGATCTTATCTCTCTTAGGTCTGGAAATTTCAGTAAATTCACAGACGTTGGGGAAAACCATCTTACTTTAGATCCTTCTGAGCAGTATTTCCCACAATGCTAAGTTTAGCATTGTCCTAATCCACTCCTTTTTTCCCCTTTCTCTCTCCTTGCTGCTCTCAGACGCCGAGACAGATCTTGCC
The DNA here is from genome assembly GCA_036023395.1 of Myiotriccus ornatus. Taxonomy (NCBI): domain Eukaryota; kingdom Metazoa; phylum Chordata; class Aves; order Passeriformes; family Tyrannidae; genus Myiotriccus; species Myiotriccus ornatus. Next base: position 87,338,329 of record JAYRBT010000001.1, on the reverse strand, counting down.
TCACATCCGGGGTACTACATACATTTGGTGGAGGCATCCATGGGCAAGTGCTGCATGGCGACAGAGGAGATCGAGCGCGACCTGCACCGCTCGCTGCCGGAGCACCCCGCCTTCCAGAGCGAGACGGGCATCGCTGCCCTCAGAAGGGTCCTCACCGCGTACGCGCACAGAAACCCCAAAATAGGATACTGCCAGGTGAGAAATTCCCAGGGGTATAACACTCACTGCTTTTTTTGTCTCCACTCTATGCTTTATTGCTCTGTTGGGAGTATTTTTGATGGTGCTTTTGGTAAATAAGGTCCCTTTAGTTAGCAACAATACATAATTTTAGTTACTAAATGTCATTCACCCGAGAAAACAAGTAGGCTTGACAAAAGGCTCCATCTTTATAAAAATACTCCTTCAGCATCTTGCAAACTGCATTTAGAGTTACAGGAGGGAAAAAAATGTTTGTGATGCTTTTATTTGTTCAACAGTGCATTTCTTGCACTTGGAGACAGTACAGTGCAAATTGGCCTGCAGGGACGAGGTTCATGTAGTGCACTGAGGCAGAGGTTTCGTGAACCTTTCAGCCATTGTCTTCCAAAACTGATGATAAATGATGCAAATACTTTGTCCAGCTGGCCAGCTAAAATAACGTTAATTTCTATGCAGCTCCTTGAATTCTCATTAACATCAGATCAGTCCTGATACAGAAAGTGGGGGGGTGACAGCAGCCCCAAAACATCTTGCACTATCAGTTACCTGGCTTTTATGTGGGCAAATCCAGTACTGTGCTTTTCTCCATTGTTTCCTATTGCTCTTATGAAAAACAGTATATATAGGCTAGAAAAACTTGTTATGCCTTTTGGGTTGCAATTATGTATTTGCTGTCTAAGTCTCTTTCTTGCTGTTCTTTTTTTTTTGTTTCTTTTTTTTTTTTTAGTTGTTTACATCATGTTGCACTACTTTTCTTTCTATAAAAATAGCCACAATTGAGCTTCTGTCGCTAACAAATCCCATTTTCTTCTTTGTCCTTGTAAGTCTATGAATATTCTGACCTCCGTGTTGCTGTTGTATGCCAAAGAGGAAGAAGCCTTTTGGCTGCTGGTTGCTGTGTGTGAGCGAATGCTGCCGGATTACTTCAACCACCGAGTGATAGGTGAGTTCGTGTTCTGTCTTCTTGCAGACTGGGAAGGGGCAGCCACGTGGCACAGGGGTGAGTAAAATGTTCAGGGTCTGCTGAGATCCAGACCCCATCGATGAGGTAGTCCATCCACTTGTGTGATGTGCTAGAACAGCAGTTCCAGCCAGAGTTTGCTTTGGTTTGAAGGGTTTGAATTGCAAGATCTATAAATATATGCTCAACTTTACAGTTTGTCTTTTTCTTTCCTGTTGATCAGAAGGCGGTGACACTTTTGCCTGTTAAGTAAAAATAGAAAAGCTTGTAGGTCTTGGTTAGAGAGTTGAGCTGTTTAAGTTGAACCTAGGAAAGATCTGCTAGAGTAGGTATTTGTGATCTGACCTGTCTGAATTGCCTGGCTGCTGGAGCAATGCAGGTTTGCACCTAATTTAGTTCTTTGTAATGAGGGCTGATACAAAACCCTCTGAATGTGAGGTGCTGCATTTAGGAAGTAAGCCTTGTTACTCTGCAGAGCATGCCATGCACTGCCTGTGCTGTGTCTCCTGCTCTTTGCAGTGCAACTGTTTTTAAAACTGTTGTGCAAACATCTGCCTAAAGCACAGAGAGGGGCTGAGCAGCTCCACACAGTAAGTGCAGGAATGCATACAAGAAGAGTATTTGTTCTTTGCAGTGAATTCTTCCTCTTGCAGAAATGTTTGATAGTTTTTCCCTCTTTTATGCTTACCTTAGTTCTCAGCTACAATGTTTGCTGTTACACATCGCTGTGGCAAAGGGAGGGATCAGGGTCACTCGGGAGTAGATGGGGATAGGAGGAAATCCCTGGTGGTAGTGGTTCTGGGAGGTAGAAATGGTCTGGGCACTCTTATGCTGCCTGGGGAGTGGAAAGAGATATTTGAGAATATTTCCAGTCTTTTCCTTGAAGGATGGGATTGTCATACCTGCCTTCTGATACTGTCTTGCTTCACAGTTATTGTCTTGTCATTGAACTGGCAAGGAAGTAAGTTCAAGCAGAGTTATTCCAAAGTTAGCTGGATGCTTAGGATGTTTTGTGGTGCTTTGAATGCCATTGATATTTTCAACTAGTGGACTGGGCATTGTAACTATCCCACTTGTCAGAATTTTGGTTCTTGTCTCCCAGTGTGACTTTAAACTGCTATTTTGATGACTGACTTCCATGTTTGTCTGCCTCCTTCCTTGATTAAAAGAGAAACAGCTTTATCTGCCCTTGTGCATTTCTAGATATCATCAGCGTGCCTTCTCATACTGATAACTTTGATGCTTGCTGGGTTATTGCCCCTAAGTAGCATTCTCCACACCCAAACTAATGAGTTGTGTCACTTGGCCAGCCATATCGCTGCCTTGAGTTCTTGAAAATTTGGGGCTTGTATCTTGCCTGTCACTTGCCACAGCTGCAGCGTACATTGCGTGCTGAGAATTTTGGTTGTCCCGTCTCTCTGTTTTCCTGTCCTCCGTACCCCAAGGAAAGAGTGCTGTGACTCCAGAAGACATACTGCCATGGCTCACTATGGTGCAAAGAGCCAGGAACTTCAGCTTGGAAGTTCCCGTGCTCCCTCCATTTGAATGGCAGAGGTCCAGTTTTGCAACATGGTTGCTTCACTGAGCGGTTACTTCTGCAGCTTTGGTTTACCCTAGAACTTAATGTGCCCAAATCGGTGCTACTGATCTTCTCCACCCTGCCCCACCTCTGGTTCCTGTTGCCCGAGTTAGTGTTCTTGGCTTTGCATTTCAGTCGACCTTCTTTTTTTATTTGCAACCAGCCCTTTTCTAAACTTTGTATTGTTTCTTCCTGCATAGCACTTCCAAGACTCAACTTTTCCCCTTTGTCTGCACTGCCAACACTGTTGTCCAAATTTTGATCTCTCTATAACTTTGATGATCTCTGACCTTGCTACCCGTCACTGTGCTTTTCCTCTTCAGTGTCAGCCAGTAATCTCTGCAGTCAAAACAGCTACTGAATTAATGACCTTGGTTATAACAGGCCTTCTTAGTGCCATCTTCTCTTGGGGCCTTTTCTTTATGACTTTCAAAATCGTCTATTTGTGTGCTTGTTTATTTATAATTTTTACTTTCAGAATTGCTTAGGCCATTCAGTCTTACTCAACCTTTTTACTTGCATCACATGACCATTTCCCTCTTTCAGCCATGCCAGCTATTACCACTCTGTCCTTTCACAAGCATTTTCATTTCACTGCTTGCAAATGTGAAAGGCCTGCAGGCAGGGCTCCTCCTTCAAGAATTCCCTCTCTCCTTCTCCCCTCTGCAATGCATAGAGGAAATTATAAACAGATGATAGGTGCAAGATAGAAACAAGTTGTTCTTGGGTCAAGAGCTGTGACAAGGGTCATGCATATCCTATTCTCATGTTACCATGACTTTTCCATCCTCTGCATAAACCAGCAGGCCATCTTACCCTGCTTTATCTTGATACTGTAACTAGTGAAACACTGAAAATCTTATTCAATTTCTCTGATTTGCCTTTTCAGTCCTGGAGATGTCATTTAGCTTGCATCTTGGGTCATCATTTTTCAAATGGATGCCCTGGTATTTTCCTACCTCGTCATGGTCTCATGACGTAACACATTAGAGATTCAGTTGCTCAGATTTCATGATTTCTGGGAGCCCAATGAAAAGGTGGGCAGAAAAGTGCCTTTGAATACATCTACTTGACTTTCATCTATAATGTCAACACTTATTATAAAAAGATCTGTGAAAGATCTAGGTAGCATTGCATGTTCCTTTTAAACATCCACTTTTGCCAGTGCTGTCTCTTGAGTCTGGCATGATCTTTTTATATGTATCTGCCTATCTGTCTCTGGCTTCCTTCAAAAACCTCTAAAACCAAGTCAGTTTTTTTGCGTCTGTGTTAACTATGGCTATTAAATTGTTTGCACTAAGCTTATTAAAAAAAAAAAACCAAAACAAAACACACGCACAAAAATTGCCCTCTATTGAGTAACCTCGGTCTGTTTTCTGCTCTGTTTTCTTTATCCTTCTTGCTTATGACCATTTGACGTGAGAAGGCTTTCTCTTCAAAGCACCATGCTTGGTGTGTTTCTCAAAAGCTCTTTGTGTGCCCCTGGGCACTTACTTTTGATTTGTGGTGCTGTAATATTTGTTCAGTCACCAGCAGAAGCTCTTTGTGGCTTGATGTGAAAAGTTCTAAGGCAGCAAAATGTCAGAGCTGGTTTTTTTTTTTCTCTATGATTTGGATGCAAAGCCAAAAGATGCTGGCGCTCTGCCACAGATTGTCCAGGTTATATTCTGCTTTTGAACAACAGAAGTTTTGAGTGCTAGGTATATATATGTCTCAGAAATTTCATAGCAATTAAAATAGTCTCCTAATATTAGCAGAATATGGACTATGAGAAAAAAATGAAATAACTTGAAAGAGAAAATACTTGAAAAGCCAACTGCATTTTGTACTCAGGAATATTTTTAACTTGTAGTGTCTTTGGTTAAAGCCCTCATGTGGCAGATCTGATTTGTAGACACAGGCCACTTCAGTGATAAGAAACTATATTGATTCTACAATACCTGCTGACAAGACAGAACTGAGCTAGCTAAAGCAGAGCCTGGATCTGCTCCTTTGGAAAGACTGGTTGGGACAGTTAGGAAAGCTTTTATCTGGGCATTGCAGAAATCCTTTGTTCTTTATATATAGATAATTATGCACGTAAGTATTTTTATCTGTGCATGTATTTATGTGTAAACATTTTTTTTCCTGCTTAGTGTGTGTAGCCATATCTGGATTTCCATCTTATATTTCCTCACTTAGAATGAAAGCTTTACTGCCCACTTGCACCGTAGAGAAATGTGTACAGTCTTATTTTCACTGCATAGATCCCAAAGCGAACAGTAAAGTGCTTTAAGATTGCTTTTGCTACTTAATTTCTATGGGCTCTTGTAGCCAAAACCAACAGCTGCTGCTATTACTATTCCATTGCACCCTAAAGGCACTTAGGAGAATCAACACATTCTTTTTGCAGAAAGTTGTACAGTAAGGATCATGGACATGAGGGTTGGGCTGAGATCACAGCAGGAGAATAATGGGATTTTTCTTTGTAGATGCAAGTGTATCTTGTCAGTTTAAATTCTAAGAAACTCCTGCAGTTGATAGTTGATAGCAATGATTACCTTCAAAGAATATTTTTTCCTCTGTCAGTCCTGGCTAATACTGTTTTTTTGTGACTTGCAGGTGCTCAGGTAGACCAGTCAGTGTTTGAAGAGCTTATAAAAGAGCAACTTCCAGAGCTGGCTGAACATATGAAGGATCTGACAGCCTTAGCTTCCATCTCTCTTTCCTGGTTCCTTACCCTTTTCCTTAGTATCATGCCCCTGGAAAGTGCTGTGAATGTTGTGGACTGCTTCTTCTATGATGGCATCAAGGCCATTTTCCAGCTGGGCTTGGCCATCCTGGAAGCCAACGCTGTGGATCTGTGTAACAGCAAGGACGATGGGCAGGCCTTGATGATCCTAAGCAGGTATGGCCACGCAGGAGTGCTCCTTCCATCTAGGCACCAGCAGGACCCTCCATGTTGCCTTGCTGCTGTTGCTGCTTTTGCAGTGTCTGCCTTAAACAATGGGCTTTGTACATGGGACAAGATGTCCTGTGAAATTTCCTGGCAGTGCCGAGACATGCATCGACTGCGTCAGTGTGCAATATTTACTGCTGCTCTTCGTGCCTTCCCTGGAGTGACGGGCTTCCTGCTCCAGACTTCAAGGAGACAGAAGTTTTCTTCCTTGGGCAGCATTTAGTCATTTGGCTGACTTGCTGTTCCTCAGATGAGTAATCACAAAGCCATTTCTGAAAAGCCTAGCTTGCCCAAATCCCAATTTATTTCTTAGTCTGAGCTATAAGACTTGTTTGCTTACTTGAATTGAGAAGAGCATAGCGCAGTGTGATTTGTGTCCTTATGTATTTTTCCTCTTCAGGTTTCTAGAGCATGTCAAAAATGAGGAAAGCCCTCTACCACCTATTGGTAATCACCATGCATTCTTTAGTGATGACCAGGAAGCCTCTCCAGTGACTGAAATAGCAAACCTGATTCATGATTCCTATGAGGTAAAATACTGCTCTGTATCTACTGGTCAGTTAAGTTAGAATTTTAAAGGAAAAAGGTTAAATTCAACATGGATGCTTTGAAAGTTAATACATGTTTACAGATTCCTTAACTAAAGTGCTCAAATGCACAAGACTAGGTGTATTATGAATACATAGAATTATGAATACATAGAGAGATCAGTTAGAGACTAGGTATGCTTTTTCTTCAAGGTCCTGCTGTACTTTAAAAGTTGTATTTCCAGTAAATGAGAAATACAAATATCATAAAAAATTACACAAATAATAAACATCTTTTTCTCTCCTGTAGAAATTTGGAGACCACTCTGTGGCACAGATAGAGCACATGCGCTACAAACACCGGATCCGTGTCCTGCAGAGCCACGAAGATACAACCAAGCAAAATGTGGTAAGTAGGGTAATTACTTTGACTGAGGTAGCTTAACATTGCCTCTCTGGGGGCACAGGTTTAGTTTTCAAAAGATGCCACCAGGCCTTGAAACAAGGAAGAATCATTACTGTCTCTGGAAGAAGTTCTTTCCTGGGACGCCGATGATTTTTCTTTTGCAGCCATGTGCATTATTTTCTAGGGTGGCTTTACAGTTAAGAAAAACTGCAGGGCCATCCAGCCCAGTACCTTGTGTCTGACCATGGCTGGGCCCAGACAGATGCCTGGTGAAGAGTGTAAGAAGAGACAGAGCACGATGCGATGCTTCCCTGGCCTCCTGTGACCTGTAGCTTGGGGACTTCCTGTCTTTGTTTGAAATAGCTCTTGAGGGATTTCTCTTTTCACTGACCTGTCCAACTGACGAACCTAAAGAAGGGGGAAACATTGCAAAGATTTTTCAGTACTGCAGTTTTCAGCTGTAGCACGTCAGTACAGTCCCTGTGGGGCTCATGGGCCTGCCCATGTCAGCGATGGAGGCAGTAGAGACTGTCACTAACATGATTTTCTTTCTTTTTAAGCTCCGAGTTGTCATCCCAGATGTTTCAATTCTTCCTGAAGATTTAGAGGAATTGTATGACTTGTTCAAGGTTGGTCTCCCTGGAAAGCAGGCGGTGCACTGTTTGAGGCTCCTTTGGGTGTAACTTCCAGCTGTTGCTTTGCATTGCTGCCCTGGACCACATGTCCTCTGCCTGGGCGGTGCTGTTTGGGTGGAATCATGCCGTTTTGTCCTTTCTGTGGTTGTGCAGTTGTTAAAGAGGAGTAGTAATGCACAGATCCTTCAGAGGAGAACTGCTCCAGAGTTGCCTTTATAACTTGCTGCTTGGAAATGGTCCCTGACAAGTGAGGTTCTGGTAACTTTCATATGCAGAATAAATTAAGTAATACATAGCTCTGCTCACTGGGTTCTTGGCAGTGTTTTCTTAATGCTGTTTAAAGGCAGACCATTTTCCATATGGGAAAGAAAACCCCACAAACATGTGTCCTTGCTATTTGTTCCTAATTTCTAACAGTTTTATTTCTTCTTTTTTTTTTTTTTTTTTTAATTGAACTGAAAGCAGTTTCTACTTCAGTTCCTTTCTGTCAAGCTGATATGTGACAAAACTTGAAATAAAGTTATTTGGAGGCAGGGACATCTAAGCTTATACAACTGTAGTTGATTTAGAGGTCCAAGCTTGTAATCATTGCCCTTAATAGACCATTTCTTTTGTGTATTGTCCACAGCCATAAATACTGAGAATATGACTGTGGTATGTTAGTGTTGCACAGCTTTGTCACTAAGAGCAGCTGTATCCTCCTTCCATTAGTGGCTGTAAGATGATGCTGCTGGAGCTTGTTCTTCAGTGCTTCCCTCCTGCTGCTCATTGCTGGTTTTGAGCTTTAACTGGCTCACACTCCCCTTATTTCATTTCTTGGTGGCAGTTCCTTTTTCTTTATTTTCCTTGCTTCCCCAGGGACAGCTTGCTTTGTTAGGACTCTTTGTTTTGCCTGTCCCTAAGGGACGACTAATAGGTACAGTATCCAAATGGAGATGTCTGAGAGAGAATAAATGAGCAGGTCAAGCCTATATAATGCTTACCCTGTGTTTTCTGTGACCCTCTGTACCTTTGGCTGGTTAGGAACATCCTGGGCCAGATGTGGCTAATAGTTTCAGTAGCCCACAGCGAATTTATTCCCAGAATTTGCACAGTCTCCCTTTAAATGTATTATTTATCCATTACAAATTGTGAGAGTGGTTGGCTGCTCTGGTTAAAGATTTGCTTTCTTCACACAGAAATGGTCTTGGTATCAGTATGACACCTCATGCAAAGGGAATTTCGAGTGTTTAAAGCAGTTTGATGTGAATGCCTTTTACTGCTGGTGCTGCTCTCTGACACGGTGCAGCGCAATAACCCCTCTCCCACCTCTGATTTCTCCTAGAGGGAACATTTAATAAGGTGTTACTGGGAAACGACGAGCCCAGTGGCGGAGCGGCACGACCCCAGCCGGCCGTACGCCGAGCAGTACCGCATCGATGCCCAGCAGTTCACCAACCTCTACAGGCTGGTGTCGCCCTGGACCTGCGGGGAGCACACCGACGTCCTCGCCCAAAGGACCTTCCGGCTCCTGGATGAGAACATGGACCGGCTCATCGAGTTCAAGGGGCTCGCCAGCTGCTTAGGTATCAGCTCACCCGCAGGGTGGAAGGTGGGCAGAGCAGGGGTGGCACGTGCGAGAGATGTGAATGTTAAAGTGCCGTATGACTGGCAGGAGAGGATGGTTTTCTAGGGCTTGTCATTTATCCTAATCAGTGACCTTTACTGATTTTTTAGGTTCCAATCACCCAATTTGATTTAAAAGACAGCCCTAAGGACATGACTGAGCCTGGTACTAAAAATCTGATATCTCAGACAATAGTAATTTTGTTTAAAATCTTGTATGAATTAAAATTATACGTAGGTCTGTATGGAATACTGGGAAATCCTCTCTACTCACTGCTGTCAGTATACCTTTGAAATCTCAGTGTATCTCTTTGTAGCCACTTCTTGAAGACTTAATCCAACACAGCTGACTGCTGCTTGCCTTACATGTTGACTTCAAGCAGAACAAAAAAAAACCTGGCCAGCAGGGACCAAGGGCTGTACTTGGGTTGGTCTTGAGGCCACCAGCCGTCCTAATGAGTTGAGGCTGCCTGTCCCAAAATCTGGCTGAAGAGAAAGTTCTATATCTCAACTGCTACCTGATTGCAAGCGGAAAAAACTGAATCAACATTCAAAGCTTCAGTAAAAATCTGTGAATTTTTATTCTTGTCACTTAAGATTTTTAGAATTTTTTATGTGAATGTTAAGGCCCTTGGTATTATATTGTTACTTGATTTTGATTCTTAGATGGATACAACTTTAAATTAAAAAAGTTCTTCACAGTGTTTCAGTGCATTTTAAAGTTTAGAAACTTATTTTTCATGATCATTGAAAGTGTGAATTATATTACACGTTAAATAGTTATCTCCTTTGGGCTTACTCTGTAGAACAGCAGTAATCGCTGAAGGAGAAATACTAAGAATATCATGTCCCCAACGTTTTCTGTCTCTGCCCTCTCACATTCCTGTTACTCTGTGGCAGCAAACAGCCTTTGCTAGATTCCCTGCCATCCTCCTTGATATTTTAAAACAATGCTGAAGCTCCATAGGGTTTGGTACTCCCAATCTACTGTACAAGAACAAAAACCAAACAGATGGCTGTCACCTGCTGTTCCTCATTTACAGGCACAACTTAAAGTAATACACTGACCATATGTTTATTGTCCATGTAAACAATTATCCTTTGTGCACAGAGAGATGCCTGATTTTAAACTGTGGAAGTAAGTGCTCTGGTTCACTTCCTTTTTTTTTGCCTTGCAGATGTTATGTATAATGGAGAAATGAATGAAAAGATAAAGTTACTGTATAAGCTGCATATCCCACCGGGTAAGAAATCTGAAAGGGATTGAAGACCTCAGTTTCCAAAAAAATTCTCTTGCTTTTGGGAAAAAGCTGCTTAATGAAGATCTCAATCTTGCTTCCTTCCAACTGGGAGCGTATAGGATGTACATTTGTAGTTACACTCACTGCAGTTTACAAATTACTCCAGTCAAACCTTTTTGGATGAAATTTATAGATTACAATGTCCAAGATCACACACCTGCTGCATTCAGAGATCTTTTGCAGCCAATTACATGGTTACTTCCAGACAAAATATGAACTAACATTTTTGAATGGCTCGTACTCCATGTACAGTAGAGATCTCCTTATTCATATCTTGATCCAGTTTTGATCAGGTGACAAAATTCTGTGGTGGTTCCTCTGTTCAGAGATTTTAATTAAATATGCCATTCTTGGTAAACTTCCAACTGCAGAACCAGTCTTACTTACAGTAACATAATTTTACAGTATGGTTTAATTAAGTACTTAAAAGTATTTAAAAATGTATTTGCCCCATTATTTTGCTTTCTTCAAATATGTAAGTTCTAGAAACATAAAGAACTATCATGCAGAATTCAAAGGATTACATTTGTCACTTTTGGACAGCTCTCACAGAAAATGAGCGAGACTGCCAGTCACCATTAAAGAATCCTTTGCTGTCAACATCAAGACCACTAGTGATTGGAAAATCAAATGGTATGTCCAGAATGGTTCTCTAATGAGTGTGCATATGAGATAAACCACTTGTGATCCCTACCATGTTATCTCTGCTCTCTGGGGTTTATTTTGAAATGTAAATTTACTCCAGTGACTTGAAAATTAATTCTCTTTTTTATGTCTGCTCCAAAAAAAGGTGATGCAGTAGATTACCAAAAGCAGTTGAAGCAGATGCTGAAGGATCTAGCCAAAGAAAAAGATACTAAAACTGAAAAAGAATTGCCAAAAATGAGCCAGGTATGTACCTTAGAGACTGTAGTCTGTTTTTAAGTAAGGGTACTCAAAATGCAATGACTGAATACAAGTTTGCCTCTTTCTGGGAAAGTGTGACTTCAGCCCGTACTTAAATTCAGTCCTTCATGGATCAAGGATTGGGGTCCTCTGATCCAAGGAGCATGTGTTTAAAACCTCTCACCTACCTTTTTAGCAGCTCCCTCTGCTCAGTCTGTCTGGTGAACAGAATTTCAGATTTACCCCCACCTGCAGCAGAACAGGCAAGCAAGCAGGTTTATGGAGGCTGGAAAAAGCCCTCCTCTTGAGCCCAAGAATTTCTGAGGATCCATACTGCTGTTCTATCTTCCCATACCTCCTCTGCACCAAACCAATGACTTCTTAGTCCCCCACCAACTATGGCTATGACTTGACCTGTCATAGCCAAAACACTGACTAAAACTGCATGAAGTAAAACACCTGAAGGCTGTTGTCATCTTACCATCTCCTCCCTAATGACAGTGGCTTTCTATTATGTTGCTGGCATGAGGAGATCTACTGGAGGGAAAAGGGTCCCATATTAATAAAACAAACTGGTGTTGCTACATAAAGTTTTAAAGGGGTGGCATGCACCTCACCTGTCAGCTCAACAGGGACACATGAGCTCTCCTAAAGGCATCATACTGAGGGCTCATTTCAGAACAGGATATGGAAACATCCTCTCTAGCCTGATAATCACCTGTGATGGGTAAGAGAGGGAGGGAAAGAGGCTGGGAAGATGTCCGAATTTTACTGGCAGAAGAGAAAGATCTGGGGAAAGATGGAAGAGAAACAGAAAGGAGGTTGCTTGCAGGCCTGTGGGTGGCAACTTTGGTTGTAACTCACTCTGTTGTAACAGCCACCATTAAGGGATTATCCCTTGCCTTGTATCTCGCCCTCTGGCCACCTGGCAGGTCCTGATCTCCTTCATCAAGGCATCAAAATACTTCACTGCTCTGTTCCCTCTTTGATTTCAGCACAAGGATTCCTAGCACCAGTGGGGGTTGAAATCCCTTCACTAGTATTTTTTAAAAGCAGGCAAAAGTTAGAAATGAGCATAAAATGTACACAGCATTCTGCCTGCCTTTGCAGTACCATGCCCTCGCCTGACTCCTGCAGTGATCCATAACATGGTCGTTCAGTATTTTGATGTTGGTTTTTCATCCTTTACAGAGGGAGTTCATTCAGTTCTGCAAAACGTTGTACAGCATGTTTCATGACGATCCAGAGGAGAATGATTTGTATCAAGCCATTGCCACTGTGACCACACTGTTACTTCAGATTGGAGAAGTAGGACAAAGAAGCATCAGCCTGGGGAGTGGATCAGATGAGTTCAGTGAGGACTTGCAGCCCGAGGCCTCTGCTTCAGACCAGGATGCTGTTTTTACTGACACTGTGAAGACCCCTCACAAAGACTCTCAACCTTCACCTGTGACTGAAGGGGACTGGACTGTCTCTTTTGAACATATTTTAGCATCCCTCCTGACTGAACAATCATTAGTTAACTTCTTTGAAAAACCCTTAGAACTGAAACCAAAACTTGAGAATGCAAAGCTAAATCAATATAGTCTCAAAACAAATGGAGTGAGCTGCTCACCACGGAATGAACATACAAAACCAAACATGCAGTAGCAGCAAACATGTAAAAAATGAAATGCACTGAAATTAAGCCAAAGCACATACTGTAAAAGGCTTTCAGTTAGCAGTGGACTTCTGATAAACAATTTGTTGGTCTGTGGTTTTCAGTTTAAGAGCTTTAAAAGCTAAAGGGTGTGTGTAGGTTTGTTTTGTGCCATTGATTTATTATGTTCTTGTTTTGATGTAAAAGGAAACATCTGTCTAGAGTGTGAAGACACTGAAGCCCTCTTCCGCACTGGGAGACCAGAGGCTGGCTCCAGTTGTCCTTTTTTTTTTTTTTTTTTTTTAACAGGGGAAAACACTTCTCATCTGCTGTCCGCAGTTTGGGTTGCCTTTTTTTTGCACTAATACTGAAAACTGTTTCAATGCTGGTAATTGAAACTATTTTAATATATTTGATCGTATTCCAATTTGTATGTCTTGCTCAAATGTTAAATGTACATGGACTGTGCTTCTGACATTGGTCTGTAAAAACATGCACTTTTCAATAAACCCTTTTTGTACAAAACTGGCATTGACAGTATTTATTGATTTATGGAAGGTAAGTACTTTTAATCCCTAATTCATTACGCAAATTCTCTGAGCTAGGATGATCACAGTTATTTCACTAGTCAGAAACTTGTTTCCATGTAGCACACAGAGCTGCTCTGGGAGAAGCCTACTGAGTTTGCCTACGAAGCCAGCAGGGGACTAAATACAGGGAACTTACATCATCCACAAGAGATTACATATATGAAATATAGGAGCCATCAGTTTGGGTTGGGTTTTTCTTGTGTTTTTTAAACAAACTTGGTCTTAACCTAAAATACCTGTGTAGTGGCTCTTTACTCCCCCAGGAACAGAACAAAAGCATTAGGACTTTGCCACCCACAAAGAACATTTGCGTCTTATTCCATTCACATGTAACAGAAGTCTAGAGTATCTTTAATTAAGCAAAATGCATTTTAAGATGTTGGTACTTGTTCAACTCAATGTTTCACAATTGAGAGCTTGAGCAGGCTGGACAATAAAAACAACAATTTAGGAATAAACTTTCTTTTTATCCTTTTATTGTAATGAAAATCAGATTAATTTTCATCCACATTGACTGTCTGTAGACCTGCAAAACAAAAAATGGTATCACCACCTGTTAACTAGGACAGTTCCCTTAAAGTATATGGAAGTCCTCACAAGAAAACGTGAAGCTGTTTCAAAGCTAGTTTGCTGATCTACTTCTGGAAGAGCAAACTACATAGGCAAGTATGATACAACATGAAGTTGTTTTTTTTATATGCAGAATTGATTTTTCTCAGATGACAAGCAAAAGGGCTCAACATGCCTGAGCTTTTGACATCAGAGGATGAGCTTTATATGGGAAAACAAACCTTAAAACTACACTAACAACTCTGGCCAGTGTTTCCTGATCTCTCAAGATTTAAACGACTATTTTCCAAAATTCTGTAATCATTTTTAATGCAGATCAGGCAAGCTAGCAGCCCTGGTTTCTACAGCAGAGATAGTTTAAGCCAGCAGTTTGACCCTTCAGCATGCTTTTTATCTGAATTGTGCACTGCAGGAGGAGCTGTCCTGCTTTGCTACCCGTGCAAGAGAAACATGGTGTGAGAGATGGCATGCAAGCTTCCTCACCTTTGAATGTGGTGACTGGTACGTAGGTAACCAGAGTGTACAGTTTGTTTGGTGAATCTTCATCCTCATTGCGCTTTCTGGACAAACGTACACGGATACGGTAAGGAACGTTCCTAAAATGAAGACGACAAATTGATTTGTAGTAAAATTATGTACTGAAACATGTGAATTCACTGAAAAGTTCTTTGTTCCATAATTACTACCCTCCCCTCCCTCCCAAATTCTTAAGCTCTGCCTATTTGTACAAAGACATGATGAGTCAATTCTGTTTCTATCTCACCCTCAAAGCAAGAGAAAAATCCTGTACTTCTAAGGGATTGTACTGTTTGCCTTAGAAGAGGTTTTTAGGGTTTTTTTTTCGTTTAGTTTTAATAAAGTGAGCAGGTGAGATTGAAGTGAGCCTTGAATAAGATGAATCCATAATCCAGTATGTGCATAAAGTCAGAAGTGCATCATCTGTTCACTACTGATCCAGGAAACTGTCACTTCACAATCAACTGAAGTTGACCATGAAGTTAACATGATCATCATGTGAACATGAACACCATGAACGTGATCAGCAAGCAGCTGTCACTAACAAGCATTTCTTACTACAACAGAAAATGGTGAGGAAAAACCCACCAATCTGCTCTGAAAGCCCAAGACCCCTGTCCAGAGCAGTACTGCCTGACCTGTATGCCAGAAGTCTTGTGGAAATTCTAGTGCGCGTCTGACCTGAAACAAGATCTTACTTAGGGGCACACAACTGATCAACCTTTCTTCCTCACTAAGCCCCCGGAATCACAACTAAATTACATAGATGATTTTGTTTGTAATAGTGAAGTCACAGTGTAGCATCCTCCCCTAATAATGCCAAAAATATGTTGCTGAGGGAAGCCATAAAATTTTTTCTCCACAGAGTTTTTCATATAAACACCTCAGATGAACTCAAGATTTTGGGAAATTCTTGCTCAGAGCACTTTGCTCTATAGAATATGTGAAGGAACTTCTTCCTTGCTGTACCTTCTCAAGAACATACTACACTGGATGGACACAGCAAGCAAGACACAGGAACTTGCTTTGCTTTACTCCCTTCCTGACACAAGTAAAAAGCATTTTTCATACATTATGTAGATCACTCACTATCATACAAGCTGACATGGGTGATTTTAACCACTCCTGATCCTTTCAGAGGATGGTATTTTACTTTGCATACATTATGTATTTTAACAAGTAAAAACTGCAAGCTCAAACTGGAAAGACAGATGTAGTGACTCCTTGCTCCACAGACCACACTGCTACCAGTTAATATAATGAAGTCTTGGTCAGTAGCCTCACTACAAACCTCTGAAGTAATGCTGTCTCCTGCTTCCAGTGCTACTTTTTCATTGGTATGAACTGGAAAGTTTAACAGGAAAGACAGAAAACCCTGCCCACAAGACAAGATTAATGGCTCTATTTAAAATACACCTACTTAACACCACACGTAGCATTTATCATTTCATCAGGCTTCAAAACCTAATCCTGTTCAGACACACTAAACAAATCCCAGGCACCTATCTTGGGACCAAAGGTCTCACTAAAAGGCCATAAAAGGGGTCTCCTGTGATAGGGGTCAGAGTATTTCAGTATTACAATACCTCAATCCTTTCTTTTCCCCCACCTTCCACCCCTAAACTCACATTCCTTCTTTTCTTCACTTTATTCTTATTAGAGGTAGAAGGAAGCTCTTTCAATTCCAGAGTTTGCCAAAGTTTTGCTACAAATACGCTGGGACAACTGACCAGAATACAGAGCTGACAGAAAGATTAGCTTGGCGTGTATGCTGTAAGAAAAAAACACATCTGCAGAGAAAACGCAAGAAGCATACATGTCTACCCCTCCAAGTCCTTCCACACCCAGCAAGGAAAGCTGCAGAAACCCACCTTATTCCTTTAGCCCAGACTGCTTTGTTCAATCTGGTGTCAATGCGAACGTCGGGAGTACCCATCTCCTTCATCGCAAATTTACGGATCTCCTTGAGAGCGCGCGGTGCCCGCTTCTTGAAGCCCCTAGGACAAACACAAGAGCCATTTCTTCAGCTTCAGGAACACTGTCAGCATTCAACGTTGCATGCTGCAGCATTAAAGCATTGGTGCTCTCTAAACATTCGACCTAAAGAATTGTGTTCAACGGCAGACAAACAGCTGCAATCACAGCATGAGTGCACTTGTACCCTGGCAGGCAGCTGCTAACCTTGTGCCTAACAGAAACCTTGTATACTTAAGTAGAAAAATTTCAGTAAAATGTTGCAACCCCAAGATCTCCTGAATCTTAAGCCTTCAGGTTTAATGTCATCGTGTTGGAATACCGCAACACTACTGAAGAGATCAGAGGTTTCACAGACACTGAATAAAAGGCCTATGAGAAAAGCAGTGCAACAATAGTAATACAAACTTGACAGAACTGTAACAGTATTAAAAAAAACCTGCAGAAGAACAGAACTGACATTATTCTGAATAACAGCTTCTGCTATACAGCACTTACTTTCTCTCATGCTAGCAGGACTGCACCAGTACCACCACTAGAAGTGGGTTTTTTTACCAGTACAGCTTGTCTCATGCCCATTACGGATAGATCCTGCAGGACTGGGCATTCCCAATATAAGTTAGAGCTGCACTGTGTTTTGCCACATATATTATACCCAGACTGTGACATGGAGCTGTATTAGTAGTGCCTGAGGTCCCACAGTGGGTTACATTTAGTATTATTTGCACACCGCTGTTGATATTTAGTGTTAGAAATGGGAAGTGGGTGCATGATTACAAGTGAGACAAGCAATAAACAAAAAGCCCCAGCACACCCCATGCACAGAAAGTGGATAACCCAAAAAGAAAAGTGGATAGCAGATCATCAGCCTTAAAAGAGAGTGAACTGCCAATCAACAGGCAAGGCCAGAACATCTTACTGCCATTTAAAGAATACCACTGCCTCCCCTTCTCACCCATGGTTTTACAATTCTTCAGTGCCTCATTTCTCTCCAAGTTAACTTCAGCCATTTCCCCAATCATTTTGATTCAGACTGTGTCTTCCCCATGACTGCAGCCACACGCAGAATGCCAGGGTGATGCAGTTTCCTCTCAAGCACTTCACTACTATGAGGTTCAGCATTTTGCCAGGTAAAATCTCATCTACACACAACAAATTTCCTTTAACTCAAGTCATATCCCAATTTACACCTCACATGACTTCAAGACAAGCACAAAGCCAATCATTTCACTACATAAATATATAATTTCTAAAACCTGACCAGTGGGCTATGCTTTAAACATCTGCCTGGGAAAGAATGACAACCTGTGCATAGATGGAAATAGATCTAACTTCAAATTCAAGTCCTGGAACACTCACCATCACAGAAACGCACCTGTTCCTGAAAGCCACATACAAAGTGTGGGACTGCACAGGTACAGAGCTGCTTCATCGAGACACATCCGAGGCACAAGAGACCACAAACAACTCACAATGAGGACAGTCCTACTCTGCCCTTTAAAACCTATCAAAGCCGCTTCCAAATGCCACTTAACATAAGGGATAACAACAACTTACACGCCATGGATCCGCTTGTGGATGTTGATGGTGTATTCCCTCGTTACCACCTCGTTGATGGCAGAGCGCCCCTTCTTCTTCTCGCCGCCTTTCTTTGCAGGAGCCATCTGAGCAACGCTGAAAAACATCCGTACACGCGTCAAACCAACCTCCCTCGCGACTCTTCCCGTCCCCTTCCCTCCCGTCCTCCCCAGACCCTTACAAGCCACACAACTCCCACACTCGGAACTTTAAACCTAAACCTAATTAACCCCCGGCGTCGCGCCAGTCGCAGGCTACACGCAGCAGCTTTCCAGCATCACAAACGCTTTACTTCCATTTGCCTGAGAGGCGCAGGAAGCACAGCCGACACTCCGACTACCTCACATGAAGAGCGGGCTCCCGGCCAGCCCCAAGCGCTCCTACGACGGCCCCGTCCTGATTCCCTGTGTCCAAACCCCTCCTTCCTCAAGGCGACCCGGCAGGGCAGCTCAGCCCGGCCCGGAATGAACATGACGGTGCCTAAGCGGCCCCTTCCAGGGACTGACAGCACGGGCCGTACGCGCCTCCCATCTGTCCCGCAGGCCTCCCGGGGCCTGGGGGGCGGCAGGACATGGGCCCCATTCCCGCCGAACGCGGGCCCGCCGGCAGCTCCCCCTCGGTGCCCCCCGCGCCGGGCGGCCCCCCGCGCCGGGCCGCGCCAGGGACCCCCCGCGCCGCGGGGTCTGCGGGGAGGATGGAGGCGGATTCTGCGGGACGGGCACCCCCAGCACTCACCCTGCCCGGGCACAGGCCGGAAAGGAGCGCGCGAGGCACTCCGGGAAGCAGGAGCCCTTCCGGGACGAGGGTGGGAACGGACTGCGCCGGCGCGGAGCGGCTCAGCGGGCGGGGCTGGGTTGAGGGGCAGGGGCCGGTACCGGCGGTGTCGGGGAGAGGTGTGTGTGTGGGTGTGTGTGTGTGTGTGTGTGTGTCTGTGTGTGTGTGTGTGTGTCTGTGTGTGTGTGTGTGTGTCTGTGTGTGTGTGTGTGGGTGTGTGTGTGTGTGTCTGTGTCTGTGTGTGTGTCTGTGTGTGTGTCTGTGTGTGTCTGTGTGTGTGTGTGTCTGTGTGTGTGTGTGTCTGTGTGTCTGTGTGTCTGTGTGTGCCGGTACCGGCGGTGT
>JAYRBT010000001.1:87202174-87319211 GCA_036023395.1 Myiotriccus ornatus | reverse complement strand
GTTCGGTGGGGTGATGTGTGTCTGTGTGTGCCGGTACCGGCGGTGTTCGGTGGGACGATGTGTCTGTGTGTGCCGGTGCCGGCGGTGTTCGGTGGGGTGATGTGTGTCTGTGTGTGCCGGTACCGGCGGTGTTCGGTGGGACGATGTGTCTGTGTGTGCCGGTGCCGGCGGTGTTCGGTGGGGTGATGTGTGTCTGTGTGTGCCGGTACCGGCGGTGTTCGGTGGGACGATGTGTCTGTGTGTGCCGGTACCGGCGGTGTTCGGTGCCCGCCCCCTCTGTAGCCTTTCTCTCACGAGCTGTGTGGTGCGCTCAGCTTGGCGCAGTTGTGCTTCTGGCAAGCGTTTCGCCCCCTTCGGGTCTGTAGCTCCCGCTGCCCAGGCAGAAGCGAGGCAGCCCGGCGTGGGGCAGTGGCCTCCTGCAACCACCCCGCCTGGCCACCTGCCCGGAAAACCGGCCCAAACTGAGCGACTGTGTTTGAACAAGCTGATCTCGGCTGTAATGAATAACAGCCCAGCTCTGTGAAGAGGGCTAGCATTGCCTCGTGTGTACAACGGGGAACAAGTGCAATAATCCTAAACCAGAATGTTTGTACAGGGAAGAAATGAGACAAAGCATGAAATAGCAGGTCTTGACATAAATCTGCTCTTACAAGCACTCTGTATCCTCCCTAACAATGTAATAAACCAACTTAAAAGAAGGCAACCCCACTCTATTTGCAGCTTCTCTCTGTTAACGGCTTACGGTGCTGCTGGTTTTAGAAAGTTAAGTGCTCCAAGGCTGAGCTTGGTTTGGACATACCACTGGCAATTGGGAGAGATGTGGGTGTATTATCTCTAAGAGTAAAACAAATTCTTAAAGGAATTTTCCCTTTCTGGGACTTCTGTCGTAGTGGTTGAGATCCATCAACTGCTGCTTTCACACATTTTTCCTCCAAGGTACTCGCGTTACCTCTTCCTGCATGAACATAGAGATTTCTCCTCCCCTTTCCCAGGATAAGGCCTTATAGGAGCAGCTGGAATTTATGAAGTTGGCCTCTAACTTAGCCAACTGGCCTTCACTTAGGTTTGTCTACAGTTTATGGAAAGAGGGAGGTTCCTTCAGACATTTAGTGAAACCTTTGGATTTAGCTTTCTTCATCTGGTGGGGTCACTCTTGCTTCACTGAAGACAAGAATTTAAAGAGATGAGTCGGCTAACTCACACTGGTACCTAAAGGTTGAAGTAAAACCACTTTCTTACAGATCACATCTATTAGCTAAACACTTTATAGAGACCAGACTTGATTCCCTCATCTTCTTTCAATGAAATGAACCAGCAGAGTTGTATGGAATGAAATACATTATGCACTGATCAGTGCTACCACCCAGTTTTGCTGTCAAAACAACAAGGTCATTTTGCCAGTGGGTTTTCTTCAGGAGATTTTTAACTCTTTCAGAACTCGGGGCAAATGTACTTTTTCGTTTCTCAAGAAGTTTACTTTCACTATTTCCAGCTCCCAGTCCGATTACCTCCATTGCTCCTCTATGGCACAGAAACCAGAACACGCTGGGCTCTGGTGATGTGATCCCTGGTACTGAAGGGTGGGAAGGGCATGACTGCCCTCTCTTGAAGCTAATGCTGGCTCCAGTGGCTGCAAGCTGCCCTGAGGGCCATCCCCTTTCAGTCCTGCTGTGGTGAATGAAGACATTACCATGCTTAGTTATACACCTCAATCTGTGTTGGAGGCTGCTGCTCCTGCAGCAGTCAGCAGAGGGAAAGCAGACTTCTACCCTGTCCGCTCCCTCCTGTAGTCAATTTGAATTTAGCATGAAAAAGAGTCTGCACAAGGATGCTAAAGTGGAAACCAGACTGTCTACAGTGTGAACATTCCAGAAGAGATGCGTCACAAAACTCAGGACAGCAACATCTTAAAACACTAAAGCTGGACATGATTCAAAGCCCTTGTGTGTGCTGGGTCAAACTGTTCTTTAAACCATCAGTTTTGTCCTAATATAAAACTGTTTGGTTGCAAGTACTGAGCTGAGGTCTTTCAAGTTTTAAAGGTTCTTAAAATGAACTGTCTTCCCAACAGCTAATATGACTTCCTGAGCTATCATTCTCAGAGTCTATGCCATGACAAAAATCCCACAGGATAATACTTGTTTTTGCTAACCACGTGCCAAACACCGTGCAAGGCTATGGCTAAGATAAAAAGTCTAAAGTGAATCACATAGTTGAACAGTCACAGGAAAATGTGTGCAAGTCCTGCAATAAAGCCTTTTGGCTATTTTATTTTATTCTACAAATAAAGACAACTGTCCATCATTAAATGGAAAAAAAATAATAGTTTGAGTTGTATATAGCATGAAACAGTAGTTCCCTTCACAAAAACATTTCTAATTCATTAGTTTATTACAAAATACCCACTCACAAAAAAGCACAAGCACAATCTTTATACTTGTGAAATGAGTTGATATTTCATATACAAAATAATTTCCACATAATTCCATATAATTTTATTTTATATAGAAATAGTTCATTATTACAACAGCTGTACAATACACTACTTTTTATTTAATAATTACATAAAATCTTTCTTAGAAACATATCAACGGAAAACATACAAAAAAAGCGAAAAGTGCATTTCTTTTTTTTTCCTCCAAAGGAAAATTTAATCCTAAGTGTTATAATGAAAGAGATATGTAATAGTCTGCAGCATCCCGAGTCACTGGGCCAAAACACAGTGCATATTTCTCAGAGGCTTGGAGTGGGCGAGTTAGGTTGAAGAAAGATTCACGTTGTACTACTGGAGAGTTGCATGATTGTGCTTACAATTTGAGTTTTCCTTCCTTTGCAATCACAATTCACGTAGAAAACAGAGTCCAGAGTGGCTTGTGGGTTTGTTTTTTTGGTCGGTTGTTTCATAATGAATAACAGTTAGGGTAAGCTGCATAATACTTTTCAGATTCTAAATCAAGGGTTATGAGCTGTAGACCATCTTCACCAATGGCTGGGCTTCCTCCTCCATTGGATGTGCTGATTTGGCCACAAGAATAAAGAAACAAACTTCTCTTTACAGAAAGTGCCTAGGTTTTGTCCTCTGTGCAGTTGTGCAAAATAATAACAATAATCATAACAAAAATAATCTCTTGTTCTCTCCTCAATAGACCTTTGACGCAGTGCTTTTCATACACAAAAGAAGAACTGAAACAGTGAAGGCCAAATACCTCATGAGTCTGTCAACAGTCTTTTGGAATTGCCAGATAGCTTTCGGAATGACACACTGAGATTGAACGCCTTCTCCCATGCACTCACTGGTGATGGCGGCTGCACAGCGTAGTGTTCCTCTTTGTTTTGTTCTGTCAGTACATACTGTGCTCACGAGACAGTGCAAACCGAATCCAGCGTGCTGTAAATGCTCTGTCTCTTGCAGTCTGCACTCTGTGGCGTACTTCTGTCACAGGGCTTTGAAAGAAATGCTTGTGCAAAAGCCAGAACAGTAAGTACAGAGTCATTCTGTTCTGCCCCATGTGCCCATTGGTTAAAGCTAATCGTGCATTGATTGTGCTGGTGGGACTCTTATCGCAGTGGCTGTGGTAAATTTGATGATTCTGATAAGCTATTCCTTCTTCTTGATGTTAGTTGTTGCTGTTGCTGCTGCTGCTGCTGCTGTGTCTGATGATACCCCATATTTCCTTGCTGTGGTGAGTAAGATGGCAGGAGCAAAGAATCGGGCTGTTCATTGTGCAAAGAACTTGGTGTTTGCACCTACAGATAAAATAAAATTTATTGTGGTGTTCGATTCTTTCCCATGTTTAAAGCTCTTCGTCCTCAATGTACAGGATGCTTACAAATACTACTAGGGTGTTGGCTTTAATCTCTGGAGCTGTTTGGCATGAGGTTAGATTAACTAATGCTAGAAGGAATGGACATAGATTGCAACAAATATCATTCTAATTAGGCACTGAGAAAGGTTTTCTCTTAGGATTACACTGCCTGGGATTTGCAGGTTATTCTGAAAAGACTGTTTAGGAGCAGGGTGGGAGAACATGTCAGAAATGACATGGATGACAGAAATGAAACAAAAATGAAACAGGGATCCCAATGTGCTTCATGCTGTCCCTTCTAGCCCTTCTTTTTTTGTGAGTTTAGAGTAGGGTGTGACCTTGCAGTGGTGAAGTCGATGTGAATTTTGCAGATGCTTTCATTGGAAACAGTATCTGTCATACTTTTTTCATTAATTCTCAGCTATGATAAGGATTTAATTTCAATAACAAGAGCTTAATCATTTGAAGTTGGTGATACTCTATGATGCCAGTGGATGCACGACCAGGTTTTATAGACTCAGTTCAGCGCCTGTTAACAGACACCTCATTTCCTCTCTTCCCCTTCACTGTGTTGAATTGGGTCAAAAAATAAGTATTTTTACATCTTCAAATCACCTGGTTCTTCCAGGCAATGTGTTCCACTTTATCTTCTTTGCCTTGTGGAGTTGAGAAAATATGTTAATTTACTGCAGGGATCCAGATATCTGATCCAGATCTCATTTTATGTTGATGCTGGTAATTAAAAATCATCTTTTGACTTGTAAAATAAGCAAATTTTATACCGAATAAAGAGTACAGAATAAACCCTAAGGCAGCAATTTTCTCCAGCTAGAAATAAACTTTAAATATATCCAGGATAATCTGATTATGCTTCCAATGCACAGAATTAGTAATTTCCTTTTAAATATTCTGACTGTTCTCACTGCTCCCTTGCTATATTGCTACATAACTACATCAGTGTCTCATACATGCTGGTATCTCTAAAATGGACACTTCTGCCAGGATCATGCTCCAGTAGACACCTGGAGCCCCGTTTGCACAGCCCATTCACCTTATTTCTCTGCATGTACATTTTATACATCATCCTCATTGTCCTACCTGCAGGTAGCGTTGTTGCTGATGCTGTTGGTGCTGGAGTTGCATAGGTGGCAGAGAAGATGGCTGGGAAGGAGGTGTAGTGGTGAACCCTTGGTTTAACACTGCTTGTCCCATCAGTACGACTGGAGAGCTGCTGCTGGAAGTCTGGACTTCCAAACTTTGAAACATTTGTTGGGTTTGAGAATACCTACCAATCAAGAACAAACTGTTTTACGCAAAGGTGTTCTCTTAGGACAGGGATGGCAATCCCTAGTTTTCATAATTCACTGAATCACAGAATGGTTTGGGTTGGAAGGAAACCTATAGATCATCTAGTGCCAAGCCCCCATGCCATGGACAGGGACACCTTCCACTGGACCAGGTTTCTCAAAGCCCCATCCAACCTGGCCTTGAACACTTCCAGGGATAGGGTATCCACAGCCTCTCTGGGCGACTTGTTCCAGTGCCTCCCATGCTCACAGTAAGTAATTTCTTCATAATATATAATTTAAACTGACTCAGTTCAAACCCATTACCTCTTGTCCTATCACTACGTGCCCTTGTAAAAAGTTCCTCCCCACCTCTTTTGTAGCCCATTTTGGGTACTAGAAGGCTGCTGTCAGGTCTACCCTGACCTTCTCTTCTCCAGGATGAAAAACCCCAAATAATTCCCAATAAAGGATTCTCATGCATGGGACCTGCTAATATGAACGACATGAATCACTGGCAGCACTGTTTTCCCTTACTCTGAGCATGAGCTGGGCCTGAAAGGAACAATGTATCTCACCTCAAAATCCAGATCACATATTGGGTTCATTAAAGATATGTATGTCTTCTCTGCAGCCACAGCATTCACATCCCAGGCTCATTAAACCAAATGGCCTTTGATTCTGTTTTAATATGCTGAGCTCTGAACTGCAGCAAGAGAGAAGTAAAGGCACCTCCTGTCCTGCTGCCTGTGCTCCCGTGACTGCCTGTGGGGTGGTGATCTCCTCCAGAAACATGGCTGGGGTTGATTATTTCTTAAGCTGGTCATACACATATTGCCAAGTATGGTCAGCAGTTCCCATCACCATGAGCCCCATTGTAGGAACAGATGAAGCCTCTAGAAACCCTCTGGACTGAGGGATGGGACAGAAACAAAATACTCGTCCCCTCTTGCCATTCTGTTTTTGCATAGCAAAGCTTTAGTATGTGTTTTTTTGTGGAAGGCTGCGGGCAAAACCACAATGGAATTATTGCCAACCCTGCCTAATTCTGTTTATCCTGTAATGGGTGATGAGATCATAGTGTGGCTTGTCTTCACTCAACAGCTGTTCAACATTAGGGGTTAGTCAGAAATGCTACAGTCTGGGTACTTGTGCTGGGATGTGAGCTCCTATAAAAGAGTCCCATGAGTCAGGAAGTCTATGTGAACTGGGAGATACATCTTTGCAAATAAGGCCTCTTTTATTCAGAGGCATAAAAGCAGAATTACAATATTTAAATTAGACAAATATAACTCAAGACAATCTTAAACAGCAATAATCAATGTTTAAAAAAAAGAATACTAAATACCTACATTCCTGAGGTAACATACAGAATTACTTTTAAAGTGATGATGTACAAACAACTGCCTATTATTCTCGCAATTCCCAATTAAGTACAATACAGTGACAAAATACAGCTAAAAAAAAAAAAAGTCATATTCTGACTGGTGTTCTGCTTCCTTCCTCTAAGTTTTGAGGAGACAAACAACTGAGGTGGTTTGTTCAGCACCTTTTCTGAGGGCACTCAGATGCAGGGGCCTGTTGGTTCTTTCAGTTCTACTGCTGCAGATCAGGCACAGCTCCACTGGCATAACACCAGTGGCTCAGCACCTAGAGAGCAGGGGTTTTCATTGCACCAGTCATTTCAACGGGGTCAGTGCTGACTTTCTCTCTCACGTTTATTGTGGTGGGTCAGAAGTTCCAATGCTTAAGCAAGCAGCATGTGAGGGGCAAAAATTCCCCCAGCCATGGCTTGTTAAAATGCCACTGGCACATTGTATTTCTCTCTGTCATCCTTCCTGATGCAACCAGACAAGGTAAGGCTGAGCCTGACACTGGAAGGCAGGCTTGGCACAGTAACACATTCATGATATTTATAACTACTTCGTCATCTTATGAAAGAAGGCCATTTCCCCTCAAAAGCAACTTTGATGTTTTATCTTTGACAAGTCACATACTTAGCCTGGGATCCTGCCATGCTGAGGTCTGAAGGGTGTCTTGCATTACAGGACCCAGGCATCATGGGCTGAATAGGCTGGCTGAGCAACAGTCTGACGCATGGGAAAAAAGAAAAAGTGACATTGCTAGAATAGAAGTACCACACATTTTACAAACAGTAACAGGACATTTTCACAGGCATGGCACCAGGCTGAGTGTCAGAGGGTCTGACCTCAGCTTCTGGCTGTGGCAGGCACATCCTGGGCACTTTGAGGAGGAGGCTGGGGCAGTCCTTGCCCTCTGGGGTGATGTGGGTGCTTGGCATGTGCCTAATAAATCACAGTTTTTATTATTATCTGCCAAGTATCTGGCTGCTTGAGTAATATTTTACAACTCGGGTTAAATTCACCTTGTGCTCTTTAGAGACAGTAGCAAGATTTCCATTTTTCATAATGCTATGGGATCAGACACCTATGCTCAGGGGCTTTTAATTCACCACCGCATTATACTCCGGTTACAAGATCTGACCTGCGATTTGGCCGCTGTTTTCACTCAGCAGAACTAAACCATTAACTGCATCTAAATTTACGAGCCGATCAGTACGCTAACACAACCCACATTTATAATTCCCCCACGGCTGTGGGGTTTCAGGGCAGCGGCATTACTCCCGCTCCTGCCGGTGGGGGCGGCTCGTCGCGGAGCTTTCGGAGCACCGGGGCGCAGCCGTGCCGGTGCAGCGCCCGGCGGGGCAGCGAGCGGAGCCTCGCCGGCCCGCGCAGGGCGAGCCGAGGCGGCGGGGGCAGGCCGGGCGTGCGGCCGGGCCGTACCTGAGCTGCTGGTCGTGGCTGCAGCCGGGGCCGGCCGCGCCGGGGGTGCCGCCAGGGGGCGCGGCGGGGGCTGCGGCGAAGGGCGGGGGCGCGGCGCGGCCGCCCGGGGCCAGCTCCGCGCTCCGCGCCGCCTTCGGGCCCTGCGAGAGAACAGGAGAGGAGAGGAGGGTGAGAGGGCCAAACGCGAGCAATAGCACACGGCGACGCCGCCACCCGGCTGCTGTCGCCACGAGCGGAACGACCGCGACCCCCGCTGCCCGCCCCACGCCCGCTCCTGCAGGCCGGCAGGGCCGCCGGGACAGCGGTGCCCAAGCGACCCCCGCAGTAGAGAGGCTCTTCCTCATACTCAGGTGGAAGTTCCTGTGCACTGGTTTCTGCCCACTGGCTGTTGTCCTCTTGTCTTGTATTTATAATAGCGATACACTCTTTATTTTAATAGAGTCGTGATAATATAGGTATGCTGGAAGTGAAAAGCTGAGGGCTCTGAAGATAATGCATCTGTGTTTGCTGCACTCTGGGAGCTGAAATAGCTCGGTTTTCTATGAAGGGAGGTACAACAGGTGGGTGGAAGAGCAAACACTGGTAATGCTGAGAAAACAGCAGTAAGAAAAAACAAAACATGCCAAGCCTACTAGCTTTCAGAGATCTCAGTTACTACTCAGGCTGAACTTTATTTTGCTGTGCAGGAACCTATTAACACTCATAACCTGAGAATCTCACACAAATCTCAATGTATATTCTGTGTGCCACCACAACAGACAGAGGCTTTGCTGCGTTAGTTGTGTTGGACTGGACTTGGGGAGCAAGTATTCTGCGAGGTCTCACTGGTGGTACCACGACTGCTTGTTTCCAGTCCAGTCGGTCAAGTTTCTTTCAGGACCACCAAAAGAACAATTAAGTTACCCACACCTTTTGCATGCTCCCCTCGCTCTGTTTTCGAGCTGAAAAAGCTGCTCAAATAACCCTCCTGGCTGAGGTCTTAAAAAAGAGATTTAAGCTAAAGTAAATGCTGTAGGGAAACCCTTTATATAGACTCCCTTATAGAGAAGAATAAGGAAGGGAAGGCAAAGGCATACTTACAGGATTGACATGATTTTAATTCCTTGCTTAATAAAAGCTTGGTGTCTTCTTTCCACCTAAACACTTCTCTGTTCAAATAAATTATTACCTGACTTGATATCACGCTTGCTTCTCTCAGTGCCTGCTGGTTTGTTGTTTGTGACGATGTGATTTGCCCTTGGAGTTGAGGACTGGGTACAAGTTGCTGCTGAGAAATGGCCTCTGACCTCTGCTGTAGCTGTTGTGGGTCCAGCTGCTGAGTATTGCTAAAGCTCAGGGACACTGTTGGCTGCTGTAAGAACATCTGGAAAAGAAGAGGGGAGGGTTTTTTTACATAGCCCAGCTGTCTTGAATAATGAAAATGACAGAATTAAATCCAGAAATATAAAATAAAGTTAGCCCATTTCTGGAACCATTATACATTCACTGTTAGTTGGAAATCACCTCTCATTCCTACATTAGCAGTTTTGCTCTCTCTAGTTTCTTCATTTCTTGTTCTGCAAGTGCACTCATTTATATGTGTCCTGAAGGTAAATGTGTCCTGAAGGTAAAAGTTCTCTCTCCGTGGGGCAAGCACAGCCCTCGTAAGAGCAGTTCCCAGTACATTCATTGTGTTCTGGGGCATCCTGAACAAAGAGAAGAGAGTAACTCCATGTCTTTTCAGTCCTTTTCTTTTTCCTTTCAACAGTAATCTGCCTGCCTTTCAGACAGGACTGCTTTTGAATTTGTCTCTGGAAATTCAACACCTTACATCCAGCTGAGTCTTCAAATGTTTTTAATGAGGCCACAGTCAGGCCAGAGCTCTCCATGTTGAACGGCTCTGTCCTTTTCATTGAGAGGATGTGTAAACACACAGTCGCTGTCATTTATCTGATTTCCCATCAGGTAGCTGTCGCCTGGTGTTCCTCCTAACTGTGCCATGCATTTGACTCGTGCAAAAGAGCTAGCACTTCCTCTGTCAGAGTTTCTGTAAATGATGTTCTCTTTCTTCCTACATTGCAAGATGAGGCTTTCTTCTTTAAAAGTTATAGGACTTGCAAACTTTTGCTTTTCTAGAGACTATTTCTTTTATTATATCTGCAAAGAGGAAAAAGTAATCTTTTAAAACTATGCATTTTTAATGCTACAAGCCCTCTTTGCAGTATTTTAAACCTAGCCTTCTGCCACCAAGGACTGTATGGAGGTACTTGCCTCATGCAGTTGAAGTAATTTCTGGAGCTGATCCTGATTCCATGCAACTATTACGTGCATGGAACTCCATTAATTTAAGTGGAGCTACTTAGGTTTTAAATGAAATGAGAATCACAATTACTCTTCATTATTCATCTATCAGTCTCATGCCTAGCAGTACGTCTGAGGTACACCCAGTAATTAGTACACCTTTCTGCAGCTTATTGCTATATTAATAATTCCCTAAACTGTCATGTCCCCTCTAATTTTTCTTGGAAAAAGCCCATACCTTTCTCCAAAGGCCTGGCACAATGCACTGCTTTTCTCTATGTAACTGTGGTTTGATCCATAATGTTTGTACTTATTTATCCAGCTTTTAAAACACAGTTTTTATTTAAATATGATAAATTTTTAATGAATTTCTGTGTGCCAAGATTTTACTCAGAAAAAAGGTACAAACTTACATTAATCAGCTGGGAGAGGGGGGCCAATTCAGGAAAAGCAACAGCTTGTTTCAGGTGCTGTAGGCACATCTCAAAGATGTCTGATAGAAATAAATGGGTCAAATGACAGAGCTGGGGCTGCTCAAAGCAGGTCTGAAAACAGCTCCGAGTGTTTTCTTTTAAAAACACTGTTCACTGAGTTTGGAGCCATTACATATCAGAAAGACAGATGGTCTCACAAGTTCTGCCAAGTAAATAGGTCTTATTATGAATAAATCAAAGACAGAAATTATGAAAATTCATTTTCTTGTTTATTTTCTGGACATAGAAGCTAAGCTTTGGACATGTTTAGTAAATGAAGTCACTTGATTAGCAATGAAGCTGGTCACCACTGATATAAAATTTGATATAAAGAATTTGACATAAAATTCAGAACAGGCAAAGCAAGTAGTGCATTTCAAAAATGTTATGGGGACTGTGAGCCCACTGGTACTGGACAGATCACTGCAAATTAAGACCTTTAGGAGGGTTAGTTTAGTGTCCTTCCTGTTTGTGGCACACAACACCAGAGAAATTTTAAGTTCACCCAAAGTAAAGTCAGCATCTATCATGGTGAATGTCAGGCACTCTGTGAAATTGCGAACTACTTACTTAGCAGGGGCCTCCCTGTGTGCATGCCTCACTTCAAGATGAAGGCCAAGGAGCTTATCCTCAAAAGAAAGCAGAGTAACCTACTTTGCAATTACCAGAGTTTGCCACTGGGCAGGAATGTGCACAGTTAATGGCTGGCAGCTAACGCACTATAAATTTAGAATCAAGTTTATCCCAGTAAACCAATTTCATTTGTTCATGCGTTCGTACCCTGAGAGGGCCCTGAGTGTTTCATACCTAGGGACCCTCTGTTGCCATTATAATGGCCAAAGCAGCATTGTTACCCTCTGAACATAAATGACCTGGAAAAAAAAAACTCAGAGCAGGAAGCAATGGTGACTGTGTCCCTGCAGAACTGAAGACTCAAGATGCCTTATGAAAACAAGAGTTAACCCCCGAGAGAGGATCGAAGCGTGGAATTCCTATCTGCTAGTTAAACCTAAAAGCTCAATTTGTACGAAACTTAATGGTGTTTTTTCATCATGTGCCTCTTTTATGATACTCCTGCCTGAATTCCCCTGAAACACTGAAATACGGCAACTTTAAATAACAGCAGAAACCTCCTAATAAAAAATGAAATCTTTCCCAGTCTAAGTAGATAAATTAGCAGCCTCCTAACTGTACTACTGCTAATGATGTGTCTTGTTGGTGATTTTGTAGACTGTGAGGTCAGTGAAGCATCTTACAAATATTTTTTAATTGGCCAGATTGTTAACATACACAGCAAAGCAGCGAGGGAAGGGAGAGACCCTTTGACACTGCTGCCCCTTCATTCCAGGATAGATGGTCCCTACAGCTAATGGTTGAATCACATTGACAAGACATCATGAGGAAGACATCTCTTTGACTCTACCTGTCCTTTGGATAATCAGGGGATTATAGCTTTTGGGCTCGTCATTACAGGCATCAAGACTCTTTATGTAAAATATGTAAAGATGAGAAGCACAGCACTGGGAAGCTGAGATTCACTGACTTCCAAGGGAACCTGATTTGCAAATGATGGGTAGCTGTGGATAATTTTGATTGTAGTTCCTGCAAGCTGGTGAGACTCAGCCCTTCTGCATTCCTCCCCATCTGCAAATCATTAGCTAGACTGTTCAGTTCTGGAGCAGACACGGCATCCTTCAGACTTCTGAGGTTACTCTTGCTGCTCTTGTCCCGTTTGTCAGGAAAAGCAGTAACAAGGATTTAATGGGGTTTTGAACAATTTTATTCAGGGCCTGTAACCCTCCCCATGGTTTAATCTTTCACTGCACAAGGCTCTTGCAAATAGTTTCTAATGCAGACTACCGTGCTCAACATCTGTCCATCTGGGAAAGCATCTCCTGGTGGACTGCTGTACTGCAGTTTTGAAGATCTTTGAAGGAAATGAAAATTGGGCTTAATTCTCCACAGAGCTACCTATACACTTCTGCGAGGAATGGAATGAACCGGTGGGGATGATATGCTAATAAACCAGCTAATGAGGGAAAAGCAGGGAACACTTCCCCCTTTTCAGACAACCTCCGGCACTCCCCCATGCTTACAGCTCTTCTACACAGAGTATTAAAGAGACCAGAAATGCGCTTGACAGTAACGCTCACCTGTTTGCTACTATGCTTTGTAGCTCTGATAACAGACACAGATTAATGTCTGCAGACTTCCAGCTCCCTGAATGATGAAATCTGTGTGGCAAAGCACATGGCTGAATTTCTGATTTAACAGTTTACTCCTTGCTGCTTGTGAGTCACAAAAGAGCTGCATGCAGAAGAGTGAGGCTTTCTTTGAAATCACAAAGTAATAGGCAAGTAAGACAACACTAATTCCTGGTCTCAATCTACCCCTGCAACAGCACAGTAATTTCTTTGTGTGTTTTTTATCTTTTTACCTAGAGAAAGTGGGAGAAGAAAAAGGCCTGGCCAGGCGTCAGTGTGACCGCTTGCATCTCACTGCCTTATTTGTTTGCTCTGAGGAGACCAAAAGGCACCCAAAATACAGAGGATGACTCTCCCCATCCAGCACTGCCCCTTTAGGCAGATATGCAGCCCCTGCATTTCCAAGCTGCCATCTGTTCTCCCTGCCTCTCACTTCTGCATCTGCAGTAAGCTGGGAAATGGTTGGTACTGACACCAGAGAACTTGCAATGGTCTGAAAATACTTGGTTCAACCTCATACAGTCTTCATGAGAAAAGGCATCACCCAAATGGTATCACTCAGAGCAACAAATTGGTATGGGGTGGGCAGTACAGAACTACCCACCATTTACATACATGGGCCTCCTCTTCTCTCTGCTTGAGCTCTCTCTGAGCACATCTGAGAATCCGTCCCATGGTCTCTGGGTTGTTAAATGCCCCCTAATGCATATAGGAGACAGTTTTCTAAAAATAAAATCTGTTTCCTGCATAAAAGAATGTGCTCTAATCTTCTATTTTTGCTTCTATTATGCAAAAAAAAAGTGTGTATATGACTATTGAAGACTTCACCAGGAGACAGTAATGGTTGTCACCCAATTAAAAAGAGAGGAAGTGAGAATATCACATCCCTTGATACTCATAATAGCAATAATAGCTTTCATACATATGACGTAATTCTGAACTGAAGGACACTTAATTGCAGAGAGACTTTCCCTTCCCATTAATCAAAGTCAATGGAGAATCAATAGAAGAAACACACTGAAGCTAAACCTGGTCTACCCATATGCTTATATGACACCAGGAACAGGGAATCCTGGGTTTGGGACCCGCAGTTGCTGTGCTGTCTCACAACAATGCACATGCAGCAACTTAGGTGGCAAGGTTTCTAATTTGGCTTCACTGATCCCTTAATTGCCTAAACATACAATCCCAATTTGTTTTAATATGTGAAACTGCATTTCACAGATGCTGATGATGGGTGAGAGTCTATTTCTGTGTGGAAGTCACAAGCAAAATTCTGGCCGACTTTAGTAGCTCCCAGGTTTTCATCCTGTGCTTAAAATGTTCTTTGAGACGTTTGTTTCTGTGACAGAGCTTGTCTTCTAAAATAATCTTGTTAGTATAATACTCACAGAGGGTCCCCAATGTAATATTTCTAACAAGGGTCATTTAATCTGGCATTTATAGTTAAATTATGAGGAACATAGCAGTAATCACCCCACATTCAGAAAACTTCCATAAAACTGCATGATTTGTCCAGTCGTTGTTACGGGAAATCAGTGATGTACTAAACTGCACTTGCTATTATTTCTGAGGTTTGGTAGACATAAGGGGTAGTAAAAAGCAGATACTGTACTAGAGAACGCCAGCTCTGTGTAGGAGGTATCGAAGCCAGAGAAGAGCAGGCTCTGTCAGATTTGCCGTAAAGGCTTAAGCTGGTCCAGTGAAGAACAAATTCTGACACCTCCCAGGTGTGAACAAACGAACATCAGCAGAGGTTCAGGGGTTTTAACATGACAAGGAAATTAATCTCTTGTGCTCTCTATCTGAGCTAGGCTGGGTCAGGAAAACAGGGAGCGAGTGGAAGAGACGAACACTGTTTGGGGGAATAGATGGACAGGGAAGATACTGAGCACAAGTGATGACAACATGAAGCAAGCAGCAACTGGATGGACGCTAATGAACCAGAGAAATGATCATTGGCAAGTCTGAAACTGAACATTTTTCTACTACAGCTGCTCGGTCTGAAGACTCAGTAGATAAAGTAATAAAATGCTACTGTAAGTGACTCAAATTATTCTCCTCCTCTTAAGGTTGAGGTATTTCTTCCTTCTCTTCTTCCAGAGAGCTCTTAAATCTTTCTTGACCTAGATTATTCAAGAGGCTTTCAATCCTCATTCAGATGAGCTGGTTTTCACTTGTCCAGATTTCCTGGACACTGCAGCAATTTTAAGTTGCCAACCCTATCTATGGCCATGTGAGAGAGGATGCTTGACTCTACCCCTTCCAGCAGTTACACACCTGTACGCTGGAGTCTTGGACCAGGCAGAGCTGCTCCTGTATCTTCTGGAGCTCCTCCTGCTGCCACCGGATGTTGGCCTGCAGGATCCGTGTCCGCTGCTCTAGTTGGTCCTTTATGGTCTGGAACATGCTGAACTGTGCTGAGAACTGAAAAAAAAAAAAAAAAGGGGGGGGGGGAATCAGTCATTATAATACAAACAGGCCTCAACAGAACACTGTTCTCTAAGAAGGTATTGGTTTCTTGATTGTAAAGCCACAGAATTAAAAAACGTTTGTGATATACTAACGGTTAGAATGATCTTCTTACAACTGACCCTGTTCTGTTACAAGAACTGCTTTTGAGAGGATGCTACTTTAAAATACCAAGAGCAATCTTAATTGGATGGCAAGTGAGAGCATTGTTTTTATTAGCTTGTAGTTTGGAGCCCTTAGTTTGGCAAACCTGTTTATTCCAGATGCGTTTCACTAATGCTTTCCTTTTTCTGCACAGAAATAGTAGTTCTTCAATGGTTTATTCTGTTGATGTCTTAGTAAGGCATCACACAACAGACCACAATAAGCATTTTCTACATTTGTACAGCTGAGTAGTACTCAAGCTACAAGAAATACTCATTAAGTTATTTTTATATGTGATGTAAAATGAATAGCTAAGCTCAGTGGGAGAAAGGCTGTTCCAAGTAATAGTATAAAACAGAGATCACTAATCAAGGTCAAGAAGAAAGTGCAAGCTCCAACAACAGCAATACCTGGCACAAACTGGAATTACTCAAGAAGTCTGGAGGAGACTAACACAGCAATAAGTTCTTAGTTTTATCTGGTGTTTTCAGGTATAATTCAAAGTTCACCAAAGTTAATTATAACCTTGAGAGGCTTTGGAATAATTGCTTTGCATGAGCTCATACTCCAAAAGAAAAAAACAGTCTTTGAAAATAAAAACCAAACAACTTCAAAAAATCTGTAAGCTTTTCTGTAATCAAGACATCCAAAACCTATCTGAAAAGATATCTGATGCTTTTGCCTTCAAACAGCAGTATTGTCCTGTGCAACCCAGTCCTCTTCCAGGGCAGAACAACGGTGTCAAAGCTCACAAAGGAAAGATGGTGTTACTTCTAATTGGTGTTAAAGGGGACAAGCCATAGCAGGGTCTCTCTCTTTCTAGTCTATGTATAAAGTATTAACCCAAGGAATGGCTGAGGCGAAACCTCGGATGTTTGGGAACAAGGACAAGTGACTAAAAGGGGCATCTGGTGCTGCTTGTTGCAGCCCAATCCCATGTTTCTGAGAAGTCCCAGGTACCCTGACTTTAAGAGTGGAATGATGCTATGTAGCAACGACTTGCTTAGATGAGATGCAGCTAATTGCTGCTTTAACCTGGGTTTGTACAGAAGGATTTTTTAAAAAGAGAAGTCTCATAATCTCTATACGAACTCTTTTAGTGACACTGACTACTTTCACGTTTTTAAAAGGATACTTATCAGAAAGGAATTAAAAACAGTTGTAGCCAAAACCTTCATTTTACCTGCCTGGCTTGCTGAAGACAGACTTCTCATTAATGTGCAAACTCCTTGAAAACACTTTGGGAAAGGAATCTGATTTTCTTCAATTGATAAAAGTAAGGAATTTTGTAACAGGTAATTTTATAATCATTTTATACTTCAACAAGAAATTAAATCCATTTCCAGGCCATACTTTTAAATATGAATTTGCTTTGCAAACTTGCACACAAGAATATATTGTTGTTGATTTTGAATTATTATTCCTTCATTTTTTGGGGCAGGTTCTTATATTTAGCATATTCATCTTGTCTTTTTGTTCTCTTTTTCACGTGCTTTCTGTATTAATACACTTAACAATTAGCTGGTATACTGGAGTGAAAGCTGTTGTAGAAGAAGACAAGGAACTTTCTTTTTTGCTTTTTTCCTTTTCCCACTCCAACCCCCAAATTGTTGATAACTCTAGCCATGACCCCTGTGCTTACAGAGCTTCTATTGTTTTTGTACAATGAGACACTAACAGCAATTGACCTGCATCAGAGAGTATTTATCTCAAGATCATTAACCGCTCTACTAATTAAGGGAGAAATCTGTAATTGTATAATAAATTAAAAGAGCGTAACTAAAAATGTTCCACAGAAAACACTGCCCAGCTTTAACTCTGCCACTGGCATCAGATGAAGCTGCTCTTCGTCTCGCTTAGGTATTTAGAAATGTTCACAGAATCCTCAGGAAAGTGCATGCAATACACAGAAAAGTGACATCTTTCCAGATAAAGTCAAACATGGAAGACTAAACCTCTGAGTTGTCTACAATTGCAACAGTTTAATCAAGGTTTGTTAATGCAGAAAAAAACCCACCAAACCCCCACCAATCAAAAGCCACAACAGTAATTTTAGTGTGGTTTCTTAAAAAAAAAAAAAGAAATAAAGCCATGCATTTAGGATCATATCAGCAGATGTTCTGGTAGGAACAGGCTTGATGCACTCGTGCTGATGGTCCAGACAGGCTGTACAGGCTGGGGAAAGGGACTTCTGGGCTGTGACTCCCATCCTCCAGCATGGGCATCTGAAAGGTATCAGCCGGACCATGCCCCAGGAGAGGTGTTTCTCTCCAGTGGGTACCACCCCAGGCTGCCAGGGTTACTCCCTCTCTCTAGGTGCTGGGGAGCTGCAGCCAGGGAAGGGCACCTATGGCCCCAGTGTCTGTCAGGATGGTCCCTCATTTCAGATGTGATGAACAAATAGATGGACACCTCAAAGACATTCTGTTCCTACAGGTTTCATGGCAAGAGGTAGCTGGGTAAAGAAAAGAGACCCTATTTGTTTTAAAACTCAGTTTCCTTTAAACCTTTCTTTTCTGCCTACCTTCCAACTTTCTTTCAATCCTTCTGGCTCAGGAGATGAGCCATATTTCTTGTCAGAGACATGCAATAGAGCTGTTATAGTGTCAAAAATACCAGACTGCCAGAACTTCATGAAAGCTTTAGCTAAGCAAGGGAGAGAAGGATCCACTTGTCCCTTCCTCCTGTCAGAAAGGCTGGCTCCATGCACCAGCCTTGCAAGGCGCAACCCCTGGGAAACTGGGTTTCATTAGTTTTGCATCTCACTGAACAACCTGTTCGTTCTTTCTGTCATCTGAATAACACCTGCTCAATCCCAAACGGATTATTAGTGCTAATTATTATTCAGTCATCAACATCCGCTACGTTGCAGGCGATTTTAATTTATGACAATAAGGAAGGCAAACAAACAGATATTCTAATAGGGAGCACTTGGTTTAAAGTAAACCATTTACATTCAGGTGCCATCTAGCACTGTGCTGTCTGTTCATTCACATAAGCAAGGCAGAAGATAAAATGACATTTCAGTGGAGACAAAACCATCACAGCCTTTGCTCGAAATAAAACTAATCAAAGTTCAAGCAGATGGTGCCTGAGGCAGCAGCTAACTGCTTGCTGCAGATGCAGTTGTGGCCACTTAAAAAGTTCCTCCCCGCTGCTGCCACTCTGTAGCCAAATGTTAGCTGCAAGGACACCTGGCTCCTTGTGTAGCCAGGATGGGCACGCTGCCTTTCAGCTCCTGCCATGGGTCACCTTTAGCTGAAGGCAAGAGGCACAAAGGCATCAGGGAGCAGCAACCCGTGCAGCTCCTCCTTGTGGGCTGGCAGTGGAGCACCTGGCCACGCTACTTCTACGGGCAATGAGCTTGTCGAGGTGTTTAAACTGCTGTGAAATGTTCATCTAGGAAGCTGAGGAAATATTCATGGTGGGAAATGTGTACCTGGGTTTCGTCCCTCACTCGCCTAGTGCTGCAGGCACCTTGTCTTTTAAATAATGAATTATCTTGCTCCAGGCTGACGTTAATTATTTTAAAGTGTGAAGTACAGAGTAGTCTCATAATTTTCATAACAGTTTATGAAAATCACTCAAGAGTGTGCAAATTTGGTACTTTTTTCAGGAGTATCACTATGGAGCGTGAGCATCAGTAACCCCACCTGCAGTGTCCTGGTATTATTCCCCTGCTCCACATCAAGCTTCGTTTTGAGCTTCTCCAGGAGCACTGCTGTGACTTTGCTGCCAGTCAAAATGAGGGCTGCCAGAGGCTGCCTGTGCAGACATTCAGTCAGCCCTCTTCCTTTCACCAGGATTTAGCTGACCCAAAGAGGCTAAACCAGTGACTGGATGGTGCTCCAATTTGGTGGAAAAGAAATGGAGCTGGTGTGCCAGTAAGAGCATTTTACAGGGAAGAAACAATTCAGCATATGTCTTGGTAAACGACTGGAAAGCTTCTTTTCACAAAAAGCTTTGGTAAGGAAGAAAGGGAGGTAGAAAAAAGTCAATCAAAGCACATGCAGGTTTATAATACTTAAACTAATTGATGTTTCAAAGTGCATTAATGAATAACGGAGGGAAGTATCTGTAAAAGAAAATGAATGCTCAGAGCAGATAATTGATATGCTGTTTCTTTGCTTCACACTAGTATGGAGTCGTGAAAAGAATATTAAACACAGAAGATAAATGAGAATTTGTTATTTTAAAGCCAGAGATCCTCAGGACTTTATATGTTTTATACGCTACAGGAAGAAACTCTGGGATCTTGTGAGGGAGTACAAGGTACCAGTGGTAGAAGCATTCTAGGTCCAGGAATACTCTGCCATTCCTAAAATCAGAGAATGATGGGGTGTACCATCACAGCAGGACCACAGGAGAAAAACAATGTGTGGAGAATATGGTACTCAAATTTGCTTCAAAAGCCCTTGCAAATGAAATATTGAGGTGACTTTTTGGGCAATCAGCCACTTTTGAGATACGGATTAATGACTGGAGGAATTTGAACTTTATCTCCACTAGCATCCTCACCACTACTGGCACACTCACAAAATGGGTGTTGTTGAACTTGCATATCCTTTACTGCTTGTTAGTTCTGCATCAGCACAGCCAAACAGGTGATTTTAGGAGGACTGGGTGTCTTTTTTAGTTTTTAGTTTTAATTCTCATTGTAGTTTTGATCTTGAACCTGGTTCTGTAAAGGCAAAGCTGAAAACTCTTTCCATCTGTTTTCTGTCCCCCTGTGAAACAGATGTATGTGTGCATCCGAACCTACACGCACATGGGCTTCTGAACACCTGCACGCAGTTACATGTTTAAACACACAAGTGTACAATTCAGATTACTTTCCCACAATATTTTATGTGTTTGAGAGCTGGTGGATTTGGGGATTTTAGTTCCTAGAGAGGTAACCTAAAAGCCCCAAAACTGAGAAAATACATTAGGAGATAAGCAAGTGACCTATTCCACTTCCAAATCCCCAACTAACCTGTGCCAGAGGTGCAGGCTGATTTTGCAGAGTTGCTTGAGGCAGCAACTGCTGTGGGAGAAGCTCACATGGAGGCTGAGAAGGCAAAGAAACCTAGGTTAAAAACAAAACAAACCAAAACTTTATTTACAAGTTTGGCTGCTTTAAATTTTAGATTTCTTCTAATGCCATGGTTTTTGTGTAAGTAGTTTTTAATTGCTAAGCTGCATATGTGTGGCACATGCTGTATACCCTCTGCCTATTTCTATCATTCTTTGGGAAGTTACCTGAAGAGCAGTAGGTTGACTGAGTCTATGCACAGATAGATCCTGCTGCGTGCTTGGTGTTCTTGGCAAGGGAGTGTTAGACTCTGCAATCAGCTTTGTTGGTGTAGCTGCAAGAAAAGCACTGGTGAGTTCTCACATGCTGGAAATCAACCCTCTTTGAAGTGGTTATTACAACAAGACCTCGGTAGAAATTATTACAGCCTTGCTAAATTCCACTGGGAGTCAAGGCTGTTCTTGTTGACTTAAACGGCAGTAAAATTAAACTGATAAGGAGGGTCTCGGCAAAGATTAATTTAAATGAGACAGATTATGATTTTCTGCTCCAACAAACAGAGCAAAAGGACCCAGGAACTGTTCTAAAACAGCTGGAACTCCCTATATATGGGCCTAATAACTGCAAATTCAGATTAGCTCTTTGGCTTTTCTTCCAGACCAGGGAGCAGAATGAGTATACACCCAAGTCAGCACTGGAGCATCCTGAATCTTGGCCAGAAGAGAATCACCCACAGGCTATTTTTAAGCCTAGAGAGGTATCATATTGTTCATACTGATGCTTCAAATCTGAAGACCGAAGTCCTCATTTTCGTAACAGACTGAAGCAGCAGGTCTCACTGCTAATCCTACTACTCATTTCCCAGCATCTAGGTGGCTGCACTAGAACCCTCCCTCTTGTATGTTACCATTTCAGATTATGCATTTCATTGTCAGTTGCATCATAAGTAACTTAAATTACCAGTTGTGGAATATAGGTACACTTTCTGTAACTTGGCTAAATTAAAAATAATGCAGTAACCCAGGAATGCCACTCACATGCAGGGTCTGACTTGGGTGTGTGGGAAG
This sequence comes from Myiotriccus ornatus, assembly GCA_036023395.1. Lineage (NCBI taxonomy): Eukaryota > Metazoa > Chordata > Aves > Passeriformes > Tyrannidae > Myiotriccus > Myiotriccus ornatus. Next base: position 87,297,661 of record JAYRBT010000001.1, on the reverse strand, counting down.
ATTTTGGCGAGCTCCTGGATGATACTGAGGGTGTCCGACTGGCGCTGAGGACTGAGGCACCAATATCAAGTGCATTAAAGTGCTGTTCAGGATCCAAGCTGGCACCACTGTCCTAAAACAAACCAGAAGAAGGGAATAGCTATTGCATCTGTCAAGCTTAAAGCATTTTGAAATGCATTTAGTAATGGCTGCACACCAGTTCTTTGGCAGGCCTAAAATGACTTGAGCAGAACTAATCCCAGGTAGACCAGCAGAAGACCTGGACACAGGCATCAATGTCCCTTCCAAACAGCACCTAAGTAATGCATTTTACAAACAACTATCACTGAGTTAGAAATAAATAGCAAGCTACTGCCATAATCATTTTGTGCTTTCAGATGTTTTTCTGAATCTTTCTTTTGTGTTCAGTAGGATGTGAGAGCAACTGCAACCTCTGTGAGACACTCAGCCATGCACTGAGGAGGAGCTTTGCTGTGTTCCCTCATCAGAGCACTGAGATATAGCCAAGAGGGCTGATTGCCAGAACTTGTCCAAATTAATCTTTAAACTGTAGTACCTTGCCAAGGAAAAGTGGAGATATCTCGCACTGCCCCTGCCCATGCTGCACCTAATTTCTGGCTGTTACTGATCTCCAGGTTTATCCTTTTATATTCATAACCCAATATGCGCTAAAATTATTCAAGTGAGCAATGAATTCTGAAGTTGAGACAATCCACCCAGAAAGACAATGCTGGAGTCTTCAGTGACCTTAACATAGGAATAAGTTGTGATTACTACATGAACTCATGAAAAAAGGCTTTTCTCATTTTACCTTAAGTGCTGAGGATACAACCTCTGAGGACACTTCTTCCAAGCCCATCTCCTGTCTCCTCTCCACCCGAACATCTGCATAACTGAATGGAAAATATAATTCTATGTATCAACATGGAGTTCTTATATTTCATGAAATGTGCTTTAAGAAAGCGGAGTAACATTAAATTTCTGTACCATTTTACAGGTTAAATTAACAGGTGAAAAATCATTTAAGTCAAATGCTACTGAATAACATTTGAGAGACTTTTAATTTTCAGGTTTTGGTCTGTTCCTATCTTCTTGAAGTCAAGAAGCTTATTAAAGAAGTATATATAAAGGTCAAGTTCACATCCTCCAACTTCTTTATGACTTCACTGGAAAGCTTCCACACAGCTCTTTAAAAACAACATAAGGATTAGAGGAAGCGAATATTTAAGGGATCTGTCTATTCTCTATTTTATATGCTAAGGCTTAGTGTGACAATTTTTCTATAATTAATGTATTTCCTTCAGAGAATTCAGGCTTAACTTTTTGTTATTTAAAAGACATTATGTTTTTAAGAGAAAATGTTGGCAGACATGAGGATGCCCTTGTCTTACTGTCCTTTATGTCCCTGCTGGTTGGTATCATTTTCCATACCTTACCACCATGTGTGTGCACACAATGAACTCCGGCTTGGAGTTCCATTGGTGGTAGGTGATATAGTAATGGGTCTGGAGCCAGATCCACTGCTGTCCTTTGGTCAGAAACCGATAGCAGCATGACTTCCCCTTGCCGAACTGCATCACTGTCAGCAGAAAACACACACAGCTTGTAACACAATTTCCCATGTGAAAATGACATAAAATGTGAATAAAAGTCACAAAAATATCTGTGTCTCCCCGTCAATTCCCAAGGCAGACAGGAGCCTAAGCAACAATTTTGAGTAAGTGCTACATCAGCCTTATGATAGAGCAAAAATCATAAAGATCAGTAGGTATCTTCTTCTGACACTTTAAATGGTACATTCCTACACAATGCAATTAACCTTAAGTTTGGATGCTAATGCATTAATGTCTACTACAATTTAAACACAGACTTTACCCTGCTTTATGTACTGATCACATACTGCTTAATTAGGCATCTGGGATTAATTTCTAAGAGTGATCATCTTAAGTTCTAGAGCAGAAAAATATAGGGTACCAATGCTTGAAAACATGAGTATTGTGTGCAGACGGACTTAGAATAAAGTGAGCATAAGAGATAACACTGTGCAATGACAAAAACAATTTGAAACTGAAAGCTTTTAGGCTGAGAAGAATTCAAACTACAGTAAATGGGGATGTATTGAAGGTTTGAAAGATCTACCAACAAAATTAATCTCTGCTTTTTTTTCCCTGGTGATTTCAAGGGGTTCCCAAACACCCCCTTTTAAGCCTTTCTGCATTTTCAATGTCAACATAAAAAAACTACTGTTGACAGCATACTTTCAGGATAGGAAGAGGTGTTAAGATGAGATGTTATAGCCAGTTCTGTAAGCAATGATATGAAAATCATTGCCTCATTTTCTTTACTTAAAGAGTTTTTCAATTAAACTTTAACAGACTATTTAAATAATCACAGGTAATCCCAAATACACAGTGAACAATGTTAGGGGAAATCATGCACAAGAATTTCTTGAAGTGTTCCTGCTTATTCTTTAGTAAAGGGGATCTAATCTGGCACATTTTATCCATTCAGTGAGTCTTGTTGACTACTTTAGGGGATACAGAAGGTAAAACTGTATTTTCCAGAGCTTGGTAAGTTTGTCCCAGATGCCAGTCAGCTGCAGTGCCTCCAACCTGCTACAACTCTTCTAAGTTATACAGGCTGAGGCAAGAGTCAAACCTCCCCTTCCAAGTTTAACTGAAACAACATTCCACTGAAAAGAGGTGTCCCAATGACTTCCACGAAGCCTGGGCCACGCGATACTTACAGTGTTCATGGCACCTTGCTAGCAGCTCCAGGTCATCTATGTGGTAATAGTCGTAGCCAGAAGTACCCAGCACTTCAAAAGGCAAGTATCCTATAATTGGCGGTGCTCTGTGGTTAGGCACAACATAAGTGAGTTCATAAGCCATAAAACAAGCAGTTCTGCATGTTGACACGGATATGCAAAAAGCCCAGATCTGCTTTCACTCATCAGTGTACAGTTGTTCACCCCAGGGGACTGGATCCTGACTTTCCCCCACCTTGTGCCTGGGATGCCCAGCTGGGCACAGCAACACCGGCAGCACCATCCCACCAGGACAAGGCTATGACAACCTCTTTTTTCCAGGGAAAATGTGACTATGGAAAGAAATTCAGCTTCTCAGAGAAGAGAGCAGCTTGACACAGTAACCTGCTGTGAGGAGCCGTTCCCTGGCTGTTCCTTGGTCAGGGGCTCTGCAGCAGCTCCTGCAGTCCTTGCAGGGGAGAATGCATAGCGAGGTTAAAGGAAACCATCACTTTCTGGGACTAGGGGGATAGGAGGGGAAATTGTCTGTGCTGCTTCCCTCTGGGTGCCTGGAGAGCTCATCTGCGGTGTGCTGAGGCACTTGCTTTGTACCTTTGCCAGCACAGATGCCTCAGGCCAGCATAGACTTTCACTCCGTAACTCGGTGGGAATTGCATACACACAATCAGTGACTGGATTTGGAAGGAAGGATTTCTGCAGCTGTATAATAATTAGATAATTTTGCAATGTGACCGACTTTGGTCTGTTGATAATTTAAAGGAAACAAGAACAAGCTAATCACAAATTTGGCCTGAGAAACTGAGTACTTTTGTTTTAAAAGCCCATTAAAAATAAATGCAAAAATATATGTAAAATAGAAAACTTCTGTAGGAATTTCAGTGCAGCCCTCCTGCTCATGAGATTTAGATGTGAAATGGAACACTATTTGAGATAATTGTACTTACAAAATAGCAGTACACAAGAACCAAACACAACCAGCTTTTCTTGTCACCAACCTGTGATCCAGGAATAAAAACTTCCACTCCAGGCTGTGTCTTGATGTGAACTCCTCCAGATGTTCTTCCACAATGCACATCTCCTGTCCAGTGGAAAAAACTGACTTACTGAGAGTTGCAGCTTCACCCCTCTGCTTCATCTAGCTTTTGTTAGCTATAAATACATGGTGCATAAGAGGAGAAAACAGAGGATTCACCCATTTTCTGGCAATTTCAGAGAGTGATCTATTGTATTTAGCAATGCCAACATTTTTGCAGGAGTTGGGGAAAAGAACTGATGATGCACGTGAACTTAAGAGCTGCGACACTGCCTGGGGTGTAATGGCTGCGCTGCCCACAGCCCTGAGGATCAATGCCCTTTTCCAGCATCCAGCCTATGCCTGATCCCACTAGGGTTTGTCATGTCTTGCTTCACTCTCCTTATGTTACTAAAGATACCCACCACGCTTGCCTGGTCCTTCTGGACGTCTGCCCTCCAAGCTCTCTTTGAGAAAGGGGAACACTCTCCTTCTCACTCAATAGGTGCAGAGGAGTTAATGCCTCTTCATGCAGCCAGCCTGCATGGGACCTCTCAGGTAGGTAAAAGGCAGCAGTTTTGCCTCGTACTTCACTGCTGCAATGAAGAAGCTGGCCCTCAAGACTCACAGCAGCCCTCAGTGCTCACAAGACTGATAACTCATGAGTGAATACAGGAGGCAGGGTACAGGGCTGTCCATGAGGCAGGACATCCTTGGCCCAGAGGGATGAGGATCAGGAGGCAGTGATTATTTGTTGTGGGGAGGTGGGAAGCAGAGGGAAAGATGGCACCACGGTGCACACCCCTGCATGGGCCAGGGCTGGTTGCATGCCCCACGGCCAACCTGCCTCCCACTCGTGGCTCTCCTCTGCCAACCTCTCCTCTCACACTGGCAGAGGCAGGGGCAACGGGGCTGGGACTTGCCAGCATCAGCGCTCTGGATTTGGTGGCATCCAGGGTTACTGTGTCCTTCATGTCTCTCCTGCAGGAAGCTCTCCATCATCAGTGATGGACAGCCTGTCCACTAGTTCCAATGCTGTTGTTCCCCAGCTCCCTGATGGCACATCCCCCTGTGCTGTGGGCTCAGTGACACTGTCCCAGCATCCCCATTGCTGCTTCTCTCTCTGCTGTCCCTCCTGGGGAGAGAGGACTTTCAGACCACTAATGTTTTAAACCCTCTTGGGACCAGAGGACAAGTTGAGGTGCACTGTCATCAAGCATTTCTTTCATACATAATGCTGACAAAGTTGTTTAAAGTCTCTGGCTGTGCCGAGGCAAAGGGCTTCATGAACACCTTAAATTCCTCTCTCCCCCTCTTTCCAATTTAGGCCAAAATCCATGCTGACGCCAAGAACATACACTAAAATTCAAGGTGCAGCATACAAACATTGCTGTGTGCAACCAAATTGCTGATTCTGCCTTCCTGAGCCAGTCAGATAAACATTTTAACCTTTTTTTTTAGAGGAGGAAGAGTGGGGGTTAAGTGAGTCACCCAGAAGAACTGAAGAGATGAGTGTTTAGGACTTTGTGGCAGATAAAAGCTTTTCTGGGCTGTTCAGCAGCTGCTTCCTCCCTAGTACCACGCAGCTCATTGCCATGTGCAGCCCATTTAATTTCCCTGTTTATTTTGAGGTGTTAGCTACTCAAAGACAAGGGAATTTGCTTTTAGGTTTCCCAGAGTACCTTAACTCCAACCCTACTGTTATGATTACTGTGGTTAAGATTTATGGGAAGTGTCCTCACTTACCCAGAAAGGACTCTTACTTGCCTGCCAGGGCCATGAATCAGTCAAGAGTGCCCTGCAAGTCCCAGAGGGGTAATGGAGCCAGGCCATGGAAGCAGTGATTTCATACTGGCCAGGTCTCAATTACATTAAAAAAATCTCTTAACCTCTGAGGACAGGACATCTGATGCAGCAGTTCACAGTTGTTAATTAGGGAACAGCAGTGTCAGGCACAAGGTTGGATTGTCTATCCTTATAACCACGATCAGCTATCTTACTACCAGGATCTGGGAGGAGGAAAACTAGCAGTAGTCCACCAAAGTCACTGAAGGCACAAATGAAAGTGTTGGTGGCCACCTGTACGTTGTCCCACTGCAGGAACAGAAAGCAGCAACGAAGAACCCAATTTCAAAGTGACTTTGTAATTCCTAATGAAAGGAGGGTTTCCATTTACTGTGTGATACGGGCAGAAGTGACACTGCTTCCGCAGATCCTGGTTTGCACTGATAATCCTCTTCACTGGATTTTTATGCATGAAATGTGATATCTGTAATCCATTCAATTAGCAAAACTAAGAACCTTCTGTGTCACCTCGTCTGAAAGTGTTATGAGAAGTTCTGAAATTAATGGGACCGAGGGCAGGGACTTACCTTTAAAAACTGAGGCGTTGCCAAACGAACGGTCGCAACGAAGCAGATCTGCTTTCCCGGGGATGTTCTGTAAGCCCTTGGGACAGCCTCGTCAAAGCCATTGCAAGTGGAGTTAGGCACTAGGTAGGGAAAAAAATGGGACCCGGAATCATGCCTCATACAAGATTTTCTCTCCCTGAATATTTTGCACACTTGAAGCATACTAATACTATTTTTATTCAGAAAAGTGTTCTAAAAGCTTTTAAAGCTGATATGCATATATTTAAATCCAAGTCAGTCATGTTAGTCAGAAAGACATCAGAGCTTAACTTCAAGTATGAATTTTACAGGTTAATCCTGATAAAAATAAGGCCAAACCTTATTACAGAACATAAAGCCGTTTTCCGGAAAGAAACCCCATGCATCCAATTGCTCTTTTTCACCACTCACAAGAAAAAAATATATGCTGCAACATGCCTAGCACCATCACTTCCACGAGGCAGTGAAAAAATGAGCTGGCAAGGGAGGTAGCTGAAGAGAGTTTGTCAAGTCATCAGTGGCAAAACACCGGGGCCCACAGCCAGCAAGGCTTCGAGCAAGCAAGAGGCTGCTTGTGATTCTTGGCTGCTGAAGAGCGCCTTCCCCTTCTGCATCTAAGAAGAACTGTCCCCAGTGTGCTCAAGTTCTACTTGTTTCAAAGAAGACGAAAAGGGACCCTGTGTATGGCACTGGCTTCCAGAGATGGGCATCTCTGGGGAGTCTGCAGCTGGCCTGCTGTCTCCTGAGACAATGGGCGGAAGGAAAAGGTGGATGCAACGTGGCTACATGCTTTGTGTATGTTTTTTATCCGTGTCTTTCATGATTGCATGGCTCTTGTGTTGCTTTGAGAGCCCACTAGCACCTCCTGCCACAGAGATGTGCTGCCAAAAGAACGTGTTGCCTTAAGCCAGCCCACAGTCCCCTGTTAGAATGACATAATGCAAATTCTTCCTCCAAGTTCAAGCTGTTTAGAGATGGTAATCCCACTCCCACAGCTGTGAAAGAAAACTGTGTGCCAAGCTGCAATGGGAACTGGCTCTTGCCCTGCTCAGCCGACTATCTCCCATGGGGGCAGAGAAGGTCCTATCTAGCAGCCAGAATTCACCAATATGAATTAATCTAATGCTAATAGGAGTTAATGCTAATATGAAATTATCTTTCCTTACTATTAGGCTCCTATATCCAACTTTAAGAAGTTTCCTACAGTTTGTCTCTTCTGCACAGGGCAAAGCATTACTGTAAAATTGAAGAGTTTTGTATCTATCTGGGGAGGACATAAATAGCAACTTTTATCCTGGGGTGCTTCTGCACTGGGCTTTAGTTCACTAGCACAAGTTGTAGAGATGGAAGAAGTCTCAGCTTATCACATGTGTTTTTGGAACCCAGTTCAACCTATTAAAAGCTTTGGAATATTGATACATTACTGGTAACAAGGATAGCAGGGTAGGAGATGGAAAAATAAGTAAGGGGAATTCACACCTATGATTAACTGGTTTAGGCCACTGTGTGCACAACATATATTGCACCAAAAAGGGAAAGAAAGATTCCTTATCTGAGAAGACAGCACAGATGTGAACATCCACAGAGATTATAGCCCTCTCTTGTAGTTGAGTCTGGAGGGCATGGCTGACTGGATATTGAAATAAAAAATATGGGCAAAATTATCTTTTCACCAGCAAAGCACACTTGCTCTGGGAACCTCCTAGGAATATGTATTCCCATTTTGATCCTGGGGTTATGTGCATATATGTGGGCTTCTACAGGATTATTAATACAAGAGGTGGATAAAAGGAAGAGTTAGGAGCTGCAGGAAACAAGAGAAACCTGAGTAAGAGCTATTGGTCCATCTCTGATATTATAATTTTGTGCAAGACTGTTCATTTCTGTAGCCTATCCTGTTTAATAATAAATGGGAATGCTATAAACCCACACTGTGGGCATTGTAAAAAGTTACTTCCAAGCTTACTATGTAGTATGTTGTCACATATGAAGTCAATGGGGCTGTTTCTCCCTGTAACAGCCAAGTTCAGTATCAAATGCCTGCAGGCTGGGCTCTAAGACATGAAAATAAGCACAGGTATGATAAGTTAACCTAGTTAGCAAACCATGGGCTTGCAAATGACACCAGCTGTAGGAGAAAGTGGAGACTGAGTGGAGACTGAGTCACCCCAAAGAGAGCAGATAACTTTTAATGTCAGCTGCTGGATGTAAACAGCCACAAGCCTGAGACAAGCAGAATACATTCCTGATTGTGGCATTTAAAAAACAGGATTATATTTCCAACAGGTAAATGCAGTTCTAAAAGGGTAATAATTATTGTGTAGGACAGCTAGGTAGTAAATCTGGAATTTCATCACAACTTTTGGGAAGTGGCAGTGAATGAGTAAGTCCAAGGAGATGAGACAGAGCTGGCCTGGCTGGAAGTCATTTTGTGTTTGAACAGCTACTGTGCCATCTCCATACTCAGCTGCCTTTGACAAAGCCCAGAGCATTAAAAGCCTCAATGATGCAGGCAGGTAGCCACCACCTTGCAAAGTACATCTCCACCTGAAAATGTCAACGACAATAACTGAAAGAAAAAAAAACATTCATGTTTGCTTCTGAATTATTTTGTTGGCATCTGTTCTTTCCTCAGCTCTATTTGCACAGCCTGTTTTGCTCTGCTTTTGCAGCTAGTCAGAAAACTTCAACTTTTTTTGTTGATAAATTTTGAAGCGTAGTTAAAAAAAGAGATAATTGCATTAATTAAAAAATTATACTACTACTACTACATTAATACTAATATTATATTTATAAATAACAATAATAAAATAATAGTAAAAATATAAACCTTTTAAGCATGCTTTCTGAAAAATCATACTTTATGATTCTTCAAGTCTCTTTAAAAGAAACACAACATCCTGAGGTAGCAAAGTTCACTAGCGAACTGAGAGCACCACAGAGAAATAGTGGAATGAAAAATATGGGATCAAGCCTGAGGCTATGATGATAATAACATTTGTAAGTCCAATATAGGGCTTGGAGTGCTTCTGTCAGATGATGCCTGATGAAAATGTTAAGCTGGCTATAAAACAGGTTGGCTTGGGTAAATGAGGGCATGTGTGTTTCACAATTAAATGATCTGAACAAAATATCTTGAGTAAGGAATTAAAGTTCATGTGACAAAGCTAAATACATAATCAAAAAGCTGAAACAGTTGTCTCATATATATCAGTTGGCTGATGCTCCTTAGCATGAATTTTAATAGTTTTTCAGTTACCTATCACACTTGCTGCTTTTAGAGCTACCACAGAATTCTTTCATACAAGTGTTAAATACCCACAAATATCTCATAAGATAGAAAGAAGATGATATACCTATAGAATTTTTTTTTTTGTTGCTGCTGGTTTGGTTTTTTTGTTTTTAAAGACCAGGACACTGAGGACAGAACGTTAAAAATAAATAATATATACAAGGAACCAAACCATTAATCAGTACAGACAAAAAGATTTTTACCCTTAGGGATACAAATCATGCCACCTGAAATGAATGAAAACATGTTTAGAAAACCCCACATGTCACTTTATTCAGTTAATAAAGGTGCAGAAGTCAGTTGCTTGGTCATCTTATTTTAACACAGAATGTGTAAAACATAATCTTCCTAAGATAGCAAACCTCCCATTTATGCCATTTAAAAGAAGAAATCCCTCCTTCCTATTTTGTCAGTAGATGTTAATCTTTAAAGAGCCAGTTTTAGTGACTGTCAAACAAACTCAACAGTGATTTCAAAACATACAAGCCAAACAGACCAGAATAAAATCAAGATTGTTTCATATAAATAGATTCAGACCACAGATAAACAGAATATCAATTAATATATATAATGATGAAATCTAAAGTGTTGGTGGCAAGCCAGACTGCCCTCAGTAGCTCTGGATGAGTAACAGTGACAGTGTCCATACATCACCTGTCTACTTTGATCTCTTCTGTCCTCTTTCTTCCTCCTGTTTCTCCCCTTGCCATCCTGTATTGATACGAATCCCAAGTAAATTCTTTAGGACAGGAATGGTGTCTTTTTCTTAAGTACCCATAGGGAGCCTAGCATGAGTACTGCATATTGTTAGCTGCAGCTTCTATGGTATCATTAATAGCAAATAATAATATGCAGCTGTTGGTTCTGATCAAAACATTAATTCTGGATTGAGCTATTCTTGTTTTAGATGTTTCTGCATTACTTTGGAGGCTCAAGATCAATGTATCTCCTGTATAAATCTGTTTATTTCTTTTAAAAAGGAATTCAGATTGAATTAATTGTTCTGGGAATTAAAATATTTTTTTTCTCCTCAACATAATAATTACCTTGATGTTTATTCCTATATCTGAGAGATATATTGGCTAAAAGTGGAGTATCTGCTATTATTAGCATTCAGTACCAGATATTTTCTGAGTTTCCATGTAATTGGGAACAAAAATGCACAATTTTAAATTCCACTATAATATTAATTATATTACTTATTAGGAACCCTGTTTACATAGTGTTTATCTCCTCCTTCAAGATAAAAACTTCAGGCATTTTGGACAAAAGGACAGATCCATCATTTTAAAGATGCTGGTGGTCCTGTTTTGTATTGGTGAACTCTTTGAAAGGAAGGACTCCACATTTGTCCCTTTCAGGAGTTTTTAAGCATGTCACCTCAGAAATAGGACACCAAAACCAATATTTGGATATATAATTATGAGAGATCTTTGTCTGTTTACAAATGTACAAACAATTTTCACAGGAGGGATAAATCCAGCCCGCCTTATCATTTCTTATCAGAGTGAGCTATTAAGCAGCTTTGTAAAATTTATTCTCAGTAAATTTGACATCTTATACTGGGAGCTAAGCATTTCCTTGGATTTTTGGCGAGGGTTATCTTTATTACTTGCCTTCCCCCTCAGCCCTCAGGCAAAACTGGATGTGAGCTACTGCATTATTCATTGGTGATGCTGATATGACTTTCTCCCTTATCAGGTACTACTGGTCAATAGGTACAGTGATGGCACTTGGCTCCCTCAGATGTTTGCATACAGTCATGTCTCTTGTTAAAATGTGGGTTACAGAACCAGTACCTGGAATATATAAAAATATTGGAAAGAGTTTCTACTTGCAAATAAAATAAAAGCAACCCCTATGATCTGAAAGCAAATAGACATTTCTCACAGAAGCACAAAGGAACTCCACTGGCCCATGGGCCACCTCCTCTCCCCTCAAGGGACTACTAAATCTCCACATCAGGTTACAGTCCTGCTTTTCTCATTGAAGCTTAATTAATGATGATTATATAATCCTCCCAAATGGAAAATCAAATCTCTTGTATTTGATTTAGCACAGCCAGTGACTCATGCAGTCACTCTGCTCAGCTCGCACTGCTGTTTCGCTGGTCGGCTGCTCTCGCTTGGGCACAGCTAATTCAAGGGGGATTCACTCGTGCAGGCAGCTCGTGTCACATCCCTGATGTTCTGCAGCAGGGGTTACAGAGTACAGCTTCCTCAGGACTAGGCCAAGTGTGGACCTTCTTGCTAACCCTGGCACTGCACTGTGCAGCTCCTCTAGCCCCCAGCTATAGCTGAGCCCTGGAGCTCTGGGAATGGTGATCTGAAAGACCGAAAACATGCTGTGAACTGTGTGAACTTTCCTGGGCAATTTCTAGGGCCTCTACATGCATGTCCCTGCAACTTCTAGGATCAGGGAAGATGACAGTGACAGCTCCTCTGTGGGAGTAGCATGAATTTGATCTAGGATGTGTGTGCTCTGGCTCCCTGACAGCAATTCTGGTGATAAGTCACCTTGGCAGAGATCAGGTATTTGTTCTACTTCAGCATGAAAAAAAATTATCTTTGGCATCTCAGTACAATGGCCTTTAAAGCCCCAGAGCTCCCATCAAAGTTAGGGAGAGCAACTAAGCCCCTAACTGGCTTTCTAAGCTGCAATCCTTCAAATTAATCCATTCAAACCCATCCCTATATGATGTTCTCAGCCATTAGTCACAATGTGATTAAAGGAGAAGGTATGAGGGAGGAGGGCAGGGGGAAAAGGTGACTGGGAACCCGTGAGCACGACCCCCTTCCCCCAAGCACCACCATTATATGAGCAATGAACAATAATAAAATGAGCCTAAGAAGATGATAATTCAAGGGAGGTTACATTAAAGGTTACCTGGAAGTAGAATAAAGCTAGTGACATTTCTGTTAAAGAGGGCAAAAGAGGATCCACCAGTTTTTAAAAACATTAGCAAAGGTGAAAGATTTGCTAGGGCTGTTACTGCCACGACCCCACATTAATGACAATGGAATAGCTAAGTAGTCCTGATGGGATACAGCCTGTCCAGGGATAAAAGAACTTCCCTGGCCACAGAGGCTCTGGCGTCCCTGAAGCAGGAGCATGCAGGCAAGGTGGACTCAGAGTATGCTGAGCAAACTACTGAAAACAATGGTAGGATTTGGCACTGGGTGGCTAAAAAGGAACGGTAGAGATTTGTGTTTAGAGAACATTCTGTATCAGTCTCCCATGTGCAAAAACATGCTCACACTTCCACTGCTCTGAAAAGCTATAGGGAAAAACATTCTTGAATACATTCATATGGAATGCCTCCTGCTAATTAGCTTAATCTGCAATTTCCGTCGTTCTCCCCCAGCTAACTCTTTTCTTATCTTTAGCTTAGCCTCCTTCCTTCACAAACACCTCCAAAAAGCAGGATTTGGGGCCAGCTGATCCTGTGCACATAGGATGAATGCTGCCCTGAGTGACATGTCTCTCTCCCACCACCCTTCCCACCGTCTTTCTCACCCACTTGGTTCACACCAGGAGGAGAGACGACTGGAGAATGGGTATTTATTTAAAAGGAGGAAGAAGAGGGCAACTGCTGTCAGGACCAGCAGGTGACAGCCCTGAGGTGCATGGGGTGGGCAAGATAGCGCCTGACAGTGGGGCATCCTGGGGTGTGTGTGGGCCAAGCAGGGGCAGAAACCCAGCCCACCACTGCACTCACCAGATGCTCAAAGGTGCCTGTAGCACAGGTTCCTGTGCCAAAGCCCCTGCACCAAAAGAGGTGCTTGCCCCCAGCCCTGGGGCTGGAAGACTGCCCAATGCGCGGCTGGGTTCATACGGTGCTCGCTTGAGCTGATGTCTTCCATGTCTTGCTCAGGTGCATCTGGCTGATGCAATGAGCCCAGGGGATCCACCAACAACTGCCTCGGAAGTTTACACCCTCCTCCTGCTGCTCACTGTGTCCTTGGCCCAAGGTTATCAGCTCCCAAGCAAAGAGAGTTTGCTGCTGCTACATTGTGAGTCCGGTGCACTTGCTTCCACCTTTGCTGAGACGTGGTTTTGTGTCTGGATAAGGAGCTGAGAGGGGGATGACACAAAGGCAGCCACAAGGGCGACTTCCAGCCTAGGGGGAGCAGTGCTGTGGACACACTGGTGAAGCGAGTATTGCCATCAGGCTCTGCACTGAACTGGCAAAACCAAAGTCAGATGGCAAGGGAGCCAGGAGGCACCATCTCACAGAGCCAGGGTAAAGGCTGTCCCCTCCCTGTCAGCTGGAGAGTCAGACTGCAGCAGAGATGGAAAGGAAGTGGAAGAGACAAAAGAAAGTGGAAGTTTTAGAAAAAGTGGCACAAAGGGAAAAAAAAGAATTTGAGGCAGAAAGCACACATCTGATTTGAAAGCTATAAGATGGGATCTTTGGAAAATGATTTGGTGCCTTCTGAAATCATTATGTTCCCATTTAGTTTATATGCATTAAGCTAGGGAAGATACCTGTAATGCAAGTTTTATCTTTCTTCTGAGAAAAAGCCACTATACAAATATAGGGATATGAAATCCTAACGGGTAAGGGGGTTATATTAAGGTCACGCCAAAATAAAGGTCTGAAAATCCTTGAAGAAAATGGATCAGAAATTCCCCTGGTAAAAATGTATCCTTATGAGTCAGCACCTGAAATCTGGTTTCTGCTCTAGAAAACAGAACAGCTTGGTGTGTGTGTCTGTCAGGCAGGTGCACTTCATTCAAACTGGAAAGCATACAGGCAGTTACAATTTTTTATACAAATAGAGCCTCGAATCAGATGGCACCAAACAAGAAACACATATCTCCATCCTGCACGTAGGTTTCTATTCTAGTCATGTGGAGCAAGAGCAGAAAGTTAAATGGGGACAGGGACATTTTTTTCGCAGTGTGGCATGCAGTTTTTGGAAAGCACGGTGGGGAATTTTTTTTGCAGAGGATGACCTATTTGGAACAAGACCAGCAACTTTGGAAATGCCACTCTGGAGTTCAGTCAGGCAAGTAACTAAAGCAAACTTGGACAGGCAGAGGAAGGGAAAGCAATAAAAGAGTATTTTATTTCTGATGCTAATGGCCATGCAGCAATCTGTTTGTTAGGGAACGGGTAAGGTGGAAATCTGCTCTTCATCCCTTGAAAGATGGCTTCCCTAGAGTGACTGTGGTGGATTTGCAACTATGGTGACTATATTTTTTTCTTTTTTTTTGGAGGGTTCTGCAGTACTTAAGAGGAATATAAAATGGCAGCTGGAGTGGGCAGTGGATGATGGCAGTATCCTCAGCTGTTCTGATGACACGTTGCACTACTGCCTTTCCCCAAGGTTTGGCAGGGAAGAGTGAGAGGGCAGGTTTGGCAGGTTATCTGTTCTGGTAGAGAATTTGTTTTTAATGTAAACCACCAGATAAGGTAGCAAGCTTATTATTTTGCTAATAGGTGGGGTCTTAGCACACAGTTATTAGTGAGCACAAACAAATCCTCCTCTAAACCCGTCATTATTTGTGAACTTACCCAGACACCAGGATCACTGCAAGTGAAGGGCAATAACAACAGCAACTAACACAGTTTCAATCGTCACATGTATTCATCCAGCTATTGCAACTCAGTCATGAGATCCATGTGAAGCAAAATTTACCCCAATGTTAAAAATAGTTCTTTCAGTTAAAAGCCTGTCTTGTTCAACGGAGCAATACTTGTATTTTATTTTACACAGCTATAGTAACATTTATACAACAATTAAAGCTTACCATTGCTGTAAGACCGAAAATTTCCTACAAATTTTATGTATTCATATGTTGGAAATTCCTTTGGGTTCAAACTTCCTCTCAGAAGATGACAATAAAACTCTAGTTCATTGTCAGCTGGATTGTTAAAAGAAGAAGAAGAAGAAATAAATATACTAATTAAGCTAAACACAACCAATGGTGTCTTCCAACCCCAATCTTGCAACTGGCAGCACAAGAGCAGCTTGTTACCACTCAGGAGTCCTAAACACCAGTGTGCTATACATTGCAGGATCAGAGCCTCTGCAAGGAAGTGCCTTGCAGGGATGCAGGTTGTTCAGTGCTGTGGCTGGGCCTGCCTGCAGATCAGGGACAGCTTTGGAGATTAACTCACCCTTCTCTGACACCACCTTCATCACAGGAGTTACACAGCCACAGCATCAGTGTAGCAAAGAAGACAACTGGATCCTTCACTTACTGCTTTTTTTCTATTTAGGCTTTTCACAACTCACAGCTGGTCTACATCTTGTGTTGGAAAACTATGCCTAATTACCTCAAAATATCTATTACATTAACTTCAGTGTATCAGCTATCAGCTGTAGATTTTGTACAATACAGTAGATTAAGCAGCTGTACATCTTACATTATTGTGTCTTTTCAGGTTTCCTACATCTTACCTCCCAGAGTGAATAAGGACGAGGCAGTAAAAACATTTTAAAGAGAAACAAAATTCAATTTGAAAAATAATTACAATTATTTTAGAAATACTTTTCAATTATAAGGCAAAACAAAGGTATGCAACATTAGCATATCTCTGAACAACATCTCATTTGAACAGGCTGAAATATCAATTAAGATGTGATTTGTCTCATGCGAACTCTCAGTTTCCATGGGCTAACCTATTTTCCTTAGCTGTCTCAAAAGATATGATATTTAATAATTAACATAACTGCAAGTAGTCATAGCCTAGTAAAATAAAGGCAAGGAGTTTCATTTAAAAATAGAACCAAAGGGTCATTCCAGGTGGCAAGATCTTTTTAAAAGGCTATGAACCTAATTTTTTTTATTGCACATCACATAAAAAATTCTTTCCGAGAGAAAATTTTTATACTGCCCATGCTTTTTCATTTACTAGAGAAGATAAAATAAAACTTACTTTTTAGGTAATCCGATGAGGCAGAATCTGTCATAAGCATACAAGAAGATAACATCTTATAAATTTCTGAATGTTCTTGTTCTGGGAGGAAATTCAACAAATTCTGATCCAAGACATCACACTGCAAAGAAAAGAATTTTTGAGACAAACAGAAATATCACAACAAGCAACACTTGCAGCGATGTGCAACAAGGTGGATACAACGCCTGTGGCATTCAACAGGAGCCTCCCCACTGATTTTCAGGGACTCCTGACAAAGTCTAAACCGAGGAAAACTGCTGGGCAAACCGAGTGGCTGCTTCTCTGCAGGCTGGTTGTCAGATTAATTCTCAGCACTGAGCGATATTTAATGTTTCTCAGGGACCATTAGATGCATCAGGTACGTCCATGACATTAAATGATGAGACCTGAGAGCAAGGTGGAAAATGGTGCCTGGCTCCCTATACTGCTCACCAACCCCATGCACAGGCCTGCCGTGGATCACTGGAGCTTGTTCTCTCCCTGGCAGACCCTGACTGGTGATAGCAGTGAGCCTGGGAGTCACCCTGAGCCACTGGTCCCAAGAGCTGGGTCAGTCTCAGATCCAGCTCCTTCCTGGAGGTATCTCCTCAGCTCCTGGGAAGTGCCTTGCTCCCCACTTCCTGCATCCTGGCAGGTGGGAGCAGGGAGAAGGGGACTCCCCAGTCTGGTCATCACTTTACAGCAGCAGCAGTTAGTCCCCAGGGAGGGGAAATTCATGGAGCTACTGGGACAAGTCCTCTGGACAGCCATGGGCTGAATGTCCATGTGTCTCCAGCCCCACTGTCAGCTGGCATGAACCTGAAATTCCTTCAAAACCTAGGTGCTGAGATTTGAGAATGGAAAGAGGAAATGGATTTGTGCAAAAGGCCCAGGCTGGGCAGACAAAGAGTCTGTCACAGGGCAGCCAAGAGGAAGGTCTCATTGTGCTCAGCATGGTGACGAACCTAACACTAGAAGAGCTTATCTGAAAGGAAGCCCGAGATAAAGTGACCCTCTAATGGCATTGACTTAAATCCATCCCACTTGAGACCACCTCAGGCTGAGCTGGCACACTGACACAGCTTTGTGTGTCATCAGAGAAGTTGATATCAGACTGTATAGTCATACTGAAAATATGTAAGCTCTGTATGAGACTGGCAAGTTATTAATCATCATCATTTATTTATGTAAGATTGCACTTTGGTTTCCCTCTGCTTTCTATCCATACCTGCTGTTCTCTGTAGAATTCCTGTTTAGTGAAGTGAAATTCATGCAGTATACTTAAAAAATTAGAGTGCTACACTTTATATACTTACCTTGATGTGACAGTATGCCACTTGAGATGATTCAGTATCAAGTATTTATTACATGTGCTCATTACTTGAATATTCCTTTTCTGAAGAAGCCCTGCCAGGGACCTCCTGCTAAAGCAGGCAAGAAGGGACAGGGAAGGACCCTTCTCAAGAGACTGCATATTCGTGGAGTCACCCTCTGACTGGCAAATGCTATGAGTTGTGACTGTATTTCCACGAGTACACGTCAATGAGAGTCATCCTTACCATGTGAGCTACATCACTCTACCTCAACCGACACTAGGAGTAGTCCCAGATCTTGTTGAAACAAATTATTTAGAATTACAACGGGGAAAGTTTGTCTTTGAAAATGTTCCATGGAACTTAGGGAAGCTGTATTAAAGAGAATTGGATATATTTGTTGTCAGCACCAGAGACTTTCACGATTTTAATGAACGGAAATACATCAGATTTCTTGATAGGGGCCCTCAGAGAACCCTGCTCTGCATACTGCCCAGTTTTGCTTTCTTTTTTTTTTATTCCTTACAGCAGAAGATTTTCAGAGTATTTTTTTCCCTGTTGTCACAGAGGAGAAAGAATTGGTGTTTTGTTCCTCAAACAGTGACTGAATTTAGCTTACAAATAGATCCTGGAGGTAAACAAAATAAGCCACTTAGATTTTCCAGATAGCACTCATATCAGTTATAAAACTTAAAAAGAAAAACACCAAAAAACATACAGAAAGGGCAACAGAGGACTCAAATACCCAGTGTGCACCTAACTGCACCCTCAGCTGGGCCCCTGCCCATGGCCATGGTGATCTGCTGACCTGAGGCAGGCAGAAGCCTTTCTTGCTTGTTCAGTTGCAGTCTCTGGGATGTGCCCAGTCCCTCTGCATGTGTGGGCTGGGGGGGCAGTTGTTAACCATTACCACTCCAACAGCTCCAAGAAGGTCTGCTCCACCTCTAGCCCTGTCAGGTTGGTTCCTGACTTGGGCTGCCATATGCTGCCTTTAGGCAAACAAAAAGTAATGTCCATCTTCATCCTTATTTTGGGCTGGATACTGCGTAAGGTTATCACACAAGGCATGTGTTCAGGAGAGGAAATTGATTTACTTTCTGATGGTCCAACTCAGGAATTATGAACCTGAATCTATCCATGTTCAGTTAGGGCTTAAGATTTTAAGCACAGGATCTGAAATGCATCTTCCTGAAGAGGAATGTTTTCCCACAGCAGATGTACCATCTCAGTATTTGGAAGGGATACCAATGAAACCATCAAATGATGAAAGACAAGGACATTCCATGGAAATCAGTAAGTGCATGAAGACCCCACAGCCTGTACGCAGGACAGAGCTCTCCCCACCTTTGAAGTGAAGGCAAATGTCAGAAAACAGCCAACTACTGGTCTTCTCAACTGTTGCGGATGAAAGAAAACTGAAATAGATGGATTTAGTTCAATCTGTTGTTGCATAGCAATATTCTTACATTTACCAGGAGCTGTTGCCTTTCATCAAGTTCCTTTTGTCTCAGAAGAAAGTAATTTTTGTTCATATTACAGCAAGGTAGTGTATGTGAAATACATTTGTCTGGATGGAAAATGTAACACATATTTGGTGAAAAAATAAACAAAATTAAAAAATTCTAATTTTCTTAAGAACACGGCAGGGGTAGTACAATAATAATTTGGCAGCTATTTTTTTTTTCTCCTGGGCATGTATTTATTTGAGACCAGGATATAAAAATGAGCATGGAGATTAATCCATAATTATTATGCCATTTCTCCTAGAGCAATCTTAGCAACAGGGAGCAGTCCCTCTCACCTGCTCCTCCAGCCCAAACCAGGGCATGCCAGAGTGTCTCCCATAGCAGCACCCAGCAGCCCACAGATAAAACAAGCTGCTCGTGTTGGACCGAGCACCTGTTTGACCAATGTACAGGTGCACCGTGCACCCAGCACTGGCTCCACCAGCGCCTCCTGGAAGCAGAGTGTGCTCCCCTTGGGAAGGCACAGATGAACTGCAGGGAGAGCTCGTCAGCAGCCTCCGGGTAATTCTGAATTCAATGGGGTTTTTGTCCTTTACCTCCCTGGGAGAAGAATAAGGCCCTTAACAAGCTCCTTGCTGGGCTGCCAGCAGCACTAGCGCCATTCTCTCCTAGCTTAGAAATCAGAGATGGGAAAGATCGGCCAGGTCACCCTGTCCCTCCCCTGGCCAGACTATTCCTGCAGAGCTTTTTTCCATTCAAGCTGAAGCGCCTCATAGCAACAAAAACCCAAAGGGTATGAATCAAAGAGAGAGCGAACAGAGCTGAGCAACAGCAGCAGCCACCATAACACAGGGACAAACTCCCTCACCACATTTTCAAGAAAACACCACCCCCAGCACCCTTTTGCACCTGTTTCCAAAAACGCAGGGCCTGATTCTACGATGTGTATAGTAGGAAAAACAATGCCAGAATTGCTCACCGGTAAATGTCCTAGAAGAGGTGTGATGCTGTCAGACACATAGATGATGCTTCCACCTGTAGTTACTGCTATAATGAAGCCATCTAATGCCTAAGGAAAACAGACAAGTGGAGAGTGCTTTAACAGGAATGACTGGTGTAAACAGACATCTCATCATGGGTTGATCAAAACAATTTCACTTCAGCACCATATTGTTATCGAGTTGTAGGAATGTTATCTCAAGTTGCAGAATAGTAATTCTCTGATTTTACAGTCTGATTTAACTTTTACAGGATTCTTTGTAGTCTAGTAAAACCTACTACTGAAGCAACAAAGGACTCACAGGAACATTTCATGTCTCAGTTTTTAAATTAATCACACATTTTAATAATGCAAAATGACTAAGACTGGATCCCTTGGAAGTTATTAAAATGAACATTTGAGCTCTGTGTAAATATCAAAGGACGATGAAAGGATGCAGTCCTATCTCAAAATGGTACTTCTCTGCAAACCCCATAAATCTCGGTTTGTACTAATGCAACGTTGTATATTACTGGGTTTTCATGTAAGTAAAAGCAATGCAAATGATCAAATAATCCTTAGCCTGAGTTTTAATTGAGTGATTTATTTTAAAGGTCATGGTATTAGATTACTTGTTCCAAGAGAAATTCATCCTTCTGCAGAGTTTCTTCCTCACTTCGGTCCCACCTTGCAGTAAGCCCCTTCATTCCTAGGACTGAAGGGAAATGTCAGCCTTATCCCCATCCTCTCTACAGGAGCAATTTCACCTTCATAATTAGGCTTTTCTTTAGTCTGAGCTGCTAAGTTCTGAGCTCAGTGTTGTTCAAAGTTAAATCCAGGTACATTTTGAGATCTAATGCAAGATTAACTTAATTTTGGGGGAGGATTCTCCTCAGAGTGATGTAAAGCAAGATGAGGTTTAGATCACTCGGGGAGAACATACCAAAAAATTAAGACTCAATAGTAGGTGCTCAGAGAATATATTCAAACCTTCCAACTGTCATTAGGGAGTCACTGATGAGGCTTCCAATCGTTCAAGCGGAACAAGTCTGGGGCATTTCTGTCAGTTCCCTGGTGTTCTGGAGTCGGTGCTGCCAGCAGTACTTGAGCACCAAAGGCACTGCAAGCACGACTGAACCAGAGCAGAGTTCAACTATACTCCAGTGGCAATACCTGCTCAGGGGACAGGTGTACTGCAAACAGCCTCATCAGGGAGCCATAGCATTACAAAACCATACTGCAGATCCAGGCCTGCCCCCAAGCCAGACTAGCAGTTGATCTTGTAAAGCTGCAGCACATCCTTCCTTTCCCCACTCCGCCCCGCTGACTTCATCAAGGGAAAGAATTCTGAGAACACTGGAAAATGCTAATTGTTTAAAAAAAACAAACAACAAAACAAACAAAAAAAAACCACCCCCACAAAGCCTTGAATAGACACACAAACATATGTTCCTTTTTCCAGAGAATGCTGAGCACCCACAACTATTTAAGTCAATGGGAATCTGCTGGTGCTTCAATCCTTTGAAAAGCAAGTCAATAACTTATACCCCAGTAGAAGAGTGTGTGTTTAGCATCTCTGAAAACCCTCCAGCTGCTACAGTTAGTTTGATTTTGTTAATCTAAGTGCAGAGAATATGTTTTTCTTTAGTGTGGTACATTCAAGCTGTTTTCTAAAAAAGCATGATAGCTGTTAACCTGTAGAAGAGAGCATGATTTTACAAGGCAGTTGGATTGTGCATGTTACTATGGTGAAGGTTGTTAGTTTTTAAAAAGTCAAGTCTTTATTTCATATCCAATGCAAATTATACACAGTGACTCATATCAGAATTTTGTGGTAAAATTACATTAATGTATGCATACATAATTCTATTTTTATTTACTCACAACTGGACCTTCCAACATTAAGAGGGCATATCCCTCTTCAAAGATTTCACTGCTGCAATAGTCCTAGATGGACAAACAGAGCCCAGTGCCCACTCTTCTGTAATGTGATGACAGCCTTTTCAACGGGGTAAGAAAAAGATATCTTCAGGAAAGCTGTTGTATTACTGCAGTCAATTATGCTCTAATTATTTTGAATTATTGGTTGGAAAAAAACCCTTCCTATCTTTTAATAACAGGATGGGAAAAACTTCAAGCAGTCTTGTCCAAATGCTAATAAAATTAGATTAGCAGAAAGACAAAATAGCAGGGAATGATGAACATCTGGCACAACAGGACATCCCAATATCCAACGTTATCTTGAAGGGCATGGAAGTACCAAGAAGGTGATTTATAAGCTGGGGAACCAAAAGTGATTGTTTTAACTTGTAGCATACAAATAGAATCAACAAAGGTCCACCCTGTCAAAACAACTGCCAATTTATTGCTATCTGAGGGACACATTTCAGTGCAGACTGAAGGAGCTATGTATGTTAAGTTCCTGTGCACTGAGATGGGAATGGGTGGTTGTCAGAGCAAAGGGAGCGAAGTGCCTTATAAAACTGGACCAGGGGAGTCTCATCACAACAAACAGCTATGGCCAAGGGACTGCCAACCCCTGGGAGCAGCAATGTGCCCCAGCCTTATGCCACCCCTTGGCTTCCCAACATCCTTCCCTCCCCGCTGCCAGAGCCTGGATCATGTCCCCTACTCATATCATTTGTGAGAGGAAGACAAGCTTATTCTCAAAGGACACTGTGGGGCCATGAAACCTCCACGTGTTTAGTAAAGGAGAAGAACGCTTGCTAAAGATGATTCTAGCTGTTACTGAGAGAGAAATACATATTAGCAGCTTGTTTGCATTTAATTTTGAAACTACATAAACGCCATTCAGTTACCTCCCTTCAAATCCCAGCTAGCATTAACAGGATCTATAGTGTAATTTTAAAACTATCATTGCAAAATGTTAGAATAAAAATTGCTTGGTAAGGGCGTTGCAAATCAGAGTGGAGGTGTCAACTCTATCAAACTAGGAGGAGCTGTCAGACTTTATCTGCTTGTAAAGCACCAAGCACTAGGGGGACGCGGTACCGCTGCTTTTTAGGTGCTAGCCTTGCACAAATATTAGGTAATAATAATGCCTTCCAAGAACAGGAGAAAAACTGTCACGTGCTCTGTACCTCACCTCTGCTTGTAAAAATAAAATATAACCTGTGATTTGAATCTTTCCCCTGGACTGCACTTCTTGAGAGCTGCTGCACCGCTTAGCAGGCTGTGGCAGCGTGGTGCAATGGCACTGCTGAAAGTGAGGAGCAACAAGTGGGGACTTTAATCCCTTGTCCTGGTGATAGCTCTGCTTGATCGTCCAATACAGCAGTACCTGAAACCTCCTCTTTTGGCACTGCAGATGACAGTTTATTCTAGATGCACGGGTGTTTCCATGACGGCTAGACAAAATTAGGAAAGGTATATATTCATGTTCACCTCCAACATCAGCTGGGTGAATTCTTCATTGCTGAGAAATGAAGGCTTCCAGTCCTGCTGGATTTCAGAAATCTCCGTCTGTGCTGAGACTTCTAGACAAATAAAACATTTACATCTTTAAAATTCAAATTAACTTCTATCTTGCAATACTATGTATGAATTGCTATGAAAAGAGAGAAATCACCTTTATATTCAAAAATTGCAGTTTTCAAGCATGGCTTTTGCATATGGAGACAGTAATGACTATATAAACTGGGCCCAATCCTGAAATGTGTTCCTCATTTTTTACTCAGGTCAACTTGCACTGACTTCAGTGGGAGTCTGTATTCACAAGGGCCATTGGCATCAAGCAGCATTACTGGGGTACTGATCAAAAGCTAAAACCACTTTGCATGAAATTAAAATCAAGGCAAGTATTAGCACGTGTCAAATTGCTATTTACAGTTTACAATTTCAAAATTAGGATTCTGGAGAGGGTTCAGCCTACAGCTTCTGTAACAAATAGGGAGCAGCAAGAAAACTTCTTCAGAGGAGCCCCAAAGGACGATGACCCCAAACAGCAGACTTCTTGCTTTGTTTTCCAAAATGTGAGAGAAACATGAGCATTTGCAGCATCTTTACACTGGTGCTACTGCCAACACTGCATCTTGTGCCTACCTCCAACCCCATCGTGCAGGGCAGCCCAGGAGAGGGAACGGATCACCAGCATCTCATCCCAAATCCTGTCTGGAGGGCAGAGTCTCCTGTGCTGTCAGCCTGTGAGACACCAAAGGGTGGTCTGCCCCGTTGCTGGCCAATCCTGACTGCACAGCAGCCTGGAGAGGGCTTTCCCCCTGAGGGCTTTCCGTGGAGGGGTGCAGGCACACCAGGGTAACAAGCCACAACTTCACACTGAAACTGGGGACCTCACATACTGGGGGTATCTGGTTGCACTGTGGTGAGCTGTTTCCTTTGGAAAACAGTCACTCATGTTAGCTCTGCCTTAGTCAGACAGGGTTACGCGGGACAGATCTTAGAATTTAGAGAGACTAGAGCTGGTTTAGTTAGCTGCTTGCTCAGCTGCTCTAAGAGTGCTTCCTCACTCAGCTCTGGTAGTGAGGGGATAGTGAGCACAGACTGTCTTCTCCTTTCAGCACTGCCTGCTAATTAATCCTCCTGATTAACACTTCCAGAGCGTGTAACACCTGGTGCTCCATATTCAGAGCACAAAGGCAAACTGGCCAGAGAAATGCAAATGGATAAATGATACTAAAGACAGTAAATTTATATGAGTGTCTAAGAAATCGAAGTGTCCATTCAGCCTGTATTAGTGGAGATGCAGCCGTCTGCTTCTACCAGCTCGTTTGACTCACTTTCTGCACTGCTGGGGGCTGTCACTGCTAGCACAGCAGCTCTCCACAGCTCCCACGATTTTACACAGAGGTTTGAAAACCAGACTGAGGAAAAAGAGTCCATTAGATTTTTATTAGATAGTTTCAGAACACAGGATACTTCCAGCAGATCTGTAGCTTGGAAAAGCTAACGTACATGAAACGGCGTATGTTGGATGAATGACCTGAGATTTGGGAGATTCTGTGGATTATGAAGAAGGAGGCTGTTTATGAAGGAAAAAATCTGAAAATTGACCTCCTCCTCCATTATGACTAAAATCTTGGTTTAGCCTACTAAATGAAAGGGAAATACGATTGAATAAACCAGATCCAAAGTACGCTGAAGATAATCAACATTTTTAAATGCTGATGCTTTGTATTATATTGTGTGACTACTAATCTGGTTTAAAAATAGATAACATTTGCTTTTTTTAGCAAGTGCACAAAACCCAGTCACATTTTGACCCAATTGCTGTGGAAGCATTTGTGACTGTTAGCTTTCTTTTACCTAATTGTTCTTCAAGAAAAAGTGTCTTTTGGAGTAAATTATTTGGGCCATCAGCTACACCTATCTACACTTATTCAAACCTTTTGTGACTGTTCTTTGCTTGGCTTTATATTTGAATATATGCACATCCTCCTTTACTCTGCCTTAGGCAGCTAAAAAGAAAAGACATATTATTACTCTCATTTTTTAAAAAAAGTATATACAACTATTAAACTTTGAGATGTCCTTTCTGTATAAAACCGTAGGTTAATGGCTGGACTCAATGGTCTTAAAGGTCTTTTCCAACCTAAAAACGATTCTATCTTGTCTGAGGCAAAAATTCCTTTAAGAACAAACTGCACTCTTACAACAGAATCATTATAATTATTTCCTCAGTAATACTGACATTTGTGACTCCATCATGTTGGGAATCATGATACAGGAGTTTTTATAGTCTTTTCTATTTCACCAGGAGCTCTCCAGGGAGTGCAGGAGGCAGGTGCTGGATGAGCAAAGCTGAGCCAGGGAATGTGGTGCATCAGCTCATGAGAGCCCTTTCTGCTTCGTGGAGCCAGGGCTATTCCTCACAGTCACACACTGAAGACTCTTCCTCACAGGGGCAGAGCAAGAGAGCCCCATCTGAAACCAGTGTCCTAATTTATAAGGGAGAAGCATTTCAACTGACCACTGATGGTGGATGTCCATGCATCAGGAAGGCCACAGTGCACATTCCTCTCACCAAACAGACTAGATCAGCAGGGGCAGAAATCTTCTCTGCCCTCTGTGAAGGTACATTTCTAAGGGACCTAACTGTCAATGCTGGAGCAATTTAAAAAATAAACTCCTGGCTTTGCAAGGCTGAACTTTACTACTGCAACTGGATGTTGTGCAAATGAGATGTAGCTTCTGCTTACGCAAACAGGGTGAAGCACGTCAGCTGCCTGTGGACGCACTTTGCTGAAGCCCACTTCAAAAACTGAGGCACTTTCTGTTTTGAGTTTTCTGCTCAACGTGGAAAATTGAGTCCTACACAGTCCACTGAGGAGCAGCGGTGCTGAACAGATTGCTTGCCTGCATTTGTCTGCAGAGAAGCTGGGGTGAATGCTTTGTTCTTCTGCTCAGAATATTGCAAATTTCAAGGAAGGGAATCTTCCCTCTGGCCCAAATCTCTCTTGTTCAAAGCATCTCTCTTCATGTGTGCTGCAGGGCACTGCTACCCTCTTCCCCTTGGTACCTGCCATTCGCTCCCTTCTCTAGCAGGTTGAGAGTCATCTTCAACCAAAGAGCAAACAAGGAGATGGATTTGGGCAACACAGTGTTTGCAAATTATCTTTCTTGATGCAATCGAAAAAAACCCCCAAACACCTTATGTTGGCACTTTTAGGTCCCTCAAGCCATTCTGATAATCACTGAAGGAAACAGGATATTATAGTAAGCATCTGGCAAGTGCATGAAGAGCTGCAGCAAATCTTACCATTGTGTTTCTGCAGAAAGCCAATGACTTTTTCCAGCACAGTAGTTTTGTCCATTTTGCGAGTGTTGCCTGGAAGCATGGAGCTGAGCTCTTTGATGAGAACATTGAACTGATCGCGTCTCTTCTTCTCAGACTTGTTACGTGAAGCCCTGTAGACAGGGGAAAAGAAAAGAAAAGGATGAGCAGACCAAGAGGAAAAATGATCATGTACCTGCTCTTTGTAATGTGGACACAAAGAAATTAGCTTGCTGCACGCCTCAGCATATGAAGACTGGCACTGGATTCCAGCAAAACTGCAGAGGCAAGTAGGAAACAACAGTTCCTGCCTGCTGTTCTTGTCTTTGAGCCACCTTTGGTATCCACTGGGGAGATGGAGGCTCTGCTCGACCTTCTGTGCTGCCTCTGGACACTCTGGTTGAGCTCATCAGATTAGCACTGAGCCTGTAGTTGAAGGAGCTCTGCCCATCTCCTAGATATATGTAGGATCTTGAAAGTTCATGCAGCCTCTGAAGAGGCACTCAGAACGACAAGAAATAGGACTACTGTGACAACAGTAAAATTTGCCATAAAGAAGACTGGGGACTGGATCATAGCCATCTGTGCAGTCTTAGCCAAAGAGAGGGACCCCAGTCCTGCAGCCATTGCACTGGAGCTGGATTCACCTAGAGGGACCTCCTGCTTTGGTCACAGATGCTCTGCCTACTTCCTGACAGAGGCTGACAGAGAAGAATCAGGTCGTTGTCTTCCAGCCATTAAGATCAGGGACCTGAATAGAAGTTCCTGCAGCTCCCATCTAGTTCATATGCCACCTTGTTCATTCTCCTCTCCAAGGTCACACGAGCAAGAAGGAGAGAGGGCATCAATACGGCTCATCCCAGCAAGGACCAGAGCTGAGGCTCAGATGTCTTCCCAGACCTGGGATCTCAGAAGTGCCAGAAGTGCTTGCCTTTAATCTCTGCATGCCACTAGGAAAATCACTTAATGCCATGGTGCCCTGAGTCTTTAGGTGTAAAACAAAGACTCTACAGCTTTCTTCACCAGTCTTGTCTGTTTAGCTAACAGACTCCTCAAAGAGAGCTTGCTTCTACTGCTGCATTTGAAGAGCTCACAGAAAAAAAGGATGTGATTTGGAGTGTTTTGGCACCATCATGATACTGTCATTAAGGCTGTTGATAATCTTTTCAGCATGTACACTTAGGGTTTTTTTTAATTACATGTCACTCTATACACAAGCATTTTCTGAATTGTTCCCATGAATACGACAATAGTTTGACTTGGAGGTTATCACCTGGACTTCTCTGGCCATGTGAAAATAGAAATAAATATGACCCAGAATGTTTGTTTGTTTTTCTTAAAAGTCCTCAAGCAGACAATATTTACCTTGTCAGTTATGTAAAGATCTAAAAATCTGGTTATATGCAGACAGGACAGAAAAGCTAAGAGGCTGGTTGCATGAATTTTTCGGTTCCAGCTAACTCTGCTGTGCCTCATAAGCAACTCTGGATGCACACTGCTGAAAATCAGAGCAGAATTTAGCCCAGCATCTACATCCCCTCCAAGGAGCAGGATGGCAATAAACATTTTCTGTAGAGAAATCACTACAGAGGCTTCTGGATGTTAGTACTTACAGAAGGGTAATTTTTGTTTGTCTTGCTCTCAACCCTGAACACACTTGGAGATACACTGGATAGAAGCCAACGCTTGATTATTTTACAGCTTTGAACACAAGAGATTGGGTGGATACTGCCTGACTGATTTCAGCCTGTTCTTATTACAGTGCAAAAGGCTGTCAGAACAAGATGTGAAAAGCTCTAGTCTTATCCTATTTCTCTACAGTTCAAGGGGACATTAAGAATATCAACATTTTACTTCCTCATAATTCAATCCCCAGTTCATTTTAAGCTTAAAGAGTCCAGATTTCCCTGAAAATAAAATAAACCACCAACTGTCAGTAGGGAAAGTGTTGCTTTAAAAAAAAAAAAAAAGCCTTGACAGAAATATAAAGTATCTATTTTTAAGACTAGACATTTTATTTACAAAGGAAATATAAAAACTTCTCTAGCAGAAATAACTCTACCAAGATCTGAATTGATGATTACAGTAAAATTTTGAAAAAGAAAAAAATTATAAAAATTGGAAAAGAAAAAGATAAAAACTATCCCTGCACAGTTGAAAATACTTTGTTTAGTATAGTTATAAATGTATTAAATAAGACCATTTTCATCACTTCCCTTTGAAGATTATTTCCTAGACTTCCTTATTTCACTGCTAGGGCATACAATTACAGTAAGCCAAAACAACCTCTGTCTTAATTCCATACTATTTGTCCCAGTTTTCCTTCCTCCTTTCTACTCCAAAAAGATTACAGCATATTCAAGAGGAAGAAGGAGCCACAGTATGAATAAAATCAAGACTTTCAGTAATGCAGCTAAAGGCAATACAGGACAGCCTGAATTCAGAATGATCAAAATCACGAATTTAACATGTGTTATAAACAGCCATTTTTGTTCTCTTTCATATTTGCTACTTGATCTCTTAGAGAGACTGATACTGACTGACTAGGAGCCACTACATTTTGCTGATTTGCAACGAAATGTGACTGTACATTAAATTTTGTATTTCTTTCTACTGTCCAATGTAGTATGTTATATACGCATTAATGCAAGTAACTGTACCACATACCTTCATTCAGATTCTTAAATTTACTTTTTATTTCAGTGGAAAATGGCAGGTGGTAGTCTTCATGATTAAGCACTTTCTCATGGTTCACTTCAAGCTGGTTTTTGTTGGAATTTGGAATTCAACTGAATTGCAAAAAAAGTATTTAAAATTATTTACTATTAAAGCAAACCGAAAGAAAAGCAAATAGAGAAAAAAGTGCACAAAGCACGCTTTTTGTTTAGAATTAATAAATCCATAAAATAAAATAAACCTCATCTAGCATCAAAGAACTGAAAATGAAATTATGGTTTCTGATCTCCAGAAGCTCAGAAGACCTCACATAGGTCTTCAGTGCTCCCAAGTGTGGTGCCATCATATCCACATTTTAGTTCTCAGGTCTTTGGAGTGGAGCTCTGCCTTAGGGAGTCAGATGATGCAGAATGGAGCTCAATTTAACCACTGTCCTAAAGGCAGAGCTATATATCTTGGCCAAATACTAAACAGTTGGCACAAGAGTGGGAATGCAAGTGCCTCTTCTCAGGAGAGGATGGATCCTCTTTTCATGTCTGTGTAACACAAGCCGTATGTGCCTAATACACTGCAGCAGATATAAATGGTGTGTCTGTGTATTTCTAACCTGAGAAACCCAGCTCTTGGTTTGAGTCCACCCCCACAGACGTAGATCCAGAAACTTCCAGTCTCACCTACTTTTAACTGAGAAAATGAAAGGAGAGAACAATTTTCTTGGCATTTTTTATCCTCTCTCGTGTTTCTCAGCACTGAGACACCCAGTCCTTACATCAAATAGAAGAAAACAAAGAAAACATTTCTCCTATGGCATGGGACAGGTGGGAGTCCTCAGCTTTCAACACACAGCAGCAAAATGCTCATCAAATGGCTTCTCCAGAGTTTGACTTTCTTCAAAGCTTTGGAAGAAAACCAGTAGCTTTTAAATAAATCTGAATGGTTTTAGTATAATGTATTAACTTTAGACCTTCAGGAAGCCTCTCATGATTTCAACTTGATTTCAAATCTCGCTTTATTTCTAAAAAGCTAAATGTACTTGAATTCCAATTTAAAGA
Organism: Myiotriccus ornatus; assembly: GCA_036023395.1. Classification (NCBI taxonomy): domain Eukaryota; kingdom Metazoa; phylum Chordata; class Aves; order Passeriformes; family Tyrannidae; genus Myiotriccus; species Myiotriccus ornatus. Next base: position 87,267,074 of record JAYRBT010000001.1, on the reverse strand, counting down.
AGCAATTTCCTTTCTTCATTTTCAAAGTTATCATTTTTTTTATGTGCCCTGATAGAGGCCTGCCCCAAGGTATGACAAAAATTTCCCTCTGGGAACAAAGAGCATAAAAACTATGCCAGATGGTGATGACAATCACTGATAGTGAGGATATGTGTTATCCTATGTTTTTCATACATTCATTTGTTTAATGCATTTTTTTTTTTAATTAAACAGTTATCACACAAATATCTTGAAGACAATCAGGCCTTAAGCAGGTGAAGTGGTGCTGCAAGGCGGGCTCCCTTCTGCACCCTCTCTGAATGGGAGCAAAGGGGAACAGCTGAGCTTGGCTGCAGCCCGTGCTGACCTATATTGGTGAGAAAAAGCTGCAGGGAGGGAAAGAAGCGGAGAAGGAATCAAAAGAGATGAAACTGGATCAACTGCTTGTGCCTGGACTGGAAATACTCTCATTAGAGGGAACCAAGGGGAAAAACGTGGGCAACCCACGGCCCTCTCTAAAGTAATTAAACTGCAGGCTGCAGCATTGATAACCTCGAATGCTTCCAAACTGCTTTTCTGCAGATGCCGGTCAGCTCTGACAGTTATTAAGAGTTTTACTGCCACAGGTCTTCTGCCTTGAAACACCCCTTTTCTCTCCCCACAAAGGGTTTACAACGAATTCCCGCCAACCAGGACTCGACTGAGTGCAGGATATGTGTGAATATAGGTTTGTGCCAGTTTAGGGCTGACTTTTCATGGTCTTTTCTCTGCTCTGAAGGTAACTTCTGGGTGTTTTCATTACTGTGAGATAGGCACTGATGAATAAAGGACCATCCTAATAGGGGAAAAAAAACCCCACTCTTTCAGTTCTCTTTCTTTTGCAAAACGTATTTAAAAAAAAACCCACATATTTTTGTACACTTGGAAAGCTCAGATGATGTATTACAGAGGCAGGAGTACGTTGTTGGTGCTTCAGTTCTGATGTTCTGCAGTAATGTGAAGAAAGCGATCAATGCCTTGGCTTTTTTTAAATTTTCCACAGGAAACACTGCTACATTATTTTCTTCTTACAGGGCAGCCAAGAGTAGGAGTCTGTGAGATGGCAGTTTTTCAAGTTGTGCTTGACTGTATTTTACTCTCTCTCTCTCTGATTAATTGATTATGGATTAAACAGCTTCTGTAGCAACAAACAGTATAAAGCTCATCACAGAGAATTATAAAAGAAAAGGTGCTCACCTCTTTGCTCTGTCTTTCTCATCTTCATCCATTAGATTGTCTAAGCAGTTTTTTCTGTTGAAGGAATGTGAGAATCATTATGAATTGTCATTCTGTTAGCTCTACTTGCAGGTTAATCTCACAGTCGCTCTATTTCGTTTTAATAACAGAGTGATGATATCCAGGTCAGATAAATGTGTCAGCAGTGCTTTATGCCACAGTCCCTGATTTTAGGAAACATCCATTGTGGGTAATGTTATTCCTGAGCATTACGCTAGCCTTAGGGGCTTTAGTCAGGGATCAAGGCTCCCAGGCACCACACGGTGCATCAGCACAGTACAAAAACAGCCACTTCTTTGGGATTTTTTCATGTGGAGGTTACTCTCTGCAAACATGTAGGCTGAACGAAACCCTGGGGTCTGTCCAAATTGAAAAGGCATTTTCAGTGCTCGGATATTTCCCCAAAAACAATCTACAGTGTAACAGTCAGCATCACTGATGCCTTTGACTTCCCAGGCAGATCTTCCTACTGGGAGGCTCTTCATCCTCCTCTGTGGGCCCTTGCCAAAAGCCAAAGGGGATGGTAGTAACTCTACTGAATTACACCCAAAATTCAAAGTCTCCTCATAAATCCCACTGCGTAAGCCACAGTGTGAAAAAGCCCTCCTGCAGCCCAGCCAGATCGCCTGCCCAGCAGTGTCCTCTCCATCACTCTTTTTGCTAATCTTCACCAAAATTTGGTGACCTATGGTCAGTTCTGTAGTCCAACTGCTCCACAAGTTCGAGCTGTAAAGAGAAAGTACTCTGAGCACAAGGTAGGTCCATAAAGCCACAGAATAAAAAATGGCAAATTAAGTAAACTTCTATAGGCAAGGCAAAGGGAAAAATATAAGAGGGGTCCCGCTGAAGGCTGAGTGCCTCAGAAACACTTGTCACCAGTTCACTGCCCACCCTCCTTTGCTCCATGGCCTTATAAAAAAAGCGATGCTTCAGCTGTAACAACTTCAGGCTGAGAAAGAAGCCCTGTGCTGCTGCAGCCTCTCAGGGCACCCATGTTGGGTACAAAAGCCACGTGGTGCTGCATCCCACAAAAATACTTCCTGTAACAGCAGCAAAATGCTGGTACAAACCCTGGATATTGTCAAAGTGTCATTTTCAAAGCAGCGGCGTAATGACAGGCAATGATAATGCTCCTTCTCAGCAATCAATGTTTTTCATTTAATGAGTCCTCAACATGGAAGACATGAATAAAATTGGAGGAGGGAGGAGGGAAGTTAATTGCTAGGCTTTATTTAAGCCCATGTTATTTTCCACATATGAGTCACAGATAAATTTGCCTGTTTAAAGAACATTTTATGAAAAAACAGGAATGAAAACTTATTGATAGTAAGAACAGTGGATAAATTCCTTCTTTCTGCTACTAGCTCTCTTACAGCAATATTCTATCTGGTTGTTACTCAAGAGTTAGCTAAGAAAACAAAACTACCCTGCAACTTTCTATCAAATGAGTTACAAGGAATTAAAGCCAGGGTTCACTGACTGAAGGACAAAACTACTACATTGTGGCATTCAGCTCATTGATGGACAAGCATAAAGAGAAAATATGAAGGCCCAAGGACTGTGTTTTTTAGAAATAACTGGCAAATTTAAGTTGCTGAATTCTATTATATGAACAAAATAACATATAATACCAAGTAGTTTTTAGATTTTTTTTTTAATTTAATTTTTTAAAATTTATTTGGACTTGCAAAACAGCCCAGTCAACCATATCGTAATCCATATTTTGGAACAGGAAAATTTATAGGCCCAGCTAAATTTTATTTATCAGTGTTTAAAAAATACTTCAGGTGCTTATTTATTCAGCTCTGTAATGACTACTTATCTCAACAAGTGTGTTTTCAACTAATTCAGGCTAAAATGTAGAGACAGTATTCAGTGGGTTCTGTTGTTACTTGATCACTTATTGCAACCAAGATGTTCACATACACTATTCAAGAATACAAAAGGCATCATTAATATGGCAAGGGTTAGCATTTAGGATTTTGCAGTCTTTCATTGCTAAACCTTCACTCAAAAATCATCGAATGTTAAGGTCCCTTCTTTAAAGAAAGAGACCTTAAAGATCCCCTAGTTCCAACGGGGTGGGGAGGGGTACACCTCCCACTAGACCAGGCTGCTCAAGCCCTTACCATCTGGCCTTGAACAATGCTAGGGCTTGGGCATCCACAAACTCCTTGGGCAACCTGTTTCAGTGCCTCACCACCCTCAAAACGCACAGCACAAAATGCCCTGTAGCATGCACCCCGCTGAATCCAGGGTATTACAAGCAACATGGGCCAGTGCCAGCAAAAGAAGTTGCTCTCCCTGAATCCCTAAAGGTCTTCCTCTGCTACACTGCAGCCTCCTCTGGTTTCCCAACAGAAAGCAGAAATATGGGGACAAGAGCTCTGAGTGGCTGTGAGGAAGGATGGGAGTCAGCACCAGTGTTACTCAGCTCCGGCTCTTCAGGAGAAACAAAACATACCTAATGGAGAGGGGCTTCCTAAAGCTGTACCCTGTAAACCATCAAGAAATTACACTGCCAGGAAGCCTCTACTCTTGAGAGAGAGCAACAGATCTAAGTGGTCTGTTCTGCCAAGGATTTGGCTAGATCTGTAAAGCAACTCATGGCCAGCTTCCATTAAACAAGGTTTCTCACTGACTGACATGAAATTCTGGACCTGCTGTGCTGTTGCTAGCGTGAGACAATTTCTAATTGTCATTTTGCTTCTGTTTGCTCACATGGCAAAATTTCCAGAGCATCAGAAGCATTGCTAACAGGGTTTGCCAGTACATATGTACCATATGAGATTAAAACTGTTCTCAACACAATAGATACATCAGAGTATACTAGTGCTGCAAACTGATATTGCCATCCCTCTTCTGAGCCCCATCAGATGCTGGCTTACACCTTGATGGAGAAACCCATGGCACAGTGCTTAAATACGTGTTTAGTGCAACCTGCTTGCTTTATGTTATCCTCCTAGTGCCTCAGCTGGGAAGGTCATCAATTGCAAACCAGAAATTTACTGTCTCATCCCTGTCAGTGCCTGTTTAGGAGGAAATTCCAGCTCACTGCAGTGATGGAGGAAGGCAGTAAACACCATGACTCTTTGCCATAGCTCCCCTTCAGAGAGGTGACATAAAAAAAACAAGTGGCCCAAGGATTTCTCAAAATCTGAAGAATCCTTTCATGCTAATAAAGACAATTTGGAAACCTACGGGTAACAACATCACATGATGCAACTCCTGCTGACAGAAGCTCCAATATAGTGACAGCTATATTGGAGCTTCATTATATCATCGTTATCGTCAAGTGGAGATGATAGCTCAAAAAGATGGAAACCACCTGGAAAAAGGAGGAGAAAGCTCACATACTCCCATTGGGGGGTACTCAGACAAACACACAGAAAGATGCATATCCACAAGTGGAGAAGAGTGGCATTCTGGAAACAAAAGACTGGCTAAAACTGTTAACCATGTACCCCTGGCTTAGTTATCAGATGGAGAATTATAGCACAAACATCCCCACCACATTCATTCATACAATGAGTAGTTGCTTGGTAAAGAAATAGTTCAGGTAAAGCACCTGCTTGCTTCAGAAGAAAGGTTGCACATGTTTATTTTGATACATTCTATTCCCAGTGGACACAGGGCTTGCACTATAAAAATTCATCTATCTCTGATCACCTTATCCTGTGCTAGAAATATTTATTTTAGTCAGCTAAACTACTACTCTTCTGTGTTGAGGTTGGTTTCTCTCCTTTCTGTCCTACTGCTCATAAAGATATGCTAAACACTCTCAAATGTAAGTAATCAGCTGTTGATTTCCCACTAACTTGCCACAAGGCCAGCTATATATATATATAATAGTTTCTACAAATCGGCCTGATATTTAACAAGAATTTTTAATCATAGTTGTTTAACTCAGCTGAATTAAATCAGAGATGTAAATTTCTTTCAGAGGTCCTGGGATGTGCCTGGGGAAGCCTGGTGAGAAATCACAGTGCTTGTGCTCCTCTGGCCCTTATGTCAGGCAGCCCAAACAAAAAAAATGGGCTTTTTCTCCCCTTCCCTCTCTGGAATCGTGGGGTGTTTGCCTCCCTCACACCCCAGGCCTGCTTACCCTTGTGCTGTACAGGGTGTGTTAAGCCCTGGAGAGAGGGGGGCTTCCCACTGTACCCTGCTGCTGCTTCCCACATATGGTCATATGGCAACAGGCAAGAAGTGACCAGCTGACCATTTTAAATTCCTTGTTCCAAGTTTCTGTGATGTGGATGAAGCACTTGTACATCACACCATGAAGGCTATAGCGTGAACACACAGCAGAAGAATTTGTATGAACACAAATCAGAATAAATCACCAGATTCATAGACATATCAAACTGAACTACACCCTTCCATTCTTTTTTTTTCAGATCTAAACCTACCAACTGTTACAAGAACATGCTGGAGTCCATAGTACAGTGCATTTCCACCCATATCAATAAAAATTGATTTATCAAAATGTAAACAGAGTAGCCTTAAGAAAACTTCAGAAAAGATAGTGAAAAATCACTTTCCTGATGATAAACATTGTTATTTCAGGAAGCCCCACTTTTCAGTGGGGAAATGGCAATCTGAAGTTACCATGGGTCATGTAATGCTGAGATTGTTATGGGAATTACTAGGTTTAGGAGTAAAGGAAAAATCCAGTAGCATCGTAAGTGTCCAGCTTTAGAGTTACCTATATACCTTTAGACTTACCTATTCTGGCCTGACAGTGTGTAGTACAGTCTTCCTGCATTTAGTAGGTTACTATATTTTGTCTACACTAAGTAAGAGGTTGTTTAGAGGCTTCCCAAAAAGAAAAGAAGAAAACTCTTTGAGAAAATATTGGACTTCATGAACCTCATGCACTGCTCCATGTTTTGCACATATTTGTACAATGAATCTTTAGATGGTAACAGGCTTAAAGCAAAACAGACATTTACAATAATCCACATACAGACAATGAAAATAAAAGAATTTGACATAAATTAATGTTCCATTCTTCTGAACTGGGGATGACAGGAAGATGCTCACAGGTAATGGAGCTGAGTATTATGAGATTATGTGGAATACAAGCACAGGCTCAGAGCATATTCTGTTTTTATTTCTGTTTAATAGGAAGAGGTATGATTTTCTGCATGTCAGAAACCTTGCACCTATGGCCTATGCTATTAGACAGCTTCCACCCTCAGCTTCCCCCTGGTACTGGCTGAATTTTGGGGTGTGCAGAATGCAATCTTTCTGCAGAAGTGGTGTAGTTCACATCAGTTTAAGTCAGGAGTGAGACGGCTGATGCTGGCAGCAACATGCTGGAGAGCGACCAGGCTAAGTGAGAGGGCTCTTTTTATCTCTTGTGAGCAACGTGTAAAGTCTGTGCAGTGCTTGCGATCTCTGATGAAGATCAGTATATGAATGCTCATTATCTTCCTTACTGCTATTATTACTACTGAATGACTAAAGCCATTCAGACTTCAGTGAACAGGTTAAGTGAATCCCCGAGTTCAACCGCTGCTCTGCTCTCCCCTCACACGGTTGGAAACAGAAAGGCAAACAAATTAAACTAACATTAATCAGCAAAGACTGCCATCTGTATAACTCAGAGCCCTTCTCCGCGTGCCCGTCCCCTTCCAGCAATGCTAAACAGGATTAGCCTTCCGTGGGCGGATGGGGAAAGTAGGTCAGTTTGGTAACATCTCTGCGTGTGATGAACAGAGGAGGATGTGACTGCAGTGGTCTGCTGGCAGCCCTCTCGCCTTCTGTATGAGCCATGGAGATGAAGCATCTGGGCTTGTCATGGGGCACAAAGGTGGCTCAGACCCTTACGTCCCTGCATGACAGCACCTGACATTTGTCAACGAAACTGAGGCACAGGGCAGCTAAATGCTTAGTTATTGCTAGTTTGTGCACAGCCAAACATTTGTCAAAGCTTATGCATAAGCTAAGTGGCAAGGGATGGGAAATCACCCGGCGGAGGTATTGTCTTTCTGTGTTGACTGTACAGGGCATGTAGAGACGGTGGAAGGAAAGCCAAAGCTCACCTAAAGTTGGCACCTGCAAGGCATGTCAAGGGCAACAAGAAGAGCTTCTGCTTCAGTAAGAAAAGGTTGAACAAGGACAGCGTGGGACTGCTGCAGTACTGGGGGTGTGTGGGGAGGTAAATTAGTGATAGAAAAACAGAGAAGGCTGAGGTACTGATGCCTTCTTTGCAGCAGTCTTCACCAGCAAGGTCTCCCAGACCTCTGTGCTGGGAGGCAGGGGCAGAGAGGAGCAGAAGCAGCAGCAACAGGTGAGGATCAAGTCAGGGAACTTGAGGAAACGTGAGGGAAGTTGACTCATACAAGTCAATGGGCATTGAATACCTGCCTTCTTGGGTGGTGGGGGACTTGCTGGTTTCCTTGCTAGCCTGATCTCTCTCATCTTTGAGAGGCTGTGGAGATGGGAGAGGTCCCTGATGTCTGGAGAAAGGTAAATGCTGGCCTTGAAGAAAAAAAAGCCATAAGGGTGATGTGGTGAGCAACAGGCCAGCCAGCCTCACTTTAGTCCCTAACAAATCATGGAGAGAGTCCTGTTAGAGCACATCTCTGAGCACATGGACAAGAAGGTGATCAGAAACAGCCAGCGTGGATTTACCAAGAGTAACCCAACTGCCTGCTATGATGAAATGACAGGATCTGTGGATCCAGAGAGCAGGGTTCATTCACCCTGGCTTCATGCTCAAAGGCAAGGCTGTCACCATGGGGGAGACTAAAGGCTGCAGTAAAGGACAGATATGAATCCTCATGAAATTCAATGGGGACAACTGCCAGGTCCTGCACCTGGGAATGAAGAGCCTTGCACTTGGATACGCACTAGGGATGGACGGACCAGGTAGCAGGGAAGGCCCTGGGAGTCCTGGCAGGCAGCAAGCAGCATGCTGTACGTGAGCCAGTGGTGTGCCTTGGTGACAAGGATAGTCAACAGAACCCTGGCTGCATGGAGAGGAACAGACCCTGATCAAGGGAGGGGATTACGTTCCTTGACTCAGCACTTGTTATACCACATGTAGGGTAATGTGACTGGTTTGGGGCTTTCTAGGACAGAAGAGACAGATTAAGAGGAGAAAGCTCTACAGTGTGGTGGAGGTTGGAGAACTTGCCTTATGAGAAGGGGCTGGTGAAGCTGGGATGGCATAGTTTGGACAAGAAATGGCTTTGGGGACACCTAATGATCCCCTCATTGCCTAGAAGGGGTCAATGAGGAACCAGAGCCAGACTTCTCATGGTAGTACAAGATGGGAGAGTCAGAAATAATGAGCATAAGTTTAAAGAAGAGGGATAAACTTTTCTCCATGAGGACAGCAAAGCAGTGGAGCAGGCTGCCTGGAGGGGCTGTGCTATCCCCATCCTTGCAGGCTTTCAAGACCTGACTTGGCAAAACCCTGAGCAGCCTGGTCAAAGCTGGTCAAACTCAAAGCTGGCCCTGCTTTGAGCAGGAGGTTGGACTAGAAACCTCTGAAGTCCTTTCCAGCCTGAACTATACTGTGGTTCTGAATCTACTGAGTTGGCTATCACTGGGAACATCCTAAACAAATCAGTGCTGCTGAATTAGTTCCAAAATGATATATGTTCTTGAAATCTATTTTGTTACGCTTTTCGTCTCTATGCTAGAAATAGGTTGTGCACTGTCTCCCCTACACTGACATCCCTCCTACTTTATAAACTCGCTCTCTAGGAAAAAAGAATGTGAGGCACACATCTTAATACTGGCTGGATGTCAGGTGTTTGTCACGCCACTTTTAGATATTGATTTTAAAAAAATATTCACTTTATGATACAATTAGCCAAAAAAAAAAAAAAAGGAAGAAAAATGCCTCTCATGAGAACAGCCTTTGACTGTTAAATCTGTTTTTCTTCTCTCTCTACTCCTCATGTTCTTAATCTGTTTTAGGTATTTATAAAAGTTTAATCCTCATAGTATCAGAAGTCCTGAATCTACAAAGACTTTAACATGTGCTTAACTCTATGCTGCTATAAAAAGTCCCTCATGTATGTGTATCTTTGCAAAATCCAGGTCTAAATGTGGACGTAGAGCTGCACAGATTATTTTGCAATTATTAGCTCTGAAATCTTCCCTTGAAAAGGGTCTCAGTTATAAAGTATTCTCAGTTGTAAGAATCTGTTAATGCGCTTCTACAAATATTTAAATAAGTAGAATAATATAACATCTGACCTATGACTTTCTGATGGTCAAACGTTCAGCTGATACAGGAAAACTGGCAGAATAGGCAAGTATAATACTATAAAGATTTATTTGTCAAAAACACAGGACTGTTATTTTGTTTGGCATGAACTACCTGGGAATCATCAACAGAAGGAGAAAATCAGTCTTTTTCAATGGGACTGTTGTCAGTCGTTCTCTTTGTTTTCTGGCAGCAATAGTCTTGACAAGATCATTTTAATTCTTTCCATACAATTAAACAGACTGTGGTGGCACTGGAACGTAAAGCAAGATGTCCAGGAGCTGACATAGGCTGGTCTCATTCCCCCCAGTTGTTTGTTTATTAAAGTGTTTATAAATATAAAATAACCAAATTACTCTTCTTTTAAAAGCTCTGGGTCTGGGAGTAATTTTGCTAACAGCAGAAAACTTTGCTCCAGAAAGAAATTCTAAATTCTTGACAGTACTAGTCAATTAACAGTCACAATTTTACACCAGCTGTGATCATTCCCTCCATACATAGACGCTGAAATAAGAGGCTACACGTTTATGTGAAGATTTCAGCAGGAAAGCAGAAACTAAACATGAATTTCCTTCTAGTTTTAGGCTCCTATCCTGATGTAGCTTCTCCCTCTCCATTAAACAGGACTTAGGGTGAAAGAATGTCCTCTCTCAGAGCCCTTGCCTTCTCCCTGACTGTGTGGGATTTGTTTGCTTCTTTAACCACCAAAAACTGGAGTGCCAAGCTCCAAGGAGCAGATCACTGCTTGAGCCAGGCAGTGAGTGCTCTCTTTGGCCTTCCTCATCCTCATGGCCATCACAGCATGGTGACACCCATGTGTGCTCAGCTACTCTGTCATTGACGGGGGCTGGAGGTGAGAGTCATGGGAGAAAATGTCCCTGCAGATAGACTGCAAGAAGCAAGAACTTCCCTAACTTGTGCAAGTGGCAAAGCTGTGGCCTAAATCTGCTGCTGTACAGGAAAAAAAAAATCCCTATACAGTATTACAGAAATAAATACAGATATCAACACCAATAATCCCATCACTTTTGTGTTAACAGCTTGATAACATATCTGCTTATAACTCACACACTGCACTAAATTTTCTGCTCTATAGTAACTATCACATCCCTGTCAGCAAAACTAAATAGTTAATCATCTGGGGAGATGAATCATGAAAAGCTGTTTGGGGGAGATATTTTTAAATGGACAATTTGTTGTCATTTAATTTTGAGAACTTGCTGTTTGTCTCTTCTCAGAAGGAACCCTGCAAGCCAGGGGCTGAAGACATACTAAGGCTACAGACACACAACCTGCCTGAGTTGCATGATACTTTGGGGATGAATATTCTCCGGTTGCCCTCTCTGAGTCCATAAACATGCCAAGAGTTCAGCGACAGCATCAGTCCAAAGCTGCACCTGTATTTTGCGCCATCTCGAATGTTCCTGCCCTTGAGTTCCTCCTGTCTCGGGGTGAGCCGTGCTCCAGCTGTGGTGCTGGCACATCCCCACCGACGTGCAAAGTACCGCTGCTCTCAGCCCCTCCATGCTACCAGTGGTTCCCATTTTTACAATGAAAAAGTTCCTCCAGCGTGATGAAAAATTCAAATCAGGTTTTACAAAATGAATCTCTAAGGAAAAAGGATAATTATTAAAGAGCTTCGTTAGTGCTTTGCAATCTTAATTATGATAATTATATTTTTGTAGCTAATATAACTGAACTCCTACTTTTAAATCCCATTAATGAGCATTTTTAATCCTTCTCCTACTGGGCCAACAAAACCATAATGTTGAACTTTGTATTTACACAGGGCACTATTTTTAATAAAAATGACACACTGTTTACTTAGGGTTTCCATTCCCTTTTACTGCACTTTGAAGGTGCACCTTCTCTCCCAAGACACAGGAAATTAAGAAGAGCAAAGATGAATGCAGCAGCTTGGGCTCAATTTCCCTTCTTGGCAACCACAGGGCACAGTCCCTGCACCAGGATGGTAGTTGCCTGTGGATATTGGCTGCCATCAGGGAAGTCAGTGACACCACTGCTCCCTTGGAAGTACAGATTTAAAAGTTCTTCCCCTGAACAGCTTAAGGGCTTAGCTTCATCCATTCTGGCTTCCCATGATGACTTCAGCAAGACCACGTGACCTTGCGAATAGGCAGAGGATGAGACCCACATGAAGCAGAGACCTGTCAGATGGAGGAGACCTGGTAGTTGTACAGGATGGCTCTGCCATACTAGAGCAGTCCATGGGCGAGCAGGAGCCTGAGGGGTGGCAGGAGCCATGTCGTGGTGGCCAACAGTGGTTGATGGCTAGGGCCAAGGGAAAAGGTGGCAGCGGGGGGAAAAGGTCAAAAGAAATCTCAATAAAAAAGAAATGCCTGACTTTACAAACTATTAATCCCATCTGAGCAGGAAAAGGCACCTCCCCCAATGACTACTGGAAATCTTGGAAAGTGCCAGCAAGTGACACCAGTATAAAAGGTGTTTTCTGAGAACAGTTTATAATCCCTGATAGAGTGAAATTTGCTGCTGTGTCCTATGTTATAAATCACTCACCACCACCCAGATGCAATGGCCTAGTGGAATTTTTTTTATGAGTCTGTTTGCAGCCAAATATTTTACAGTTACTAACAGAGAGAGAGAGAGAGTGACAGAGAGAGAGAGAGAGAGGGAGGGAGAGTGAGGGAGAGAGTAAAGGATCAAAGAGGGAAGAGCATACAAATTCATATATCTCAATAAAGAAATTAAAACAATAAAGCATATATTGAATATCATCTGCCCATTAATCTCCAGAGTAAATTCAGAAAACTAATTAAAAGCTTCTACACAGATAAATGATAAGCTTCTTTATTCAATGAGCTTAACACATGAACAAACAGAGGTTTGTGTTGATATCATCATTATTAGCAATTGCATTAAAGCAAATGATTTTTGCTGTGCTACTGGGAATACAGTGATTTGAAAAACAAAATGCTATGAGATGAAAGTTCAAACATTTACTGTACCAAACCTATAACATCTCCTGTTCTTTATTTTAGGTAGTGGTAACTACTATGAGTTAGTACGACTAAAAAAATAAGACATGGAAAAACAAACCCAAAACCAGTACCAAAGCAAGAAAAATCTCCGCATAATCGTTCTCCAGTAGAAGGCGAGCTTTAAGGGGCAATACCACTTTTCCGCATGGGAAATTCTCTAATTCGTCAGTTCTTACTGCACCTCGTGTTCCTTTTCCTGCTATTGGCTTCAACATTCTCAGGGGATTTTGTCTGAATTTTATAGGGAGGTTTTTGCCTCCTCAACCGTAATTGATAGATGTTCTATTTTTGTGGTGAAACACTGCTGTCCTACATGATGTGTGTGGCGGTGCTGCATGGCGAGCTTGCAAGGCAGCTAGCCTTCCTCTCCCTGGGTCCTCTGGGTACAAACCCCAATCCAGCCATCCCTTTAGATAGCTGTGACTTGAAAAGGGGGTTCCTGAAGAACACAAGTTTACCGCGTAAGCTGTGCGTTCAATTTAAATGCAGAGTCTGAAATAATTAATATCAATATACAGTCGGTCTGGAATCTGATTATTTCAAATCAATGAGAACTGATCTTGCTCCAGAATTCAGATATCCTCCTAAGGATGATACACAAGGAAATAAATTGAAAAACTCTATTTTTTAATCCATAGTGCATTCCAGTGATCCGTCTCTGATTAGCATAAAGACAGCTTTAAACTGATGAAATGGGGGAATGAGAGAACTATAACTGCTTTTATTTATATTTTTTATTCATACACCAACATCTTTCTTTTTCATATTGTACATAAAACTCTCCCTATTGACTGAAATGAAGCAGGGGTTTTAAGAAGTCACAGGCTAATGTCCTCTTGAACACAGACTAAATGAAGGATATAATCCACAGAGTGTGAAGCGCACTGAGATTTTAGCATATTCACTCAACTGCAGCATTTTAGAAATAGAGAAGTCATTAAAAGCCCCACAGCGAAAGATGAAATTATGCCTCTGCCAGATATTAACTTTGAAAAGGAATAGAGACAGTCTGAAAACCACAGTGAAATACTGATGTGCTGATTCACCCTGTGCTTATGTACTGCGCGAGTTAGAACTGCAAAATAATCTCTCTTCTGTGCCAAATGATATTGGTAGGAAAGCACCTTTTGGTTGTGATGGGTGCTGCTTTCCATTCTGAATGTGCATTTTCCCTTTCCACTTGAAAGAAAATTTGCTGTCAGAATGTCAAGTTGACTTGCTATTTTATTTGCCATCTGTGTCAAATATTCATACACGCACACTAAGTGTGTGTCTGTCCCAAAGGGCATCAGAGCTGGCACACTGTTACCTATCTTTCATAATTACCAGTGTAAAAACTAGGAGAGGAAGAAACCTGACATAATTTTAGACCTCAACTCATGCTGAATCACATTTTATTTCAGAGTGCCATGGCCATTACTGGAACACCACATTTGGAAAAACAGGACTTGAACCCTCAGTGCACCATGAATTTTGAAGTTAATCTAAAAAATCTGGATTAACCATCTTGCAGAAAGTAAGGTACTTTACATCCCATCTATTCTATAGCCAGTGCCTGCAGCTCTTTAAGTATTATCTGGCTGTAGAGAAGTAGCTAAGCATCATTGCAGCTCACCGTAGGTCTGCTAGTTTACATATTTACCCACTGTCACAAAAAAAACTTGTGTAGGTCAGCTCAATTTAGGCGGGGGAAATGAAAAAGAGAAAGAGGAAAGAAAGAGAAGCAATTGGCAGAGAGTTGAGACTGGGGTCGGGTCGGGTCCTCTGGCTCACAGCCCCATGTAAAGCAGCTGGGAGAGGTAAATTGCAGGGCTATGGGTTGAGATGAAGAGAAAAGGGAAAGCCCTATTTCTAATATCCACACAAAAAGAGGGATCCCAAATGCAGTTTTGGGGACTGTAGGAAAAATTCTGTTGTCACTGGATGGATTGGGATATTCGGTTGCAAAAATGCTATTGCCGCTCCTTGTTCAGTGAGCTTAAAGCAATCTCAAGGGTGGCTATAGAAACTGTAGCAAATTTAGTGTCCACAGAAAAGACATTAATTTATAGAAACTGTGCCAAAGGTAGAATAAAATTGGATGTCATGGCACTTCACTTTGAAAAATTTGTACCTCATCCTACTGCCACACTATTTTGGGGGCATTCACATCCGGGGATTTTTTCTTTTAAACAGAAAAATATTAGGTTCCCTGTGGGTGATTTCCCCCCCCTCATCCTACTCCCTTTAGGTACTTCAAAAGGCAAGATCCTGAAAAAACTATTCTGCTTGTTCCTATTGTTTCCTACTTGAAGTGAAAAAAGTACATAGTGTTAAATCGGAACTCCAAGACTTTGTGAATGTGTAAACTTCAGAACTCTAAACCTTTCAGCCTGTGCCAATGTAAAACACCTAAAGAGCAGAGAGTTAAGTACACTTTATCCTCTCTGGCCACGATTGAACATGTTCCAGTCCTAAAATCTGCAGCAGGGAGTTGCTCAAATCCCCCAAAGCAGAGTAGGGCTTTTTCAAATGGGCATGAGAAAAAAAGGGAGATCCTCATCTGAATCTCAGCCCCAGCCCTTTAGCTCTCTCTTTGAAAATTACCACCTTGCTGTTTCTAACCACCTCACTCTCAAAGACATGGGGTAGGAAAAAATAAAACCTACCTTTCCTAAGAGAAATGCTCCATATTACCTAAAAAAATTATTACCTGGAAAAATTGCACAGAAAATTCAAAAAGCACTTTTGCAGTGCACAGTGGGGTCTGTCTATGTCACCTATCCTTTTCAACGTTGCTCCATTAATGTCCAACTGATATGTTGGGCTTTTTTTTTGAAAAAAGGTATCTTGGTCCAACTTCTGGAAGCCAATAAGGCTAAGACGTACATTTTGAGGACCCAGTTATAGGCTTTCTGTCCCTTGGGCAGCAATAGCCTCTCCCTGTCCTGCTTCCCCCTCTGTCCATGGCACTCTGGGCCAGGACCTTCTCCTCTCAAGTGAAACCACCCTGGGGATTACGACACTCTGCTGCCTTCTTCCCGCACAAGCATGCACCATTTTCACTCCCCTCCGCTGTACTGGATCCAGTGCTTGAGCCAGAGACTCTGCATTGCCTTAAATAATGTCCTGTGCGTTGGAGCTGGATATCTGGAAGCATGTGAGTCCTGCTACAACAGCTAAAGCCTAATGTACATGTTGGCCATGAGGAATCGGCATATGACTGCCATTGCTTGGGTATCCAAAAGGGTTTAAGCTATCGTTAGTCGTGGGAAGCTGCAACTGAAAGGCATTAAAAAGCTGGCATTCCTTAGATTTGCTCTTATCTCTTTATCACTCAGAAATATTTTATAACTGCACACCATTGCAGCTGTGTTTCAGTTGGTCCACTGTCTCATTCCAAGTTATTTTAAAACTGGCATTATCCTGAAATAATGAGAAGCCTTAAACTATACTGTGAAGCACGCAGTAAATTTTTAGGCAGCTAAAGAGCGAGGAGTGAAATACGAGGGAAGAGTTTCCTGATATATTTTCTTTCTCTCTCTTCATGGAAATATTGATGTGAAGGATAGTAATACTCGTACTGAATTCTGACCCGCACGGCTATAAAGATACATTACTTGCATCAGTCCAGGAGACAGTTCTCTCAATCTTGCTTCCTCTGCAAATGCAGTTATCTTGCTCTGGCACTTTGCAAAATCCTCTAAATTACTATTAAATTAAATACTTTTAATGTATGAAGGATTTCAGCTGAACTCATATTTCTGTGCCATTAATTATCAAGTATCTTACTGACTCTGGACAAAACATTAATAAATCAATCTAAATGAACTTCCACCTTCCCCCCTAAACTGGGGATGGGTGTCATCAGTCACTTTCTAACCGGAGAAGGGTATATTTCCCTTGGATTCATCATTCATCTAATTCCAAAACATGTATTTCTGAGTGGGCTCAGGGCAACATTTTCAAACACAGGGTTTTAAACTAGTGATGGGGTCTCATTATGTGAATGGATTTTCAGAGGTCTTATGTGATTTCAAACAATTCCCCTTTTGCAATGTTAAGGTTGATTTGTTTCTTCCTTTGTTTGTTTTCAGAAACAGTAATTACACTGGTTACCTTTTAGATGAAATAGAATTTTCAGGGTATTCTTAGACACACTGGAGCTCTGGAGAAGTACAAGTAGAAACACAGGTAGTGATAAATCACTGGAATTGAAGGACATGTGGATGCTTGAAAGGGCAGTTAGTCAGATGGGTAAATACAGATTTAACTGCTGATCCCCTGACATCCAAAACTGAAAATACTGACCTTAATATGCAGTGCTGGTCTTTATCATGCCTTAACATGGCATAAAGATCTGGAGGGGTTCAATATGGGTTTAAGCCATGGCCCAAAATACAGTCTAAGGAGGACTGCAGTAGTAGAACAGGAAGGTGAGGTATTTTGAAAGCTGACAGCACTGTACCAGGGGCATTCTTATCACCCCCTGAGTGAAAAAACAAATGTGTTATTTCACAGACTAGTCAACAAAAGTAGATGTTCCCATTTCATCAGTGTTTCATCCTCCATTTGCCAAACCCAACAAAAATCTTGGCGAAGGAAGGTATTTCATGAAGTTGTGTGGACTGACTTAATGTATTAATCTTCACAGTGACACAGACTATTAGAAACTCAATGATATGTAGAATGTTTTATGATGCTCTTTCACGCTGAAAAATAGCTAATCACCATATATTTGTGACACCAAAGCATTACAGAGAGCAGTGATATGTGTTCTGAAAAACACCATTGGTCCTTTTATGCCCTCTGCATAATGCCCTATCATCTACAGCGCTTAACTTTGCAGTCTTGCTTTCAAAAACACACACAAAAAAATCATTATGAGAATGCTAACATTTGTCAAAGCCTCCTTTCTGGTCTTTTGTGCTGTTGTTTTTTTCAGTAAAAGTGCATTACATGCCATTTGACAGCTGGTAATTGTATGTGTATTGAATTAAAGCATTGATTTTAATTTTCAAAGTCAACCTCACTCTCTTTTAGCTGAATGAATTACTCTGTTCTTGAGAAGAAACACTGATACTGGACTTCAGATACAGGATCAGAGCTTAGGCAGCCTGTCCTCAGGGGTATTTTCTGCTCTCTTTCTGAAATATCGAAAGGTTCTAACTTGCCCATTACCCAGAAAAAACAAAGTAAATAAACCTCTGAACAGCTAGCACAGCTTCTAAATTCATAGCTAGCTTTCAACTATTTTGTGTTGCATTCGAATACCCTGGCTTCTAGGATGACTTTCAATTGTACAGATAAGCAATAACAGACTGGGCAAAGCTTGGTTAGGAAACCTTGAAAGAAAATCCAGGTGCTGCTAGGAATTGCCCCGATTATGCCATGGATTGCAATGTGTCTTTGAGTCAGTGGTGAGGTACATTAAGAAAGCTCCCTGGGAAACAGAGGTTCTCTGACCCCTTCTCCTCTATTATCCTTTTCACAGATGCAGGCACTTTTGCTTCTCTAGTCTACTCCGGAGAAATTAAACTACAGACTGAAGCAGATGCTCTCACGCGGAAACCATAGGAAGGAAAAAACTCCAACCCTAAAAAACAGAAAGAAGGATCATAGGTTGTCATCCCAAAGAGATGTTCAAATAAAGACTGAAGATTTGTGTCATGTTTCAGAAGACAAGCTGCTTCTCCTTCTCTCTCAAAACCTAATCACCACAAACTAAATCTTTGACCTGTTGCTCTTAACATGCATTCAAAGACACCTGCTGTATCCCATCTCCTCCGGCAGCACTGCCCCATCCAGGTGTGGTATGGGGGAAATACCAATTCCCTACTGGTATCCTTCAGCACGTCAGCTGGAACGGTTAACGAGGCCAGGCTCTGTTCTCACATCGGTGAGAAACGACAGTAAGACCGTAGAAATGTGTGGAGCTAAAGCTCTGTAAAACTGACCTGCAACTGCAATCCAGCACTACACACAGAGTCACTGAAGTGGAGCACAGCAGCTGCTTTTTTTATGAAGCAGTTTCCTGCTAATGTGGAGTCATGGTTCGGGTGAGGAGTCTGCCTGCTCAGCACAGCTCCAGTCACACTGCATGCTGTAGGTGTCACAGAGACAAAATTTGGCTGAAGATATTTTTTTGTCATACTGAGTGTTGTATTTGTTGTGTAGTAGGATGAACAAAGAAAATCTCTGAAGTTTAAGAAATTGTTTTAATATTGTGTCTCGATTCCTCCACACTCATTCTGTAGACATGACATAGCTTTCCCTTGTTTCTTTATCTAGTATTTCAGTCTTTCCAAGCAGGCATTATAAGAAAATTCCAGCATTAGGACTTCATTCAACCCAAATTTACCACTAAAAAAAAAAGCAGAAAGATGCAACTTATGTCCCATCTCATGCATTTTTGCAGTTCTGCCAGTTTATGTGACAGAAAATGATAGTCCACACTGTTTAGTGTGTCTTTTTTTGCCCTAAGAACTGTGGTTCTTTCTGCAGTTGTGCATTAAAATGGGTTTTCTCTGAGGCATAATAAAAAATATCACAGTAAAGACATACATCGTCTTTTGGATGCCATGTTATGTGATGACATTTTTCATGGTACACTTAGTTTGCTTTTGTCCCAAGCAACTGAAAGTGTGAATGTGCACTGACCTGCTCCAAAGCAATCTTATTAGCCATCAAAAACATCGATCACATACATCAGTTTGACTCTGGGCAGCACAGTATTTATTATTTCTGCAATAAACTGTAGAAGAAAATAAAGTGCCATTTCATTCATACCTGGCTGCTCTATTGCCACGGTATTACTTAGCAGAAGTACAAACAGGGATATATGCAGAGGGCTTTTCTCCATCTGGTCCTGATGTCTGTATTACCAACCACTTCCTAGTTCTGAGTCTTATTTAAATCAAACTCTCCACAGCCTTTACAAGGAGAGTATGTTGACTTTTTCCTACTGCTTCCAGGCTTAGACTGGCTACTGTTTCACTGCTTCTATTTCAATGTGGTAAAGTGAGATAGTGGTTCTGGAGCTTGATGCATGTTTGCAGATACTTGGCTATCTGCTTTTCTACAAAGAAAGGGAGCAACTGATGCTGTATCTTCACTGTATACCAGACTCTAGGAACCTGACAGTAATCAGATCCATGGCTGTAATAAAGGATTTTCCTAGAAGAAGCCATTGCTTGTAATGCAAAGGTAAACCTTACAGCAAAGCTTAGGATTGATATTACACTAGAAATAATAGGGTGATGGCAGATCTTCATACAGGAATGAAAGAATCATGATAATTACTGGCCTCTATCCAAGGACAATCATGAAGAATTTGGCTGCCCTGTGATGATGTGGATTTTATATATGGTTCTTTTGTTACTAAGATTACACAAACTCCCCAGACTTGCCTTTGTAAGAATATTAGAAGATTTTAAATGGACTTTACTCTAGGGAGACAGAATCCCAAATGCTGTTACACAAATAAAGTGATGAATGGGATGCCTCTATATCATTTATTTCCTCTTGGAATTGGTGACCTTCCATCAGTCAGTAGTCTCCTTCACACTCCCTCACTTGTGAATTATAAGTTAATCAAGAGTACAATGGAAACAATGCATCCATAGCCTGCTCGCTGCATTCATTTCTCTCCTCAGGGTGGATTACAGATGTTAAAGTTGTAATGAGCTTTCTTTTAGTCCAGTTTTGACCTCAATTCTGACTTTACCAGCAAAAATTTCTCATGCGAGTTCATGCAATACATATTTGGAGAGTACACTGGGATATGGAAACGGTGATTGTGAAGTCTAAAAATGAGGATCTCCTTAACTGCTCTATTTTAGAAGAGTGGGTTACATGGAAAATAATTTAAACAGACAATGCTATTTCACATTTATTAGTGCAAAGGAACAAGTATTTTAGCATATCTCTGTTTTACAGAGCCTGAGCCTAGTCTGGGGAACTTCCCCTTGAAGGGGATGCAAGGCATCCATTGGAAGTATTTATTTTCAAAACATACAGATGCACAATAGCAGTGAATGGAATACCAAGAAAAATTATTCTCTTACAGTAGATAACACTACTGGTAACAATGAAGGAATTATTCTCATTATAAAGAAGCGTTGATCTGAAAGGTAAAGAGAGGTGGTAATTAATTTCCTTTAATAGTCACACTGGGATCTCCTGTAGTGTGCTGTCTGATGTTAATAATATATTTTCCCCCCTATAATTAATGTTCATGCTCTGTTCCTGGGGGACTCTTCTCCACTATCCTCAGCATTGTCATTACTTAAGCATGCACAAGCAACCTCAGCACTTTGGTTGCTGCGATAGCTAATCCAAGCACTGCATCCCTTGCCTGTATCTTCTCTGTCATGGGTGGCAAATGCCATCACTGGAACATGCAACCTCAGGAGAGCTGCGGAATTATGAAGTATTTTGTCCCATTCTGGAGGAATGTGAAGTTGTCAGGAAAACTGCACAACAGAGAGAGAGAGAGAGAGAGCTCCCTTTGCCTCTCCTGCTTTCAGAGGCCTGTGATTCACGGCTGTGGACCTCATGGAGATGTTTCTCCTGCTTGCCATCACAAGGCTGTGTCAGGGCAGGATGAGCAAGGAAGCCCTCGGATTTCAGAGCAGCCTGTGACTCCTGTGCCAGCCACCAAGGGCACAGGAAGAGAACGAAGCTAGGGCAGAAGCAGCATCGCCTTGGTTCCTTCTGGGTGTCTGTGTCTGGGGTAAAAGCCTATTTGAAACAGGTGTTCTGTGCAACAGAGACCAAGTAACATTTGAATTACTCTAAGATCTTCTGATTAAGCCAAGGCAGATGCTCCTTAGCTGCAAATAAATGCAGATGTGACTCTTCTCAGAAAGAAATAAATCTGAGAGATGACTTGTTCTTAACAGAAAGAGCAGAAGAGTAAAAAAGCTCAAAAAAGAATACGAAACTAAGTGCTTTGACATTGTACCACTTCCCCACACCTCCCCTGGATTTTACACTTGCTTAATTTCGGGTTCCTGCAGGACAAAGGTGCCACAGAAGCAATTATTCTCCCTTTACCCCTAAATTTTCTTAGCCTGCTATGCAATGTTAACGTGCATTCATCACACTTTAGAAGATTAGGGAGAATTACTCTCAACAGACAAGTCAGGAAAGAGAGAACGCAACAAAGAGCTCAAATACATTCATTTGGTTTCTGTAGGATAGCAGAGATACACACTTACAGGAACACAGTACTGTATTAAGACCTAACTCAAGTCACACAAATGCAAAGGTCCTCTGTTTGATTTTTTGCCTTTTTTTTGTTGTTTTAGTTGTTTGGTTTTGTTTTTGTTTTAAGAAATAATGTTATCTTGAACAATGGGCCAAAATGTTTCCAAACCAAAATGTTTCCAGAAGCGCTTCATTTCCCTCTTCTCTATCCACCATGGCTGCCACCACTGCCAGTCCAAATGAGCATTCCCACACCAGCTAAGTCCACCCTTACTGTCACTATACATCTGTTCACATGCACACAGAGAGGTTGGCCTTTGCTTCCATACAGGAACTTTCACATTGGCATTACTAAAATGAGGACAGCTACATGATGGCACACACCTACGGCAGCACCTTTTAGAGTCGAGAAATTAGCTTGGGTAACTTGCTTGAAAGTGTGCTCTTCGAATTGCAAAAGCTTTTTCTGGAGCAGTAGAGAAAGCTAAAGAAACCCTGAGACTCACTTTCTCCATCTCCTCCCTCTGACCTTCCTTACCCTCACTTTTTTACCCTCATTTTTTTGGCTCTTGGCACAAGGAGGAGTAAACAAGTGAAAGACAGAAGCAACACTGTGTTCACAAACTTTCCTCCCTAACTTTCATACTTAGTTTACACCAGTGGTCCCGAGTCAAGGATATCTCACTGACTTCTGCTAATAGTGTAGACTAACCAGAGATTCAAATGTTATTTTAATGTCTGTAAATATAAAACATAACAGATTTTGCCTTTTTTTTTTTTTTCCCATTGGGGGAAAACTGAAATATCTGCAGTTTCACTTTAGAACTAATTTTTATTTACTTCTTTATGAGTAAAAACTCAATTATGCCAAATTTTGTTAGCACATATGGACTTCTGCCAGATTTATCTCCGAGAAAAAGGAAAAAAATCCCGGTTTGTGAAAGCCATCAAAAATGCCCAACATAAAAGACAGAGAGGTAATGCACACAAAGTACTTATTGACATTTCTTGCCAGTTGACATATCTCTCAAGCAGTAAAATTACTAAGTAAATAATGAGAAAGATGGAAATTCAGAGTACCACTATCACTGAGCCATTAACAAGAGGGTTTCATAAGATTCAGAGATGCGATATAAGCAGACTTAAGGCTATAATGCACAAAGCCATACAGCACAAACTCTTATTACTAGAAGAAATGTTTAAAAAATAAACATCCACATGCATGACATAGCTAACACGGTATAGTGACTTCATAGTAATTCAACTGGAAATATTTTTTGTACAGAAAATATTCATAAGGGTGACATTTCAGCACTTATTTTAAACATTGCATTTCTCTGCCTATTCTGACAAATGATATTTCTCAAATACATTCAATTCAAGCTTTTTCCAAGTTTTCCAATCTTGTCTTTCCTACTTTGTATTGGGGGGAAAATAAAAAAGAGGAAGAGGGAATGGAGAGTAGAGATAAATGTTTTTATTGAAGATTTCAGTAACTATTTCCAGATCCTCGCATATCTAGGCCTCACACATTTAGAGGTGAGTGTCAAGTGTTATTTATAAAATACGAATTAAGGAGAAGACTGCCGAACAGGTGATAGCATTTTCTATCTGAAAAATGGCATGTTTTAATGAAAAAACCCACACTTGGGACACTGGTTATATGGCAAACTGGAATACATCTTTTCTTTACTGTAATAATCCAGATTTTCAGACCTTTTCAGTAAAAAGTAACTACCAGGAAGATACTTATATATATTCCAGAATTTCTTATCAGAAGTGTCTCATCTGCACATTAACTCATAAGCTACTTGCAGGCAGTGTCCACAGGTGTTTTTCACAATAAAAACTCCAAAATGACCTACTGCTTCTCCCTTCCATGCTGGATGATCATCACCTTGAGACTCTGACCCAGCAGATGATGTGGGCATGACATGAACTGCCCACACAGGTTTCCGATCCTGTGAGACCAGCAAGGGATGGTGGTTCATGCCATTCCATTTAGAAAGCTTTTGTGGGCCTTCTCCCTTAAAGTGGTAGGAGATGCCAAGGTGCCAACAGATCCGTAATTTCCAGTAAGAGAGCCAAGATAAAGCCATATAGTGGTGCTGCTTCACACCTGACCTCCCTGGCATGACTGGAGACCTGTGAGCGCTCGATCCCAGGTTTCGGGCAAGAACATGGTCCTGCCAAGTGAAAGCAGCACTGCAGCTCTGAATACTACTCTTAAACAAACTGAGTAAAATAATACCTTTACATTACCACTTACATTGAGAATGCAACCTTCTCTAAAGAAGTGATATCACAGTGCAGTTTAAAATATAGTGTTGTGTGAGCTGCTTAGCAATGCTGTTCTCCCATCCACAGGGAAGAGATACACACACACTGCTTTTATCAAAGGTTTGCTTCTAATTAAGGAGTAACTGAAGCCCTCTTTAACACCTGCACTATGGATTTAATATGCTAATGTGTAAATTTATCTTAAACATCTAATCCCAAAAATGTTTTACTTTCTTTCTCAGTACTCTTAAGTAGTTAGTTCTGCTAATTTAACTCCATCAGGTTGAAAGGCATTAAATGAAATGTCTAGAAGGAATTAATTTAAGTGCTTATCAAAGACTGGTAATATCAGTTTTCACTGGTAAGTAAAATGAATGTATGTGAACTGGAATCAGATACATTGATTCCACTCTATTGTGAAAACATAGCTTGGAGATAATCATAAGTACTATGATTATTCACCCAGGAAAATGTGCATCATCCCAGTGGAACTGCTCTCATGACCTTGACTAAACTAACTGCACTACAGCTTTCTCAAAAGCAGTGCCAAAATACCAACAACGGCATGACACAGATGACTGTTTTTTGCGGTGTCCATTTTACAATGAGGCATTGAGAAATGCAATCTTTATCTACAAATATTTCTTCACTTGTATGTGCAGTTACTGCTGTACTTCTGCATAAAGAAAACCAGAAAATAACACTGTTCAGGGCCTGTGCTTGGGCTATAGTTAAAAGGAAAACTAAAATGCACCTCACACCGGCATTTTCAAAGGACAAGTCTGATACCATAACAAAGCTTGTTTCTGCTGCTGAGCTGCTTCCCAAAACATTGTTCTGCCTTAGGGGTTAATAGCTCAAAGACAGCACAGGCCGTTCTCCATGGCCCTTAATACAGGTTTAGGAAAGGCATCAGCTGGTGTCTAGCTCTGGAAAAGCTGGAGCTGAGTATTTCTGGCTGACTCCTTCAGACTACAAGGCTGTGTTTTGATCTATGTTGATATTTATTAATTCTGGAGATTTGACTTGCTCAAGTCTCTTACTGGTTTGGCTAGAGCTGAGGTTGGGGCTAAGGACTGATGGAGACAAAAAACAGGTGCTATTGGTGGGAAGACCAAAGATAATAAAAGCTCAAAAGAGCATAAATGCAGTAAAGCATGACCAGTTGTAAGGCTGGGTAGGAATAATGTACTTTAGTTTATATTAGTCTGGGGTTTAATGGCTTGGAGTAGAACTAAAGTTTGGACCCAAAGAACCAAGTTAATTACTGAATCTCACGGGGCTTAGCTGATGATCCAGCTAAAGACAACAGCAAAACCTTGCCACAGGCCTCCCTATGCAAACGCAAGGCTGTGCCTTAGCCTAAGCTAACACGTCAGCTTCGTCATTGCTCCACCCTTGTGCACCATAAACTTCCAAATTCAGTTTTCAGCCATGGGATGCCTTTATGCTGATACATTGAATTTTCTGCGGGCTATTATTAGCTTACTGAAATGAAGGTGCTGTTGATATAAAAAGCTTTGATATAAAACCAAGACAAAGTGATCTGAACACAAGTACGGCTTCACGGTCTTGCCAAATATACACATTCTGTCAAGGCCTATCATGCACCGGCTGCGTGCGTGTAGAAGCTAACAAGGAATCACAATACAGGTAGCTTGCAAATAATACCTTTAAAGCAGCAGGCCCACAAGAAGAAAGCTTAAAGAGGACCCATTTCTTGAGACCCTGTCTCCCCTGCTGAACAGTGTCTGGTCAGTGACCTGTTCCTTCTGAGTAAATGAGAAAGCAGGATCATCAATCAGCGATTCGAGGAATCAAACAGCTTACAGATTTGTATGCTTCGTTATGTTTATAAGTGATGTGCTCATTAGCAAAGCTTTTTAGGGTTCTTGCCTGTCTTCTTCCATTGTCTCAATTACATTTTGAACAAACCCTCTGGCTGGAACATCACAGATGTTGGGGCAAACCCTTTCTTTTCTTGAGTCCTGCACAAGTCTCCATGTTGCAGTGGGAGTGACTTTGAGCAATATTAAAAAGTGTCAGAGCCGCACTGAGATGGACTGTGCACAAATGCCAGCAGAGCAACTGGCTTACGTATAACTCAGATATGGGCTGCTAGAGTATAGCAAAGAATGAGGGTTAGTGTTAGAGCTAGATTTAAAGCATAGGGTTCTGGGCAGCATTGGTTTCAGGAGTGTTAACTGCACTGACCCTGCAAGTTTAGCGTGGCTGGATGATGGCAGCTGGTGTGGAGGCTGAAGAGCAGTTAGTTATTTGTTCTGTGAGAAAAGGCATGTGAAATTCTTTTGATGTGCCAGTTGGGTTTAGAGATGAGATTGAGAGAGTTTTGTATCTCCCTGGCTCTGCAGGGCTGGGACAAGGCCTGGAGAAGAATGAGCCAATGACTGAGGATTAACTGTGGCTCTAAATCTGGGGTGCTTTAGTTTCTGCAGGCTCTCCTAACCCCAAATGAAAATTCATCTTCCCTAAGCTCCTTGGGGGAACCTGCTGCCATCATACCTCCCTGGGCCTTAGACAATCCCAAAATTAAACTCTTCAGATCCTCTTTCCCCTAAGCCCAACCAAAATGAAGCCAGTAAAACTTAGCAAAGCATCTGCTTTTCAGAAGAGGTTCCAAGCCCTCACTACAGCCCAACAGTTCCTGCTAGCTGTCCCGGAAGACTGAGCAGCTCACTCCTGCCTGATTTTAATTGTAATCACCATGCTAAGCCTAATTCTGTCTTTAACTATCACTTGAGACAGGTCCTAACAGTTAAAAGAGTACAGTTAAGCTGTTTGACTCTTGACTTACCCGCTGCTCCCCTCACAGATGTTGTAGGACCCAGCAGCAAACTCAACAGCCCATCCCCAAAGCCCCACTTCATGTATACCCCCCAGGCTTCCTTACCTGTCCTGCATGAACCCTCATGGGGCCAAAATTTAACTTAGAGCATTTGGTCCTGTCAGCCGTCACTTCATACAAGCTTTCTGGTCTTGTGCAATCCAGCAATATTTCTCCTTGTTCAGTATTTCCACATCTAAAACGTATCCATATCTCTTTATCTCTAACACTGTGTAACAGTTGCCCAGTATCTCCTCTTTTCCTCCACAGCTGGCTGTCAGCCTCTGCAACTACAGCTCTGAGATCTGGACTTCAGCTGGCAATAAACCCAGGTTTTCTTCTCATCATCTCATATTGAAATGATCCCAGTGTTCTTGTAGTAATAAACTGAATTCTCCTGCCCCTGTGACTGCTAGCAATAACCTGAATGTTAATTTTCTCTATCTCAAGGCCAAGCAGAAGCAGCTGATCTACGTTGAGTAAAGACCTGAGAATTGCTTTGAGCATGGTATTCCTTACTGAGTTGGGTCTATCTTACCATTACCACTTGGGTCCAGGGGGTTATGTTCACTGATGGGTGCTGTAAGACATGCATGGTGAGGGTATTACAGTCTCAGCTGGGTGGGGGCCATTTAGCGCACCAACCATGTGTAGCCACAGTCAGAAGGGCAAAGACTGAAGAGCTAAATTTACCACTATGTCTTGCAAGTTGTTCTGTTCCAGGATGACAGACTGTTATCTAGATATGGCTACGCTTATCAGAATATTAAGGAGTTTTTCAACATTTTTATACAGAACCTTTCTCTCCCTTCTCTACAAAAATATCAAGCAAAAGGTTTTTTTGACAGTGTTTAACTCACTGGAGAATTCCTTTGAAAAAGCCCTGGCTCATATTCTTTATGGCAAGGTGGCTGCCTGACTGCACTGCTGTAAGCCGTACTGCTCCACTCCAGGAGGCTCCTACGGAGGGAGGTTCCCTGTTGGTCCTACACTGACATTCATTCCCCCACTCCCCTCAGCCTCCCTTATGATAAAGCAGGTGTTCCAACCAAAGTCTGAGGGTCTGAATAGCCACCTTTATAACTTGCTTGAGCTCTTTCTCCAGACTAACAAGTTTTCTAGAACGGAGCTGGATACTTTCAGAAGTGTAAAGATGGGAAAGCACAAAGGCAATCTTCCTGCCTTGGGGCTGTGCAGGAATTTCCCAGCTGAGACATCCGAAACACAGAGCAGCCTGTCTGCAGGTCAGTGAAACATTCTCTTCTTTTAACTGTTGTATTGCACATTTGACTGAAACTTCTGGTTTTGAAGAAGCTGTATTTTTCTGGCACGTTCCTAAGAAAGTAGAGTCTCAGTTTGCTGCCAGGTAGGAACGAATATTTGAATTTTTAAGAGTACCGAGTGGCATATTAGCAAGTGTAAATGCATCCAAAAAATTGAAGGAAGACTATATTTCTGCTTCTGATTCACTGTTCTGTGCCAAATAACACTTTCTCAGTCACCTTTTCTCCCTCAAAAAGAACAGGTTGTGACAGATTGAAGTCTTCTCCCCTGCTATGTCAAGAGCTTTTGTGTGACAATTACAACATCATTTTGTTTTATAATCAGCTGAAGACAGTTCAAAACAGCACATCACCTCACACGTGAAATAGCATTACTTTATGTGACGGGGACCGGAATTTGGCAGGAGCATTTCCACATTTGCAGTCTGCTTTTTTCTCTCTCAACTTGATGCAGAGTAACTTGAGTTTTGAAGTCAGTCAGGCTTATCTGGAGGAGTGACTCATCTAGGGCAAGCAGAGTAGCCAGCTCCTGCTTGCTCTGAAATGTTAAGGAGCGGAGGAGGAGAAAAATTACAAATTCATGATGCGGAGGACCTCAGACCTTCTGGATAAAACCTGTGATATTTATCAGCAGCTCTGTGAGCAGCAAACTCTGTGCTCAGTGGGCAGTTTCTTTATCCCCTCGCTTTCCATGGCGATTGCCTTTCTCTCCTGTTGCACCAAGCTCACGTGCCACATGAAAGGCTGGCCTCAGAAATTTCAAAGAGGAGCCAGCTGGCTCTGTGAGTGCTTAGATCAGTGGATCCCACTGATGTAATCAGCAGCACCATGTCTTCTAGCTTTTTTATTTTGTACATCTCTAGAATAGCAATTAGCCAAGAGCTGGTCTAAATGCTGTGTTCAGAGTGATTTTGGTTTTCCCTGACAATTTGCTTTTTCACATCCTCTATTAGACCTATGAAAATAATACAGCATTTCTCTCTCATTTGTGATTTTTGTGGCCAGAGAAGACAAAGTGTGCAGTCACCGCACAAAAACCTCTTGAGAACATCATGGCTAGGCTTCGCGAACCAAGATTTGAGAAGGGCTCTACCCACGCTTGCTACAAGCGCGCTGATGGCTAAAAAGGCCAATGTGAGATAGACCAAGTCCGGCTGCAGAAGGCACAGCAGAAAGACTCCCCAGGTGATAACGACAAGACGCGATTCTTTCTGGGTTGTCTTTTGTCCTCGAGAGTGATCCTGCCTGTGTTCTCAAAAGAAGCAGCAGTGTTCCCCAGAACAACCACTACTACAATACCTTATGTAAAAACTGCTACCACAATGAATTCAAGAAACTCGGCCCTTAGCCCATCCACCTTCCCCTATTTATGCGCAGTTCCTACTTTTCTCCCTTATTGGTTGCTTTTTCTTTTTAAAATGTTTTTTTTTTAAACCCCAAAACAACTCACTTCAGATGTGAGCCATTTAATCCTCCTCTGCGACCAGATCCAGAAGCATTTGCAGACACCAGAAGAAATTTTGTGAGCAGTGAAACCAATCCCAGCTGATTCTCTACTGGTTTCTGTCAGAAAGCTCTTGTGGAGGTTATCTCGTGTCTGCAGGAACAGGTATCTATTGTCACAAAAGCTGAAGAAATTCAGCAATTCTGAGATCTTTAACTTTCTCTCAAACATGACAAATTGGCCAGCAGGTTCATAAGACAGACAGACAGGTCTGCACACAACACCACAGACAACATGACCAAATAATCCTTATTTCCCGAAGAAAATGATTACTGTATCAATACCCAAACCAGCCAGGTTGCAAGGATTGAATCCTGTAAGGATTAGCAAAGCAGTAAGATAGAGGTAGTAGCGTCTAACTTTTATAACTTTTCTTAATCACAATCTGGATTGTGATTCATCTCACCTAATGTCAGGTCTTTACCATACAGACGCTGGCAGCCATGGAAACTGTCAGAACTGCCTTTGTGGAGTAACAGGAACTCTTAGAACACAAGTAACCTTATTTTAAGAGAGTTATCAAAAGCAAACAAATACTTTTTTCTTGAGATGTGCCAGCTAACAGTAAAGGTTCAGGCTAACCCCCTTCCTTCTTTAGTTCCCCAGGATATCAGAAGACCCCATTACTCCTGTTCACATGTACTTTTCACTGCCTTTCTAAACAAATCAAATTCCTCTTCTTTCCTCTTTCAGGCCTCAGACTCTTCACCTGGGCTAAGCAAGTCTTCTCTTCCCCTCCAAAACTATACCAGGACAACCATCTCTGATCAGCAGGTCAAGACAGGTGAGTCTGTCCTTCTACTCCACTCTGGTGAAACCCCACCAGAGGGAACTACTGTGTCAAGGCCTGGGGCCCCCAGCATAAGAAGGATGGACCTGCTGGAGTGAGTCGAGAGGAGTCCATGAAGATGATCAGAGGGATGAAGGTTTAGAGAGTTGGGGTTGTTCAGCCTGGAGAAGAGAAGGCTCCAGGGAGACCTTATAGCACCTTCCAATGACAAAGAGGGTGGGACTTTTCACAAGGGCATGAAGTGATGGGACAAGCAGGAATGGCTTTAAACTGAAAGAAGGTAGCTTTAGATTAGATATTCAAAAGAAATTCTTTACTGTGAGGGTGGTGAGGCACTGGAACAGGTTGCCCAGAGAAGTTGTGGATACCCCATCCCTGAAAGTGTTCAAGGTCAACTTGGATGGTGCTTTGAGCAGCCTGGTCTAGTGGAAGGTATCCCTGCTCATGGTGAGGGGTTGGAACTAGAGGATTCTGAAGGTCCATTCCAGCTGAAACCACTCTATGATTCTACGATCTGAAGAAAGAAAACTTTGTCTTATTTAAAAACCCCTAATTTGTTTTTACAATAACCCATTATTTTATTATTCTTTCCGACACAGGGCCTGGCATTTAGCTTGTTCTCTGCTTGGATGGCCCTATCAGACACAGGGAGAAAAATAATGCACAAAAGACTCAGGACCAGAACTGCAAAAGCACAAGGTGGGGACTCAGGAGTAAGGAACTCTCTGAAATCACTTTGAGTTCACTCTTCAAAAATTATCAGGCTGTCAGACTGAGCATGTCCCTTTGACTTTTCTTGTGTTTTAAAAACCTAACCAAAGAGCATTAGCATTCTACTGCTGTATATTTACAGTATAAACTACAAAGGAGAACAGTGAGTGCATCTCAGAAGTGGTGGTCTTTCCTTTAGATACTTGATATTCTATACAGTTAAGTGCTGCCTTAAGACTGATGAAAACCGTGTAGGATGATTTACAGTCTATTTAGAGGGAAAAAAAGTGCATTTAATACTTTCATTTCCTTGTCCTATTCTAATTTTTTTTCATATCCAG
The DNA here is from genome assembly GCA_036023395.1 of Myiotriccus ornatus. Lineage (NCBI taxonomy): Eukaryota > Metazoa > Chordata > Aves > Passeriformes > Tyrannidae > Myiotriccus > Myiotriccus ornatus. The sequence goes on along the minus strand of JAYRBT010000001.1, from coordinate 87,235,630 downwards.
GCTGGATTCCAGGAAAAATGAAAGTCTTGCAGATATGTTTATTGATCTTTGCATTGTGATTTAATAATGTGCATCAGCTGGAACTTATCGTACATTTAAAAAACCCCAGTAAGGAAAGATGTTGAGGCCATATTCTAAAATAAGTATATGCTTTAAACATGCTATCAGATTGTAGTGCTTTTTTCCCCTCAATTTTCTAGATTTTTCTTTTTCCTTTCCTGGAGTTTTGAGTCCTTTGGGGCATATCATAAAGTCCTTACTCAGACAAAACTACTTTTATATTTACTTTGTTTAGGCTGAAAACTGCATGAGGCAGTAATATCCTCAAGACAAGTATTTTCTCATTATTTAGGTCAGCAAAGTTAAATTGTTTTTTGACACAGTAACTACTGAATAAAATAATATTAAGGTCACCAGTCCTTTTCTGGCAAGGGTTTTCTTAAAAATCAATGGATGGCTCCAGATTAGTTGCCACAGTGTTTATACAGATTTTATGAATGATGGCTCGCATGCACTCAATTTTTTGTACTGCTTGTGTTTAAAAAATACAGTCTCAATCCTGCATGGAGACCATCCTTGTGGTTTCCACATTCTCATTGATTCTGTTCAGACAATCAAGCACTTTGGAAGCGACATTTTCATTTATTATTTTCCTTTTTGCACTTTTTCCTTTAAATTTCCCCTTGTGTTTGCTTTTCCCCCCATATTTATGCCTTCATCTTAGGATCTTGGGCAACTGGGCTGCTGGCCTACTCCAGTGTCCAGGAAATAAACTAGGAGTGTTCAGCATTTGATCATTACCACACCCTGTGAGATTTCACATCTTTTTTTCTAATTGTAATTTCAATGGTCCTGTAAATACTGATGAAATTTATAACATGCCAGGAGGGCACTCTCAAATTAAGCTGTTTTCTTGTGTATTAAAGAGTGGTCACAGAACATTAACCGTGACACATCAACAAAATGGACTGAGAGTTTCACACAAGTTTGATGACCTAGAGTTGGAAGTCAGCGCCCTTTCTCCTAGGAGAGCTACTTTATTACTCTGCACATAGTTTCAGTTCATTCCTTGGGTCTATTTGTAAGATGCAATCACTGCAATTAAGGAGGTCAGAATCAGCCCCTGCTGACAAAAGATTATTTTAACACTTAAGGTTTCCTTTGTGCCGCTTTTGCTTTGACTAGTGAGCACTTCATCAGGTGAGTCATCCCTTTTCACTGGGACTAAGCTTCCACAGCTCGATCTTTTAGGATTTACGACCATGCATGTGTATACCCCATCAGGCTACACCACTAAACTGAAGGACACTGCTTTGGAATAATGAGGTATAAACTGTGAGCAACAAATATGAGATTGGGGCTAGAAACACACTGTGAGCATGTTGGCAAAGGAGACAATTCTCTGAAAAGTAATCTGAGGTGGGTAATTTTCTCTAGAAGTCACAACCCAGAGGGAAAGACTTGTTGCATAAATCCATAAGGGACTGGGACTTTATATTCCTGTCTTAGAGATGGCTCTAAGCACAGCTCACGGTAAGGCACTAAAGTAGCAGAGGAAGGTAGTGTTTCAAGCCTCTCTTCTACCCTGCACTTCCTTGGGAATATGGATTTCGCCTGCTTGGTGAACAAGCAGTTCAAACTCTGCATCTTAAATGCTCAAGGCCATGAAGAGTGGGCCAGCCAAGGGGCTTACGGCCACCAAACAGAGGAGGTTGATCATCCTGCTTTTCCTGTGCCACTCATCCTTGCTGCTGGTCTGTGCTTCTCGTGTGAGCTGGCTCAATTTTGTAATTTGGCAAAAAACACAGCCATCCTTTCCTTTTTTTTCTTTTATTTACTGATGTAGAAAGCTGACAGGACTTCAGCTTTACTGAAGTGAATGTACATTTTAATGTAGCTGTATTATATCCCTTACCCTGTAGCATAATGTTTACACATACCCAACCCTACTACCCCACTTCATATCTATCCCTCTGAAATTCTGTTAGCATGTTTAGTCTTCTTTTCAAGGCAGAATTGCAGAAAAAAACCTTAAGGCCTGGATCAGAAGATATCACACAGACACAGCGACTTTCAAGCCCACAACCTTTGAGGAACTCTAAGGACTGTATGTGCTGCAAAGAAGATGAAGATGAGGAAGAAAGGGTCCCAAACGCCCCCAGACCTGGAACAGGTTGTCCAGAGAAATTGTGGCTGCCCTGTTCTTGGAACTGTTGAAGACCAGGCTGGATGGGGCTTTGCTCAGCCTGGTCTAGCGGAAGGTGTCCATGTCCTCTCTGCCCATGACAAAGAGGTTGGCACTGGACGACCTTTAAGGTCCCTTTCAACCCAAAACATTCTGTGATTCTATGATTCTAGGTTGCAAAACCAACTTAAACTAAATACCTATCAAAACAATCAGTTTTCTTTCTTGTCAAGTCTTCCTTTCATCTCACACTATGAACTAAAGAAACGCTGGAGTTTTTCTCTCGGACTTTGAGCACTGCATTACTATGACAACAGTGTATTTACTGTAGCTGTAATAGATGGACTTCAGATGTTAACTGGATCCCTCAAAAGTCCACGGGGGAGCTTTTGGTCTCCATATACCAGGATAAATGAAAGAATTACTCTCTTCTGAAGAGCTATCTAACAGGTAACTTATATTTGCTTTCAGTTTCTGCTTGCTGTTTCAGCCAAGTCCATTGCCTTCCATCAGTTTAAATCTACTGACTATTTTAATTATATGGAAAATCAGGTCAAACTTTTATTCACCACTTTGCCTTGCTTTTTGCTGACTGAAGCCAGTAATCTGGCAAGCTAATGCATCAATCTGACAGGATGTGACGTATGGACACCACAAAGGCTTTTATTGTTACTGTTTATATTACTCTACTTTCCAGAGCTTTCCAGCCTTGCACAGCAGAAGAAAAATGTGTAAACGTTTCTTCTTAAACAGCTCACAACTAAAGGATGCTATTTTCTATACTTATAGGACTGAAGCATAAAAATATGTAATAGAAAAAAGACCTGTTACTCTCCTGAAGACACTGATGCATGAGAGTAATCAAGTCACTTCAACAATAAATATAATTTCAAACTTAAGCACAAGTGTTAATATCTTGTTGAATCAAAGGTATAATACAAAACAGCATATGCAATTCCAGCTCAGCAAGCAAGATTACAGCAAGATTCTTAGTTTCTTTATCTTAAGGAGTATCCAAAGAGACAACGAAAGCCCTTTTGCATAAGGTTTTGTAGAGAGAGTAAATTATAAATATACATTAAAGATTTCATTAATGCTTGTCAATCTGTTTCTAAAAGATGTAATTACAAGATCAAAAAACTAGTCAGAAAGTCTGTTTGATCTCAAGAGTTTGTTTACATCCTGACAATTTTGAAATAATTTGTCAGAAAGAACAGCTGGAGCTTTATATAGTTATACAACAGGTATTTTCTGAGATATAAAAATGGTGCACAGTTCTTTAAAATGAAAATGTTACCACTAAAGTAGTCATAAAAATGAGTAGCTATTAGTAAAAAAAAAAATTCTTTAATAATCTATTTAAACCAGACAGAATTTTTAATTTAAAATCTCAAAAAGCAGATTTAATCATACCGGAACAAATGTCATAGCAGCAGAAACACATGAAAACAAACAAGAAAGTTTGCAGGAAATGCTGATTTTACTCCGGGCTAGCCTCATCAGGAGCTCCCTGTGCTCTTGCTTCTTCTAGGGAGCGGTCTGGGGACAGCACCTGCCAGGAAGCCTTGCGTGGTTTTCCAGTTTCAAGAACCTTTCTTAGTTACACAGAACATTTCCACAATCAAACCACTTGGGCTGAAATTCTGCAGTCTGGTGTCTGCCTGGAAATTTTTGTTTTCAGCCAGAAGATTTAAGAAGTAGAGAAGATACATTCCTGAGAAAAGATAGTCTTTGCTTTGCAGGTATGTGGGCTTCTTGAAACAAGCGTGTCCCCATTTAAAATCTTCCTGGATTTGCCAATGTTTAGTAAAACTGAAGCTTTTACCCTACTACATGGAGAGTAACGTTGTCATTTCAGAACTACTTTCAGGATAAGCTACGCATTGCTGGCACAGAAGTGGTCGCATCTGATCCTAGTGCAAGCACTAAACCATTAAGTACTGAATAATAACGAATATGCAGGAAGTGAGTAAATCAAAATTACACAGGCAGACTTAATCATACCATTTCCTCATTTTTGAGTGCTCAACTTTTCATCCACAGCAGTTCGCACTTAATGCAGTTTCTGTGGGTGACTTTGCTAGATACTTTAAAAAAACAGAAAACCTTGCTACTTAGCATTTTTGTGACATCTCCAAAATAGCAGCAGCCTTCCAGTCACTTCTGCTAACAAGCTGTGTCAGCTGGAGTAGTCACTGGGTCCTGCTGTAGGCAGGGACAATGGGCAGCAGTGAGAGGTAGGGATAAGCTGCTCTCCTGCTGGGCTTTCAGGCAGCAGAGGAGCACCACGTTTGCTAGCACCAGGATGCTCTCCCAGATGCTCACAGGAGCCAGCTGTCCCTGCCTGTCCCACCTGACCTCCAGCCTGATGCCTCTTTCTCCTTTTTGATGCCTCAGACTCCTTACTTCAGTTCCACACTTCAGATGAGAATGTCCTCTCCTCTATTTCTGGCTTTACAAGTCCCAGCTACTTCCCAAGAAACTCTGAGTATCATCCCATTTTCCAACCCCACTTTCAGACTTTTTACAGCCTGAAGTCCTGCTTGGCCTTTCCTCCATTCTCTTTCTCCCATGTTGCCATCGTGATCTCCCTGTTCCATGCCCACTCCCTTCATGACACCCTCTTTTTCCAGTTGTCCACATCACCCCTCCTTATCCAAGCTTGTACTAGGAGCTTCTTTTCCATCTCTTCTTTTTCCTCATTGCCAAGGATTACAGCTCAAATTTGCTTGTCTCCCTTGCTCCTCATATACTGTCCATGTTGCTTCTCCTACTGGTCATCATTTCTGACTCCACCCACTCTTGGCGTTCCCTCTCCTGCTGGCCATTTTTCACCCCACGCACTGTCTCCTTGCCTGACCTGTACAACCTCCTTCAGTCAGTCTCAGCCTTGCTTCTATTTCTTCACTCACCAGTTCCCCTGAAGAAAAATCCCAATCCCACTTCTCATCCAGAAATGGAAAAAGTTCAGCAGTCACTGTAAGGTGGCTTAAATACTGACTGGTTCCAAAGGAGATCCTGTTTTCCTCCTTCAAATACCTCTCACCCCTGCACCCTACATGGCTGCACAATAAATGAACTTAGGAAAATGCAACAGCCGAAAATTAAGCCATCCACATAAAGAAAAGGTTAAATTTCAGCAAGATCAGCTTCCTGCTCTGGCATATTGATGAGTGTCCAGAATTTGGATTAAAGCAAAATCATGTCTTTGCACCAGCAGCAAAGACTTACATGGATGTGGTGGTTTGACCTGGATGCCAGGTGCCCACCAAAGCCACTCTATCACTCCCCTGTTCAGCTGAACAGTGGAGAGAAAATATAACAAAAGGCTCATGAGTCAAGAGCGAGGAGAAATCACTCCCCATTTGCTGTCACAGGCAAAACAGATAGAGCTTGGGGAAATTAACTGAATTTACTGGTAATCAAATCAGAGTAGGATACTAACAAGCAAAACAAATCTTAAAAACACCTTCCTCATGCTCCTCCCTTCTTCCTGGGCTAAACTTTATTCCAAATTCTCTACCTTCTACCCGCCAATGGTGCAGGGAGACAGGGAACGGGGCCTGTGGTCAGTTCATCACATGTTGTTCCTTCCACTGCTTCCTCCGCAGGGAGAGGAGTCCTTCCCCTGCTCCAGCATGGGTTCCTTTCAAAGGAAACAGTTTGTGGAGGACTCTAATGTGAGCCCTTTCCATGGGCTACAGTTCTTCACAAACCACTCCAGCATAGGTTCTTTTTCCACAGAGTGAAGTCCTTCAGGATCACACTGCTCCAGTGTGGGTCCCCTGTAGGGTCACAAGTCCTGCCGGCAAACCTGCTCAAGTGTGGGCTCCTCTCTCCATGGAGCCACAGGTCCTGCCAGGACCTGCTCCAGTGCAGGTTTCCCATGGGGTCACAGCCTCCTCTGGGCATCCATCTGCTCCAGTGTGGGGTCCTCCACAGGATGCAGGTTAGTATCTACCTTACCACGGTTTTTACCACAGGCTACAGAGGAATCTTAGCTCGGGTGCCTGGAGCCCTTCCTCCTCCTCCTTCTCCACTGACCTTGGTGTTTGTGCAGTTGTTTCTCTCGTGTATTTTCACTCCTCTCTTCTCTGGTCACAATTATTTTGGCCTATAACTTTTTTTACCTTCTTAAATGTGTTATCCCAGAATCATTCCTACTGTTGCTGATGGGCTCAGTCTTGGCCAGCAGCAGGTCCGTCCTGGAGCTGGCTGGCATCGGCTCTGTCACACATGGGGGAAGCTTCTGGCAGCTTCTCAGAGAAGCCACTCCTATAGCCCCCAGTCTTACCAGAACCATGCCACGCAAACCCAATACAGTGCACTAAAGTAGTCTTGCAACTATGGCTTTAGCAAAAATGGGTAAGATTTGAGGAAGAGATGAGGAATCAGTCTTAATGGAAGAATACACTGCGGGTGCAGTGCTGCCTGAGCTCCTGCCAGGAACATCTCACGACTCCCCAGTTACTGCTTTGTTCTTTAAGACAGTTGTCTTGCAAGAGGTGCCGTGCTTTGGCAGAGTGAGAGGAGTTTCACATCAAACAAACTCTCCAAAAGAACCCTGTAGAGTACCTGGGAAACAAGACTATGGAGAAACACCCAAAAAGTTATTAACTCAAGAATAAAAGGCAAAAAAAATGCTGGCCTGAAGTGAGAACTTCCTATGTTATAATACCTGAAAAACAGGCGACTTCCACAGTAGTCACACTTCTGGTCAAAGTGCAAGAAGCAATGCAACAATTAAGGCTATTCATCAGAGGAAGTTGTGGAACCCATTATCTGTATTCTACTTAGGTGTAGTCTGTATTTCAAATTTTGGGAGACTGTCAGTACAGAATGTGGAAGAACCTTCAATGAACCCTATATTGGAAACATCTTTCTGCCAACTCTACAAGACGGCGCTGGAAAGTCTTTTTGCTGGGATGGCCTATTCTGTTCAGGGAAACAGTTTAGTTCTGCCAGTAAAGCAACTACACAACACATATCTGTTAGAGAAAGTTACCACCTTACATGTGCTCTTGTCAGCAAAGACCTTTAAGCACAGACAAGACGTGGCTCACCAAAATGACCTTCCTGCAGCTCACTCTGCAGTGCCTTTCTCTTTCCTTCTCTATGTTGCAAAACACTGATCTAGATTCATAATTCAGATACCCAAAAGAGGCAAAAAGGGTTACATCAGTGCCTGAATTAGTTTAAGTTTTGCACATAAAACTGTGAACCAACATTTTTCATGAATAAAGTAGCTAGAAGGAGCAAAAAGGTTTGTGTATGTGTTCACTGCTGACAAATACTTTTATTAATTTCAGAAACTTCCGTGGCTGATGCGATGTGAGAAATCCTCAAGAGGATGTAGCGTACAGCACCACCTTCACTTACTGTCAGATAGCCAAAAGTATCCTGCAAAAGAACGCTGTCCTCTTTTAGAATTGCCAGATGGGTGAATCTTAAAACTGCCAAACATGAGGCTGCAGAGCCTTAATTATAAACCTACTTCAGATCATCCAGGCCATATGCAGAGTAATTCAAAATAAGGAGAAACAGGAGAACGAATGGGTGGATGAAAGTAAAAAGTCCAGGCCTGCTCCTCTTCTTGAGACTATACAGACAAAAAGCTGCCTCCCAGAAGAACAAGGCCCCTTTGTAGCATGTTGATTTTCAGACGGTACATCCTACTTCACAGCTGCTGTGCTACCATGATGACTGCTCCCTTTCCTTCCAACCCATCCTTACTCCATACATGAGTCAGACTGGAAACCTATTCAGCCTCTAAATATGTGCTTAAGTCTTTCCATATTCAGGAAAGAAACTCATATGAAATGTAATGAAAAGCATGTGCCTAATTGTTTACCTGAATAAAGCCGCTCTACTGAATCTGTGCTAAAATGTCAAGTGCACGTCAGGCAAACTCAGGATCTTCAGCAGTGCTCCCGTTTGCAGAGCCTCTACCATGAAAAATGCTGTGTCCCCAAGGGGGAAAAAGTTTTTCCTGGAGAGCAGCCCAGAACAAAAGGAACCATCAGATCAAAGATAAGTCTTACCTCCCCCGCTACAGCCCTCAGTTCCTCATACAGCAGATCAAGGTGGAGGAGGGCTAAATAAAGGAAAAAAAAATAATTTTTTTCTAACAGAGAAATGAGAGGTTCCCCCAACTCCCACTTGGTTTCTCCAGGCAATACAGCTAGGAGCAGGCTGTTGCTTCCTTGGAAACTCACAGACTGTGAGATGGGAAGTCACGGAGTGCCAATGTCAAGAAGTTATTTATTGACATCTCCTGACTCCAAGCCATTTCACAGCCTGGCAGTGCGCAGGAGGGTGTTCAGATTCACCACAGCAGGCTGACCTTTCTGCTTCCACAGACAGAATGGTCTCTAGTGCCCATGACTCAAGATGCCATGGATACTTTTGTTCGTTGGCTATCATTCATTAGATTTGAGAGATCAAGCTGTTTAAGCTCAAACTTCTTGGAGTGAAGAAAAAAATGTTGCACATTTTACATTATCTCTTGCAAATATGAAAGCTTGCTGCAGTCTTCAGATACAATATTTATGAATTGGTCTTTCAGCCAAATCCACTTTTGCATAAGGATACACAGCTGCTGGTACCCAAAAGTATGAGAGTTCCCAAATATATCTTTGCCATTTTTAAAATCATCCTAAAGGCTTGAAAATAATACTTCTTCCATTGTAAGTGAAATCTCTCGTTCTGATGTTTCAAAGACAGTCTGAAATTAGCTGGGTTTTGTTTGTGTTTGTTTGTTTGTGCACAAGTATAATTGATTAAATCAGCACAAGCGTAACTGATTATACACTCTAAGAAAACTACTGAAGAATTCAGTGGCAAAACCAGCAGCATTGTAAGGAGACATACCCAATTTTTATGCTTACACGTCCTACATAGAATCCTTTCTCAATTATACAGTAGCAAATTTGAAATGTGTTATCACCTCCCACCACTGGATATCATATATATTGAATGAATGTAACCTGCAGGTTTCAACACCTCTAAAGAAATTTTTTAAGATGTCTCTTTAAGCCTTTTTCCTCAAAAAGGGAAAATTTGCATAGAAGAATATTTAAATACTCACAACTTACAAAAAAAGTCAGCCCTCTTTCATTAACCAGTGCAATGACCCTCTAATAGTTTCACACTGAGAAAAAATATGCAGAGAGAAAATATGCAGAGAAATATGACAAGTCTAATGCCAATTAGGACTTTGAAAATATATATATTATAGACTGGTCAAATGAAATGTGAAATTCAAAGTTAAAAACTGAACTTATATCCTTCAGTCTTCAGAAAAATAATCTATTTTTAATGGAAATAGAAAAGCTATCTTTATCAAGTTTCTCATTCAGTCAACAACAATAAATCTATTGTTCAGATGTGGTTTAAATGGGTCTTTGGAAGAGGAGGGTTTTGAGAAAATCAAATAGAAATTGCATTAAAGAAGAAATGCTTCTTTAACTGTCATTACTCTGTATATATAGCCTGCAGTTTTTGATTCATTTTAGGTTTGTCAGAGTAACATGCAATTGGACGCCGCAAAAAATTACTTATAACCATTACAAGGAGAGAAAATGTGTTTTCTTGTTTAAGGGAGAATAAGCAAGTTTAGTGTCACGTCTTTTACTTTAAGAAGTATGTCTGCAGGGATCCAGATGCTGAGAAACAGAAAGCTGATGGCTATAGTTTGAAATGCTACACTATATATTAAGAAGCCATACACCTACTATTTATTTAACAAGCATGAATTAGGTCTTCTGAAAAAGAGCACAAATTTCAGTCAGACTTGCACAAAAATAACAATACTCGGCACTCTCAGAATGCTTTCCATTTGAAAAATGAAAACAATTAAGAGGTAGTAGGGGTGAACTGAGCCGTTGTGCAGGACACCAACAAAGCCAGGACATCCAGGGAAAGCTCCAACGCCATCAGGTGTTGCACAGCTGGAAGCAAAGTGCCTGCAGTGACAAGGTACTGCCTGATGTAATCTAACCACAGAGATGGATCAACGCCCAAAAAAGCCATCACTGTAACTCCTCTTTCTATTAATGGTATATTTAGCAGCCCAGAGTACCCTGCTTTGTGCCCTCCTCTAATACCTAGCTATGAATGGCACCCAAAATTGATCATATGCTACAATACTCTGCAAAGCTGCCCTAGTTTACGGATCAGAGAAGTGATGCACAAAAAAGCATTATGTATGTGGTCTAAGCTCATAACACTGCACAGCAGAAGAATTACAAATAAAACCCATTTCTCTGGAGATTTTCACTTTTGTCACCCTCAACAAACTCCATTTTACACAGACTTCAAAATCTGTATTTTTTTCTGACTGCAATACTATGCAAAATATTTATTTTATCAGTTCAAAATTTAATTTACTGATGAAACCCTGCATCAATACTTCAGAGGAAATTCTAAGATTCTACCAAGAAGAGGAGGAATATTGAGCAAATAAATCTCTGCCTGTATCACCAATCTTACAAACCGCTGCTTCACCCTAAGGCAAGTACCTTCAAATAAGCACCTGTACATATAAAGGGTCTAAATACGATAAATTAAATTGCTGGAAACATGCATGATGTATATCAACTTTTTACAGTTTTGTAGGCAGTGAAAGTGAGGCTAACAGAAGGATAACTGAAAGACAGTATGAGACAGTAAGAGGTGAGAAGAAAGGAAGACAGGGCAAGGTAGGAAACAGAAGGTCCTAAGACCTGACTGAAGTAAAAAGAAAAAAGATTCTATTGAAGGAAGCTAAAGATTTAAAACCAGAAATATAAAAGGTGAGAAAACAAGGTGAAGTTTAAAAAAAAGTAAATTAAAAAAACAAACAAAACAAACAAACAAAAAAAAACAACAACAACAACCAAACCCCAAAAGTAACAGAGAAAATTTAGACCTCTCAGAAACTCAAGTCAGTAATTCTTTGTCACTTAAACTCTCCTTGATTTCAGTGGGAGTTTTCCCTTAATGAGGACAGTGGGATAGGCACCAAATGCAGCTTCATTTCTTATACTTGAATAACAGCAAGATCTAGCAAGATATTCTGTTGTTGAAAAAGACAACGCACTTTTGAAGAAACATGAATATTAGAGGCCAGGCAGTATAAATGTAATTGCTACAATGAGCTGAGTTGCATCAGTGTCCATCAGCTGACAATAAGGTCCTTTGTGCTGGAAAGATAGAAAAAAAGATGAAAAAACTGACTTGTGTCACCCTACAAACAATCAAACTAAAGGTCCAGAATTATTCCACAAAAGTTTTGGTTTCAGTGACAGCCCATACACAAGCAAGATTCCTCAGTCCTTCTCATTAAAAAATATAAATACAAGAGTGACCATGAATGACCTATTTATTTTTCATTAGTTTTGCTCTTGCTGAAATTGCTGGAAATGCACCCAGCTGGTTAACAAAAGTATTGTTTGATTAGGCTGTTTATGTGAAACTATCTTTAATATAAAAAAAAAAAAGTATAAAATAAATACAGTGGAGAATAAAATATTCTTCTTATCTTGGTAGCCAAAGATCAAAACAACTCTATGTTTATCCGATGAACAGGATGAAGATTCTGTCTAACCAAGGAGTGCTCTTAATGGACCATGTAAAAATCATAAGGTGTTTTGCCCTTTATAAATCATAAATTAAAGGAACCCTCACCGGAATGTGGGTATGTCTAATGCAAAGTCTCGAATTTAAAACCTTTTACTCTTTTACATGTCAAAATCAGGAACAGACAAAATATCACAAGTAAAATTCAGAAAATTACCAATAAAAACACTAGGGTAAATATTTTGGGTGAAACCCAGGAACAACTGAAAAATATACCATCTCCAGCTGATCACATTGCACACAGTATTTATTATTGACTAGATTTTGCAAGCATACCATTCTAACCCACGATATGGGAAATATGTCAATTCTTCATGAAGTATTAATGAGAGGTGTCGCACCCAAACCAATAAGACTAGGACATGCTCAAAGTCAGATTTATTCAGCCTCTGACTCAATCAGATAATCGTTCATTCTCAGGTTTTGCACGGTTTCATCCACCTGTTGATTTAGAGATTACAGGTGGGAGCTGCCTTTTTAAAATTGCTCTGCAGTTTAAAAATTTGACACACCTAACAGAGGAATTGACAGAAGAAGTCTGGTCTGCACATCAATGATAAAAGGATAATAAATAATCAAACTTAATTATTATTGTTTGCAGAGCTAAAATTATGCTTAAAGATATTCATTGCCATCTGTAAGCCTGTTAAAGTTGATTACAATCTTCTTGTGCTGGTTTTTTTCCCAATGGTTGAACAGTATTGTCTATTTTTAAAGGAAAAAAAACCCAAAGCTGCTTGAATAATAAATTGTTTATCCCATGTAAGAACAAACCATAGTGATGAACTTTAAGAATGGTTACCAAATTAGAACTGAGAGTGAAAAACAAGTACTTTCCTGTTCAAGGCTTTGTTTCTAATGTGTTTTTATTTTTAACTAGATTGAGTGCTGATTACAGAAAATTCAAGGCTACCCGGAAATCAGGCTGCTCAATTGACTGAAAAGTTTGATGACTTCTCTAAAAAGGGAGATCTGTGCATGAAATTAAATCAGTATTACTGGTCCTAGATAACTCGAGGGGAAGGAGGGGAAAAGGTTAATATTGCTTATTAAATAATGTTAAATGAGATCAAACAAGACGTGCAGGATTCAGGAGGGCTCTTGGAGCTCCAGTTGTTTCCCCAGGCTGCTTATGCAACCTTGTTTGCGCAGACAGTGCAAGGGCCTGCCATTTTATTACATAAGGTAGCCCAAAAATATACAGCTAGGCAGTTGTGAGCTCCATTAACTGCTGCACTGGAGCTTCTGTATCAGTGAGCATCTGGAAATTCGAAGAAATGATCAGAATGACTTAGGACATTGCTGAGTTTGAGATTGGTGCTGGTGTTTTAATAGCAATAGATCTCATCCAAAAGCCAGCAAATACCATCAGCATGAGCTGTGTTTGAATACACTGCGCTTTGACCATTGCTTAAGTGAACAGCAATACACAGCCTCTGGCTTAGCACAGCCGTGGTAAGTGCAATCCATGGCTTCAAAATCTGCCTTTCAGATGATTAAGCAAATTGTCTGGTTTAGTAAATAGCAGTCAACACAACATTACTGTTTTAACCATAGTGCTTAAATGCAGGGGATAGCTGAAGAAATTTAATTTCCAACCGTCTCATTCTCAGTTCAGAATTTCAAAGCCTGGTCTTGGACAGCGAGATAAAACTGTAGCCACAGCAACACCATGTCAAGGAAGATGACCACCTTGGCCCAAATCCTCTCCCTGACACCAGGCAGTGAAGGCTGGGGAATCCTGCGTCAGCGGGGCAGGCATGTAGCAATTACAGTCTCCCAGCGGAGAGTTCTTCAGCCAGGCATTGTATCTCAGTATTCAATGCCTTTTGGTGGGATTGCTTCCCTGAATGAACTGCTTTCTGAACATACTTGAACCCAAGAAGATAAGGCTCTCTATTCTCACCATGACTGCACAGCTATGCAATAGGACACCAGGGAGTGAGCTTGAGTGCTGTACACTGCTTTTTGGGGTACACAGAATCACAGAATCATAGAATATCCCAAGTGGAAGGGATCCACAAGGATCATTAAGTCCATTTCTTAGCCCGGCATGGGCAATCACCAACCATATGAAATTTAACAAGGGCAAGTGCTGGATTCTGCACCTGGGACAGGGCAACCCTGGTTGTGTCTATAGACTAGGGAATGAGAGGCTAGATAGAAGTGCTGCAGGACGGGACCTGGGGGTCCTGGCTGATGGCAAGTTGAATATGAGTCAGCAGTGGTCTGGCAGCAAGGAGGGCCAACCATGTCCTGAGAGGCATCAGGCAAAGCATCACCAGCCAGTTGAGTGAGGGGGTTGTCCTGCTCTGCTCCGCACTGGCGCAGCCTCACCTTGAATATTGTGTGCAGTGGGAGCCACAATATAAGAAATACCATAATTAGTCTTAGATTATAATTAAGTTATTAGAGAGTGTCCAAAGAAGGACCATGAGCATGGTGAAGGGTCAGGAGGAGGAAGAGGAGGTTGAGAGGAGACCTCATTGCAATTTTCAACATACAGTTCTGGCTCACATCTTTGCTCTGCTTTGGAGCACTTCACCTAGCTACTCACACCAACCTGTTCCATGGCTGATGTGTCATAACAGAGCCACTCCTGAACAGTGAAGGTACCAACCCACCAGGAGCCTTTAGGCCTTGGGAGCCGAGGCAGGGCAGATGCTTGACAACTTCATTTTGCAGAGCAGGCACTGGAGACCACCTGGCTTAGCACCCTCTCTCAAGCCACAGCCAGACACAAGTGCAGAGGAATGAGTTACAAGAACAAGGCAAACCAATGGTGATATTTCTTCAGCATACTCACACATTCTAAGGATGTAAGAATGTGCAGCTCAAAACCTCCTAAGCTAGAGGCAGTGGTTTTCAGTTTAATAGCCCTTGATGGATTTCTCTTCCATGAACTCATCCAGTCACCTCATTAGCTGATGTAACCTCTCAGCATCCACATCCTGTGGTGAGCAGTTCAGCAGTCTGACCACGCCATGTGAAGAGCCATCTCTGTCTGTTTTCATTCCTGCACCCAATGCCTTCTGCTGCTGTTGCCATGATCAATAATTGCCAGTTTGCCTTCTCCATGCTTTGCCTAATTTTACTGATTTCTGTTGCATCACTTTATCAGCGTTGTCAGTCCTCGGAAAGGAGCCACTCTGTTCCTCTGATCACCTTTGCTACATCCTTCTCAACCTCCTCCCTCACCATTATACATCTTTGAGGTGGGGGAATCAACACCCCAAGACACTGAAGATGTGGGCGCACCATAGCTTCTACAGTGAAATAATGAGGACTCTTTTTTATTATTTTCAATCCTTTAAAAATAATCTTAATATTCTATTTCCTTTTGTTTTTTAATTCACATCTGCACATTGCACTGATTTTTTTTTCTGAGTTGTCCATGGAAGACTTTATCAAAGCTTCTGCACCTATCATGACCTGTAGCAAATAATTTCTATTATTATAGATACACTTTTTCCCATTAATTTTCAACCTGACATGCATAATACATTTATCTCATGTGAAGATATTCAAAGAGAAAGGGTGATTGAAATGTCCCAGTACATGACGCTCTGTCACGCCAGCACTTCTTGCAGGTTTTGGAATGACAGAGCCTTCATAGCTGAACTTCCAAATTTCCATTCTGATCTCAAACATACATACACATCCTCTAGATTTTTTCCCATATCATCGTTTCACTTTGTTCCCTAAGAACAGTGGTAAAACAGATGAAAAACACCTTCTGTCATAATCAGGCCAGTAGCAGACTAGCTGTTCTACACGGACATGTGCCCAAGCAGGAGAAAGTCAGATAACCCCCCCTGTTCCCACCACTTAACATGGTCAATTCTGGAGTTTCTCACAGCTTTGGGCATGCTACCTACCACACAGACACGGGAGAAAGAGATGGCATTGCCTCAGAAAGCTTGTAGGCAAAGGAGAGGACAAGAATTAGCTGGCAGGCACTGACAGAATACTGGAGAAAGTGTGTGGCAATACTGTTTTCTAGTGACAAAGGTCAAACCTCACCAGTGACCGAAGTTTTTGTGAGAGTTTTATTTTTCTAAAGTCACAGGTAAATTTTCAGATTGAAGCAGGATTAAAACACTTATCACTGAGGATGCCTAAGACTATTCCTCCCAAATCTGGCAGGCAGCATGCAAGAAATGCTGATTTCTGCCATGGTCCTTGGATAAAGGAACAGAAATGTCTTTACCAAAGTGTAATTAAAAGCATTTTGACTAGACTGAGCTGCACTTCATGGTTTGCCTTCAGGGGGAAGAGACACAGGAAAAGAAGCACAAAAAACCTACCTAACCCTCTATCCCCAAAACATACATCGAATTTACGTGTACAAGGCCAAGAAAGCTGTGCCCCCATATCCCTCAATCTAATCTGCCAACATCCCTGAGCCACCACAAGATAAATGCAAGGAGTGGAGAATGAACCACGTCTCCAGTTTCTCAGCTCCTTATTCAGAGCACGAACCTACATGACCACATCCCTTTTTACCCCCTTGCTTTTTCTGCCCTTCAACTCTTGTATTTCTGAATTCAGCTGGCAATATAATGTCATATACATTGTGTGGCCCATAGCAAGTCACAATAAATAGTAATGGCCTTAGTCCCTCCCAAAAAACCGTGCAATACCAAAAGCACCACTACATAAACAAATCTACCACCCTTTACGCATTCTGCTTAAATGCTATTACATGATGTTTCCTTTTCAAACTTCAGTAGTCAGACTCATAAAATTATTCTATCAGACGATGCTGATTTCTGACTGAATTAAACTAGCTAAAATACAAATATTAGCATGGCCTCAGTCTACTTTTTCAATAACAAGTTTGAATAAGATCAATGATCAACAGAAAGTTAAGTCAAACCTAGAAAAATTACTTTATACAGATAATGATCCCTCTACAAAATCTCCAACCCAAGTGCATCTGCCCTAAGAGCCTGAAAACAAAACTATAAACACAAATGGAAGTTCCTTAAATTCATCTAAGCCAGAAAGAAAAGCAATTAAATGCACATAAAATGTATATTTAACTGTTTTTTTCTATCAGAATGAGATTTACCAATCCAGGAGAGGGGGAAAGCAGAGGCAGGGGCTGAAAAACACAGCAGGCAGTGTGGGGAGGAAGATGAGAAAGATAAAAAAGCAGTAGTACTACACCCCAATCAGTGAAAGACTGGAAACCACTGCTTTTGCTCAGATCTCCTGTCCCTGTGCACTACAAGTTTCAGCTTTCTTCTTCCCACCATTGCTTCTCTTGGTCTGGGTTTACCACCTCTATCCACAGTTCCTCGCACTGTGTTCCTAAGCTTTGTCATCTGACCTCACCAAATCCTTTCTCTTAATTCAAGTCTCTGCTCTTCAGTTTCTTCATGTCTCCATCATCAATACTTCTCAGTTCTAGTCCCACAATTTCTTGTCATCGTGCACGCAAACTAAGCAATTTCCTTGCCGACCCTGCCTTGGTATCACTGGCACACTCTGCCACCAAAGACACAGTCTTCAATGCTCCCTCCTTATGATGTTCACTGTAGCAGCAACATCGGGAAGAATAACTGTGGGGGAAAGTCCACTCAGCCCTTCAGCCACCCACTAGAATGCTCTCATCCTTCCCAGGAAGACAAGCAGTTGATCAGCTCCTAACAACACCAGGGTGTTCAGCATGCCTTATGCTGAGAGCATTTTCAGTGAGTGCAATGGTCAAGTCCTCAACAGCCCCTCTACCAGGAGCACGCAACCGGAGCATTGTGACAAAATTAAAACTAAGAAAAATTCTGGAAGCTTCTAGAGGCTCAACATAAGGCACACCCCCATCACAAGAATGATCTCAAGCCAAGTATCTTTTCCCTGCTCCAAAACACAAAGCCACAAGAATTCAACTGTCTCAATGAAAGCGTTTGTCAACATAGCCAAAAAACGCAGATTCAAAGAAAAGATCAAGGTCTCCTAATACAGGATGATGTATACCTAAACTATCTTCATCAGATATACGGCCAAAGAATACACTTCCCTCTAACCACGTTCTCAGAAGTAGCTGAACCATTTCATCTGAAAATTCCCAAAGACAGTCTGTCTTCAGCAGGCACTCAACCTGTAAAATGTCAGTCTAGGTTCAAGCTTAGCAAATGCAGAAGCACCTGATAGCAGAGCATTGTACTAGAAAGCACTAGGTCATTTTAACAGTAGACAACATTCCTGCCTATGATAAAATAACAACTCCTTCAAATGCTCTAACATGCTCCAGGGTAGAGACTTGGCCAAAAACCATAATTCTGCAAAGTATAGTCTGTGGGTTCAACCCTGCACATGTGCAAGGCAACACCTTTGTTAGTGCGGGAAAGAAATTTTAGGCAAGCCTACTGTCTCCAGGCTTTGGAGCAGGGCACAGAAGTGCTTTCAGCTTGGGGAATCACCCTGCTGTCACATACCTGCTTCCATTTTCACATGTTCAGTGAGACAGTGCACAGCTTGGCAATTACCTTCTCCAAATAATCCTGCTCCCAGGCCATCTCTGCAGAGCAACTATGTGTCCATATTCATCTACAGAAATTTATGCAGGATTGGGCCCTCAACCAGCTGACAGCTCTCAGAATCAGATACGTATCAGCGGACGAGCTGCCTACGCCTGGACACTGTGAACACTAATTATTTAGTACCAGGAAAAAAACTAAAACCACAGTTTGGTGGATTAACATCTCACACCAGGGTAAGAGAGAGATAATTTTCCACTTCAAGAGGCAGCCACTTGTTGAACTGAATGCTCAGGTTAGCTGTGCCCACCTGAGGGATCCCTACAGCTCTTCTGGATATTTAGCACCATGAAAAGATCCAAGTTCCTCTGCTGGCTGTAACGCTTATAACCGCTAATTATTTCTGAGTCACTTGAGTGAAAGTAAGCTGCCATCCTGTAGACAGTTAAGGACTACGGAGCAAAGTTTCTGGATGAGCGTGCTTGTTAATCGACAAATCAGGCTAGTGACCATAAAGGAAAACACCACAGCACAACTCTGTGTGACTCCAGTGTCGCCGTTCAGACGTGGATTTAACGTTTACCCCGTTCCATACACGGAGGGAAGCACGCGGGAGCCCAGCTCAGGGTGCTGCAGCAGCAAGGCTCTCCCAGCACATGACACAACCTCTGCTCCCACCAGGAGCCATCGCCCATTCAAAAACCTCACTGGTCTTACTGGAAGTTTTCTTTGACCAAACACTGCCCGATCGCATCGCAGACCCTGTTCCAGTCTAGCCTGTATGAACCCTCGAAGTCAAGAAACCTCCAACAACACGAAGACGAGACGGGGAGGACAGCTCGGGGGGGGAAGAGGAAGGAATGGGGGGCAAGTTATTTTTCCAAAAGGAAGGGCCCAGCCGGCCGGACACCCCGGCCCGGCCGGGACAGACACGGCGCACATACTGTGCATCCCCACGTAAACTTTCCCGCGGCAGAGGCGATGCCACGCCGCACCACCGGGCGCGTCCGTCACCCCCGCGGTGCGCGGAGCGGAGGGGAGCTGACCCCGGCCGCCGCCGCAGGGGGTCACGCGTGGGCGAGCATCCCGCGGGGGTGCCCGGGGCGGGTGTCGCGGGTGGGCGCCCCGCGGGGCGGAGGGAGGGTCGGGGCCACAGGGCCGCCGTTACCTGGGGTGGCGGTGCTGCGGGAGCGCGGCGGGGAAGCCCCAGCCACCGCCGCCGCCGCTGCTGCTGGTGCTGCTGCTGTCCGCGGTGGCCACCTGGGCGCGGGAGCCGCCGCCGGTGCTGGTGCCGGTGCCGCCGAGCTGGATGCCGCCGCTTTTCCGGTGCCTGCCGGTGCCGCTGCGGCAGCGGCCGCCCCTGCTCCAGCCGCGCAGGAGGCCGGCCTGGGACGCCGGCAAACTCTTCCTCGCCGACGAGGAACCGGGGACGCTGCCCGCCTCCTGCCTGCCGCCGGTGCCGTGTCTCATGGTGCGCGGGGCCGCCGCATGCCGCGCTGCCGCCGCCCCGGGCGCCGCGGGACCCACGCGCGCCGGGGCCAGGGGCTCCGCCGGCACCGGGAGGCCGCCGGGAACCCGGGCTGCTGGGGGGGGGGGCGGAGGCCGGGGGGCGGGGGGGCTGCTGGCTGGGGCTCCCGCTGGGGCATTAAGTTGGACGCGCGGCCGGGAGAGGCAGGGCGAGGGCGGGGGCTGCGGGGCCGATAGTTGTCCGCGAAGTTGGAGCCCGGGGGGCGAGGCGGGGGCATCCTCTCCGCCGGCCCTTCATCGCCTCCCGCCGCCGCCTCCCCTCGCCTGCCCCCGCCGCCGGGCCACCGCCCCGCGCCCTCAGCCGGCGGCGCTGCGGGGGCGCGCCCCGCGTCCCGCGCCCATGGGCGCAGCCGCGGCCCCGGCGGCAGCGATCGCCGGCGCCGGCTCCCTTCGCCGCTCGCTCGCCTTCTCCGGCAGGGAGCGGGGGGGTGGGGGTGGATGGGGGGGAGACCAAACCCGAGGCTGGTGCTCAAAATGGGTCAGGGAGGGGGAAAGGGACCCCGGCGTTCGGCGCCCCCCTCCCCGCGGTGGGCTCCGGGAGGGTCGGGCTGTGGCGGTGGGTAGCGAGAGGGCTGCGGAGGAGCTCTCCCGCCCCGGCTCCCTGTGCACAAGTGCAGGGAATGTTCCACTGACCTACATATTTTTCCAAACATACGTGACCTTTTTTTTTCCTCTCTCTCTCGTTCTGTGGGAGGAGACAGGCGAGGATCCAAGAAAAGGAGAAGCTGGAAAGAGAACGAAAGGGGAAGCAGGGAAAAAAATAAAAACCTCAACCAAAAAGGCAGCCCCGCATCAAGGATGGTTCCACACCGCCGCCGCGAGCAAACCCCGGCGTGCCCACTTTTATGTATGTCTGCAGCGACATCCCCGTGCTGCACCGGCGGCCGCTCCGGTACCTGAGCCCGGGGAGCCCCCGCGGAGCCGCCGGCCCCGCCGGGCAGGGCAAGCGTTCAGGTGCCTGGCCGCCGGCTCCCGGGGCGATCCGGCGGGACCCCGGCGCGGCTCCGCTCGGCGGGCTGGGCACGGTCCCCCTGCTCGGCCCCGGCCCGGGGTTGACCCTGCGCCCTCTCCGCGCCCGCTGCCCCGGCGGCGGGAGCCGGGACGGAGCGGGGCACCGCACCGCGCTGCCCTGGGGCAGGTTCCCGGCCTCGCCGGGCACAGGCAGCAGTTCCCGATCTGGTTATGCAACGCCGCACAGGCAATTGGAGCAAAACCTTGACAGAGAGCGCTATTTTTTTTTTTTCTTGTTTCAAAGTAGGTCATTCTTTTTATTCTCTAATTTGCCTTTTTTTTTCTTTTTTTTTTTTTTTTTACCCCTTAATAATGCTCCTGCAAAGTGGCCAGTTAGAGAAAAGGCGGTGTGCTGGAGCCGGGGAGAAGCTGGTGATCGGAGCCTTGCTCTCGCCTCGACGGGCACTCCTGCCGGCTGCTGGCGGCTGTTCCAGCGGGGTCCGGCGTTGCTCTCCCTCCCCAAGGAGGGCAGCTAAGGCCGAGGAGCGGGGCCACGACTCGGGCTCTGCCCGCTGCTCTCCCCGCGCCTCCCGCCGGC
Source organism: Myiotriccus ornatus (assembly GCA_036023395.1). NCBI lineage: Eukaryota > Metazoa > Chordata > Aves > Passeriformes > Tyrannidae > Myiotriccus > Myiotriccus ornatus. The sequence goes on along the minus strand of JAYRBT010000001.1, from coordinate 87,214,269 downwards.
GGAAGCCCCGGACTGCTCACCAGGACCCCGCCGGCTATTGCCCCCTGCCTTCTGTCGCCCTCGCACCGCTTCTGCACCCGAGGCTTGCTGGGGCTGCTGGCAGGCACCTCTTCCACCCGCAGAAGGGGTCTCCCCCCGAGATACAGTATTTGTTTTCAGAACAGTTGTGGTTTTTTTGCTCAGAGGAGGGATTTGTTGCAGTAGCTGGTGCAAGCTCTATCCCCACCAAAAGGCCTGACTGACAGCCATACTTGTGCCAGCAAAATTTGTGTGGTGGGCCAGGGGCTGTTTCCCCATCTCCCCCGGTGCATACTGCCTCTTTTTTTAAAAGACACGTTAATCCTCACGAAATACACACCAGCAGAGAGGTTTACCCACACCGGGAGTGCGTGTATGGGCGCAGTGTGTGGACTGATGGTTGCTCCAGCCTACCTGGCTCCAGCGAGGAGCTGTGCTGCTTCTTCCACTACCCCCACCACCCAGCTCGCCCAGTTACCCCGCTGTGATGTCCAGCGCCCCCATACACCACATCTCGACAGGTTTTTGATCGTATTCAATCTCCAATGCAAATATTAATAGCTACAAAGTTATGGAAAAATGTTGCGCTCCTTTGCTGAGTTCTTTTACACCCTACTTTATACAACAGGCATGACTAATGTAGAAAGGGTAAAGTTGTTTACTTTCAACCAAGATTAAATACAAAACTTTGAAAAGCTCCTCCCTTCCTTTGGATGAAACCCAGCATTTTTTCCCATTTGGAAATTGTCAAACAGTGGTTAAACAATCCTTTGGCAAACAAGTAGTGCCTGAGGGAATAAAGCATCAGATACATGGGGAATGGAATAAAAGACATTTCTGTTCCTGAGGTACTTTTCTTGTATACAATGAAGTATAACATAAAATCTTCAAGCCTTGTAAGGTTAGAGAAAAGGAACTCCCCATGATTATATACACTGCATGATTTGATATTCCAGTCCTTTTGAAAGCCTACCAAAATCCTGCCCTGAATCCAACCCTGGGCTTTCAGAAGCTGGGAAACCAAGTACCTGAAGAAAATACTGCATTGAGAAAGGCAATCAGAGAGACACAGGGGTGCATTTACAAAATTACATCTCTACCGTGTTTTAACATTTTCCCTGTGAATTTCAAAGGACTCCATTGCACAAGTGAACAAGTGAGACTGGTTGAGGTTTGTTTCTTAATTCATTCCCTAGGTTACTGCTGTAAACTTTAATTAGGCTAACAAAGAGCAGAGCGACTGAGGGTGAGGCAGGCTTTATCCGGCCCATACCTGAATCCCGTTGTGAAATGCCAGCCATTCAAAACACACAGCCTTTCTCTCAGTCCAGTGACACATGGAAAATTACCAAATACTGTCAATACTGAGTTTGGTTTGGAAATTAACCAAAGGGTTATGCTAGATGCTACATGTAAGAACACTAGGCAAGGAGCCCAGTGTTCAATTTTAAAGAATTAAATCTTTTTAAAATAATGAAATATTAGTATGCAAGTTTTCAGACACCAAGAGCCTGTGATCCAAAGCCACAATCCCTTTTGTTTCAACTAGAATAGCCTGGCCAGCCTTCATGGCCCAGAAGTGATGCAGCAGTGCTTTCAATAGGCCATGAACCACAGGCTAGGTGTCTCCCAGGGTGGAGGACCAAGGGGAGGAGTGGGACAGGACAGTGGCTCCCCAGGGACCCTACTGCTCTCTTGTGGCAAGACCATGGGAGGGATATGGGGTTGAGAGTGAGTTCAATCCAGACATACGGCATGTAACTCTGCTGGTTTGCTTTCTCTTGCTTCCAGGGATTTATATTATGAGGTGCCACCACTGCCACAAGATGTAACCCTTGGCCAAGGAGCTACCTTGGATGTCCTTTAGCTTCAGAGCCAGACCCTTGCTCCCAGAGCCTGGCCACTACAACCTGGAAGCATAGGCCTTCCAAGTACCTAAAAAGGGCATACAACAGGAGAGCTGGAGAGGGACTTTTTACAAGGGCATGTAGTGATAGGACAAGGGGTAATGACTTTAAACTAAAAGAGAGTAGGTTTAGATTAGATAGTATGTGAAATTGTTTACTGTGAGGGTGGTAAGGGACTGGAACAGGTTGCCCAGAGAAGTTGTGGGTTACCCATCCCTGGAAGTGTACAAGGCAGGTTGGATTGGGCTTTGATCAACTAGTCTAGTGGAAGGTGTCCCTGCCCATGGCAGAGGGGCTGGAGCTAGATGGTCTTTCAGGTCCTTCCCAACCCAAAACATTTTGTGATGATTTTATGACTACATGTGCTATACAAATGCTTTCAACATTTAGCAGACACCGATACATGTTGTAGGGAAATAAGATGCCATTTGCAGCCCCTAATTTAAATGTGAACCCTGCATTTGGATTAGCATCTGTGTCGAAGTAAAAAGGATTCCCCCAAATAGTCATCCTCTAATCAACATAAATGGCAACAGTGGCAAAAGTCAGGGATGGATCTGTGGAAGAGATGAGCATGATGGAAAAAAATCAAGGACCCTCAAAGGGCCAATCAAATGGTGCTAAATATGAAACTATTTAGTTTTCAAGAAAGTAAGAAGGAGACAGGAATTACTTTGATTAATATTAATTGAGGGGCAGGACAGACCTTGTGCCACTTGTTTTCCTACCTTCCATGTTCAAAGCGAGAACAACAGAGACAAATAGATGACAAATGTAGTTGCACGTTAGTTGCAGGAGTCACGCCAACTGTGTCTGCTGGCTGGGGCAGGCGGACGTAGGAGAACAAGGACAGATGTGGGGATATCCTTCTTTGGGTAACACTTTTGTAACCAATTTTGTCAGAAATTTCTACAGAGAGGAGCGGTCTTCTGGGGATCAGCATTATTTTTCATTCTGTGGCTTGCAGTTTCCTGAGGGAGGGAGAGGTAGTGCATACTTTTCAACCAGCAGCACAGCCTCCAAATCAGGGGAAGGCAGAGAGATGCCACAATGAAAGGGGCTTCAGATGCATTCTACTGGTGCTGCCCCAAGCACTGGAGTAGGATGGCTTAGGGTCTTCAGGATCTCATCACCTAGAGAACATAACTCCTTGGTTTTCTGCATGTTTATTACAAGAGAAGAGCCAATTTGCTGATTTGAACTTGCTTTAGTCTGATCTGGTTTGAAGAAAAAAAAATTCCATTGCCAGGGTTTTCATGGAAGCACTTAGCCAGGCATACAACCTACCTGAGGGCTTGACTTTCCCAGCTTATTCAAAAAAGTGTTTGTAGGTTTCCTTTAAGTGGTTAATGCACAGAGTGGGGAGGAAGAAGGCATGGGTTGAAAAATTAGTTTCCAAACATTGAATAGACTTAATGTCTGGAAGGGCTGAAATTGCTGCTGGGTGCCCAGAAAGCCCTAAAGCTTGCTGCCTTGCAATCTTGTGGCTGAGGATTTACAGCTTTTCTGGGAAGTAAAACTTCTGCAGCATGAGCTGTACGTGTGCACTCAATTGCCATGGAGCGTACTGTATGTGTGTGTGTCAGTGTGGCCAGCCAAAGCTCAAGGCTGTGGAAATAATTCCTTCTCATATGGGAAAGAGATGATCCACTTATCCTCTGGCTGACAGTGGTCTTTGTGCCAGTGTGCCTCTTGACTCACACAAGACCTTTCGTTCACTCGCAGCAGGATGGAAATACATCTCATGGCAAAATCCAGTTTCACTGGGACTGTGCTGCTTAATAGGAGTAAGGAACTGTGGCGTGTCTGTACGTGGGAAAAGGCTCTGGTCTGAAATCAGGCTGATAGAGCTTGTTCAGATTTGAGAGCTGTTCAAGGAAATGAAGCTCAAACCCAAACCCAGAAGCAAGGAATCTGCTATTTTTTCTCTGGAAGTCCCAGTGAAACGGAAGATAATAAGGGGTTGTAGTGCCACAACTGAATTAAGAACAGCTGGGAGAAGTCTGAATGCAAATGTGGCATCTTTGTCTCTACCTTTACTGAGAAAAAAGTCTACTACTAATTGTTATTACATTTTATATTTTACGTTACTATTGCACTGTGGTAATACTTTTTTGGCATATATCCCTATGCTACATATCCCTATGGATCTGTACAAATATTTTAAATCCTGGCAGGTTTCACAGAGACCTTCTACATCTTCCAGAAGCTCTTGATGAGCAGCAGGAAGGTGTAGTGAACCATTGCCTCTCTCCTTACAAGAGACAGCGTGACCCCCTCTCCACTGACTTCAGCAGGAGACGGATTAGGCCTGGAGTTCGTCATCACTGCCAGGATTACATAGTTTTCCAAATTCTTTACTGGTTGCTCTCCCTTCTTGCTCACATCTTTGTAGTTACACTACTCACCACCACACACTTACTCTTTCAAATTCTTCTCATCTTGCTTTGATTCTGTGCAACATTCTACTCTTGCACCTGCCTTAAGCTCATGATGCCATTATTGCTCATAACACTTGCTAATAGAAATATGGAGAATTTAAATGTGAAAATTAAGTAAATAACAAAAGATATTAAAAAAAATATCTTCAGACTCACTCAGGGGTACATGAATCTGTCCACACGTATTCAGCTCTGCTATGTATAATTTCCAAAGCAATAAGCAACTATAAATATCAAGACAATGTGGAAGTCTGAATTTATCTGCTGTTATCAGATTCATCTCTTCACAGTGTTTTTCAATCTTTTTAATACTGCAGCAGTCCATAGGCACTAGATGTCAATGAGGCCCTAGGAGTGTTCTGCCATGTGCTCATCCCTGTCCAAACAGGCACTAAATTCCTGGTAACAATAAAAAATCCACTACTAAGTTAAATAATGCATTTAAAAACATTTTACCTCGCTGTTTTAAACTCTTAGTTTGAGCACAGTCGTACAGTTAAAAAAAAAGTTCATAACACTTTTTTTGCTTTGAGCTAGATTATTTCTTTGCTGTGTTGTCAATGAAAATGGGCTACTTCATGTACTGCTGTCCTTTTGTGTCTGTCAGCTCTTTGCCCTGATACCGATGCAAACGTGGTTCTGATTTCATTGTTAATGCCCTGGGAGAGCATCGAATAAAAACAAAACCCTTGAAAACAATTTCACTAATGCTAAATCAGGTGAGGTGTTCTGTTGCTTTTGCAAAGTCAGAGCTTTGGCTATAAGAACTTTGAAGAGGCATTTGGCTTCTGTCACTAGGGCAGGCTGTACATAGATGCAACTGCTAGCAAAGGCTGTGATATTCCACTTGCACAGAGCATTGCAGGACGGAAGAAAGCAGAGGAAGAGAAAGGGTTAAAAAGGCAAATGTTGACTCAAAGAAAGGAGAGATAAAGGAGAAAGTGGAAGAACTGTAAATGAGCCAAAGAGGATGGAGAAAAATTCTTCAGCAACTGTAATTAGGTTAGATTTCAGAAGTAATTGCAGTGTTCTGGCATCAGCAGATATTGTAGGCAATATTTGCCCTCAGCTCTGTTTGCAGAGAAGGAGAGTTGTTTCACCCTGCAGGGCCTCATCTTGACGTGGGGGTACTGACTGCACACAGACATGAGCCCAGACAGGCAGCTGATGTTCTCCCTTTACATGCCACTGGAATAGGCCAGGTTTGCAGGGAGTGGAAGTGGTGGGTGCACAGACAGATACACAATCGTGTGTGTGGATGCAAACACACACAGCTTAAGTGCAAGAATATGTATTTAATGGAGCTGATGGTGCAAATTGTGTTAGCAATTTAATATTGAGTAAAAGGTGTTTAATCAGCAATGTCAGCTGATGCTGCCACCTCTGCAGCCACAGGTTGGAGCAGTAACAGGGATGCAGGAACTGCAGGAAATGCATTGCCCTCTGCTTCCTTTAAGGTGTACTTCTCCTGCATAAAACCGGATTATATAGGCTTTCTGCAGTGAAAATAGATTTCACCTTTAAGTCTTCTGCAGACGTTTTACATTAGCAGTTCATGCACCATCAGAAAATCAATTACCACTGGTATTACATGCAGATGAACAGTGCAGAGTAATGGAGAATTCATTTTACACAATGCTTTTAATAAAATGCTAAATAGAGCAAAATATTTCCCAAAAAGCTATTCATAGGTTCTGTGTGGGAATTATGTCTCCAAGGGGAAGTTTGCACCTTTGTGATTTGGGTGAGGAGTAAGTCTCAGCCTTCTTAATGCTAACAATGGTCAAGCATATTTTCTGCCAGGCTGGATTGAAGACGACAGCAGTCCATCATCTGTAGTGCAATGGCTGTCACTTCACGTGGAAAAACACTTTTTCTTTTAAAAATAGGAGTTTGACAGGCTGTGTTGTTGTAGTGCCAGTTGTGCAAGACCTTAAAATAACTGAATTACTCCTTCATTCTTGACACTCTTATCATCTTTTCCTGTTCTTGATGCCAGTACAGCTTGTGGATTGGATTTGCAGCATGTATTTCAGTAAATGATTTACTTCAGCACCTCTTTGCAGACAGACATATCTGCAATAACAGTTCCATTGATACCTGAGTTTAGGGATGTATCTGGGGCAAAGGAAGGGACTCAGGTGGTTTTATTAAGAAGCAATTATGAAACTTAGAACAGAAATGCAAGGCCAGACCAAAGTATGCTGCCTCTAACTATGGCCAGAAAGAGAAGTCTGAGGAAGTGAATAGCACAAGCATGCACTTCCCTGGAGTGCTTTCTCAGCCGTCGGTAGCTTATGCTCAGCAGCTCCCCGTATGGCCATGTAACCATCATAGGCAACATCTTCCCACAGGGAACCCCACAGCTTAACTATACACTTTATGAAAAGCCATCTGCTTTTGCTCATTTTGAACCTGCTGGCATTATTTGGTATCTTTTCATGTTTGTATTGGAAGGGAAGGATTACAATCAGTTTGTCTCCACCCTCTTTATGCTATTTGTGATCTTATAGATATATGCCATACTCCCTCTCAGTCATTGCTTTTCCAAGTTAAAGATATCTAGTACGGAAACTGCTCCATGGTGTTGATCATCCCTGTGGCTCTTCTCTAAATGTTTTCCACTATATTTTCCTTAAGATGAGGAACAGGACTACATGCAGTATTTAACAAGCAATCCAAGTGCACACACATTAAATCTGTATAGGTGCATGATGGTGTTCTTGATTTCTTTCCCTAATAATTGATGACACGTGCGGTGGCTCTTTTGTCTTTAAGACCTTCTGAGATGCATAGTACAGTTCAGTTACACGAGCTCAAGAACAGTTCTTTCCATTTACCTTTTTTGTTTTAATAACTCTGCTGAATCCAACCCAAAATAAGAGAAATTTGTCCTAATTTATGTACAGCTTTAGCTCTATTGAAGGAAAAGAATGGATAGAATATTGCTAAAAAGAAAATGTATACTTATTCACTATAACTTCCAAGAGTTCTGGAGGGGCTATATTTGTGTACACAAAAACCAGCCATGCTTGGGGGGGGCGGAGGATTATCAACCAGAGAAAACTTGAACTGGAAAAGGTAATGTTTCAAAATGTTCTAAACTTGTAAAAATAAAAGTATAACGGGATAGAATTGAATAATACAAAGGGACCCTCTTGACAATTTCCCTGCAATAGAATGTACTCCCTTCTTTTAAATATTTTTGTTAGAGCTAAACCCAATGAAACCATGAAAACAACTGAAATAGATGAATCCTTCTGCCACTTGCTATTGCAATCTATTACTTGCAGGAAGGAAGCCAGTTTATTTAAAAATATCCTCCTTGCCCTTAAATATGTAGCCAGATGTTTGCCTTACTTGAAAGCTGTTGTAAATATCATAATTACCCAGTTCCTTTTTCATTTCACAATCTTTACTACCTATGTTACTATAAGTCTTAAAATTTCATCTAGTCTCTGCTGGTGCTACTAAGTCAGACTGATATGGCACTACAGAAAACCAGCAGTGATGACCCAAGTTTCAGTCCATTGTTTTCTCCTTCCAGGGTAACCGGTACCTATTTTCCACTTTGTTGCACCAAGCAAACCACCAAAACCACCAAAGCCCCCAGCTGATGGCCACCCTCAGGTTTTCCACTTCCTCCTGCAGCGCTGCCCTGTTCCTCCTGCTACCCCCTGGAATTAGTCAAGCCAAGTGTCACTGGGTACAAATATTGAACCCATGACTTAAAATGACTTTTCAAAGTTGTGCCTAAGTATCTCCAGCTCTTTATGAGAGTGAGTGAAATGGTCTAAAAGCTTCATTTCAATTAAAATAAGCTCTGCTCTAGGTCTTCTTGCAACAATCAGCAGTGGCATTCAGCTTTCAAAAGCTGATGTTAATGCAGTATTGGCAGGAGTGTGCTGGCCTGTTCCCTACTTCTGAGAAGAGCAAACAGCTCTGGTCTGCATCACACAAACAGACCTTCATATTTTCAAAACCTTTGATCTGCAAATTTCCTACCCTTACTAGTCTAGCTTGGCTTATATACTTGGAAGTCTTCCACAGAGATACAGACATTTCTTTGGGGCATGATGAGCTTTTGACTTTTGCCTTTCTTTGATTATTTTTTTTCAGAAAGATAGAGAGCAAAGATCTTTTCTGTGAGCACGCCTGCCCCAGGCAGCCACTATTCACAGTGGAAGCTGAGTAACAGTTTGCTATTCAAACAGAAATCTGAGTGTGTTGTACAATTCCAACAATATGAGAATGACATGGAAAGATGGCATGGAGCCACTCATTTCTGCCTGGCAAAGAAGGAGACTTTTGGAAAGGCAGGTAGAGAGAAGGGTATTGACAGTATATTGGCGAGGCATGAAGTGAAGGTGAAGAAGACATTGGCAAACATGGGGGCATTGAGAAAAGGAAAGGACAAGAATCTGGGATGAGATGCGCAGAGGTCTGGTGAGAGGTATGGACGAAGACTTGCAGGTACAACCTGGTGATGTGAGCACTTTGCCAGGACCCTGGAGACTTTAGTGTAAAAGTGTGAAGTTCAGTGAGCTGCCTTATTGCCTCTGGAAAGTCGCTTCACCTTCCCACCTCTCAGATTCTCCCCCCATCTCTTCCTGACCATTAGATCAGCATCAACATCAACGAACAGTTGTCAAGAGAAGGGGAACAGAAATATAAATTGTGCTGTAACTTAAAGGTGGGCACATGGGGCCTGATCAAAAGATGACATGATTCTTTGTGGTTTAGGGGAAGGGAACGAGACAACATTAGCTCCCTTCAGAAGATGAACATTGTCATGTTGTCAGCTCTAAATGCAGAGATATGATGCTGGGGATGAGGTACAGAATGTGCAGCATGCAGCCAGCACGACAAAGTCATTGCCAGGTAGAGATAAATGTGGCACAGCCAAATTACGTAAGGCCTATCTCTCTTGGTCTTTGGCTGCTAAAGAAGGATGTGGCATTTGGAAACCCCTCCTGTGTGATGGGGCAGAGCACAATGAGCTAAACTGATCCTTTAATAGTACTTATGGAGACACACATGCTGGTGCTGAGTTGTGCTTATTTTTTGTTTTAGTAATCAAAATCAGCTAGGCTATGTCCTCATAGATGTACTCAAGTTTGGTTTCAGTTCTCATGTGTGTGATGATATGCCTTATCATGCGGTGCTGGATTAGTTTGTTTACACAAGCTTGGCTGCAGAGGCTGAGTGTCGTATGAACACAGCACAGTGAGGAGGCACTGAAGCCTGAGCCTTCTCCGTTCAAATGGTACCAACTAGCACTCCAATCCCCCCATGCCCATGCTGCACCCATGCCCCCTGGCCAGATGTCGATGCCAGGACTCAAGTTTTAATCAGCATTAGAGACTTTCAGACGGTGACTCCAAAACATCTGGAAATTGCAGGCTGTTTGTGTAGACACAGCCATAGTGTATCTTCTTTCAGAGAGTCAGTATGCAGGATTTAAAAAATCTTCTTAAGTGAGAAAAAAAGACTTATGTGCAACCTCAGGAGCTCACTTGGTTGTGAACTACTAGTCAGGCTTCCTAATGGCAAGGTACAGTCCCTCTCTGTACCAAGAGGAGCTAGTTTAACCTGAGGTCCTAGCTGACGTTACAAAGGAAATACAATGAGCTGTATATATCTTAAAGCACTGAGCTCTCCTGGAGCAATCAGCAATCATTCCTTTCACAGAAGGAAGAGCTGTGGGATGGTGTGGGGGGATCTGAGACTCCTAAAAATACCAAATACATCCAGCATAGACTAATTATTTATAACTCTTTGGTTTTTAAGTGAAATTATGAATGAGTGCAGCTCCCCATTTGATTAATCGAAATTTAGATGTCTACATGTCAGCTGGGTGTCTAAATTTCTGCACTAGGCACTGGAGATCTAAAGACTGTAGTCAGTGGAGCCAGGGGTCATTCAGTTAGGCAAATAATGGAGTTTAACTTCTAACAACATGAATTGTCTTAACTCCATTCCCTATTGACTTAATTTCCATTGACTCTAATGGAACCTTAGACATTTAGCTCACATAGAGATATCTGTATTGCATTCAACTAAATTTAGGCATCCCTATCAGCAGCTAAATCCTTCTCTATAAGGCTTATTAGGTTAGACTCATCTGGGCAGGTGAGTGGCCTTCAGTTCTACATGCATTACTTCAGGGCAAAACTTCTCATATGGTCAAGACTGAACATTGAAGTGACAGGTCTGAAAACAATAAATTGCTTCAGAATATGTTTTATATAGATGAAATGGATTTGAACTTTCATATTCCTGAGAATTAAAATTAAATGTCTGAAATAATACCTGAATGCACCATTCAAAACCAGCCATCTTTAAACAGGGGGGCTGATTGCCACTAACACCTACCATAGAGGCTGAACTAGACCAGAGTAAAGATTCATCCAACCTCACACACAGTTTTCAATGCAGACAATCAGGAGACAGTCCAAAAAAAGAGTGATCCTTTCCCTTCTCTGACATCACAACTGCAGCAATCAACAACCACTTGGACACTTTGTGTACTGGAGAATGCATCCAAACAACTTTTTGTAGTGTCCCTATTGGCTCTCTCCTCCACAAAGTCATTCAAACCCTTTTGGAGTCTGCTCCTGTCTTGGAACCCCTCAACATGCACTTCTTCAGAACAAAAATTCAGGACCTACTGTTGTGGCAGTAAGCTCCACAATTTAAGTATGCTCTGTGTGAAATCGGCATTCCTCTGGTTTTCTTCAGATATGTTTCTCAGATATGTTTCTCAGTTATGTTTCTCAGATATGTTTCTTCAGATGTGTTTCTCAGTGCCCCGTTGTTCTTGCATCAGGTGAAATAGTGAACTGCCTTTCCCCACTTGCCTTCTCCATCACTTTTCAGATTTTACAGATGTCTGTTGTGGTCGGCCTCTACCAGAACAAATGTTGTTTAGAATAGCTGCAAATGTTTGAAGAGACACCAGTTTGTATGATAATCAGTTCTAGGAACATAAGCAAGAGCTTACTGTAGAAAGATACCCCTAATGAATATAAAATATCTAGGGAAACAAAAAATCACCTTCAGAAATCTAATACTGGATTTTCCCCCAACAGAGTCCTTTGACTCGATCAGACATTTTTAGTACATGATTTGTTGGTTCCTGTGAAACAAGACAGAAGTTGACTGGAGTCTGTTTCTCCATTTGTTTTAGTTCTCACAAGACATTCGAGGTATGAAATCCTTACCCTTTCTCAAAGCCCCCTCAAGCTTAATGTGTTACTGGTGCTATCTTTTGTTTTCATTTCTAAGGACAAAGAAATGGGAAATATTTGTAAACGCCTATTGCAAACCACTAGTTTAGGTAAAGTTTTTATGTAGTTTAACTTAAAGCCCTAACAAGTTTCAGTCACCACAGCATATCATATTGTAACACCAAGTTTTAATACAGCCATAATAAAATGCAGAACCCTAATTCTCAGTAACTTGCAATTCTAGAGGGTATACATGTCTTGGTTCAGGTGCTGAGGAAGGTCTACTTATTTTAGGTCATTTTGGTAGGTAAATGTGCTATTCATTGATAAAATAAGGATAAGATAGGCTATTTCCATTGTTTTACTATTCACACACAGGGAGCCCCTGGTGGTCTAGTGGTTAAGGATGCGGCGCTGTCACCACCGAGGCCCGGGTTCAATTCCTGGTCAGGGCCACTCCCCGGGCAGATGGAGCTCGTTAGCCCTGTAAGGCAATCCAT
>JAYRBT010000001.1:87128943-87202074 GCA_036023395.1 Myiotriccus ornatus | reverse complement strand
GGCTCAGTTCCGCGCACACTGTAACTCACCTAAAAAATCCAATGCGCAGGCTGGAAGGTGTAAAGACCTTCCTCGGTGCTTCGTTCGGGAAGACTGGCCATTATTTATTTTTACTATTCACACATTACTTAAAGCAAACTGGGGAAATTAATTAGACAAATTTCAGGTGAATTTTACAGTAAATACTTTTAATGCATTTAAAAGATCTACTGAGCAGTACTTACAAGAGATAATTTCAATAGTTAATAGGAATATAGACTGAAAAATTGAGTGCATATTACTGAGAGGAAGACTGGAAAACTGATACATGAGCATGAGAAATTAGTACCAATAAACACAGCTTAAATTACAGACAACTCAGTTTCCTGTAGAACACAGATTCTTCATCATCTCTGAATTAGAGCTTTGGATCTCACATTCTGGGTGCTGGCATAAAAGACATGTGTATCCCACATGGCTCCTGGCTCTGTGAATATGTCCAATCTATCAGTGAATCATGGCTTTTACTGAACCTGTTTTTTTGGGACATGGTATGTTATATGACAAATTTTGAGTGGGATGGGGAAATTAACCATTTTAAAGAAATTAGTTTGCTGAAGTACCTACCTTTCTTAAATTTTGTCAAAGCATGGCCTGGTCTGGAAAAAACTGCTGGTTCAACATCTCCCATATACAGTTAAATTAAAATGCTTAATTGTGCAGAGCATTAGTCAGTGCTGATCTCCTGAGGAAATAGGAACTTTATGAATGATGTCTGCCTCCCACTGTGAGGAGTAAAATTACACTGTTTAAAGAATATATGTGTTAAGCACCTAAGGCTGTTTAGAGAAGTCTGAGATCCTGTAATATTGTGAAAAAGAATTTTATGAAGCAAGTTATTTAGTTTGGAAGGTAAGAACAAGAAATTGTGAAAGAAGAAATTGTGAAATAAAATGGGGCAAACAATTTTTTATTTGCTGATAAGCAATTTGCTAATTAAGAAAAGCGATTGTGTTGAGCTATGCTGATGAAAAAAACCTGAGAATAAGAGAATAGCTGTCTATTGGAGGGAAAAAAATTAAAGCACATTTTCAGGGGTACTATGTGCATCTCAAAAGCATGCTGATGAATGTCAGACCATGAACAACTCCAAACCATGTGAAGTGGGCTGCCAAGTTAGATACTGGGAATAAACCCATGATCTGCAAACACAGAAATACAAGTTTTGATTAGACTAAGATGAGAGTACTTTGGGCTCAAGCAGATGACCTAAGCATGCTCCTGTACACTGCTTTATGGGCAGAGCGACTCTGCCTGCTCTGGGGACTGCAGTCAACAGGCATCTCTAGTCAGAAAGGCAGGGAGCCACTCTTGTAGAACCCTGAGCCAAGGTGTGGGTGCGTCCCTCCTGCCCCCAGTGGTGGGGGCTCTGGTGTTCTTAGTGTCAGAGGGAGAGAGGAGCACAAGTACTTTATCCAGACCTGGCTTGTCACAGCTCCAGCTCCTCCTAGGAGGCAGCCTAGTGCACAGGTACCTGCCCAGGAAATAACCTGCTTTTGAGCCACAACAGAACAAAGACAGAAGACAGTAAATACAGGTTTCAGAATCATGCTAGTCTTTGGTTTTGGTCTATCTTTTGTTAATAGACCTGCCAGCCTGCGGTCCTGATAGTGCTTATTGAACATTGCAGGTCTAATTTCTTTCCTGGGTCCATCCTTGAGCAGAGCATCACTGATGGCAGCACTGTTGATATTTTCAGTGACAGAGATCCACGTGCCTGTTATAAAACCTTGGGACAATCCAAACTTGGCCATTTGGAAATGTTGGGGTTTTTTTTTACTAGGAGAAAGAGAGGAAGAGGTTTCACTGTTTTGTTTTGAATGTCCAAGTGACACTACTGGGGACAACATGACATCTCAAGAGAAAAGAAATTGTAAAATCCACATTTATAATCCCACTTTAAGCCCACTGTCAACACTGTCCAGGTAATGTCTGTATCAATAGGGATCAAGCAAGACAACTGTACAAACACACCTGTGCCCTCTATCAATTCCCGCTTTCACCTGTAAGTCAGGAAAAGTGAAAAAACACCAGTTAAGAAATCCCTACTTGTGTAAACATCACATGTAAATATTTTATCAGTTTGTTTTGTTTTACTTTTGGAGCACAATTAGAAGAAGTAAGGGCAGTTGAAGAAGGACGGAGAGAGAGGGAGAATGTACCTGCAGTTTCCAAAAGAAGTATCAAGAACTTTTCCATAAGGCAGTTTAAAGCAATAAATGCCTTGGCAAATCTGTAATGTGATTTTCCAATTGGTGTGCAAAATGTCATCCAAGTTTAAATCTGTAATATTGCTTTAATCTCCAAAAATGAAATAATAATGTTTGTCTTTACTATGTTTGATCCAATCTTGCACTCCTTTCCAGACTAAGTTCCTACTGATTTTAGCAATCTGGGCCCAGTAACACACATTAGACTTATCAATTTATTTACAGCTCAGATCTGTCATTGCCATTAGGTATCTAGGATACACATTTTGTGCACATACAGCGCATAGAGAACATGCACTTGTAGACATACTTTCATTGGCTATGATAATGTAAGGATCATTATCCTACCTAAAGAAATGCGTTTGAATTGCATACGTCTAAAGCTACCCTTTAAACACCAGATAAATACCTTCCAAAAATAGCATCACTCATTTTTCACAGCAGGTGTCATTCATCAGGTATGAGGCTGCATCTAAACGTGTTAGTAATAACAATTCAGTTCGGTATGTGACTCCAGCTCATTACCAGCAGCCTCAGGCACTGAAGGCTAGCGAAGTCACTAGAGCAGCACAGAAATACTTAATCCTATAGCAAATATTTAGTCCTATGACATGAATATTACACAAATATTGATCCTGTAAGTTAAAAAGACTCAGAAGAACCTGGCTTTTCTCCTTCAGTGCTCTGACCTGTCTCGCAATTTACTCGACTCCATGGTACTGTTTGCACAGCTGGACCAGCTGCCCACCATACCTAATCTGAAAGGGGGTGGTGGGCACAGCAAAGGGGGAGCTGAGGGAGCAGATCCTGCCCCTCCATAGGCAGAACCAGTGGTTCCGGGAGCTGTGACTGCAGCTCTGCCTGTGAAGAAAGAGAATTGTAGATATAGGACAGCCCAGTCCCCCACACTACTCCTGTCCCTCCTGTGGGATCTGCTCTCAGGTGGCAGCACCAAAGTGATTTTTTTGAGGGTGGGGATGATGGTCTGTCGCTGCCTGTCATGCTGCATTGCCATGAAGCCCACGGTGGTGTTGTGGTTGCTGGCACCCAATTGCTTGGTGTCCCCTAATTGCCACGCCACCATGCTGGCAGAGGATCCCTGCCAAAAGCCATTTTTGGCATCCCCTCCCCCTCATGGGTACTGCCACCACAACTAGCAGAACTGCCAATGAGAAGTGCCACTGTGTGAAGGCTAATTAGGAGTCTGCAGGGAATCTTGTTGCATGTTTCTGCTTAATTTGTAATATTCACACTAGGCCTGACAGAAAGCCACTGAGGGGACAGGAGCATTTCCAGTGACTTTAAATGGGCTGCTTGCCCTGGGACACTGATAATGACAGCCTGGTTTGCACAGGCAGCGAAAAGGCTCTCCTCAGGCCCCACCAGACACCAGAGCCTGCTGACCTTAATTAAATTTCATGGCACACTTGGCTCAGTCCTGCAGTAATTGCTCAGCCTTTACTTATATGCCTTGGCTAAATGGGAATGCCCTCCTAAGCAGCAGTTCACAGGGAGCACAAAGTACAATGAGACCCTTCTGCAGTACCCTGTGCCTTTTTTCAGTGCGACATGTTTATTACTACTCACTGTTGTTACAGAAATGTTTCCAAACCCTGCTTACATCCTGAGTGCTTGTGGTGCTGCACAACACAAACAGCAGGAGTCTATGTCCCAGGACCTTCCCACCCAGACACTTGATGGTTTTAGTTTGAAACCTCAGTTAAAGAAACACAAAGCAAACTGAGGTCTCCTCAGGTGACAAACCTGGGGCATCAACAGTCACCTGGAGGTGGCACATGAGGAAGGGGTCCAACCCCTTCCTGGTCTCTGCCTCCCCAGGGTTGAAGGACAGCTTTGCTGCTTGCCTTTGCCGAGAGGATGGGAGGGTCTTTTGCACTAAAAGTCACAAAGCACATGGTGGAATTACTGTCCCTGATACGTCCTACCACCTGACCTCTCCAGCTGGGAAGTGTGGAGAGGGCCAGGGCTGGATCCCTGTCTGGCAGGTGGAAATGGACACTCGCTGAGGCTATGCAGTGATCCCAAAGAAGCCTGTGGCCACACTCATCCTTATGGACCACAAACCTAGAGAAGAAACTTTCTCAGTAACTCATGAGGTTTCATCCTCCCCCAGGGTCCTGGAAATAAAAGCAAGATCACACCAGCTCTCCTGACATTTTTTTTTTTAAGTCTTCTGGAAACAGAGATAAATTCCCCAACAACCCTTGGGGAGACAGAAAAGGAGTGCTCAGGCTTTAATCATCTCCTTGAGGGGGAAAAATGTAGAGAAATGGGCAAAAAAGTGTGTGCAATGCTGAAGACACAAGAGGAGGATGAGAAGAGAGAGAGACTGTGGTGAGGAAAGAACAAGGAGAGGTGAAGAGTGGAAGGGATGGAAAGCAGAGAACAAAGGGGAGAAGCCCTGAGCATTTGAAAAAGCAGGTAAATGAGGGAGCTGAAATGGGAAAGTGAAGAGGAGCACTAACTTAAGAGAACATATAACAAAGGGAAGAAAAAGAAAATCTTAGCAATGTATTAAATAGGAAAGAAATAGGGAACAAGGAGCTAAAGAAAGCCACAATCAGAAAGAGAAGACTTCCTTGCCAAGAAAGAGAGGTGAGAGCAGGCTGATTCTAAGAGGGGAAAGTACTGAAATCTGAAGAAATATATTGCAGGCTTGACACACAAAAGCAGAGACATAAACTGTGATAGCAAAAGAAAATAAGGGCGAAAAAGATAGCAGGGGGAACAAAAGGCAACAGGGCATGTAACACGGTTTTAAAATATTACTAAAAGTAGAAGTTGGATTTAAAAAAAAATATTGCTGAGCTCATTTCTCTCTTTAGAACTGTAGAGTATGAAATGAAACATATGTACAGTCTGGCATTGCTGTTCAAATCCGCTTTTAATGGGTACAGATAATAAAGCTGGTGACCATTTGAGAGCAAATGCCATTACAAGTGATGACCTGTAATCCACTGTAAACTCTTACCCTCTGCTTACACAAACAGACCTGGGTGCTTGAAATAATAAGAGACTTTTATTTTCTTTTCATGTGGAGGCCATCAGTCTTCTGGCCAAATTTCACTTCTCAAATGACAAGTGGGTTAAAATGCTGAGCTGCAGGGTCTGTCTAAAAAGAAAATAGTTTTATTTCATATCTCCACTATTAGGAGATATAGTAATCTATTCTGTTTACCACGATTGTGTAGAATGTGGAGGATTACTGAACAATTTGGCAGAGGGTGGTTTCTTTTTCAAGTGATAAGGTGGCGTGGAAGAGCTGCTTTTCCCCAGCACAACTTCCAGACAGCTTCCTGGAAGGCTCCTTGCTCATCCGTTGCATGCACAGCACCAGAGCTGTACACCATGCTGTGCAGGGGAATGAACAAGCCAAGCACTTCAAACTACCGAATGTTGTCTTATCTGGCGTGGTCTGAGCACCACGTGTGCAGAAGGTGTGACTCACACACATGCATGCACACACACGTGCACGCACAGATGCACAGACACACACACATACACACATTTACAAGAGATGGGCAAGGGTATGTGATGGGGAAAGTCCTGGTGAGCAGAGATTGCAGAATCTTTTCTCCTGTGGGGGAGAGAGTTCCCAACCCCAAAAGGAAAAGACAAAGCCCTGTTCTAAGCAGTGTCCTTCCCTGTCCTGCAGAAAATGTCCTCGGAAAACAGCTGGGGATGGTTTTGCTGAGTGCTGGAGTGGGCTGTGGGGCTGGAGGTCAGCTGCACAACTCAGCTCTTTAAACTTGTGCTACTGCAAAGAAAATGTAATGTAAAATGTACAATGCCTTAATGCAGGTTGTGTGGGTTTTAATCTCTCCTCCCAAGCTCACGAAACTGCTGCAGCTCCTTATGCAGTAACCAAATGTATGATCACATTGCTTGGCAACATTGTCCTTCCAGAATCAACACTTTTACAGTCGCCTCAGCCTCTTTCCTTCCCTCCTTCTCCCATTCAAAAAACATCACCCACAGTCTGCTTCCCTCTCATCAGAGCAAAAGGCACGCGACCTCTCCAGCCTTTGCCACGTGTGCTGCAGAACAGGTCCCAATTAAAAGTCTAATTTTAATGTTGTTTTAATCATCAGTGCACTTGTGAGTTGATGGCAGGAGACAAGGATGGACAAAAGACAGAGAAACCCACAAGAAAAACTAATGATGAATCATCGTTTGAAGGGTGAGTCACGCCTGAGTGCATGCATATGTCAAGCATGAGACTGGCGTAGCTTCATTTGATTAACCCAAATCTGCTTTGTTTAAGTCTTCTCTTGCAGCTCTGCTTTTAAGGAAACAGTAACACAAAGCGATTGTTTGTACAGTCTATTGCTTATCTATGGGAACATTCTGGTGGATCCCAGCATAGAAGCCATGTCTGGAAGAGACATCCAGTCTCACTTCTAGTCCCAAGACAGGGCCAGTTCCACTCTAATCCCTTTTTAATGGAGGTTTGTATGGTCTGCTCTTTAAATTCACTGGAGGTGAAGTTTCAGACCATCCCCGTCTACCGCTGTAGACTCAGACCTCCCACAGCCATCGCTGGATTTACCATGAGAGTGGCAGCTATCATTTAACAGGGGCAATTTCAGGACCACACACAAAGGTGTGAAAGCAACCATTATGCTTTCATTGGCTGCACACTCTCTCTGGGGCCCCTCACTGGTGACAGGCGGCTCCACAACAAGCAAGGTGTGCATGTGTGCAGCAAGGACCCTGCCAGCTGCCTGACCACTGGTGCTGGTGTGAGGGATGGGGCACACCGGCAGCAGCGCAAGCTTAGGCCAGCATGGAGGGATGGAGAAGCTGAGCTCCGGGCCATCACCTGCCGTGCAGCATCTCCGGCTGCAGTTTGACAAACACATTCACCTCACACGGGTCGGAAGTGATGCTGAGCGAGGAAACGGTGGCACTGCAGCTGCTGGTGGCCCGGCTGCCCAGCGTCCCCAGGGACTGGCTGTCCCCTGCAGGCACGCTTCTGCTCCACACCGCTCGGTCGGGCCGATCCGCTGTTAGCAGCCCTGGTGGTGTGGCCGTCAGCAGTGGGCTGAGCACTCTGCTGCGTCTCTGCGTTTGTGTGACAACGCAGCAGGGCAGCACAATCGCATTTACTCTTGCACTGCTGTCCCATTCAGCTGGCTGCTGGACTGCTGGCATTGCCAAAGCTATGCCAGCATTTTTCTCGAATGCTACCAAGAAAATCACTTAAACCCTATCATACTTGTATCTATGTGTTTCCTTGAGAGTAGGAGGGAAGATCTGCTTCATGACAGCAGAAACTGTGTAGCAGCCTTCCATGGTAGGCATGCAGAGTTTTCTACCAAATAGAATATATTCATTTATTATCTAGAAAAGCATATGTATATTAACAGTTAAGGAAGCCAGGTCTTCTTCTGCACTGATGCAGAAGTATTTCAGGTTTGTAACTCATTTAGAAAGGAATCCAATGCTGATAAAAACACCAAATTTTGCTTGGCAGCCAAGTGGTCTGGAGAATTCCCGATTTCTAGTCAAGTGCTGAGCTGCACAAACAGAGAGATAATACCGTGTAACTCTTGCAAGCATTTAGCCATTGGCAAACAGCTGCCTAGCAATCTCTTTATGAGATTTATTTCCCTCTCATGGTTTTGTCAAGGAAACAGTAGTTGTTGATAACATTCAGAAACACAGAGGTGCTCTTTAATACTCAGGACAGTGAACAAGCCAAAAATCTGCTGTAGAAAATAAGCTTGTGTGAACATTTGACTTTTCTTCTCATTTTACAGATTATATGTACCCAGTGT
This sequence comes from Myiotriccus ornatus, assembly GCA_036023395.1. Classification (NCBI taxonomy): domain Eukaryota; kingdom Metazoa; phylum Chordata; class Aves; order Passeriformes; family Tyrannidae; genus Myiotriccus; species Myiotriccus ornatus. The sequence continues at coordinate 87,194,024 of JAYRBT010000001.1, read as the reverse complement.
TTATAATTCAGGGGATATTTTTTTTGCAAGTAAGATCAGCTCCAGTATCCCTAGAGGTATAGGCTATTCTCTGATCCCTAACCTCAACCCTAGTGGCAGCTTGGGCCTGTGGCTAAAGTCCCCAGCACCATGAATGGCCCAGATTAGAAATGATGTGGACATAGCAATGTTTGATATAGTGCTGTACTCCTTTGGCATGCCTTTTTCAGCCCCAGTGCCCTAGAGCTGTAGGCTGTGTAGTCCTCTGAACCCTAACACTAACCCTAACTGTAGTGGCAGCTTGGGTTCTGAGTCTGAGGTGCTCAGCACAATAAGTGGCTCAGATAAGAACTGTTTGGAGGCAGCAGTGTTGGTGCAGCGCTGTGCTTTCTTTGGGAGCATTTTTCCAACCCCCATGGAAAACCTTTTGCTTTATTTTATGCAAACATCTCTATTTTAACAGGCATTTCACATAGCATTCATACTGTGGGTTGCAGCAACATCACTCATCTTCCTGCAGGCAAAACTCTGGTTTGTTTTGACAGTCATTCCTAATACTTTTTCCTGTTGCAAAAAAAAGCAACTTACCCAAGATGAGACTTGGGACAGCCATGGGAAGGTAACAAAACTGAAACACACATGGGAGGCCCAGTACAGGTGAAGCATTTGTACTTCTCCTCTTTCCAAGCAGATCTGGATCATCAGTCCAAAAGGTCGAACTGGGCAGCAGTGCCAATGTCTCCCTAAAAGTGAAGCACATCAGTTTTTCATCAAAATGAAAGTGTTGCCTATAGTCCTGAGCCTTTGGGAAAACCACTCCTGGCAGCTAAGCAAGTTGCAGCGTGCTGCAGCTCTGGTGCTTGCTGATTCCTTTTGGAAGGGAGAAAGGGCAGACTGGGAAAATAACACTTGAAAATTTATTCCGGCACATCAGAGAAAGCTCCATCTCCCCTCACCTGCGCAATTCCAGCAGATTCACCCTGCAAGAGGCAGCTGGAGGGCAGGTACCAGGCAAGATCCGTGCTGCAGCATAATATTTTGCCTTAATTTTGGCTCACTGCCACAAAAGCACCCCTATGAAACCATCCCTACAGGCTCTGCAGGCAGCGCACAGCTTAACGCCATATTAAATTGCCTCTTTCATTCTGTGCAGCACAGCAGTATCGGCAGAAAGAAGAAAATATAAAAGCACATCACACGAGTCAAGGCAGATTCTATACTGCAAACTTGCCCTCTCCATTAGGTTAGTTGTATAAGGGCTGATTGGTTCCTCTAGGGGGAAAGATGGGATTTGGCACTACAGTGCTCAAGGGCTTTCTCAATAAGGGGAAAAAAAAATATTACGGCCAACTCTTATATCAGGGCTAGTACTGAGCTTGCCTTAAAATTAGGAAACTGCATTTTGGGGTTTTGCTTCTTTGCTATTTATATTTCCCTCTGTAGGGATGCTGCTGCATTTGGGAATTTCCATATACTTGTGTTTGTGGTGTGAACCAACCGCTCAAATCCAATCTCTGCTCAAATTTATAGCAAGCTTTTCATTCCATCAAAAATAACCCAGATTTAATACCAAGAACATTACAGTCCCTTAAATGCATACTTCTTCCTCTGAGTCACAAGCAAAGAGCAGTCTTTAGGCACATCCTAAGGACACTAGTGTAGATCATCAAACAGCCCCAAACCTGACAGAATGGTGTCAGTTCAGCTGAGGGAACAGCCTGCTCTTGCTAAGCTCACAGCAGGGAAAGGAAGGGATTGTGGCAGGTCACTGTTTTTGCACCTAGGCAAGGACTTCTGGAACACTTCAAAGCTTGGTAGCATTCCCTCCATACTTCCGATTCCTGGGTTAATTTCCCCAAACAGGCACCGCTGAGCAGAACTGGAGTCGTGCGGGATTGCAGACCTGCCCCTGCTCTGCACACCGCCAGCCAGAGCAAACAAGGGGAGGAGGAAGGAGGAATTACCCCGGTGATCCCTTCTGTGATTCCCCGGCAGCTGCAGTCCTCAGCTGACCCCGGCGGGGAGAGACTGTGAGAGTTACACTGGATTACAGATCCCAGCTGCTCTTAACCCAGGGGCAGCCGCGGCTGATTTGGCCAACGGTGCAGCAGGAACTGCCTGCATGCATGGCTTCATTGCACCCAGCAGTTATTTATATAGTCTTCCTGGGTTCCCTTTGCCTTTCTTTTATCACTGCAAATCCTCACTATGTTGTTGTGTGGCAATAAAATCATTGCCACTTATTTTGAGGCAGTTTGATTCTAATGTTTTTAAATTCAAATGAGTGGCTAGTCCTGGGAAACCCCACTGCTCATCAAAGCAAGGAGTTTGGATCCTAATGGAGGTTCATGGTGCTGTCCTCTTTTCTTTCTTTAGAAGGTTTTTCCTACATCTTTTGGTACTAACTGGGACAAAATGACAGCGTGCAATCTACATATCTGGTCACCAGGTAGTTCCCAGTTTGGGAGAAACTGTTTCAAGGAGCAGAACTGCATTGAAGTGAATGACCTGATGGTAGGTGGGACTTCATAATATTTTCTTTTTGGATCTGCCTGGGAATTCACACCCTTTATTCAGGGGAAAATTCATGCACTTCTCCTTGCCAATTTTCAAATATTTATCTTTTATATTTGGTCTTCAAGGAAAAAATATTTATACCACCTACATCACTTCTGTCCTGATAGCTTGTTGTTCTGTATATAGTTTTATTATTTAGGGGCACACAAAGCTGACTGGATCACCTACCTCTGTAATTTTTACCTCTCACAGCTCCCATCACTGCTGCCAAGCATGCCCAGAGCTGTCCTATGTGAGCATAGGAGCACTGGGAGGATCCAAAATCAAGACATCCCCTCTGCCCCCTCCCCATGCCTGTCTAAAGTAGCCCTGGTCACGTATTCTATGCAGTGAGAAAAGTTCATGAACTGTATCCGACACTCACACTCATTTTTATTTTTGCAGCATAAGGATGTTCAATGATCAAGACAGCAGAATTCCTAACCTACATGGGTTTTTCTGCCTCAACAAAAGGTCTTGGGATGCCTCTGGTGGGAAACTCCCACCCAAAGTATGCAGGCTGGGGGGAACAAGAGAAGAGATTGTTGTTTAACGCTATTGCTTTATTCCAGAGATTTACATACTATGTAAAAAATTAACAAGTGAAGTGGTTTGTATTTCTTCAAGGGCTGTTATCATCCTGCTTGTCTTCTGTGGGTGTTGCTGCCTCCATCTCTCACTCATCACCACACCACAGGGTTGTTGGAAAGAACAGGAGAGGTCAAGTTTTCAATGATGAGTTTTCCTTTTTCCTTTTCTTTTTCTTTTCCATTTTCCCCCCTCCCGCCTCACCCCCTCCCACTCCCTCCTCTCCCCTCCCCTCCTCTCCCCTCCCCTTGAAAGGCCTAAACCATAAAATGTGCAAGACTAAGAATCTACTCTTCAGGGCAGCATTTGGGCACATGCTTGTCTTTAGGCCTCGACTGTGAACAGACATGAGCAAATTTATGGGGTTTTGCTGACTCATAGCCTAAATTATGCAGTGGACACTTTGCTCCTTTGCTCATCTAAGTAATTCTAATAATTACTGACTGATCAAACTCTGCATGTGATAAGTGAGTTTATGTTGCTATAAATGCAACCTGCAGCTTTAGAAGTCACTGAGACTGACTGTCTTTAATATACCAGACTATGGGCCAGGTCTGTGCTCTGGCTGTGGGAAGTGAGGAGTGCTGAGGGAGGAGCACTGCAGACCTGGCATGACCTGCCAGCAAGCAGAGGACAGGCTGGCTCTGTGCAAAACACTCTTTCTGAGTGCCATAAAGCCACGGTGCTTATTAGGTCAGAAACCTTGAGCTGGTGGAAACAATTTCTGCCAGTGTACGCTAGAGCAGTCTGACGTGCAAACAACCTTGTGTTATCTGCAGTGGGTAGGAAAAAACAAGGCATTTTCTCTCCAAAGGCAGTAAAGGTCCTCCAGTCCTATCTCCTTACACAACCCCTAAGAATGGACCACAGTTTCACAAATTTGTGAATTAAGTTACCTGATGTCAGGAACAGGAAGTCCTACACAATATCCTCATTAATACCCACAGGACAGCAATGAATCTGCTATTCCAATACTCTCTGTTAAATAAAATCAGTCCCTGCTTTGGTTAATACACTGGATATTTAAAACTTATTATCCTTGATCTGTATTTATGTGTTAAAAGAGAAGTAGCCAACTCCAGATGACAGGACAGATGGAATTCTTACAGTGCATAAAAAAATTGGGTTCTCGATAGTAAGTCATATGTTACACTTGCACATTCTTCTACACAATTAAGATATTTCCTTTAACAATTAGCAAAAATGGAAGAGAATTGGCGCCAGAGCATTTTGACATAGCTGTAATAAAATGCAGAGCTGAAACTACAGAACTTGCCTATTCTTCCCATAGGACTCTACCCAGAAAAACAGATTTAAGGAAGCACGGTATGCTCATCAGAATATGCTGCAGCAGAAATTGCTCATTTTGCTGGGTCAGAAAGGACTCCTTCAATAAAGAAGGCCACTCTAGCTCTCCAGTGCTCATGACTGCTCTTGCTCTGCGCAATGGGCTCTGAGACCACCAAGTTGACTCAACTTCAAAATGCAAGTCTCTTCAAAGATGTGCAATAGGAAAAGGAGTGCAAAAGTTTTCAGTGACATGAATTCCCTCCATCTTCACCACCTTTTAGCAGCCAACATTGGATATCAACTTCACCTCCTAGCCTTGTAAGCACTCTGTCTCCCAAATCGGTAGGCAGACAGTGCTGAGTAGGAGAGAGAGGAGGTTGTTGGTTCCCAGGCAGCAAGACTCACTGCCTCCAGCACCTGGGGCTGTGACGTGTGACTTTGTTGAATTTCAGATCTAGATAATAACTACAACTCCTTATGAAGACTACCTAAAGATTCCAGAAAAGATATTGAAGGTGGGTTTTCAACATCATCCAGTGTAGGTCTGGCAGCCACTGTGCTAGCCTTTAAGCCAAACCACACTCGCTCTGTAAATCTGCATCTTCTCTTTTCAAGGAAGTTGTTTCCTTGGAGATCACCATGACCCTGAGATTCCACTTGTGTTCGCAACAGGAGAAAGGAAAAAGAAAAAAGCTAATACAGAGATAATGGTTTGCTAAAATGGTTTCCATCTCCTTACTAACAGCAGTGGAAAGGAAAGGAAAGCTTTTGTCTGCCTCTCTTCTGAGAAAAAATCAGTTCCCTCTGATGGCACTAGGTTAGGTCATTTCCTCCCTATTATATTTGCATAAACTAACAGGTATCAAATGTTGTCAGGCACATCCCAGAATCAGTGGGTAGGGAATCATCCCCACCCTTACATCCACTGGTCTGAGCTGTAAAGGGGACAGTTAACAATGAAGTAGAAGGCTGGGAAGGAAAACCAGGGGACCATGGAGAGAAAACAGTTCCTGGAGTACCCGCAGTTCCTTTCCTGAGACACCCCATGCAGTGACTCCATCCTGTGCCAGTCTTTTTTATATATTTATTTCTTTTCCACAAGAACCTTGTAGTTCATCAGCACTAAGCACGTGCAACACTCATACCTGTGTTTGAAAATAGTATTTCCTAATAAACTGTGCTAAGGCAAGGAATGAGGCAGCTCTTACGATGTACTCTTCCATAGGGCTGAATACTGAGTTTCAGGTAACAAGATGCTTGGTCTCACACAGTCTCACCAGACTGCAGTGAGAAAGTATGAAATATTTTGGAAAAAATTATCTGTAATTTTTCTTCCTTTTTTTTTTTTTCTTCAGAATTGGCTGAAAAGGATCCTCTCTCAGGAGTCTCTTCATTTTAGAAACATTTTTTTTACTACAGTCAAGTATTTTAATTGTGATAATTGAGAGGTGAGGACAGAGCTCTTATTCACCTGCTATGCGTTACCAGGGGTGGGTTATTTGTGTTTTTCACCTTATCGAGCAGTTTTGTGAGTAATTCTAGTGAATAGCTGATTTCCCATGGCCTTGACTGACTGCCTTATCTAACTGAATCATACTCAGACTTACTGTCATCTCTGAATATGTCTATTTTGGTGATAAAATGCAAGTGACTATATTTATTTGTAGAAAAAGTAGGTCAGGGTAAAAATTTTTAGGTGGACATTTGAAGCTGAGACACTGGAAAAACTTGTTTCTTTTTTTTAACATTATCAAGCTTTTTTAACACTTCTAAATATTCTGTTCAACTGTAAGCATTTTTAATTTACATCTGCAATATCGTTATGAATTTGCTATTTTTTTTCACCTACATCTTCAGAATCATGAACACCTGAGGAAGAATGAGAACTAAAGATGGATCCTGAACTGAATGACTGCTGTTGGGAGTGTATGAAATCTGTACAGTATTGTTAGCTTATATGTAAAAATGACAGGGGGTCAGGCTGATGGTAAACTGAACCTGAGAAATATAAACATCCACATAACAGACCACTATGGAAATATCCATCATAGGGAAACTCTCTTTAACTCCAGAACAGGGGTGTTTATCTTAGATGGTAACTTAAAGGTTTTCTGTTCCTTGTATAGGAACACTCTGCATTTCACTGCAGACATTCACATTGTCTGTATGTGCTTTAAATCCCTTTTGAAATATGCTTGTCTATATTTGCTGCCCTTTTTGCATCATTCTAGATTCCCAGTGCCTTGCAGCTGTCTGTGGTACTGTGCTTGTTGAGTTAACGATGAATTAAGCGGCAAACAGCCCTGTCTCCCTGGCAGCACCTCTCTAAGTTTATGACAAAGTCATGGGTCAGCTGAACTTTAACAACATCCTGTGCCTTGCAAACAAGTTGTTAAGAAGTCATAAACCAGCAGATAGATAACCCTTCTGGGAAAACGAAACATAAATTACGGTTTGGTCCCAAGTCCCTTCTTCTACACCAAACCAAAGAGTATGAAACAAGAAAAAAATCAACTCTTGAAACTGTTTAAATCACAGGTCTTTGCAGCTTTCAGCAAGTTCTGAAGGAAAACAGCGTGTCCTTATACCAGAACTGTCCCTCCCAGAGAAACGTCAGGGATGCCTCCTCTGCCATCTGACCTCAGTTGTCATTTGACCACGCTACAAAGGCAAACTGATACTGGTAGACTCAGAGAGCAGATTGTCTGATCTCTTTGATCTGATTTCTTCCCAAGGAACAAGTTTTCCCAAAAAGTGTGACTTTAAAGAAGCCCAGCAATCTCTGTTCTAATGGGAGCCTGATGACTGATTTCCTCCAGTTTCATTGCTGCTGCTATAGATGTTCTCCTGGAAAATTAAAAAAGTTTTATAGAATCATCACAGAATCATTTAGGTTGGAAAGACCTCTGAGATAGGCAAGTCCAACTTTTGACCAATCACCAGCTTGTCAACTAGAACATGGCACTGAATGCTGCGTCCCATCATTTCTTGAACATCTCCAGGGATGGTGACTCCACCATCTCCCTGGGCAGCCCTAACAACTCTTTCTGTAAGAAATTCCCTCTATTTCCAGCCTGAACTTCCCCTGGCACAGCTTGGGTCTAGGTCCTCTTGTTCTGTTGCTGATTGCCTGGGAGAAGAGGCTGACCCCCACCTGGCTACAACCTCCTGTCAGGAGTCTCCTTTTCTCCAGACTAAACAGCCCCAGATCCCTCAGCTGCTCCTCATAAGACATGTTTCCTAGATCCTTCACCAGCTCCAGTGGCCTTCTCTCGACATGTTCCAGCATTTTGTTGTCCTTCTTGCAGTGAGGGGCGCAAAACTGGACACAGTACTTGACGTCTGGCCTCACTAGTACCGAGTACAGGGGGACAGTCACTGCCCTAGTCCCGCTGACACACTATTCCTGATAGAAGCCAGGATGCCATTGGCCTTCTTGGTCACCTGAGCACACAGCTGGCCTGTGTTCAGCTGCTGTTGACCAGCACCTCCGAGTCCTTTTCCACTGGGCAACTTTCCAGCCACTCCTTCAGTCTCTAGCACTGCATGGGGTTATTATGACCCAAGTGCAGGACCTGCTACTTGGTCTTGTTGAACCTCAGGCTATTGGACTTAACCCATTTATCTAGCCTGTCCAGATCCCTCTGCAGAGCCTTCCTGCCCTCCACAAGATGATCATATATTGGTTTGTGTTGGAAGGGACCTTAATGATCATCATTTCCCCCTTGCTTCCCCCTGCCATGGACAGGGATGTCACCTGCTAGACCAGTTTCTGGACAGTTTTCCTGCCTTCTGAAGAAGACTGGTTGCTGAAGAAGTGAGATTTGATTCTTTTGGTGTTTGGAGATGAAAAAGACAGTGATCTCATGAGAATAGCTGACACCAGGTGTTATGTTTCTCTGTATTAGTTGTTGTAATTCTGTTCTCCCTACTTAGTGAGAAAAAACTCATCTGCATCCAATAGATCTTTTTGGTTAATTCATGTTGAATGGTTGGGTCCTTCAACTAGCCAGTGCTAGTTTGGAAGCTGGTTACTTGGAAACAGGTATATAACATCTTTTCACATGCACCCCATCTCTTAGTTTGCAGTATCTGCTTACAGCCAGGCTTGAGCATTTTGCATTGTAGTAAATGGGCCACACCATAAATAAAGTTGTAGTGGATGGAAAAGGAATAAAGATGCATGAGTTTTGCAGTAGTACTGGGGGAAATATAAACAGAGCAGTAAAGAGGCAAGATATTAATTCATCTTGTACTTCCCTGACACTGACTCACACACGCATATGCACACAGGAAAATCATCTCTGTGACCTCTGCTTGACAATGATAATATGGTAGCAATTGACTTTTCACTGTTGTGTGGTTATGAGAACAAAAATGGACATACTTCAAGAAGCAAGGTTATCGTCAATTACAGATCCATCAGAAACTCTGTCAGGTATTTTCTATCTTAAGTCAGCTCCGGAGCTTAATTCTCTTAATAATTAACAATTAGGGTGCATGTTGAAAAAAAGCTCATAGAGTAGGCAAATTGATGTGACATGACATGACTGTGTATCATTCACACCAAGTTCCTTGAAACCCACTATTTTTGTTTTTCATAAAATGGACTTTAAAAGAAAATTACTCCTTGGCAATAGTGACCCAAGAGGTCTGCAAGTCTGCATAGCAAGCAATCTCGACAGCTTGATTATTTGTTATAAGAACGGCTCCGAAACATTTAATCTATAGACCATGTTGTGATTTCAGCTGAGAAATTTCATATTCAATATTCCTGTGGACTGAACTAAAGTGAGAGGCGGGCAACTGCAAGTCACTCGTTAATATCCACACTGTGGTTTAATCCTTGTTAGAAGAGAATAACAAATGCAGAAAGGTTCGTTTTTCCCCTCACATGGGAAATGCAATTCAAGGGTGTATTTTTTAGTCTGCTTAGAAGCATGCAAAAAGAATGTTCATTAACGTTATAGAAGATACAGATGCCGTGTGAGAAAAGGATATAGCGATGATCATTGATTCCGGCAGAAGACTTCAGGAGCTCTCTTTGAAGTCTGACAACAGGAATCTGTGCCCAGATTTGCCAGGCTTTAATCTGTGACAATTAAATTAGGGGATAATGAAAAAGATGGTGCTGTCTTCATTCTTGGTTGAATTAATGATTTCTGAGTTGTGGGGAATGCTGTCTCTCTGGCTGGTTGTTGTAGAACTTCTGTTTCATCAAACTCTGATTGTAAGCCTGGATTTAAAGCCCTGGGAGAATTTTTAATTCTTTCCTGTAACTCCACTGTTATTTCTGCAGACCACCTAGTACATACTTTGTAAATGCTACACGGATGTATGTTAATGTAACTAAACCAAGGATGCATGGAAGAGATGCAAACACCAGCCAACCTTGAACAGGGAAGAGGACCTTTCAGTCCAGAAGGTGAAGCCAGACATGGAGGGGGCAGCTTTTGGTAGTGGGAGGGTGTTGGTGGCATGATGTCACCTCTCTCCGTCCCCACACTGCCTTGCTCCTTTCTCTATCACACTGCCACATGCTGAGCATTGCTTCTGCCTAAAGCTACCCATGGTCACTGCCTGCACATCTACTGCACTACATTTACTTACACATCTAGTGCCTGCATTTCTCCTGTGGCTGAACCAGGCTCATGTGACCTGTTACAAAACCATGTTATTTTCTGGCTTAAAAATGACATAGCTTAAAAATTCCCCAGAAGAGCTCAAAATTTTCCTGCTGGAGAGATCTTCAGATAAGATTTACAACACTCATACTTAAAAATCATCAGTTTAATAAAAATAAATTCATATTTTCTTCAGCTACAGCTGGATAGCATATTGCCAGAGGTACACAATAATAGCAATTTGGATTTTATCAACATTTGTCCTCAATTTTTACTTAAAACATTTCATCATATCCCAAGCCCTTACCTATGCCCCTCAGGCAATATTTATTTATCATTACAGTGTTCATTTAGAATGTATGATGTGACAGCTAATATTTTTATCAATGGTACAGTAAAGAATATACTGCATTATTCCCTGAGTTGACCAAGCAATCTCTGTCTCAAATAGAATATGACCCTTGAAATTCCTGGAGAGAGGGTGAATTTTCCAGTGGTCAGGCATTTTGTTTACAAAAAATCTGTTGTACTTCAGCTACAAGGAAAAATCTGCTTATTTTTCGTAATCTTTTTCCTTGTATGAAAGAAACCAAACATGTTCTCTCCTGAATATGGAATCACAAGGTATGTAAACATGGAAAAGAAAGACCTACGTTACCTCAAGATTAATTGCTACTGGGGCAGGGAGACACATATCATTGCAGCTTTTTAACCTCCACATTTGGGAATGCATTAAACTTTATTAAGCTTCTGACATATTTTATATATCTCACTCCAACTGTACCCTGTCTAGGCAGGATACATCTGTTGTAACTCAGGCACCTGAAAGTCAAACATCTAAGTTTGTCTTAGGTCGCCCAGACTCCCTTTATAGTCAAAGGACAGAGGCAAGCACCTGCAGAGGGCCCTTCATCTCATCCTCGAGTTGGGGTCTGATGCGAGGTAAGTCAAACTGCCCCAGGGAAGTGACAGTGTCTCAGCAATGATTATAAAAATAAGCTCTGCGTGACCAGCTCCATCTTAGATCTTTCAGACATCCCAAGTTGAATGTGATGACTGTGACGTCCCCCCAGTACTGCTGACGGCAGAATACTCACACCCATTGACAAAGCAGAGGGTTTCAGGATGGATCCTGTAAAAAAGATGAAATATATGACATACTCAGATGCGTAAGAGTGACTTCTTTTGCCACATTTATTGTATGATATTTGCCTGGATCTCTGTAAGACTTCAAAGGGACTAATGGATGCCAAACTTCTTCAGGATCGATTCGTTTCAGAAATGCAGAACCTTTATGAGGATGCTGCAGACTGAGAAGAAAGCAAAGCAAAATTGCTCTGTTCGCTGTGTTAATTAGTTAAGGCTATCTGGCAAGGTAGGCTGCCTGCCTTTATATTTTCATTCCATTTTCAATAAGAAGCCAAGACAAAAATGAGGCAGAGAATTAGCCTGAAAAAGCAGTTGTCATGGTGTAGGTAGGCATTTCAGCTACACACATTTGTGTACCATAACAGTTCTGAATCTGTTGGATTTTGCATTGTAGATGAAGTTGTATGTGGTATGTTATAGTGTTTTCACTGATATTTGCCTTGTGCCTTAAAAGAAAATGAGAACTACTGTCCTTGGCAACATGAAAGATAGATGTTTGCAACATTTTCCTCACCCAATTTAATAGAACTATTCAATTATTTAAGAAGTTATTCTATTTTCAATCCTATTGTATTTTCCTGGTTTGGATATGCCTGCCAGCCTTTGTATTTTTGTCTGTCTCTTGGCTGCTTGATAGCATGAGACAGCCACCTGAATTCCACCTCAAGAAAAGCCTTTGCTGTTCTCTTCTCAGCTCAGAGACTTTGTGTATTCCTGTCACCCTTCCCCAGCACTGGCGGAGCCTAGTGAGAAAATCAAACTCCACATCACGGCATAGTCATCGCAGCCTAACACGGAGAAACCTGTCAGTGTCCCAACAAGATTAACTACTGTTTGTGTCTGATCTCAGGCAAGAGCCTGAAGTGAGCTGTATGCAGCTACCTGATCTGGAGGCTTGTGTCATGTGCTCCTGTACAGTGCTACAGGATATAAGGGCCAAAGAAATGCCAAGTGGCCAGCCGGGGAGGGGACTCTGCTGAAGCAGAATTGTTCACTGACTAGTTAAATAAAGGAGGTGATTCTCATCCAGCACAGAGGCATTTCCATATCTGAGGGGAAAAGTCTTGTTATTTTACCTCAGAGACCGGTCAGAATGCCTTCTGGTAAAAGAATAAATAGTGTGAGCTGCATGATAACAGATGGAACCAGTCCAGACCCCTTGAAGAGCTCAAAGTGGAGCCTGAACACAAGTTAATACGATTATGGAAGAGAGATGAGCTGATTGTTAAGGAGAGGTGTTTTGAGGGGAAAACAGGGAAGACAGGCACTTGGAGCTGCTCTCTGGTGGGGTTGCCCCAGGCAAGCTGTGCACCTCAAATGAGATTCCTTGGGGGTCTCACAGAAGACACACCTGGCAGTGCCGAGCACAGTGCCTGGAGCCCTTACAGAAATTGCCAGCTTTGGTAACTCAAGGGTGTCTACCCAATATAGGCCCAGAATTTCCTAAATTTCATCCTTTGCCTATTCTATATACATTTGTAACTGTGTTGCCTGTTTTAGGTGCTATGAATAAACGACTGTATTTGCCTTTTATTTTTATCTGGTTTGGGTTAAGTGTGATTTCAGGTAATAGGATAACAACAAGTCATTCTTTCCTCAAAGATATAGTGAATCTGCAAATGAGGGCCTGGTTTGGATGACAGGTCACTCCTGCTATCTTTTTCTCTGCCATCTCAAATGATGAGTGTCCGTGTGGGGTATCGGTTCAAACTGTGGCGATGAACCATGTTGTAATCAATATGATGTCCCAGGATGGAATTTCAGTCTTCCTCTTTTGACTCTTTTATAAACTTAGGAAATTAAAAGCACACAACTAGTCATGCTGTGCAGAAAGAATATTAGTAAGGTTCTTCATCGAGGAACCAAAAAGATGGTATCAAAGACATAGTCAGCTCTGTACGTATGCATAACACTGACCAAAGATAAGATCCTTTCAAATCTCTCCCTTGCCTCAAGTTGTCCCCAGTATGTTTTGTTGGTTTATCGCTGTTAGAGGCCTTTCAGGACCTCTTCATACCGCTTAATAATTTATGCTAAACACAACCGTTTTATTGTCGATTCTGATACAGTTACCTACAACCTAAACACCAGATCCTCAGTGGATGTAAAACCTCTTACTCACCATGGAGGTCAACAGAGCAGAAACAGTGTGTAAATTTATCACAGGAATAAGAGGACAATTCATGTTGGAAGGGACCTCAGGAGGTCTCCAGTCCAACCTCCTGCTCAAAGCAGGGCAGCTCTGAGGTTAGACCAGGCTGCTTTTGGATTTTTTTCAAAAAACTTCAAACAAGTTAAAAGCAGAGCCTTCTGGAGCAACCAGGTGTACTGCCTGGCTGTCCTTATGAGCAAGACTTTCTCCTTGTATCCAATACAAACCTCTCTTTTTTCAACTTATGCCTGTTGCTGGTCCACTTCACCTTCATTTGAATCTCAACGACCCCGTGCAGTGCTACAGGCTTGGGGCAGAGTGGCTGGAAAGCTGCTCAGTGGAAAAGGACCTGGGGTGCTGGTCAAGAGCCAGCAGAACACGAGTCAGCAGTGTGCCCAGGTGGCCAAGAAGGCCAGTGGCATCCTGGCTTGTATCATGAATAATGTGGCAAACAGGACCAGGGCAGTGATAATCCCCCTGTAGTCTGCACTGGTGAGGCCTCACCTGGAATCCTGTGTTCAGTTTTGAGCCCCTCACTTCAAGAAGGACACTGAGGTTCTGGAGTATGTCCAGAGAAGGGCAATGAAACTTGTGAAGGGTCTGGAGCACAAGTCACACGAGGGGCAGCTGAGAGAGCTGGGGTTGTTTAGACATACAAAAGGCTCGGGGGGACCGTATTGCTCACTACAACTACCTGAAAGGAGGTTGTAATGAGGTGAGGATTGGTCTCTTCCAAGTAACAAGCATCAGGATAAGAGGAAATGGCCTGGGGAAGTTTAAATTGGATATGAGATAAAAATTCTTCATTAAAAAAGATTTTCAAGCATTGGAACAGGCTGCCCAGGGACGTGGTTGAGTCACTATGCCTGGAGGTATTTAAAAGACATTTGCAGACGTGGTTTAGTAGTGCACTTGTCAGTGGTGTGTTAGTTGTTGGACTCAGTGATCTTAAGTGTCTTTTCCAACCGAAACAATTCTATGGTTCTGTGATTGTTTCTCATCCTCCTGCCTTGTGATTCTGTGAAGTGTTTGGTTCTGGCTTTTTGATGGCCCATCCTAGATGCTGGCATGCTGTTAGATTCCCTTGAAGCTGTCTGTCACGAAGACTGAGCAAATCCAAATCTCTCTTGCTCCTCCTGATCCACATACTGATGCTCCACATACTGATTGCGTCTCCCTCTGCTTCATCCCCAAGAGGTGAGCAAAACCACCTCATCATTCCCTGGATGCGTGGCGCTCAGCCCACCCCTCATCCCACTAGAGCTTTTGAGGGGTGGATCTTGTGGCATCCACTGAGTGAATCTGATTCCTACATGTAAACTTATAATTCTGTACAGGCCTTAGGAGCTCTGGGTTTTTTTGTGATAACGCTGCCTTCATTTGTGAGTGAGATAGGCTGGACTGTGCTATCTCTTATTCTCAGCTAAGTGCACTGTGCTGTGGTGTCATTTTTCAAACAAAGCCAAAAGCCTCACTCTATCTGGGTGATTTTGATTTCTTACTTCACTCACTCCCATCTCCCTCCTCCCTGAAACAAGATGAAAACATCAATATCTGTTTTGTGCTCCCAAGGTATGACATAATGTCAATGGAATTTGTTTTTAATCTGGGTGACTAACAGTTATCTGACAATTCAAGTAGTATTTCTCCACATCCATCTGTCAAACTCCAGCAAATTTACAGGGGGAGACAGTGTCAGATTTAGCAGCCAGGCAAGTCCATTAACACCCTGGGATTGCAACTTGGGCTCCCTGTGATACGATTTCCACTGTGCCTGTCCTGTGCTGCCCTTTTCATTTTTTATTTATGTAAAATTATAACTCTTCTGTTTGAAAGTCATCTTCTTTTATTTCTGAGGCTGTTTCCTACAGTGAGTCAGGTCAGGCGAACTATTATTAGGACCATGTTTATTTATAATGGGTAGTTTAGCATTAAGCAACGAGTTGTGACAGGCTGTGCATTTCTGGAGGACGATGGCAGGCTCGGGGTGCCTGTGCAGGCACGATGCCGAAGGCGCAGGACTCCTGCAGCCCCAGCCGGCCTCCAGACACACTCAGCCCCCAGTGGCTCCCTGCCATTACGAAATGAAACACTGAGAGAGAAACGAGGACACGCTGCAGCCAGGGCCAGTGCTGGGGGACGTGGGCAGTGGGCAATCAGTGGCCCCCTCAGCTGTGCTGTTGCTGCCCTGCTGAGTGCCCTGGTGAAGGGCAGCTCACAGGTGGGACTCAAGAGACTCAGAACAACTCAGGAGTCCACTGCCCAAGTGTTTTCCAGGTATCCCTCTTTTTCACACCCTGCGTACCTTCCCTGACACCACTGGTTTACTGCCCTCTCTCCACAGCGTGCAAAGCTAAAGGTTAAGCAGATGATAATTCACCACTCCACTGCCACATGAAGGGGCAGCCTGTGCAACCCACCTCGGCTCCCCTTGGAAGAAGATGCTGCTTCTTTTTTGCCCCCTTTCCTCGGGTCCTGTGCTGGGATGGGGAGCTTGTGGCAGCTGTGTATGTATATTTCTCCATGCAGAAATGTATCAGGTTCAGCCACATCGTTTTCCTCTCTCCCCACCCACAGACCTGAATGGCCACTTGCAGCCGGCATGGAAAGGTAGCTGGTTTAGCACAATTAACCCTGCTGCCGGAGGCCCAGGCAGACACATACTGCTGAATGTCTCCTTAGGAAAGACTGGACCCCCCCAGTGCTGGCAGGTGTGAGAGCC
This sequence comes from Myiotriccus ornatus, assembly GCA_036023395.1. NCBI lineage: Eukaryota > Metazoa > Chordata > Aves > Passeriformes > Tyrannidae > Myiotriccus > Myiotriccus ornatus. The sequence goes on along the minus strand of JAYRBT010000001.1, from coordinate 87,177,964 downwards.
TTGCCTGACAGCCAATTCCTTGCCAAAGGCAGACCCACATGGCATGCTTGCAGCTGCGGAGGTTTACAGCTTTCCTCTTAGCTGACTCCTTTATTTCTCTGTGAATGTGAGCAGTGGCAAGGACCATGGTGCTGGCTATTGGTGAGGGACTAATCTCCATTTTTTTTTTCCTCCTTCTAGTGAATCTCCAACTGTACTTTTCTTTTTATCGATCAGTTTGCGTTTGTTTGAATTTGGTTCCCATTTTTTTTAGGAGGTGGTAAACCTACTTGAATCATCTGGCAAACTCAAGATGACATCCATGTTTCTGCATCTATCCCTCTAAGTGAGAAGCTGTGACCATGGCTGTCAGGAGACCCATGTCCAAATCAGCTACCATGGAGCTAAATTCATCAGCTCTTATTCAGTTCTTAGCTTGGTAAACCCCAGTGAAGATAAGGAGAATTTTAACTGATTGAGGATGTCAGGTTCCAATAATGAGAGTGGCTGTGGTTCCTGAAGTGCATTTTCATGAATTTGCTCAAGAGTATATTGCAGAGGGGTTCTGACATTTGGCAACATTAATATTTAAGCCATTCTGTGTTATTTTTGCTAAAGGAATTAGAAATTAGCATGTCATGATCATAATAGAGCAGCTGAAAATAAAGAACCAGATTGTGCCATCAATCCACATGCCCAATTCCCATGGATGTCATTGGAAATTGTGTGCACACGCCTCTGAGGGCGGAATTTGGCCTAGCTCACCCCTTTCTGCAATGCACATGCTATGTTTACTGCTGCTAACAGTACTTCTATGCAACAAGAGAGGAGTCTGTGTCTAAATTGTTTAGCACCATGATAACCTGCAGTAATTTTCCTTCCTTTTTTATAGTAATTGAAACTAGAATTCTTCCAGTGGTTAGAGCAGATGTTTTTGCAGACAAGTCCTGCACAACTCTGTTAGCAGAAGGGGATTGAATTGCTTACAAGGCATGTCTCCGGGAGACCAGCATACTGGAGTCTGTACCAACAGGCTCAACCTGTTTCTGGCAGGATTGACAGAGGACTCACTGGGACTGCCTTGGAACAAGGAGATGGGCTTGGTGACTCTTGTTACTCATTGCAAGTCAGTGTGTGATAAATCATTTCATCTTTTCTGCCTTTGATCTGGGACCTGGTGGAGTTGGCATGTGTTAATGTCCTAATGAAGGATTGCTTTCCTGAGCCAAGGTTTTTAGCTGTAATGTTGGGGTTTTTTCATAGTCTACAAGACTTCAGAAGGATGGTTAGTTACATCACATTTATAATGACTACTTTTAAATAAAAAGTCTCTGATAGAAGAATTACTCAAAAAATGGGTATGGGGATGGTTCATTGAAAAATAGTTGACGTTTTACTTTCCTCCTCCAAAATATTCAGAAGTAAGCCAGTCCTAAAAACAGCTGTATTTATCAGCAACAGCGTGCTCTCACGCAGCAAACTCTAAAAAAGGTGTCAGCTGTGACAAGACCATATGTACTGTACACAGGCTTTAAAAACGAGCAGACATTTTCAGACACTATGCTGCCTAAATACAAGCTCTCATTGTTCAAGCATGGGATCTAACTCGAACCTTAATGAGGTCTGAATGACTGCTTTCCCACTGACTTGGTTGATGTCTGTCCTGCTCCAGGTGCTCGGAAGCGCAACTTCCGAGTAGCGTCCCTGCAGGTCACTGCTGTGAACTGCACGGAGTTGCATCGGCCCACGAGTTTACTCCCTCCGTTGCCTTCAGAAAGAGAAACCAAATACTTTCCTAATAACATTTACCCGTGAAAGTAGAGGCTTTACTGTAGTTGCCAAAGGGATCATATGCTATTACAACTAGAAGGAGGGTCCTTATGAGAGGACGTGGTCTGTCACATATCTTGCTTTGAATGTGATGCACCTGGTGAAAATGTTTGGAGGGAGTCTTCCATGTGCTGGATATTCACAACTGATTAGTTTTCCCTATACTTCCACTTGGAGACAGTGGATTTTCAGAGGAATGCACGTGCAGAATATAGCTCTTCCCAAATAAAGAACATGCAAACTTCAGTCCCTGTCCCAATGAAGCTACAGCCCATCACAGCCCAGGCACTTCTGAAAGTTTAGGATTTCAGGCACCCTAAAACACACTGGGAAAAAAAAATGCAACTTTCTTGCACCACAGTTATGTCACGCAATCAGTGAAACCAAAGATAAGAAAGTACTGACAGCAGATTTACACATCTGCTGGCATAACAAGAAAGAAGAATTAATGCTGAAAGTAGTGAAAAGAAAACCATTACACAGGCTCTGTACACTATATTTTAGGAATCAGAGTTGGTAAGAGGTTTTCAGAGCTCTGGGGCAGCATTTCTGGCATTACTGTTAAACATTCTGTATGAAATAGTTATGGCAGACTGGGGAAGAGTGGGTCAGGGGTTACAAATCTTGCTGTCAGTACTAAGGCCTTGCTCCTGTTCCCAGTGAAGGGAAGGGGACATCTCCCGAGGCACATCGGAGAAAATATATGAGTTGACACTTTAAAAATTAAGCCTCCTGAAACTGCTGTGTCGATTATTATCCCAGAGACAGCTTAAGTGATTTGCCTACAGTCACACAGTGAATTGGGGTTGAGCCAGGAATAGAAGATAGGACTCCCAGCTTCTGTTCTTGTTCTTTTACCAACTAGGCACGTCCCCGGATGTACAGTGTAACCCACATGGGGACGAAAATCCAAAATCAAAATTTATCTCCCTTCCTAATACAGCTGTAGACAGCTCTGCAGCACAGACACAGAGGCAAATCTTAATGCCCTGGCTAAGCAGTGTAACCCACTGATTCGAAGGAATTGGTCACCTGATGCATTTTGTCTTCACAATACCAAATAGCTCAAATCCCTACAACATCAATGCCCACTGAGAGAAGAGGAGACAGAATTAAGTGTCTGAGATTAGTGCTTTGAACAATTTTAGCTAAACCTATTATATAAAATTAAAGTTGTGTGTTATTGATGCTTCACTCTTTAATGTGCAAAGGCAAATAAGAGCTGGAGCTCTCAGTATCACCTGGCTATGCAGGGAGGAGAGGTTAAATACAGAACAGACCATACTTGTAGGAAGATTAATACATACAACAGGGATAGTGGCAGGCTTCTGCTGGGTCTAATCTGGCATCTGACCAGGACAGAGAGAGAGAAGGAAACTCTAAGCCAGTTAAAGTACTGGATTATTGATGACAGAGGATTCACAGCTGATAGGGGAGCTGGAAAGAGCAGGTAGTAGGGATAAAATGCAGGGCAGAGCACATAGCAAAAAGGAGGTAGAAGATACTGTATTTTACAGGGACACTTTAACAAATATGAAAGAATATTTAGTGGGTAGGATAACAAAGATAAGAACTTTCCAAGACTACAGAATTGGGGTGAACAAGGAGAGAAGAAACAAAATATATCCTTGTTTCCTCTCTAAAACTGTATCTTAAACACCACGGAAAAAATATCACACCAAACTACTGTCTAGGGATCTGAATGTGGACAAATAAATGATTTGAGAAGACTCACTGGGTAAAAAGACTTCCAAGACCTCCTTGACTTGCTCTGCATAGGTAAACACTGAATGAAGAATAACATTACAAATCACTAATAACTACAGAAAGTCTATCTAGGATTTCCATGTAGGTAATGTCAGCTTGGGTAACAGGCAGCTGAAGTGGGCTAGGGTGGCACAGGTCCTCTGCAGCAGAGCTGGCTAATCACAATAACGCTTGACAGATACTTTTAAATGACTGATGATTTGAAAGAAAATTACTTTGTAAAGTTCTGGACCAATGTTTAAGAGGGACAGTTGGGAGTAGCTTGCTTTTTTTTGTTTGCTTGGTTGTTTCTGAAGGAGGATACTTCAAGCACCTAGCAGGGTATGGAGAAGATTATTCTAGGAAGTATTGAAAAACACCTGAAAGACAACACTGTCATGGGTCACAGCCAGCACGGCTTCATGAGAGGACAGTCCTGCTTATCAAACCTGATTTCCTTCTATGACAAGGTAACCCCCCTAGTTGATCAAGGGAAGCCAGTAATGTAATCTTTTTGGATATCAGTAAAGCTTTTGATACTGTCTCTTGGAGGATCCTTCTGGACAAACTGTCCAGCACACAGCTGGATAAACACACCACGTGGTGGGTGAGCAATGGGCTCAAGGGTCGAGCGCAGGGTAATAGTGAATGGGGTGACATCAGACTGGTGACCTGTCACTAGTGGGGTTCCACAGGGCTCCATCTTAGGCCCTGTGCTCTTCAGCATCTTCATAAATGACTTGGATGATGGACTGGAAGGGATATTAAGCAAGTTTGCAGATGACACAAAACTGGGAGGAGCTGTTGACTCCTTGGAGGCAGGAAGGCCCTGCAGAGAGACCTTGACAAATAAGAGGACTGGGCAATCACCAAACATATGAAGTTTAATAAAGACAAATGCTGAATTCTGCACCTAGGATGGGGCAACCCCAGGTGTTTGTACAGACAGGGGAATGAGAGGATGGAGAGCAGCGCTGTGGAAAGGGACGTGGGGGTCCAGGTAGATGGCAAGTTGAATCTGAGTCAGCAGTGCCCTGGCAGTCAGGACAGCACACCATGTCCTGGGGGGCATCAGACAAAACATCACCAGCTGGTCGAGGGAGGTAGGGCCTCACCTTGAGTACTGTGAGGAGTCTTCAGCATCACAATATAAGAAAGACATAAAAATGTTAGAGAGTGTCAAGAGGAGGGCCATGAAAATAGTGAAGGGTCTAGAGGAGAAGCCTTATGAGGAGCAGCTCAGGGCACTTGGTCTGTTCAGCCTGGAGTAGACTGAGGAGAGACCTCGTTGCAGTTACAACTTTCTCATGAGGGGAAGAAGAGGGGCAGGCACTGATCTTTCCTCTCTGGTGACCAGTGACAGAACCCGAGAGAACGGCCTGAAGTTGTGTCAAGGGAGGTTTTGGTTGGATGTTAAGAAAAGATTCTTCACCCAGAGGGTGGCTGGGCACTGGAACAGGCTCCCCAGGGAAGTGGTCACAGCACCAAGCCTGACAGAGTTCATGAAGTGTTCGGACAATTCTCTCAGGCACATGGTGTGACTCTCGGGAATGATCCTGTTCAGGGCTAAGGGTTGGAATCGATGGTCCTTGTCAGTCCCTTCCAACTCAGCATATTCCATGATTCTGTGATTCTGAGCAGGTGATTGCTTTGAGGGGAGAAGAGGGATCCAGTTGCCTTCACCAGCAAGGAATCTGGGAGACTGGAATGGTAAATTCACAGTTGGGAAGCATTTATTAGGGCTTTCCTATTTCACTTGACGGACTGGGAAGAGTTATTAACTCTTCTAATGTGCCCCTAGGAATTAACTGACTGTTTCTGCCCTGGGATAGAGTTTGTTGAAGTTGGCACTACCACTGCTTCTTAGCATCTTGTCCATGTCCTAAGTCCTGGCCAATTCTGCCTCACCTGGAGTATCTGCTCCAGGTCGCTGCTGTTTTAACTAGGTTTTTCCTCATCTTTTGGGGTATGAATAGGACAACTTGCCTGTAGCAATGTGTTAAGAAATCATGCTATAGCCTGGGTCATGATGATGTTACAGTAAAATTACAGACTGTCTAGAAGAAAATGAGCAATCTCAGCTATGAATATTGCAGAATGCGTTATCTCACAGAATTATTTATTTTATTTTACATGTTCAAAAAATTCTGTGGAACTCCCTGAGCTGTATATAAGTGCTAATTTAAATCAGAAAGGAAAAAAATATGTATGTTGAGTTATATTCGGGCATAGAATTTGCAAAATGAGATAAGATTTTGATATGCTTGGTTTTGTCGAAACAGTAAATACTACTAATAGTTGTTACATCAAACTAATTTAAAGAAACTAAAATCTAAATGGCTTGGAAACCTAATTTCCATTTCCATGACGGCTTTGTCAATGTTCAACCTGTTCCTGATTCTCTTACAGGAATGTGTAGGTTATGTAGGTACTACAGTTTAAAAGCAACTCAATTTCTTTTATCTTAAATCAATTTTTAATCAACTTAGCCAAGCAGGCTGGAGTGTTTAAGTGTTTATTGAACACCCACATTTCTACTCATTTGGCTATACTGATTCAAATTGACACCTTTAGTTAAACAAAGATACGTGTGGGTAAGTGCCCTCGGCAGTGAGTGCAGGGAGGTGGGTCTGGGGCAGTGTGTGCCAACAGCCAAGGGAGCCAGGGACTGAGTGGGGCTCTGGACCCTCAGTCACAGGCACTGCTTGATTACTGGCTTGTTCCTGGGCCTGATGCTGAGCTGTTGCAACTTGGTCAATGCCAAGTTTGGGTGGCACTTTGTATGTACCGGAGAGGTCAGCTTATACCTCAGACTGTAACTGTGCCCACATGTCCTAGGGGAACTTTGAAATAGCAAAGATAATGTCATCCCAGTTACCATATGCTTTCAGTCTGCCCAGGCAATGATTGTATAATAATCCCTAACAGAAAACTGAAGACGAGATTTCAAGTGGCTGCCAGAAAACAGTTTTTCACTTGGAATGGCAACTCTGAATAAGGAAGCATCTGGCACATTTGATCAGACGAAGAAAATTAGGTCACTCAGAAAAATATTTGATGCTCTTCCTGAGGAACATAGTACAAAAAAAATGTATCTGTCTAGAATGGCTGCATTCTCCTCTTCAGCACTGTTTCTCGTATTTTGATGTGTTGTATTCTTTTGAGTAACTGCACTATATTTAGTATCTGTTAAATAGTAGAATAAAGATTATATAACTGATTGTTTTCCCTCTACTAGTAATAGAAGTTTAAGACTAAAGAGGGTTTTGTTGGTTGTGGGTTTTAAAAAAAATTCGAGGCATGAACAAGTGCTTTTATGCAATTGACTGCTGGATGTTTTCCATGAGGTTTGTTTTTTTTTTGTTTGTTTGTTTGTTTTGTTTTGTTTTGTTTTTGTTTGTTTTTTTTTTTTAAATCACATTGAATGAAAAAGTAAATGATCTTTTGATTAGTATTTTTCTTCTCTAGGTTTTAAGCAGAACCCATTTTTTATCATTCCTGGAGGCTCAGTGGAGTGAGACTTCACTGAAAAGATCTCAAAGATCGAGGAGTACACTGCTAAATAAATGACCATTGTCAGGGGGAGAGGGGAGAAGAGGATTGCAGGGAGGGTCACAGCAGGAGCTGAGCCTTGCAGGAGGGACAGAGTGAATGGTATGATCCTTTGTAAGGTGAGGACTAATATTTCTGCTGACTATTCTCTCCTAGCAGTCACATGCCCTCTTTAGCCCAGAGAGGGATATTTCTATCCTAGAAATACTATCTTTGAGGTGTTCAAAATGGTTGGGGAAATAAATCCAAAACAACACCAATATTCAGTGTGTTGAGGTGCTTTGATTACTTCACAGAAGGAAAAAGCCAGAAGCTGAAAAGTCCAAGCAATCGCATTTGTAACATGAAGGTATCAGTGAGAGAGGGGCCTGGGTTATCTCTTGCACCAGCTGTTAGTTCAGGAGAACAGCCCAAGCATTTCAGACACCTGGCTACAAGTGAGGTGGTGCTGACTCTAACACTATTAATCAGCACCTGGGTGGCATTGCTTGTCACCAGTATGGGTTGGTTTCTGCTCTGGAAGATTAGGGAAAAACAGGAGTACCCAAGACAAGCCCTGGCTAGCTTGAAAGTCAGCCTCATGTGTGGCTTGCAGTCTAATTGCTCATGGAATAAACACGCGTCTCCACCAATCTTGCTCCATTTAGTTAATTTCCAAGAATCTATCCCCAAAGGAAGTTTTAAAGGGAAAAGTCTAGTTAATTAATCTAGACTTTTCCAGCTTCCTAAAACCAGGAATAGAAGCAGTGATAACAGAGTTTTCAAACCCTACAAACTCAAATTTAAACTCTGATTTAATACATATTGACATAGCTGTTCCTGCATTAATCCTTCCAGATGGTAAATGAATCAGCTTGTGGTATTTTCATTTGATTGTAAAGATGTCAGGTAACAAAGAAGACTTCCAAGCTGCCATCTTGGCCTAATTCATGGTAGTGTGGTACCATGACTGATTTAGTCATATCAAATTTATGATTCTTGAAATATTGTCTAAAGAACTGAAGTATTTATATGATATGCATAAAATGTGCTCTTGATTTTCAAAATATTTTATAAATAGACTTGAATGTGTCCTCACTCCCTGGCACACTTAGTCTTACAAATTTTGTCAGCAGATGAAAGAAAGTTTAATAAGGTAAAAAGCTTGCCCTAGGTCAAGTGGCACATTACTTCAGATGTGGAATTTGGCTCTAGGAGCTTTCTGCCTCAATCATAAACTTAGTTCATTGGTCCTGCCTCTTTTCAAATTATCTCGTTCATCCTTTAGTTATTACAAAGTCTTAACTGCCCTCATAAATCATAAATGCAAAAGTTCTGAGAGGCTTATTTACTTCAACAGCCTCAAAATGGAGTTTTAACCCGAAAAGGTGCTTTTGAGAGTATACAAATGCAAAGCTTCTGGTGTAAAAGGTGGCTGAACAAATGGGATGGTCTCAGCTTCCCAGCGCCCATCCCGTCCTCCCAGCCACGAGGAGTTGCTTCACCATATGCTTCTTTTTTTCCTTCCTTCAGGCTAACCACTGCCTTTCAAACTTGGATAAGTTACCTCACTTTCTTATTCTCATTGTAAAATCATATAAGTGGGTAAACACTTACCTGCTTTAGTCTGTTCAGGGGTCAGGTTCAGTCCACACCAGAAAGGGTTTGCCAGGTCGGGTATTTCAGAGTACAGACATTTGGTACAAATTACTGAGAAAAACACATTTTTACCCCTGGAGGATGTAGATTGAGCAGAAGTTGGCTCAATTGGGTCACGAATCAAACACAAAAGGTTATAATAAATAGGGTAATATCAGGCTGGTTACTGGTCACTAGTGGGATTCTGCAGGGCTCCATCCTTGGTTCGTTCTCTTCAGCATCTTCGTAAATGACTCAGACGCAAGACTCAAAGGGATACTAAGTAAGTTTGCCCAAGATACTAAACTGGGAGGAGCTGTTGACACCTTCGAAGGCAGAGAGCTCCTGTGGAGAGACCTCAACAAATCAGAGGACTGGGCAATCAGTGCTCTGGCAGCCAGGAGGGCCAACTGTGTCCTGGGGGGCATCAGGCAAAGCATCTCCAGCTGGTCAAGGGAAGGGATTGTTCCACTCTGCTCTGCACTGGTGCGGCCTCATCTCGAGCATCACAATATAAAAAAGATATAAAAATGTTAGAGAGTGTCGAGAGGAGGGCCATGAAAATGGTGAAGGGTCTAGAGGAGAAGTCTTATAAGGAGCAGCTCAGGTCACTTTGTTCAACCTCTCAGGGGACAAGTCATTGCAGTCTACAACTTCCTCATGAGGGGAAGTGGAGGGACAGACACTGATCTCTTCTCTCTGGTGACCAGTGGTAGAACCAGAGGAAACATCATGAAGCTGTGTCAGGGGAGATTTAGGTTGGATATCAGGAAAAGGTTCTTCACCCAGAGGGTAGCTGGGCACTAGAACAGACTTCCCACAGAAGTGGTCACAGCACCAAGCCTGACAGAATTCAAGAACTGTTTGGACAGCACTCTTGGGCGCATGGTGTGATACTTGGGGTTGTCCTGTGCAGGACCAGGAGCTGGACTTGATAATCCTTGTGGGTCTGTTTCAGCTCAGGATATTCTGTGATTCTATGATTTTTATTGATATTTGTATTTTATTTATCTTTGTATTTTATCACAAAGATGTCTCTAGCCAGGAATTTATACTCATAGCTGTTACTGTTGCAAGCTTTGGACAGAATCCTCTCATTTTGCAGCAACTCCAAGAGAATACATCACCAAAAGAAAATGCATTTTATTCCTTATTCAGTGTTGCATATAAATGTTTCACTTCTTTCCTCTATTGACCAAAAACCAGCCAAAAAAACAAGTTCAGGGAGCAGATGTCAGCTAATCCTGAAGTCTGTGCTAGGAACACGATGGCAACTCACAAGGAGTTCAACAGAATCTAAATGTCTTGCTTCTTTGGTACAAGATTATGCTCCGACCAGATAAGCCCCAGCATTTTAACTTGGGAGCAAAAAAGGGATAAATAACATTTCTGGAGCCAGCCAGCCAACAAACGGAATTTCTTAGCACAATGTAATCTCGCTATGGGGGTTTTCTCGGGCATGTGTTTCCTATCAGGTGTTGTTACACTGCTGTGTACATAGGGCTTATCTCCAAGCAAAAGTGGTAATGCTCAGACATTGATACCCCACAACTTACTGAAGTTGTAAGATGGATGAGGAAGGATTAGTTGAGGCATTTGATTCATAGCTGATACTTATTAAATAAGTTAAGGATGTGACATCAGTATTTGTCAGGAGTGTTCTTGTTGTGGTAGGGTGTGTATCTGGCAGGAGGGGAGAGGAGCTGTCATCATGTAGATAAGCCAGAGAACTCTAAATCATTAGCAATGAATAATTCACTGCACAGAAAAAAATAACAGACAATGTCCGGCAGTGGAATAGTGCTAGTTCAGTTACATCTTTTTTTGTGTGTCTGATGAAAGGTTTTTAACCCTGATTATACCCTATCTTAACCACGAGATTTCCTTTCTGTAGGGATATTCAGCTCCAGGCAAGATAGAAGGATGTTCCCAAATCCAGTAACTGGGTCAAATCTAATTATCATAGATAATTTGCACATTTCATTTATGGTAAAGGGAAATGTGTCTCAAGGTAGGTGAATCCAGTTCGGTTTGTCAAAGGCAGACTAAAATAGTTTCTAAACAGAAAGAAGAAGGTCTTTTTGTTAGACCCAATTACTGAAATGGGAAGACAATATTAAAACCTTCATTCCAAACCAATTTCAGCAATAAAATTAATCAAAGCTGTAGCAGACAGTAAGCCCTCCTGAATTGCCCATGTCCGAAACCTGGAGTTCCCCTCTTATTTGAAATCCTGAAAAGTCTACATGCCTCATAAATGAAGGAAAAATGGGAATTTCTTCATTTTTTATGCAGGACAATAATACAGGATGCTCTCTTACAAATTTATCCATCTATCCCACTTATATGTAGCTTTCAGTTAGGACAAGATTAAAACATTGACAATGAGTAATTTTTACAAATAATCTGGTATATTACAAATAATCAAAGCATTTCAATATGTTCTGTTTTGAATTAAAAGTCAAAATAATACTGAAATTGAACTTCCTGTATCATTGCCAAGCATTGAGAGAAAAATAAACTAGTTATCATCTCTAAACAGATTTGAAAAACTAATGCAACCCTAGAGAACATTATTGGTTTTGTGAAATCAGCATTTCCGATTGGAATATAGTTGTGCTGTATTTTAGAAGTTCTTTGTATCACCTGAAGTTGGAGGTGGGATGACTATTCGTCAATGACTCTTTAGCAGCTTTCTCTGCATTGTCTTAAGTGCAGCCCAGCCAGATGCAAAAATACTTTAGAAACTTCCAGTGAAGAAAATTGATTAAAGGAGTGGGTTTGTTACAGTAGGAAGTTTGGGGTTTTTTTACAGAATCAGTTTCTTTATGTGGTTTTTGTATAGTATATGTTTGTTCCCTCTCTGTCTCGTTTTTTCTGTCTGCTCAAATAATAAATTCAAAACCCCTCATAAAAATGTACACAGCTGTAAAGACTGGAAATTTTATAACATTTTTAGCACTCAATATGATCAAGTAGCTTTACAGAAAATATCCTGTACTCTTGAATAAGCAAATTCCAACACATATTCATAAATATTCCAAAATTTACTGTGCTCTAATATTCTGTATTTCTGAAAAGCAATGTGGATCTGGCATATTAGATGCAGCATTTGTTTATGCACAAAGTGTGAGTGTGTGTAAGTATTTGGGCGCAGGTGCTTGGTGAGAGCTGGCTCAATCAATATGTCTATAGGTTTTCCTCTGGGTCATTTTTTCACTGTAAGGTATTTGTTCCCTAATATACAGCTGTGATGGATGTGTTCAAAAGGCAAGTGCAGTAATTCATAATAGAGGCTTTTTGAAAAGAAAAGAAAAAGGAAAAAAGAGGGATGGGAAGAGAAAGGAGGATAAGGCAAGGCAAGGGAAGGCAATGCAGAGGAGACAAACATTACATATTTTTCCATAAATGATGTATAGAATTGCTGAAAAATCAAAGAAATTGAGGGAAAAACTCCTTAGAGTTTTTGGTTTTGCTTTGTTGTTGTTTTTACAAAGAAGGGTAACTCTGGAAGTGTGCTTCTTCTCTTTTACCTAAAAGCCCAAGGACGTTCAGATGCTCTACTTCAGCTTCAGTCCAATTTTAATACTTCAGGCTAATTTCTGCTTCCTGACTTCTTTCTTATTCAGAAACAAGGGGAAAGGCAGCTGGGCAGGCTGTCATGCCAAAGTCTCAGAAGGTATCATCTCTTTCATTAATTACTTTGCTCTCCCTCTGCTTTATGTTAAAAACAGTCTAGTTGAGTATGTAGAAGTCGCATTGGCTTCAGTGAAAACGTGCTTATGGGACCCTTTAAACTGTCAGGTTACATCACGTAAACTGAGGGGATCATATTCAAACAATTGTAAAACTATTTGCTTGCCCGAAAGAGCACACCATGATGCCATTTAGCTGGAACCTGAAGCTATGGGTATCCTGCTGTGGTATCATGTGCAGCGAGTGCATGTGATTGTTCTCCTGAGGCATTTGTTACATGCATCTTGTTAACCCCAGTTCAGTCAAAATAACTGCCTTCACTGCTGCTTGACCTATTTAAACATACTTTAGCCCCAAAAGCAGGGCATTTCAGTTGCAGTAAGTTATTCTGCTGGCATTAATATCATGGGAACTTAAAATGGAACCATAAGAGTTTGAAAATATCATTCTTACTAGCTCAACAGTTTGGTTTCAGTAATTTATCTTTCAGAACTAACCTAATACTTAAATGTACATAAAAGAGCAAGCAGTAATCAATCCCAGACTTGAAAAATTATTCTCCTTGTAACAAACCAGGCTTCAGAAAATGGAGTATATTTAAGAGTTTTCTAAGCCTTGTTAATATTTGGACTTGTAAAAATGCTAAAAGTGCAATAAGGCTTTACTGCCATTTCTGCAACAGCAGAAACAGAGCTAGATTTGTTTAAGAGTTGAGTGCTAATGGCGAGATCCAAGCCACTTCCTTACCGTCTGTGTTGGGACTGAGGCACTATTCCGGCACCTGTTCAGAAAGCCCCCAAATCCCAGCAGACATCTCCTGACTTGCCCAGGACCTCTGTGGATGCTTTGTGCCCGCTACCGTGACCTGGCTCTGTTGCTGTAGATAGGACACCAGTTGGCAGCCAAGGGGTCCCACTGGTATCTGAGCCCACGGCACATGCACAGCGTCCAGCATGAAGAGCTGTAGCAGTGAGGGACACCATCTGCATAAACATCCAGAGATAGTACCAGGTAACAAATCTTCCCCAGGAAAAAGGCTTGAATCCACCAACTCCGGCTACGCAGGCTTACCGGGCTAAAGAGGAAACAGACCAAACAAGCAGGAAAATGCTCTGCTGGGTGACTCTTGTGTAAGGGCTGCTATGTTAAAAGGGGGACAGAAAGAAGGTCCCAGACTCACTCCCAAGATTATTTCTGATTTTTCCTGGTAAGTGTTGCATGACGAAAGCATGAAGGGTGGAAAGAGCAAGAACTTCCCAGCTGAGAGCCATAGGCAATTGCACTTCCCGAGCTCCTAGAAGACGCATAATGAGGGAGAGCAGTTCTGCCTTCAAAGCCCAGTCCTTGGATACCTGTTTAACTCACCCCACCAGCTTCTCAGGCAGGAAAACGCATAAAGTCCCAAGTTTCTCACGAGCACAAGCTCACCACTGTGCTGCTCAGAGGCACATGACAACACCAGGGCTTGTCAACGCCTTTCAGGTAGAAGAACTTTCAGGGACTGTGTGGTCCAGGTTCTGCAAGGCCAAGGGGGTTGGTTATCAGTCAAGAATCAGGCCCACAAGCTACAGAGTAGGGGTCTTTAGATCATCACTAGCATCTCAGCAACTCTGCCTTTAACAAAGAAGATTTCCAAAGAGCCCTTCCTTGCCTGTCACTCTCCCCACAGACAGAATCAAGTGCCTCATTACCAAACTGGGCAATTTGGTATCTGTCAAACTGGTAACAGGGTCTCTCCTGGGACCAGGCAACTATTGCTGAGACATCACAAAATATCAACCAGACAGTTTAAGTACAGCATCTGCATCATGCACTAAAATCTGGTTGAGGAAAGTGCTATTTAACTAATAAAACTGCTGTGTGTTTAAGGTTAGACACATGCTTATAGATGTTGCTGAAATGGGGTCAGAGAATATAGCTCTCAGTCCTTGCTTCAGGAATTGTTGTACAGTAAGCTATCGTGACCTAAATATTGTTGCCTCTGCTGATGCTTCATGTGAGAAGGCAAGATCCATTTTAGAAATTTTAAGGGTGACGTATTCAGTGGTGGGGAGAGACAGGAGATGGAGTTAGCCAATACTGAGACTACTCCTTCCTTTGGCTTAAATTAGCATGACATAATTTAAGTTTCAGGCTTGCAGCCTTTTTGCAAGGGGTGTAAATTCCAGATTTTCACCTGCAGTCTCCTGTGTGAGCTGTTTGACTGACAGAAATGCCTACAACTCAGATTTTCAGGTGCAGCAGAGGACTCATGGCCCCAAATGTGCATCCTCAGAAGTGAAGGACCAGCCCAGTCCAGGTTTGGAGGAGGTAGAAGGAGCCAGAGTAGTGCCCAGCAAATCACACAGCAGAAGAGCTCTGCAGGAACTCTAGATGAAGTCGAACTCGACTTCACTTGTCAGCCTGCTCTGTGTGACTCACTGAAGGTGCTGAACAGACTAAGGAGTGGGAGGAGGAAGCGGGGGGTGGGGAGGAGAGAGAGGAAGAAAGGGAGACAGGCAGTCAAATGAAACTAGGAACATGGATTTATGACAAAAAAAAAAAAAATAGGAGGCTGTTTTTTAGAAAGTTGCACTATGCCTTGCACTCGTCCTTTTCCGGCTCTAATGTGAGTGGCATAGAATCCAACATCTCTGAGATTTAGGGAAAAAAAAGTATGAATAGCTTAAGTAAGATGATAACACTTTTAGCCTCATACTTATGATGAAACTCTAGGGGTTTGATTTATTCAGCTGTCCCTTACTGCTCATCCCAAGCATTGCAGAAGACATGTCGGAATTGCAACCTTTATTTAGGGTTCATTGGCATGATTTCATTTTATACTGGCCTTCTGGGAGTTATTTTTCATATTCAGGCAGTGATCACTGCTAAGAGGAAAAGGCAGAACATTTTCTTTTTGTTAGCTCCTAATACAGCGTGATTATTAAGAAAATGGGAATTTGAGTTTGCTGGGATGTGTGCTGGAATGACCCCTGACCTGCAATGGAAGATACAACAGTGCTGGTGACTGTTAGAACTGTGGGGCAGAAGTGAATCCTTTGGACACTTCTTCCTTGAAGATACTGCAAAAAAGCAAGTAATACTTAACACCAAAACAGATTTTTTTACTGGCACTGAAGACAGGCTATTTCCCTCAGGGAACTGTAATTAGCACAGGGACACATGGTATCTCTAGAGGCCAAAAGTCATGTTTATTTCTTTTCCTGGAGAGACTCCCTGCATCCTGACCTGTCTATGTTCCCCTCATCCTTTTTCCACCCCATCCTACTTTCAGTCTCGCCTGGATCTCCTGGGAGCTGTTTCTCATCAGAGCCGCTGAGTTTGCCAAACTCCGCACTGGTGGTATGATGTACACAAAGAAAGATTTCTTTGAGATACTTGCCTTCACTCAAGGACTAATTTGAGATTTATATCCTAGTGTCCATAAATAAAAGGCCACAGAATCTATGGTCTGAACACTGTACCCCTGGCCACCCAGTGCCCCCAGATGAACTTGGGGGGATGGGGACTGCTGTCTCCAGTGAGACTCCCGCAAGGCAGTCGGTAAGTATTGTGAAGTGGCTTTTCTATCCAAAGAAGGGCTGACATGAAGGTACATCAAAGACAACAATGAATGCCTCCTGCTCTGACCTACATATTTCATTCTGAGAGACTCAACTACATCTGCTAGAACACTTGGAACAACTGTTATCTTTTAGAAATGAAAAATCATTTCTTCGGGGAATAGCATGGTGTGGGGCGGAGGGGACCCTATACTGGCTTGTTAGGGCACAGTGCATTTAAACTCTGCTGTATTGATTGTAGTTTATGATTGAATGTAATCATTACTGTGTCTATATTTTTCTGTTTCAATGAAACCATCAGGCAGTGAGTCATGCTGTGCATGTAACCCGGAGGAAAGTGCAAAGAGGCTGCTGAGGAGTAGCAGTACAAAAATACCATTGGCATCTTTTCCCTTTGAGAGCAGGGCTCTGGACAATTTCCACAGTCTATTGCTGTTTTTCTTTTACATGCATTTTTTGATAAAATGTGTAATAGAATTGAGGACACAGTTGTGAGTAAAGAGTCTTCTCGCACATGCTGTTCCATAATTAAAGAACAGCTATAATAGAAATTCTACTTTTTTTTTTTTTTTTTTTTGCATTAACAAGCTCAAATTCTTATAGGCATTAAAAGGGCATATGCTTTTCTTCTAATTTAGAGATTAAAAAATCTCACAGCAGATCAAGAGTAAGGCTGCAGTTTGAACTCCTTAGTGAAAGAAAGATGCACTGTCATTAGCAACGAAACCATTTTAATTAGCCCAGTCCTGGATTTGTGGCAACACATGCCAAATGGATAGTAGTTTGGAAGAATGGGAGATACTATCCTCTTGGTTTACTTAAGAGGGTTCAACTCCATAAGAAATTAACACCCTTCAAAATATTTTAATTTACAGTTTTTAATTACCTGGATTTTACATAATCTTTTCATTGTCAGTTTTTTTCTGGTTTGGGTTTTTTCCACTAAGAATACTAAAATCCAGTTTGGAAATTGTCTCCTCCTCCCTTGAACTGAACTTCTTTCAGTGCCATTTGTGGATGAAGCATATTTTTATTAAGCTAAAGAGAAGAAAGTCATCCTAATTAGCAATGCCTCATTGCGTTAGAAATCAAGGTCTGGGTCTATCAACCTGTGGAGACGCAGTGGGAAGACATGATTGCAGTTTGATTCAGCTGTACAAGGCACTGAGTAAAGATTATGTACTCAGACGTGCACCCTGTCTCAGAGTGCAAATGAAACCTGCCAGCCTAAAAATGCACTGAGGAGGGTCGTGGCAGTGCGTGAGCCATGGCAGCAGAGCCTTTTTTTTGTGGTTTGAAATGTCAGCTCTGTCGTGTTAAAAAACTACACAAGGATTTTTAAGGGAGCATCCCACAAACCTCGTCTCTGGGATGCGACATGGCAAAACCACCCCAGCAGCTGCAGCACAGTGGCTCACCCTCTGCCCCAGCAGAGTCTGGAAGCATTTTAAAGAGAAATACTAATTGCAACACAGGGTAGCTGTATGCTGGAGCTGGCTAACATATAAGTCCCAATTTCTCATCCACCTGCTTGCCAGCTTATATCTGACATGGTTAATGGAAAGCAGCTGTAGAGCTGTTGTGATGGTGCCCAGCAGTGCTGTTTCTGGGTCTCCTACCCCACAGCTTCCCAGCTGACCGCATGTGTTAGAATCACAGAAACACAGAATGGTTTGGGTTGGAAGGAAACTTACAGACATCTAGTTCCAAATCCCCTGCTATGGGCAGGGACACCTTCCACTAGACCAAATTGCTCAAAGCCCCATCCAACCTGACCTTGAACACTTCCAGGGATGGAGAGTCCACAGCTTCTCTGGGCAACCTGTTCTAGTGCCTCACTACCTTCACAGTAAAGAATTTCTTCCTGCTATCCAATCTAAACCTGCCTTCTTTCAGTTTAAAGGTGATCCCCCTTGTCCTGTCACTATGTGCTCTTGTAAAAGTCCCTCTCCAGCTCTCTTGCAGGCCCCTTTACATACTGGAAGGTCCTTTAAGTTTTCCCCAGAGCCTTCTCTTCTTCAGGCTGAACAACCCCAACTCTCTCAGCCTTTTCTTCATAGGAGAGGTGCTCCAGCCTTCTGATCATCTTCGTGACCCTTCTCTGGGCTCGCTTCAACAGATACATGTCCCTCTTCTGCTGGGGACCCCAAAGCTGGGAAACAGAGGATGAAATTTATGCATGCATTCGTGGCCAGTGCCTAACCCTTACACTTCCCTTCCGCAATGCCCTGCTAAATCCCTCTCTTGGTGGCAGGAGAGGAGGCACCACTGGTGAGTACCGGTCTGCTGAGATGGCAGGGCCCTGTGAGCCAGCATGTCTGCTGTGTAGCTCTCCGTGGTGGCCCTGGCCACTGCCACCCCTCCTGTGCCTCCAGCCCACCCTGCAGCCCTGCTGGCACCCAGCACAGTGCTGCAAGAGGGGCTGCACAACAGGCTGTGGGGAATGCTTGAGGAGCAGGAGTCAGTGCTGAGGCATCCCATGCTTCAACTTTGTTGTCAAGTTGTGTTTTAATTTCTTCTTTTTCAAAGAAAATGGAAAAGAAGATCTAGTCCTAGAGGCATCCTCAGGAGGAGCAGGCACTCAGAAGCCCACACAGGTTGACACAACCTCTTTAAATATTTGATTCCTCTTGAGGTGTGATGAGTTTTTCTGTCTCTTGGGAGACCGCTTTTTGTGTTCTGGTTTTTTGTTGGTTTTTTTTGTTGTTGTTGTTTTTTTTGTTTTTTTTTTCCTGAGGAGCACTTTAGTCTTCTGGCTATTAAGTCCATTTTTAGTATCCTGTCACATATTGGTGTGTACTCTGAGGTGGTCTTGTCAGTTGAAGACTAAATGGACTCTGCAAGTCTAGCAAGGGTAGCACTGCTGGTGTTTTGCATGGTTTGCTTTGATGGGGGTCTCATGTTATTGAGAAGGATACACTCAGACAATCTCAGCAGGGTAGGTTTGAGTTTTCATCCTCTTTATTTTAGCAGGGCAGTGTAAGGTGACATTTTGGCACAAGGTGTGTGGTTAAAGCAGGTGATGTGAATTGGAAATAGAAGTAAATATGAAGACTTTTTTTTAAAATCACTAAACGAGAAAAAGATCCTTCAAAAGAAGGATGTCTTTATAAATGTCTGTGAAAAAACATAACCAGTCACTGATAGCTGAGCAAAAGACATTGACCCAGTGGCTTTGCAGAAAAAAGGGTTGTTTTTTCAATAGCAACAACTTGCCAGGTTGTTGAATCCTATGTTGCATGGAAACAGCATAGAACAGAAATACAAAGGCAGAAATTCGAGAAGTTGCCAGAAAATGAGTGGAGAACTCTTTTTTCCTTGCTTCATGCTGGGGCAAAAATATATTTTACAGCAGTCACATGTGCCACTGACCCCAGGGATGACCAAGGAATCCTCCCACTGCCACCAGCTTCCTCCCTGTCCAGGCTGGCAGTTAGAAACCTTGTTCATCTGCCAGCAAACAGAGCACATTTGAGCTACTTGTCATTGTGATGGCAGAAACCCCAGAGTGTCAGCATAAAAGTAATGTTTTTTCTCTGTAGAACTGTATTTTAAGGAGATTTTTGAAACTTACTGGGAAAATACTTCCACCTTGAAGAAATGAATGGTAATGGTAGTCTGCATACTTAGACAGCTGTTGTCTATTTTATTAGTCAGTGCTTGGATCTCAAAATCAAAATCTGAAATTCATCAACATTGGCAACACCCTACAGCATCTTCACAAGAAATAAATACTTCTGACCATAAGCGTTCTGAAGCAACTTTGATATTGGCATTAAATTCCCGCTCAGAATTATTTCTTTGGGAGCAGATTTCACTAAACTTCTTCCTTTGTTAAATGACAGTGTATCATATGAAAACACAGGCATTTGATTCTAATTAACAATAACAAGATTTTTCTTCATGAAAAAAAGAAAACCTCTTTGGCCCACTCTGTGCTTCCTGCAGATGGGCTAGATGTTAGGAAATAATTTCTAGCATCTTCTTCTCTTTGATTTTTTTTGTTTTGTGTACCCTTTCCTGGAAAAGGCAGCATACCGTGGTAGTCTTAAAGCCTTTTCAAAATACAGGCAAATGCTCCTTTTTTTCCCCCTGAAGTTACATGCTAAAGTATAATGAGGAGCTATTTAATTTTCCAGTCATCTGTCTCAGGGAAATAAATGTTAAAAAATCAGAAGTAATTCATAATCTCCAGACAACATTGTTATTTTTAATGTGGAGGGAAAATATTTTCCTTCTATGATACTGCCACACAGCCCTCCCAGAGAGCACTTGGTGAGTAACTCTGATATTATATTGAAGACTAATACTCAGGAAATCTGAGCTGATCAGGAAAATATTTTGGAAAGTATTCATGTACCCCAGAATGATAATTTTTCTATTAGAATATCGAAATACATCCAAAGCTGGGATTTTGCACCATCCATGTGAGTCTGGATTTGTGTGCACACACATACATCTGCAGCCTTTTGGTCCCGCTTTAATCAGCTGAATTTCTTGATGGGTAAGTGGATATAATGACTGCTCCTATCTACAGGTGCTTTGATAAACATGCTACAGAGGTATTTCTTAAAGTAACTCACCTGCGGAGGCTAATTTTCAAACACCTCACTCAAACCATGTGTTTTTGCAAGTCTACTCAGCATCCTCAGCTATGAGAAAAGTGGTTGAAAACTGTCCTAGTTGCATGAGCAAATCACCAGTGAGGCTGGCAGCGCGTCCTTCTAAAAATATTTTCCTGGGTCAAAACAAGGTAAATGGATCTTGCACTATTGTGTGCCAGCCCACTAAGAACCACGGTAGCGATCTGCTGAGCACCCCCTTCCCTCTGTTGGAAGTTCTCTGTCCAGAGAGGAGTCAGTGGCCCCTCTTTCATCTCTTCTCTGTGACTGCAACCCAGTGCCAGATATTCCTGCCTTACAGCTGGCCACCACTTCCAGCCCCTCTTAAGCATCCCTGGCGTATCAACTCTCTGAGTAGATGCCTTTTTTCCTTGTATCATTGACATGACACTTTCTGCAGGACTTTCATTTAAATGTTCCTCGATGTTTCTCTAAAATGCATATTCATTTTTCTCACCTTTTGGAAGGAAGGCTTGGCCCCTCTTCTTTATCACTCAGAAAGATTAAATTAGCTTCTCAGCTGATAGTAGACAAGATATACTTCATATTCCAGAGGCAATCTGACTACAAGACCTGAACTGAACAAGAGTGATTCAACTGACTTCACTGAAGCTGCACTAATTTACACCAACTATAAATTAATCTTTTCTTGTGAAATATGTCTAGGAGTGACCTTGTAGCATCCAACTGACTGAAGTAATTCTGGGCAGTATCTTGCCCTCAAAATAATGTAGAAATTGGGGAACTCTTTTTTAGGAAATTGGTCAAAACTTTATGTTTTCACCTTCACAGAATAGGTTTAAGGGCAGCATTCTAATGAAGATGAGGGCAGAATTAGCCCAAATGTCTTATATAATCCACATACTAACTACAATTACCTATGATGTCCCTAAGATACAGATGAAGAAAACACAGTATTTTTCAATGTATTTTTCTTTCTTCTCCTTGCCTGTTCCCATCTTTTCAAAGTGATTTTTTTATTCTCTTCAAATTTGGTTTGTTTCTGCACAAAAGCCTACTCTGTATGCTTTATTAATATGAAACACCACAGGTGGCTGCATGAAGACTGTGAGGCTGTCAGAGAGGTCTTTGCAACTTTTTCTTAAGCCATCCATGTTTTACTTATTTGTGAGGGTCACAGCTCTACACAGGAGAGACAGTGTGACTGCGGGGAGACCATCACGTCATAGGACCAGCATGCTGTCCTGGCTGGGCAAGGGAAGGCAAAAATGAGCACAGACAGTTTGCTGTGGGGGGCAATAGATTTCACCCAAGGAGCTGGAGCTCAGGCCAGTCAATCCTGGCCATGCCATGTTGCCTGCGACCTGACTCAATATGATCTGGGAGGTCTTTCCCAACCTTTCTATGATTCCATTCTATGATTCTGTGACTTACTATCCCTTCTCTGATGGAGAGTTAAACCAGCATTCCATCTGCCCCTTCTATCTGGCAAATGCAATCAGAGCTCTTTACTTAAAATAAATAGCTCAATACATTTGCCTAAAGGTACCCCTACCACCTTTTTAACTGGGGAAAGAAAGCACTTATAGCAATTAAAGCAGAAGTCAGCATATAAAAATCACCTTATAAATTAGTTTCTCTGTGCTGTCAATTATTTTTAAAACATTTTTGGCTGCCTAAATTAATTCCAATTTGAATTCAAGACACATGTTGCCACTGAGTGCAATTCAAGAGTATCGTTTTTTTCTCACCACTATTGAGCCTTACAGTCATAGCTTTTCTCTTTATTTTTTTCTACTTCTCTTGAGTCATCGCTAATGAAAGTTCTAAATATAGGTGTGACTAACAATGCAAACTTTAGAAACTGTATGTAAACTACTGCAAGAAAAACAGATTAGAGAGTTATGTTCACAAGAAATTCAAACAACTGTTGCCAACCACTACATGCAAGTAATGATTACTGCATTTTTCTCATTAGAAAGGCAGCTGTCATTTAGCTTACGGTTTGGACAGAAAGAAATAAGTTAGCATATTGCTTAAGAGCTGTCTGCTAAATCCTCACTCCATTTTGCCAAAAACACACTGGAACATAAAATCCTTCATTCTGCAAAATAATAAATGTCATGTTTCTATTTCTCAGTGCCTTGTCAGATTGTTTAAAATAATCAAGATCAAATAAGACAGGCATGATGAGCTCAGGACCTCAGACTTCGGAGCAGTGGTTTTGACACTGCCAAAGACAACCGACAAACTGAGCAAAGACTGAAGGCTCGGTACCATTGCTGAACCCATCACAAGGATACAGCTTTTATCTTTTAATCATTATTTTTAACAAGAATCTGCCAATCTGAGAACTCCACCATCAGACAGCAACACTCAGAGGCTGGCAGACATACGGTCAGGACCCAAAGTAGTTATCTTGCAAGTCCAAGTAGAGGCACCTGAATCAGATGGGCAACCATGTATCCCTTTAGATATTCTGTGCTGGAGGACACAGAAAAACCATCAGTTGATCAACCACCAGCTGATATTAAATAACAACAACAACTAAAATAATAATGCTGATTGGGTAATGTAAAAGGAAGTTCACCACTGAGCTCCTTTTTCCCAGTCATTCTTTGCCACTAATTCCCCCATGTTCCGTTCCATTTTTCCCAGTATCTGACAGCACAGTTTATCTGAGTATTTGTTTGCAAAAACTGGTACATTTAAATATGAGTTACCTATGGTGAAGACCATTCTTGCACAATTGCAATACACTGTCGGACAGAAAGAATCAGGGTTGATTATTTCTAGCATGTAGGGTAACTGAGTATTCTGTGTTATTAAATGCAATTTGTTACCACCAAATTGTTTGAAGACGTAAAAACTAATGTGAAGATAACTTGGCCAACATCTAACCAGTGCTAATGCCAGATTTAGTGAATTCAGTGATGCTGCATTTGAGTTCTGTCATCTTGTGTGGACTTCCACTGGAGTCTTCTCTTCTGTCCTATCTTATTCTCACCATATTCAGCACTGAATTATCTGAGCCCATAAGGCTAGCTTTGAAGAAATCTGTCAGTTTGAGATGAGACACTCACTGGGATTTTCAAAAGAGCTTATGCGTTTTTTTTACCTTGGCGTTTATAAAACTGCCACGTTGATGAGAATGATTCCCCAAGTTTTGCTATACCATATGGTCCATGTGCTGTTAGGAGGCCATCTACTGTGTTTCCTTGTTAGTCATTCAACTACATATTGCGTCCATCTGCAACTCTCATATGTAGTTTCACTGTAATTGCCCTTTTCATAGTGCATTTCATTCTGCTTTGTGCTGTCTTGTGATAATGTTCTTTCCAAAACATGCTTCACCATAGATTTTTTAAAAGGTGCGATAGTGCTATGCTGAATAGCACAGTTGATGAAGATGGAGAGTGCACCTCTAATGTAAAGGAAGAAGTGCATGGGTGTTCATCCTGGGGATGAAGAGAGATGTTATTTTTCCTGCTCTCCTCACCTGAAATCCAACTTCAGCAAAGCATTCCAGCTATTCCAGAGATGCAAAGGGTCTCCCAGCTGTGCTTGCACTACTTCTTCATTCCTGCGACTTTGCCACACTTCAGAAAGTCTTGTACCAGCTCAGTGCCTCCTGATGAATCTTTAGGAAAATGTTCCTCAGTTGCTACCTCACGATCTATTTAAGACCTTTGGAAGCAGCCATAAGAGTGGCATTCATGAGAGGCTGGAGCTGTGAACAGATCCTGTAGCCAGATAACTCTGTGCTGTGATCACACTATAGGCTTCAACCTGGGCAGGAGCCGCCGGTGTGAAGGTCATACACTGCACTCTGGTGTCAGCAGAGTGAGCAGGAGGCACCTTCTCCTCTGCCAGTGTTTGACAAATCCTCCAGTGCAGTACTGGCTTTCGTGATAATTCGATGCTGACACAATTTGTATTCCCTTAAAGACCTCATTACACATATTGCTCATTTAACCTTTAAAAAAGATGGAAGAAAGTGTGCCAATGGATTCTGGATGATAAATATCTAAATTAAGTAAATTTAATTAAAAACTGTTGTAAATGTCATCTAATCTGTGGAGTGGATGCTGCAACAATTATGGTTGCAGCTTTGAACCAGTTTCAAAATGTGTGAGGATCTCCTTACACAATTTTCTACAGAATGATTTTTTTTCTTGGTTTCAGGAGAACAGTCAAATAGACTTATATTTTATTGCTCACTAAAAATATTGAACTCAAAACTTGGAGAACTTTCTTGCATCTTGTTACTGCCAGGTGATGCTGGCTGGAACAGTGGTTTCTTTCTAAAGCTATTAAGTGCTATTTTGCCAGATAAAAGATGGGGGAGGAAAGAAAGATATTTGCTAAGTTTCATCCAGGGAATCCTACTTTTCAGTATGAAGGAAATAAAAGGATCAGTGCATTTTTTTTCAGCTTCTATTTTGGCCACATTGTGCTGTTTGGGTGAAAACACCATCAGCCCCTATGTTACTTCAGTGCACACCAGTGATAGCTACTCAGTGGGGAGCATAGTTTGATGAATTTAACAAAATCTTGTTGGCTGACCTTTCCATCCTGGAGACATGATTTCATTTCTGTTGTCTGAAAATGAACACCAACAAGACAAGTTATTTCCATGTCCCAGCTGGAATATCACAGTGCTAATGTGTTTCCAAGTATTCCTTTATCTGTGCAATGCTATAACTTCCAGGTCTATCTAAGGACAATAACTTTTCTTTCCTTTCTGCTTTCTTCGTGTACGAGCAAAAAGTCAGTTTATTTTGCTCTTTTTTCCCCCAGCCACTCAGTATGCTGCAAATACAAACAAACAAACAAAAAAATGCTTCTTGGAACAGCAAGGTAGTAAAGCTCCTGGAGATGTATTTACAAATCAATGCTAAGGCACATGCAGAAACTGGTTCAAGAACTAGTTCGGAAGTAGTATCCACAATGTGTAGGAACCCAGACAGGCAAACTGAGTGCAGGACTGGCAATCCAAGTTCAGTCATTATTTTACTCCAGTCACTGTCCGATATTGCTGCCAAATTAATTCTGTTGGTTTAATAATTCCTCTGATGTCATTAACCCTCAAGTTTAAACGCCCTGGGGTTTTTAAGGTTTTGTTCTCCATAAAGGCAAAAGAGATCATTCAACAGATCACTCAGTGACCTGGCAAAGCCACACCAGCTGAGCTGAGCTGGTGCACCTCAGGGGTGACCAGCAGCCAGGAAAGGAGCAACGAGCAACTGCAGCAGGGCTGAACAGGTAACCCACGCCAACAATAGCAACAGCTTATTAGACTGTGCCTTTAAACTCAATGTCTTCTATGGAGGTGTCAAAACCAGCCACCACTGGTCTGTTTCCCTACATCTACGTAGATGTAAGGCAGGCATCTCTGAGAAGATCCCAAGAGGCAATAAGTGTCTGGGTGCCCTTGGTGCTTTTGCTAATATTCCCCTGCAATTGCACCCTTCAACACACTGGCTTATGAATCCCAAAGAAATGCAAAAACGATGTAAAAAGTGTTCAGATAATTCAAAATATTCAAACCACTGTTCGCCAGGTCACAGGTCAACCTCTACCACAGTTGGAAAAATACTTTCATCTCATTTAATAATTCATCTCTTGAAGAGTTTTGAAACCTTTCTTTGCTGCCAGAGAACAGATTTAGCTCTATGGAACATTTATGGTTTTATTGCTTGTTTTTCAGATAGTGCAAGGCAAGGTACCAATTCTGCTCCCAGTGAAGTCAGAGACACATGTACAACTGAAGCCATGGAACAAATTCTATATAAGGTGAAGTACACCTAAGATGCGAATGAACGTGTAAGAACGTGTGTTTTGGGTTATTCATGTTTTAGGAAGAAGAGAGGGAGCAAGGACAATGTTTCTCTTGAAGTCCAGCTCCCAAGTCTTTATGAGTATGCTTATTTCAGAGAGAATTCCTTTCTGCCTTTTTTTCCTGGTATCTTTTACTCAGGGATGAGCAATTTTTTACCCGGTTTCAGTTAAGGGTTACTTTAGCAGGTACAATATATAAAAAAATGGACAAGGTAGATTGATTTCTAGTTGCAACATATTTTTCAGCTTTGCCTACAGCTTACTCTTGAGACCTTATATCTTTATTTCATACCCTACTACCTTTCACATCCACCCAACTAAAAATAGCCTTTGCTTGAAAAAAATCCTGCTAGCACTTCCAGATCTAGCTGGTATACACATCCCAGACGACTTCAGGACCACGTTTTTCTCTATTCTGCTTGCCAATTCTTGCCAATTCTGCCTTTCTTACCATTTCCCACATTTTGGGATTTCCCTGGGAGTATCACGGCCTTGCATGTAGTGTTTCTGTCCACAGCTGTGCCTTTACCCAGACCCTTTGCCTCAGGAAGATATTTCCAGGCAGGAGAACTGGGACCTGATTCCCAGTGGTCTTCAAGGCGCATCCAAGAGCAGGCAGGCCTCAGTGAGATGATCAAGTCAATTTTGCTCAGGTCTTGAGGCAAAAGCAGCAGGATCCCACCACCCACCATTGTCCTGTGTCAGTGCAGCCCTCCTCCGTCTGGTGCTGCATGGAGGCAAGAGGGGAGGGAAGGAGGAGATACCAGTCAGGAAGCAAAATCTGCCCCACGCCTCCTGGCATCTCCACATGCTCCCAGTTAGGCATGGAGAAAATCCCAGTGCTGTGAGTTCAGCTCAGTTCCTTCTTCAAAATCTGATTCCATGGAACAGTCCCATAGAAACTTATGGGCCAGTTTACAAAAATTAGTTGTAGCCATGTTAGTAACAGCTTTTAACACTGAACTGTAAGGAGGTCAACTCAAATTTGAATGTGTATAGCCCCAGCTCTTACTGTCTGAATTTCCATAGAGACTATCTTGCATTCAACAGAGCAGAGCATTCAGAAAAATCACCATTCTTTAACATTAATTTGCACATATTTTCTTGCAATGCCTTCTCCCTCTTTGGAAAAAAAAAAAAAAAAAAAGAAGGAAGCAAAGATAACTATTTTTCCCCTTCCACATTCACACAGGGGCACTGAGCTGATTCCTTTGCACGCACAGCCAGCAACAGAAATGGCAGGTGATCTGCACATTCTCCTGCTTGCAAGATGCATATCATATTGCAACCTTATAGCCCATGTGCTTTTCCGCTGAGCTGGACACCCGGCATTGTCACTCCTGAAATATTTGTGAGTGCTATAGGATTTTCTAGGGAAAGATTTCTTGAGGCAAGATTTAGTCAAATTTAATCCAAGTCACTCGGTGCAGCTCCATTTGTTGAGAACAGCTCCTGTGCTTGAGAAGACCCCGTCACTGTGTTTTGCCTCACAATGTTGCAGAACACAATAACAACAACATTAAACTGAATACCCTTAAGGGGCAGTTGTAGTCAAGGGTCACATTTCCTTCATTCCAATTAACCTACTTGTCATATTGAATGGTAGATGCACTCTGCAAACTGCCCTCAAGTGTTTCTCATGCTCTTTTAGTAATAGAAAGTGGGAGAAATAAAATAGTTCATGCTTTGCTGTTTGACTTGTCCTTGGTATTTTATCTTATCGGGAAACCCACAAGAAATTAATACTATTATAAAGATTTTCAAGGGTCTGAAAGGACAAACAGGCTTCTGACTTCTGCCAGTACGTCTGGAACAGCGGTGCTGACGGCACCAGTTCTGGGGAGAAGAGGGACAGTAGCCTTTGGTTCCACTCCAGATTTTGTTCCACCCATCTGCTCCCATGCCAAATAAAAGAGTTGTGGTGGGTTGACCGTGGCTAGATGCCAGGTACTCACCAAGGCCATTCTATATCTCTCCCTCCTCAGCTGGACATGGGAAAGATATAATGAGAGACTTGTGGGTCAACAGGGACAGGGACAGATCAGTCCCTAATTATTGTCACAGGCAAAGCTTGGGGAAAAATTAATTATATTTAATACTAAGTAAATAAGAATAGGATAATGAGAAAGAAAACCAAATCTTTAAAACACCTTCCCCCACCCTCCCATCTTTCCAGGGTTAACTTTTGTCTGGAATTGTCATCCTCCTTTCCGTCAGTGGCACAGTGGAACAGAGAATGGTGTTTACAGTGAGTTCATCACACATTGCTCCGTTCTCCTCAGGTGGAGGAGTCCTCACACTCTTCCCATGCTCCACCGTGGGATGTCTCCAGCAGGAGACAGTCCTCCATGAACTTCTGCGAAAAAAGTCATTCACACAGGATGCAGTTCTTCACAAACTGCTCCAGTGTGGGTCCTTTACACAGGGTGCAATCCTTCAGGAACAGACTGTTCCGGGTGGGTCACAAGTCACATAATCATCAACCCTGCAAGGGGACTTCAAGATCATCTAGTTCAACTGTCAACCTAGCACCACCATAATCACCCCTAAACTGTACCCCCAAGTGCCAATTACAGGCACCTCTTGAACACTTCCAGAAACAGTGATTGCACCAGCTCCCTGGGCAATTTATTCCAATGCCTAAATACTCTTTAGATGAGAAGTTTTTTCCTAATTTCTAATCTGAACCTCCCTTGGCTCAGCTTAGGGCCATTTCCTCTTGTCCTTTCACCCTAGACATGGCAAAAGAAACCAATCCCCCCTTTTAGAGACCAATAAGGTCCCCCCAGAACCTCCTTTTCTCCAGACTAAACAACCCCAGATCCCTCAGCCGCTCCTCATAAGACATGTTTTCTAGATCCTTCACCAGCTCCATTGCCCTTCTCTGGACATGCTATAGCACCTTGATGTCCTTCTTGCAGTGAGGGGCTCAAAACTGGATGTCTGGCCTCAGCAGTAGTCACTGCCCTAGTCCTGCTGACGCACTATTCCTGATAGAGGTCAGGATGCCACTGGCCTTCTTGGCCACCTGAGCACACTGCTGGCTCACGTTCAGCTGGCTGTCAACCAACACCCTGGACTGGGGCAAAGTGTTCCTTCGAGGTTCTCCAGGATTGTTTCTACGTGGGCAGGAAAGGCAATATACAAATTTTTACGGAGCGCATCTGAAAGTATGGGGAACACTCTTCTAGAGAATGTATTTGCAACTACCCTGTTTCTTCCAGGTTTTCATTCAATTTCCAAATCCTGCTTTTGTGCTGGAAAAAAAATATTATCTACATTCTGGACCTGGTTTTGGTTGGTAACCAGTAAGGACCAGCACCCGTTTTCTGCTAATGTGTCCCATAAATACAGGCAGACATGGTTTTCTACCCCTATTCCTACTTCCTGTACTGAATGCATTGCTTTTGGGGAAGAGTTCTATTCATCTGTGAGAGGCACCTCATTCACCATTTTATTTTACATGCATAGTGAAGCACTCCTGAACTATGCAAGAGCCCTACAAAGCCAGCAGAGAGAGGCAGGTGTTTGTGGAGAAAGCTTTGCATTCACTGATACCTCAGAGCACCCAGTGCTGCCATTGGCACCTTTGGTATCTTGAGTCATTTTTAGCAGCATGCTCTAAGTTCATTTGACATCTTTATGAAGATTACTGATTTAGTCAGGTAAATTACAAATAAATTTCAGCTCTCCAGTTTATGGTTTCAAGGCATGTTTGTTTTTCATCCTCATCTGGTTGGAAGAAGCATTGCAACAGGAACAGCAAGCTTATGTGAGTTCCCCATATGCCTTGCTGTGTTGATTTCTCTCCTGCTCATTTTTATGTGGAGATTGGCACTTTTAACATTTCCATACCACAGTTTTATTGTTAACTTTCCCTGCTTGAGTTAATTGAAAGCGATAAAGCACCTGAAATGCCTCAGAGGCTTCCACTGTCAATAGTGAGCAGAACTTTTCTTGCATCTTCATTTTCCTTGGAACACTTTGTTTTCAGATACAGAAAAAAGTGCAGCTGGAACTTCACTTGTTTTACCCCCTCTGTTTCCAGATGGTTTTGAGCTCAGGTGAAGATTTTAACTTCTCCAGTAACCCGTAAAAAGCAAAAATATCTCATCAAAATACTTGATGCTGTGAGATACTGGGATGCCTCTCTGAAATTGATCTCTGTGCTTCAGCAAGGAGGTGCACTCATATTTCCAGACAGAAGTGACATGGTTTTTTGGAGCTGTGAAACATGCTCTTCTCCCTGCTGGTGCTCTTCAGGCCTGGATGACAGGAGCCTGCCGTGCTTTTTCTTTTTGCTTTTGCCCAAGCTGCAGTTGGACTCTCTTTCTCGCTCTCTGCCAGCATTCCTCTTTCACCACATCCTTGACCATCATCTGTTCTTCTATGCTCTGGGTATGCTTGATCTTAAATCATAAGGTCCAGAAAATTATGTTTTGTCTTGGCTGTAGCCCAAGCCTGAAATGTCTTTTGACAGAGCAAATTAGCAGCTAATTAGCAAAAGGATAAGAGGATCCTCCCCATCTTCAGCCTAAAGATGGCTGATGAGCCCTGCTAAGCAGTGCAAGCACTAGGCAGCCATGAGTTCAGGAGCCTGCTGGGACACCCACCTGCATGCTTCCTCTTCCTGGGTGGCTTGCAGATGACTTGGTGTCATATTGGGACAGCAGCAGCAGCAGTCTGCTCTCTGCAGCCATCTTCTTCCATCCTTTGGTGGGGTGTGGGCAGAATGACTGCTCTGCACTGTCCTCCCCCTCCTCATGATGTGAGGCAGAGGGCTGCCACCTGGAGCCATCCTCTAAGGAATTGCCAGCTGGCTGAAAAGATTTCACACCTTTTCTTTGGAATAAAAAAGGTGTTCAGCAGTCCTGCAAGGTCACCAGGGAAATGCTGGATTTTCCAAATACTGCGCTGAAGTGTCGTCTAATACCCACCCAGCCTGACAGGGCTCCTTAGATAGGTAGCTTCCAAAAAGGGATCAGAGCAAAGGTCTGAGCTGGAAGCACTTTACCCTCAAAGAACCTGAATTTCAGAAGACTGAATTACTGTACAATAATAGCAAACATCGTCTTCTTAGGCAGAAATCTGTGAGCAATCAGGATGGATCTGCCATGCCAGTTGTTTCTGCTAAGCACAGTGGTGTTGCTGTCTGCTTGTAAGCAGGATGAGGGAATAGGCAGAACAAAGGCTCACACTAATTGCGGCATTCGGGTGTCAGCTTGCTGTTCAGCCACAGCCCGCCACCACAGGGAAGATCCTCACAGCAGGGGACTCAGCCAGCCGTGAGTAGTTTCCTTATCTGGCTTGTTTCTTGAACCCGTACAGTTCATAGTGGGCCCTGCTTCCTAAGGAAGTGTTAAGTTGCCTGGGTTTGTATGAGCACAGAATCCCAGCAGCTCTTTCATTACAGGGACCTGATCAAGAAGGCAAAGTGACACCCACACTGATAATTTATTTTTTCATCACTTCCCCAATTTGTTATCCCTGGCAAAACTGTTTGGAGCATCTAGTTATTCTCTGTCAGAGAGAGTGATAATAGGAGGAGTTTTTTTTAAGTGCAGTGCTATTCAAGATCAGAAGACTTCACATCATAAAATATCGTTAAAGTGTGAATTCAAGGTTGGAAAAGACGAGGCCTTTACAAGACTAATGCAATTAATTCTGCTCATTAACTACAGCCTCAAAATATGTACATACAGACTGATCTCACTTCTGCTGCAGAGAGTTAGGTCTGAAAAATGATTCTTTTCCAATGGATTTCCCAGCAATAAGGTAACATGGAAATCTCCCTCCCTGTATTACATACCAATGAACACAGAGTCATTGCAGGAGGAACTCCATATGCTCTAAATCTTTCCATGTTCAGTAACTTCATGTCAAAGTAAGAAGCTTAAAGAAATTAAGGTCCAATACTAAATAATTTCAATAATTGAAATGTGTTAGATTGAGAGCGGGTTTCTTGGCTTTTTTTGCCTTTTTTTTTTTTTTAATGTAATCCTTCTCGCTGCGCAATCCGTCTCAGCACTTGAATTCTGGAAAGCCTCAGTTCTTTACAGTTTACCAGAACTGATTCCATATTCAGTTCTTCTTGCTTTCTTTTCACAGAGGAGTTCACACAGTGGGACATTTTCAATATAACAGAACTTTGATGCAAAGAAGCAATTTATTTTTCCAGGAGCTCTCAGTATTCCCTTTGCTGTATCTGAAGGTATAGCAATAGCATCCTCATAATCAGCCTCTTCTTTCTATTTGGTCCTACAAGAAAACCTATGCTTGTGTTTGCCTGCAATGATTAAATGAGCCTGTTTGTGTGCACGTGAGAGAAAGGAGAGGAGAGGGAAGAAATAAACATCTGTCCTACCAATATACAGCCCTTCTGCTGGGCTCTGGGGAGCTTTCCTCTTCTCCTTTCCGCTTGGGGCACATTCACATGGTTTTTCCTCTCCCGTGATTACTTGCATTGTGTTTCCACACTCTGAGAGCTCCTTGGGACAGGGACTTTGTCCTATAACCCCAAAAGCATAATGTCACTGCCATAAACTAACCATTCTGCAAGCAGTCAAAGTAATGAAGTCTGGTCTCCTATGGACATGAGGGGAAGGGTGAGAAGGGAAGGGCGGGAAGAGCAAATCAAGAAGATCTTAGTTCTGCCCTGCAAGGGAGAGGGAAGAAATGGGTGGCTTTAGAAAAACGGACTCATAGAAAGATTTCAGACCCAACTTAGACTACCAGCTAAAGCTAACAATCACCAGAAACTTGATTCAGTGCAGTATACTTGGTTCTTTCCCTTGCTTGCACCAAAAATGTTGCCCTCAGTTTAATTTTTTTCATTGTGTGAATGCATCTCTTCAGTGTTTGTTTCATAGATTTTTATTTCCATCTTACGGCCTTAATGTCTATTAGAAATATAGCCTTGAGGCAAACTTTCTCACAGTAGTGCCTTACTTTGTTGTATGCTGAAGTACACGTAGTTGGCTCTGACACCATTAGTTCTGCACTGGTACACTGTCAAACCGGCTGCAAGAAGTATTGTGAGAAAACAAACCATCTGCTAAGAGAGAATAACATCCTGATTTGGGTTTTTATGTGACTATTCAACTCTATTTTAATGTCCTCTTTCCCACATCTGAGTTTTGAAATCAAAATCCTACTGCAGCCATTGCATTTGACCTGACTTGCCAATCTGAGTCCAACTGAGAATTGCTTAATGTGCCTTTCAGGCTCCCTGTCTTCCAGCCCTTCTCTGAACTGCTCCAAACTCAAGCAAAATCATCATCTGACTGGTTTCTTGGGTCATTCTTTAGTCAAAACTCCCTGAGATAATACATTTTGGTTGGACTCAATAATCTCGGAGGTCTTTTCCAACCTAAATTATTCTATGATTTCATCCTGAAGATAAAAACTCAGACAAATGTCAAAGTTTCTCGAGATCCAAGGGCTCTTTTAATAAACCTAGGCCAAATATTCATATTTAGTAATGACACTAAGAATCAAGGAATTTTGCAATGAAAGGTACACAGTGCTTATACTCTATGGATAATTTAAACAACTTTAACAGTCTCAAATTCATGTCTGATTTGGCCTTTACCCAAAGTATTGGAGGCTAAATGGATCAGGCATGGAAGTGTTTCAGCCTGGGGCACTGGGAGTGTATCTCTGAAGGCAGATGCAGAAGTTTTACCTGCTAGAGAAAATAACAGAAAGAGGTGATACCCTGCCTGCACTCCACGGCTCTCAGGTGTTTGGGGCTAATTTATAGGCCCTCCAAAGGTAAGGATTGCTCACAGGACACTACCACCTCCAAAGAAAGAGATAGACCACTCAAACACTCATGTTTGCATGAGGCCAAAGCATTCTTGCTATTTTCAGTCCCTGTTTTCCATTTAACAAGCAGTGAAGAGACATGATGTTACCATGATCATCCCAGAGTGGCTTACAAGCAACAGGTAGCTGTATATATGAACAAGTCTCTGCATCTTGGCTGTGGAGTCAGGGTTGGTGTGGGCAAAGTAATATCCTTCCTTCCTTTTCTCTCTTCTTCCTGGCAGGTGCATATTTATGCAGCAGGGGTAGTGGAAAATACTTTGAATTTCTCATGTTTTCTTTTCTCTGGTCGCTGTAATGTTGCTCATTATTTCTTCTCACTTGACTGGATTCTGCAGTTGGCAGAAATGTAATGAGAAATTTACTCTTGTGAGGGCACTAGGTAAGAAAAAAGATAGTTTTCAAAAGGATCTCATAGATGAAATCCTGAAACCCTGTTTGCATAGCTTTTAATGTTTTGCCACATTGTTTATCCTTAGTGAAGTGTAAAACTGAAGCACATCAGTGTTGCCTAGGAATCAGTATGAGGCAGCTAAGACAATTTGTTAGTATTCACTTCTTCTCTTACAGCACTTGTGTGTATTTGTGTATGGAAAACTACAGTGAACTTTTCAGAACAGTACAATTATTTAACTGTACTGATACCATGTTTTTCTTTGGAAAGAAGGAAATGTGTTTCACACTCAAATAAAGACTGTCACACATGTCCCTGCTTTTACTATAGCTCATTGTTCATGCTGTGGCACTGACTAAATCCTTATATTTTTAAAGGTAATATGAAATACAAGAAAAATCATGTGTCCTGTAATGTTCTCTTTCTTCTCTGTACCTTAAGAAAATACTATTTAACATGTCTCATATCTGAAGTATTTTTAGAGACATAACCAAGACTGTTAGCTGAAAACTGCTGTTACGATTTGTGGCTGGTTCATTTTCTTGGCTAAACTCAGGTATGGCATTGGTGTTGCAGTTAAAATTACAACTGAACACAGAAATGCATAGCTAAGCCCTATTAAGTTCTTGTAAGAATAAAATAAATCTGAAATAAACAAATATTGTAATATTGTTTGAATTTGATGTTTATCTTATTGAGTTTCTGTTGGCATAAATGCAGAACTCTACATCAGTCTGGTTTCAGTCTACTGGTTTACTTGGATCAAATACTGATGAAAAGCTCTGGGCTAACAATCCCAGACTCACAAGGATCAGATTCTGGCCCCACTAACAGTGGTGGGAATTTTGTAATTTAGCCTTACAGAATCCAGATTTTGTGCAGCTTTGCAAACCAACATCTGGTAAATAAATATGCTGCCTTTCCACATGGTATCTTGCTTTCTTTCCATCTTCCTCTCTATTAATTAATCTGAAAATCTCGAACCTGCTTCAGAAACCCTTCCTGACAAAGGCCTTGGTTACTCCCTCTCAGCAAGAGCTCTGCATCCAGATGAATCCTGGAAACATGCTTGCTATGATCAGGAGACTAACCCACAAGTTTTTGCACTGATTGAATAAATTAGTTTCTATCAAACTGGAAAGTTTAAATAGTGACCAAAATGGGGAAGTGTTTGTGGCTTATCATGCACCTTTTGAATGTGCCAGAGTTCGCAGGCAATCTCAGCTTGCTGGGACTTGTCCCTGCAACAGCATGTCCTTCTGAGAGCATCCTGGCAGGCATTGCACAGATGGTGCTGCCTTTCGGAAAAGCTGCAGCTGGAAGTTGCACTGAGGGATGTTTACACCAGCTACCTTCGGGTGTAAACTCATCTGCTTGAGACAGGTGCTCCTTAGGCTCTCTGCATGCCAAGAGACAGAAGTTGCACCTATGGTAAAAAGTATTGTGGAGCCACAGTAAAACAGAGTAAAACAGTCAGTGCTGAGACCCACTTCTCCAAGTTTGACATATTTTACTTCAGACTAGGCCTGGTCAGTCCTACATACCAAGCTTGTGTACTTTTGTGGCTGTAGCATGTTGAGTGCCCTCCTGGAGTGGCTCCCCCAGTCTGGTTTCCTTTGGAAGCCAAGAGTTGCTCTTCCATGAAAACCAGTGTTGTAAGTGGGGACAATTGGGATAGTCCCTCACAAAATGCACTCCTAATCTGAACTGAAATACCAATGTAGCTCATCCAAAGGCTCTGCCAAAAAATTACTCACAACATCTGCTCTGATCTGCTCCCTGGAAGTGCACTGGCTAAAGAGGAACGTAAGGGAAACTATGCCTAAATGTCACCGGCCTGAGCTGGCATGAGCTGTCCTTCCTCTCTTCCCTTCCTTCCCTGCCCTGCCATCCCCCACATCACTTAGATCATTCTTCCCTTTCAGCCTTTTGTAAATGAAGAAACAGTTTTATTTATTGGTTTGAAAGGCTTCTCCTGTCATCCACAGTCTATATTTTGTGGTGTGTATATCTGGCATCCAGCTTTTCCAAGTTACAGCAATATACTGTAATTAGGATGTACAGTAAAAGTTTGGGAATTAAGTTAAATAAAGCTCACTTTTAGCTCTTGATTTTTCTGGCAAAGTTACAATGGGAAATCAAAGTTTCCATTTCCCAATTAAAAAAAAAAAGGACGATCAAGTAAAGGCTCAGAAAAAGTGTGTCTGAATTATTTCTGGTTTTTTCTTATGGAAAAATTAGAGAAGAAGTTCGGTATTTGGGACACAAATACCGATTCATTGTGTACTGTCCTCATTTTCCCCATGCAAAGTGCAGTTGTGAAGAAAAGCTCTAGTGGGCTCACATGCTAATTTTTCTCATTGCATCTTTAACTTACACAGATTTTTCAAATATTGACTAGGCTTTGAACTTGACCTACTTAAGGCACTGGATATGGTTTTCACTTAAACAAACGCCCCTTCAGATCATGTCAGTATTATAAAGGGGCCTTGCAGCTACAGTGAACGTTGAGAATATCGGCATCTTAATATTCCTTTATACTACTAGACATATTGTGAGGGAAGTCAGCTGTTCTTCTCTTGTACACATGGCTTTCACGGCTTTCAATTCTCCTCGGGACTGGTTTATTCTAACTGGTATGAAATTGAATTTATTCCCAAGTCTAATCTGCTGATCACCTGTATGTTGAATCCCCCAAAACAAACCTCATCTTGAGCTGCGCCTGAAGTGAGAAACTCTTTCTCGAGGCAGGGTCAAAGGCTGAGGAGGCCACAACTCCCCTCTCTGTCCTCTCCTCGCCTGCAGCAGCAAACTTGCAACTCATCTTCCTTCTGCAGCTCATCTCTCCTTTCAGCTGCCTGGCATTCAGCCTGTTTTATTTACTCTTCATTGTTCAGGGAGGCATTTTGTGCTTTTCACGCAATATCCCCAGGTTTCTGATTATGCTCCATGGGCAAAGAAGCAGAATACAATTCAAAGTTGGCCTGGTGTGAAAACTCAAAGACATCTGCTGACAGAAAGAAAGAAAAATGATACAGTGTTGTGGCTTGCGTGGATTTTTGAAATGGAGACTTGCACGTATTTTTGATGTATAAAATCCTTTTCCTTCTAAACAGTTTCACGAGGAATACCCCTGCTGTCAAGAGTATTCTCAGCTCACCTGAGAAGAACAAAATAAATTATATTTGCAAAAATTTCAAAATCAAAGTACTCCAGTATAAAAAGAAAAGGAGAATTTTAATAGCAGTAACTATAAAAAAGTAATATTTTACATTCTTTGTCTAACCGAGACTGCTGCAAAGAAACTAAACATCACCTAGGATGCTGGAGTACAAATGGGACAGGGAGGGTGAGAAGTGGCAGAGCTGCATCCTTCATAAGTTGCAGGGGTGGCTTATGGGTTGGGAGTGTGCAAAGAAAGGAAACTCAGGGACCAATCGAGGGCTGAAGAAGCAGGACCTGTGCATCGGCCCCATGGCAGAGGAAAGAGGGAGGTGGCTGTCACATAGCTCTGGCTCTCAGCTGGAGAGTGGTGCCTGGTAAAGGAGGGCTGCAGAAGAGCAGACGGGCAAATTTAGATGGGGAGTGGGGCAGTGCCGATGAGTGACTGGCCAGTAAAAGACAGAACAGCTTTGCAAGTGAGGATGGAGCTTTGTACCCTTATCTGCTGTGTCTCTCTGATCCGTCTCCCACCCGCTCAGTCCCAGCCCTCGCTCCCTCCAGGTCTGCCCCCAGCCCGAAAAGCTGCAGGATGCAGAGTCTCACGGGTGCCTTGCTGCCCCTGAGGCAGCTGAGCGGGGAGAGGTTTCTGCGCTGCAGTGCCAGCGGGTGCCACGGTGCTCGCAGGGATGCCCGTGTGCTGCACGGCCCCCCGGGGCACCGACAGCACCGCCGCCGCGCTGGCACTGCACGACCGCCGGACCCACGCCGCGACAGCTGCCTCGTGTGAAGATCCTTCACCCAGCAGCCGAGTGCTGTGTGAGTCTTAAACTTACGTGCGCTTTAACCAGATTCTTCTATTCAGCCTGATGAAAAATATTCTGCTTGATGTTTTCGCAGACAGCATCTTAAGGCGTTGCTTCGATGACTTCTCCGGCGCTGCCCTTTCCGAAGTCATTATTACTCATTAGGTATACTGTGCAGAAAGCAAAGTAGGTCACGGATGAAAAGCCCAATCTTAGCAAGAGACACCAGTATTGCACAAAGCTATTTTCAACTTTCATGAGACAAAAAATGTTTTCTGTAGGATGAAAGCTGTCACTGCCAACTTACAAATGAATGCCAAGTATGTAAAAACTTTCATTTTGGATTCCCAAGCTTTCATATGTTAAATGCATTGTTTTAGAAATTCATTTCAAAGATAATTCCTGCTGTATAACCCACATTTGCTGGTTCACCAGTAGAGTGTGTGCTGAGGACAGGTACTCAGCTGGTGTAAATCACTGTAGCTCCATCAGGACAGGACCATTTCAGCCTATGAGGATCTGTCCTCAAGAGTTCCTAAATGGGGAGCGATAGGGGAGGGGGTCCATGTGGGTACCGGGGGAAAGGATGACAACTGGAGCTTGGGCACTGGAAAAATCCCCCTCAGCACTACCTATCTTTGCATGGCACTGAAAGAGTGAATTGGCATCTGCAGTCTGGAATGACCTCTAAAGCCAAGAAGACAACTTCAATAGCAGGATGTCATTGCATGTCATTCTTTCATCATCATTGTTTTCCATCATAACCCATTAGTTAAAACAAAGATTAAATTTTTTTTTGACTGCTCCTCCAACTTTCATTTTCATATTACTTGGAGATTTCAGATAAATACTTATACTTTCTGGAATGATCCTTAATCTCTTTGAATTGTTGGACATCCCTCTTCTGGCCCTCAAATTAAAAAAAAACACCTAGCAAATTCTTTTTTTTACCCAATTTCCACAAGGACTTAAACACGGGATTTGAGTAGAAAGTAGACTGCACTTGTAGTATGTTCCTTCATCAATAGAACATGTCTGAAGTACCTGCAACTCTTAGAGAGGTAATTAATAAAATTATATTTTCAAGGTATTACTGTATAAAATAAGTTGACGTATATAATGAGAGAAATGTTGCTAAATTTGTTTTTTTGGTGTACCTTGCTGTATTGATTAAAGTCTATTACTCTTTTCATTAAAAATGTGGATACTACAGTTGAAATTAAATACTATTTTTCTCTTTAAAGCAATAGTTGCTTAAAACAAAAATGTTAAATATGACAACATAAGGGAAAGTCTAAGTTCATTATCACATATTAGAATAATATAAATTACAGTAAAAGTAACAAACTCTATGATTGCAGTCGTGGTTTTATACAAAGACGTCCTACAACTAGGGGAAGTTATTCAGTAAACTCTTGGAAGTGGGGTTTGGTACTGTGACAAATATTTTTTTAATCAGAGGTAATTTCTATTGTAAGCACAAATGGAACATTTTCTGATTTACTTTTTTTTTCAAGTATCTCTGGTCAAGGACTAGATCATTTAAATTGAAAGCCAAGTACTCACTTAAAAAACAAAAAAAACCCACCCTAGTGAGTGAAAGCTAATGTGAAAGGATAAAAAATACTAGTTCAAGGATAATCAAAAGGCAGGTGACCATAAATCATCAATTTAATGGCAAACAGAAATGTTACCTCGTCTGTTTATTAAAACTCTTTAGTTGATCAAAGTGCTATAGCATGTTCACTTTGTCCCACACATAAAGAGCATCTAAGTCAGCTTTACTGAGAGGACTCAAACAATAACAAAGCACTGATTTCACATATTTTAATTAAATTCCATTTTCATTTAAATTGAAGTAAGAAGGAAGTATCATCTAATAAATAAGAGATGCTTTGTCTGGCATTTCAAAATTAAGTACATCACAAATAAAGGATCTGAATAAATGTTTGTAAACCATGCTACACAGATAATTCGATGTGGATTTTGTTTATCTTCTAGTCTTGCTGAAAGAAATATAAGTGCACATCAATTATTGACTACAAGCCTACATGTAGGGAAATATTCCAGAAGTATAAATTTAAACCAAGAAGGAAATAAACATTAGCCATTTTCTGTCAGTGAGTGAAATCATAATTAGAAGCAATTGTTTAAATGATTTGGATTCAAATCAGTATCTACAACTTGTAGGTATCCATTAGTCTATTATACACTATTCAAGACACATAAGAGCAATTACCTGCTAATCAATCCAGTGGCTGGGCCCACTCATGGAACCAGGATGCTTGGCCTCCCTTCCTCCTCCTCCACCTGCTGTCTGTGCCAGGTGAATTATTTGACCCTTCAAAGGATCACAAGCTGTCCTGGCCAGGACAAGATATTCAGGTCCATGATCTTAGTAGGCACCCAGATCCAACTTGGTAATAAGTAGAGATGTGCTATACTGCTTTAATATACACAGTGACCTGCTGTTGCTGCACTCACCATTTGGTTGATTATCTTACTTGCCATTTCAGAAAAGTTTAAGCTAAACCAGGCAGGACAATATATAAGGTGTGCCTGCCTTTTTTTTTTTTTTGTGGTTTTGTTTGTTTGTTTGTTTATGTTTTTTTATTTTGTTTCTGTTTACTTTGGTTTTGGTTTTGTTTGTTATTGTGGTGGTGTGGTGTTTTGTTTTGTTTTGTTTTGTTTTTTAATGATGCAATATCTGCATTCAGGTTCTCAAGTTGCCCAGAAAAGATATAATGCCAGCC
This sequence comes from Myiotriccus ornatus, assembly GCA_036023395.1. NCBI lineage: Eukaryota > Metazoa > Chordata > Aves > Passeriformes > Tyrannidae > Myiotriccus > Myiotriccus ornatus. Next base: position 87,136,618 of record JAYRBT010000001.1, on the reverse strand, counting down.
AAAAGGAAAGCTGAACAAGTGCAAGGAAATAACTGTATGGATAATAAGTATGAAATCTTAGCTCCAAATTTCTGTACTTGCTTACATGTATTTTTTTAATGCCTCTAACCACCATAGGCCTTTTGTTTGTCAGATGAAGGATTTCCAAGGATTTTCAAGCTGCAGCAGATTTCTTAACCACTGACTCTGAATTTCCTCAAATGGGCTTCTCAAGGTGAGAGGAAATAAAAAACTCTGATGCAAAAAAAAAAATAAATAGAAGGTGAGAGAGATGGAAAAACTAGGTGCCATACTAAACCGGTTGAAAACAAGAAATTCTGATAAAGTCAATAATGTGAAAAAAAAACCCACAAACCAAAACTACCCGTGCTTGATTCTTTGATAAGAAGAGAAAAATGTGTAAAAAACCCACATTTGATTGACAACAAAAATACCACAGCTCTATAGGAGGTAAGGTAAACTAAGTAAAAGGAAACAGATTCAGAAAGCCTGAGAGCAAAGGCCTCCACTGGTGGGTCTCCATTGGGGTGGCCTGGAGAAGGCAGGTGGGAAAAAAGGGACCAGACAAGCAGCAGACAGAGATGCAGGGGGCGCAGAGGGGTTGCCTGCAGGGCACTGAGGAGCTCAGGATAGCATCCTCCCTCCACACCCAAGGGAACGGAACTCATTTTCCCTCCCCACCACAGTTCCTCATCATGTATAAGGGGAAAGCTGCAAAGCAGCTAAAGGTGCAAGGCTGCAAGTGGAAGTTGCCAATGCTGTGTCTATAAAATCTTCTTGGAAAATGAAATGTCAAAAATATTCCAGGCTTTTAGGAGGACATAGAAAGACGAAAAACATTTTAAGGGTTCAAGTGACTTGTCAGTAATAGAAATAAGACTGTAAGGAGTTCTGAAAATTATTTGCAGTGTACTCAGGCACACAGAAATTGTAATATATGTTGCACTTTGAGTCCCACCATCTATGTAATGTGATTTGTGAGGTTTGCACACAATAAGAGGGGATGAGGTATTTCAGTCTCTGAGATGTCCTCAGATCTGCATTTTGGCTTTCGGTGCTTGAACTGCAATGCCTGTTTAGAGAAAATGATATGCAGGGAGTGTATCGAATGGATGACGGTGCTAAACCTCTTCCTTTTCAGCAGGTCGGGGTTTATTTCCCGTCAGGTTTGCATTAATGACCCACTGACCTACTTTCCTGATCCACCTGGCAGAACTCTGCATCCCTGAAACCTGAGACTTTGTCTGCTTCACAGATTTGTTTTGGTTAGGTTTTGTGACAGAAACCATTAGGAGAATGACACTGCAGATAAAAATGAAATGTGCTCTGCTCTTTGGTATCGCAAGCGTATTTTTATTTAATTGTGTAAGTGTTATCCATCATGATAGAATCGTCTGTTCCTTTTTTTTTTTTTTTATGGCTCTGTGTTTTATAAGGTTTTCTTCTCCCTCCCTCATATTACAAAGAAAAATGAGCTGTGTATGTTTATCTGATGATTTCTAGCCATTGCTGCTTCTTCGCCTGCTGCAGAGCAAGAGTAAAGGGAAAAGGCAGGCATAATGGATCAGTGAGGAAAAGACATCTTCTGCCTGTCTTAAATCATCTACTTTATAGAGAAGCTTAAATTGCTAGAAATAAAAAAAGCTCCTTGGCAGCTCAACAACCGCATATAAAACAAATCATATTTTTCCATGAGTCGTAAATGTCACCATCTCAGATAACATTTATGCTTTCATAGAAATAGGAACTTAATTTTCCCCAGTTATATTATTAACTTACTTTGGTGAATCAGATCACCTACATTAAAACAGAAGCAGCCGGTGACTCAGAACAATGATACGTTTAAAGATCAAGCACAGCATTTGCAAGTACGAAGCTGCACGCAGATGGAACTGCTTCTTTGAACCACCAGATAAAGACTGATATGTTAAAATCTTGCTAAAAATGGGCACCAAATGCTTGTTGTCAGACGTGACTGACAGTCCTTGTCCAAAGCCGAAATGAAGCTGGGTTTGCCTGTTCATTCAGTGGGTGCACAGTGACAGCACAGGAGAGAAGGAGGGCTGCAATGGGCTGTGATGTGACAAGCTGATTGCCATTGCTTTACTGTCCTTCTCTAAATTCTTCTAGCTAGAAAAAAAAACAAAACAAACAAATACCACTGTTATCGGAATACTTCGTTTAATGTGTCAGCCTTTCTGGTTTGCTCCCTCTCCCTCTGGCTTGGTGCTTGTATGGCCCCTCAAGATCCTACCTACACAAACGTGTCATGACCGTAGAGAAAGCCAACCTTGTACTCAAAAATGCCAGCATCCTTATTGCAGTCTGTCAGAAGGGGAGCTAAGAAGGGAGTAAAAGGAAAGACCAGTCCAAGGTTGCACAGAAAAATGTGCAGATTCAGTGCAGTGCCATGACCACAACCCTCTCATCCCCTCTTCTCCATGTTTAAGAGAACATTTGTTTAAGAGCTGGCGGACACTGATTAGAATACGCCCACAGTGTTTTGTAGGCAGAAGCAGTCTTGCTTTCCCTGTGCTCTAGAGCAGCCACATGTTTGGTGCAGTTCCAAGGATGCTCAGAGCCCTCTCATGACTTGCTTGCCCCCTCCTATAGACATATCCCTAGCATGAATACACCTCGTGGGGCAAAGACTGGCCTTACAACATTCAGTGAACTCATTTCCCATACCACGAGCTCAAACAGTTAATGTTACTTATCTCAGTCCTGGCAAGTAAGGGGCTAATAATTGCATGTAAGATAGGTATTAATTGATTATGATTTAATTTCTGCTTGACTTGAATCTCCACTTTAGAGTAAAGAGATGCTGCTGGTGACACTGCCAATTTTTTTCATGCAGTTATATATTTACTTTAAAGCAAAGGAGCTCAGAGAGTGACACAAATACTTTGAAAATGTGAGCTGCAAGCCTAACTCACACAAAAATATATGTGTGAATGATGATAGCAAATTCTGTGTGCCAGAAAAAGGCTGGGTGATGGTAGTATTTCATAATTATAACTAAATAAAAGGTTCTCTGTTAGTTTAGGGGTTGTGGCATCTAATCTGCATTTTCATGAATTAGTGGTTTTCACCACATGACAGAAACATTTTGATACATTAATGAAAGCAATGAAAAACATATCTCACTGTCAGATTACAAGCCGAAAAAAAAGTGATTATATTTTCTCACCATGTATATTCCAACTATTCCAACTACATACATATTCCATTTCATCCTAGCATCCCTTACTCATGAAAGCAAAATGAATCACAGGGTAGACTCTACAGCTATTTGATTCAGTCCCTGCAGATTGCATTGATTTTTGCAACACAATAAACATTATTTTCACCAGTATGTTTTGCTCAAAAGATGTTTATATTGCACTTATTAGACTTCAGAGCTGTTGAGTTAGGAGCTATCTTTTAAGGCAAGTCTGTAATGGTTTATTTTTATGTTTCTGATTTTAGAGGCTGTCTTGACATGTGACTGATTTAAGTCTTTTTTTAGGATGCTAACTTTGAATAAAACAATATTACAGACATCCCTGAATTCAGTCATGGCTCTTCCAGAAACCCAAAGACTCCAGAGCACCCACAACTGACCTCAGAAATGTGGAGACACAAATGATGACCTAATGGCCCTATTTATTTATTTAACTGTGCAGTGTTAGAACTCTGTGACCCAAGAAGCAGTCATCAAAGAAAGATATGGAATTGTTAAATGCCTGTGAGTTGACCCAGTTTGAGTGTTTATCTCTATTCAAGTGCCTTATGGTTTAAAAAAAAATAAATTCAATCTAATACAAATTTCAGGCATCTGAGATTCTTTTCAGCAATTTCTATTAGTTCCATCCATCTCAGTCTTCATTGCTTGCATTCATGATCTTTGAGGTCAGTAATGGGTTGTTTTTCAACCTAAGTCTATGTTGAGCTAAATCCTCAAATACACACTGGCATACACACATTCATGATGTTCCTTCATAAAAAAATAGAAATGTACTTGAAAAGTAACAAATTTAAACTTTGCACTCGGTTTAATGTTCTTTGAGCAACAGAAAATATTTACAAAGAAATGAATATTTACTTTCCCAGATGGTAGCTCCATCCTGCACTCCTCTGAGGGGCTTAGCGCCCTCCTTTCACACTTCTCAAGTGGAAATGGGAGCATTCATAGAATATCCTTAGTTGGAAGGGACCCACCAGGATCATCAAAGTTCAACTCCTTGTCCTGCAAAGGACAAACCCAAGTATCACACCATGTATCTGAGAGAGTTGTCCAAATGCTTCTTGAACTCTGTCAGGCTTGATGCTGTGACCACTTCCCTGGGAGCCTGTTCCAGTGCCCAACCACCCTCTGGGTGAAGAACCTGTCCCTAATATCCAGCCTAAACCTCCCTTGACACAACTTCAGGCCATTCCCTTGGGTTCTGTCACTGGTCACCACAGAGAAAAGTGCCTGCCCCTCTTCTTCCCCTCATGAGGAAGCTGTAACCGCATTTATGTCTCCCCTCAGTCTCCTCTTCTCCAAGCTGAACTGACCAAGAGACCTGAACTGCTCCTCATAAGGCTTTCTCTCCAGTTCCTTCACCATCTTTGTAGCCCTCCTTTGGATCCTCTCTAATAGCTTTATGTCTTCCTTATATTGTGGCACCCAAAACTGCCACAATATTCAAGATAAGGCCACACCAGTGCAGAGCAGAGCAGGACAATCCCCTCCCTCGACCGGCTGGCGATGCTTTGCCTGATGCCCCCAAGGACGTGGCTGGCCCTCCTGGCTGCCAGGGCACTTGCCACTGACCAGGACCCCCAGGTCCCTTTCTGAGGCATTACTTTCCAGCATCTCATTCCCCAGACTGTATGAACATCCAGGAATGCCCCGTCCCAGGTACAGAATCTGGCATTTGTCTTTGATAAACTTCACATGATTGGTGACTGCCCAGTCCTCTAATTTATCAAGGTCTCTCTGCAGGGCCTCTCTGCCTTCAAGGGTGTCAACAGCTCCTCCCAATTTAGTGTCATGGGCAAACTTAGTATCCCTTTAATTCCTGAGTCCAAATTATTCATGGAGATGCTGAAGAGCACTGGGCCTAAGATGGAACCCCACTAGTGACCAGTCACCAGCCTGATGTTACCCCATTTACTATCACCCTTTGTACCTTGACATCGCAGCCTGGCTTGGCATTTTGCAAAAGCAAGCCCCTGGGCCTCTCTCCTCCATGCCTTTTCTTTCACATCTTGACCCAAAGACCTATCTATAATTTTTGTCATTTTCATTTTCAGTATGTCACTATAGATTATGAAATGTAAGCCACCGTCCGCCCATTTAATGGAGCACATCACTGTGGATAATCGCCCTGGAATGTAAATCAGTTTACTGTTACCTGGTTACTGCTGGTACATGCACGAAATGGAGAGGAGATGACTCTAGCAGGTTGTAGATTTAATGTGTGGTGGTGAGTATCTATCAAACTCTCCTCATTTTAATAGCTGTGCTCAGAATAATACACAGGTGTGATGCATTCATCTTCATGCATGGGAATATGTCCACCTGTATTTAAAACATCATGATGATGAGATGCATTCCCACAAGTAGCCTGTAAATGGAAGTTGCCTATCACATCCATTTTTCTTCCAGAGAAGCAGATCATTGTCTTTCCAGGAGGCGGCAGAGCAGACCGCCTGCAGAGCTGGAGAGTGCCTCAAGCTGGGAGGAAGCTCAGCCTGGGTCACACACCTCTTTTCCTAGCATGGGGGTCCAGATCCACCATTCTGAAGGAGCTCATTCCAAACAGCCTCAGGAAGCATGGTATAGACCCTCCTATTCCTGCATATCACGTCTATATTGGAGGAAACCCCTGCAGAAAGGAGCGAGATCCAAACCGAGCCCCAGCAGCAGCTATGGGAATAAGAGGTGAGGGGCTGAGGAGAGCATGAGTGCGCACCCTGGAACAAGGGTGCTACAAGCTCTGGGCAGAGCAAAACCAAGTGCTCTCATGGGACAACTGCTGTACAGGGGTGCTAAACCCAGCTATTCAGAGAATCCCACTGGCAACTGGCCATGTGGCACACAGAACACATAGAGCTAAATCCATGTGTGCTCAGGACTGGCCTCTCTTCATTCAAAGAAGCAATGCAAGATCAGCATTGCATTTGGTGCTGCTCACTGTCTGACAACGCTGGTGCCACTGATGGATCCAACACTCTTTAAATCAGCTTTTCTCTTACAGGCAGAGTTTCTCCCATACAGTTTGAGAAAAGCTCTGCCCTTGTACCAGAGGCATTACAACAGTGATGCAGGTTTGCCTTGCTTCTGTCCACACGAAGTGCTCAACTGAGATCCAGAGATACAAGCATCCAGTTTCCGCAGTAAAGGCTTGTGAAAAGGCACACATGTGCGTGTGTATATATGCACACACGTGGTCATAGAGATAATGGCACAAAAAGACACTGAACCTGTTAATGGATATGACAAAAATTAAACCCTTTGTATTCAAAAAAAAGCTGGTGGTGTCTTAATGGCAGTATTCAATACACTTACACTGCTATCCATGCAGAGAAATGTTTGCTGCCAGAAGCAAGGGCATTTCCAAGCAACAAATGGACTACATGTTGTTTGTTGCATGATTTAGCACAGAACTGTACAAGTGTTACAGGAGTGACCAGCACTACCTGACGTGAACAACTTATGTCTGAGTGCACAGTGACAACATGAGGCTGACCCACAAAGCCCCCGAGGACATTGACCAAACCCTTTCTGATTCTTGCAAGGTGCCACTTCTTCACCAGGTTGTTTATTCAACGTGCCAAAGCTGTAAGACTGTCATTTCATATTGTGTTGCATCCCCAGATATGGTCCTCAGAGCCTGCCTGGGGAAGAAATCCCCATTGCTAAGGAAGTCCTGGGGAGAGGGTGAGGAGAGGAGATAGAACAAGGTTATGAATATAACTAGTTTTCCTTCATTGTTTTGGGGAGAATTCAAAGGCTATCTCACAATGAAACCTAATTTGTCCTGATCTCTGCATAGCAGTGTCCTGGACTGCTGATTTAATCAATGGGCATTAGACAGGTTGAGGGATGGGTGGTCTAACCAGTGTCTAATCAGATCTTTGATTATTTGCCAATATTTTAAGAATATAAAGTCCAGTGTTCATAATGTATCATTACTTTTTATTATGAGCCTTTCTGTCATGCCATTGATCAATGATTGATTAGTGGAACTTTGCCTTCAATTGGTGAAACGTTTTGCTTTACCCCACTCCCCCAAGTTTTCAAATTTCCCCTTTCTCTGCCAACAAAATCACTCTGTAATAGTTTTGATATCACTGCCAACATGAAAGAATTCAGATATACTTTTCTGAATTATACTAAACAACTCATTCGAGTAGCCTCTTGAGCCCACAGAGGTATCTTTTACCTTATCTGTTGGCACAGAAATTTTTCCTACAATTGTACCTAAAGTTTGTGCATATTCCATTCAGGTTGCCTTCCTTGAAATGCATAAAGTTAAAAGAAGAAACATTCTTGACAGCTTATTGTGTAAATCCTTCTGACACAGTTTCTACATTTGTGTAGGAGATGAGAACTGATCAGTGCAAATTGATGCCCAAAAAGGCAGGTAAAAACTGCTTAGAGACAGAGTTTTATGCCTTTAAACAGTAGGTATTTATTGAGCGA
>JAYRBT010000001.1:87087817-87128843 GCA_036023395.1 Myiotriccus ornatus | reverse complement strand
GGCTTGGAAAAGCTCTGGCTTTAGTCCTACTCTACCTATTGAACTGTCTACTCTGGTTCTTGTAGGCCAGATTTATTGCAGCTGAGTTCCTTAGTGACCGTACAGAACATAACTTTCCCTTATGTCAGGAATATAGGGAGGGGGTTAATGTTATTTACCTTTCCCTTGGGCCAGGAATGTGGGGAGGAGAGGTTAGTGTTTGATTAACCCTTCAATATTTCTGCAAGGGGGGGTTCCGATCAATCCTTCTGGGGTCCTGTTTTATCTCATCCCTTTGATCAACCCTTCTGAGGCCCTGCCTTGTCTCAAAAGTAGGTCAAGAACTCCTAAGAGACATGGTGACTGCCTTTGATTTTTCTACCTTGAAATTCAAAGAGCATGAGTAAGTTCATTGAAAGAGGGAGAAATGAGTTATTTAAAGAATTTAAGGATTCCACTTCACATGTAGTGTCCGGAGAACTTAAGAAAGAGCAGGTCATGAACAAGGTGATGTGTGCGTGCACATGCATATGCCTGTATGTACTTTCCAAATACTGTTTTGAGACAACAATACCATTAATTGATGATGAATTCTTCCTAGCACTGAAAACTGCTCTTTTAATAACGAGTTCAATGAGAATTTTCCTGCTATATGCTACACCTATACACTATGCTTCATATCAACCTGAGTAGAGCAACTTCTTCAAACAATTTACTTGAACGGACTAAAATTTAGAAAAGATTACAGCTACCCTCTCCTTGTGTGAACTGAAGGTAAGTAGATTTTCAGCATGGGAACTACATATTTATATAGAAGCTGTATCCAACATGCCACTTGGCTTTAGGACGAGGCATTGGTACCCAGTCCTCTTTTGTTTGCAGCACCAAGATTGCCTATTATGGTGTAGAGCAATAGAAATGTCAAAGAGAGTGGGGATACAGAATGGTGAGGATGTACAGGACTGCGGCTTAGATCATCTGTGAGAGGATTATATCCATCAAGAAGAGTGACATTTTTCACTCTTCTTCTGTTCAAGGGACAGACTAATTGGGAGACTCACAGGGCATTGGTCTCAGCTGTCACATAAGCATTGCCTCATGTACGTGTGCCAAATCAGGTGATGAGGAAAGAGCTGCATTACCTCAAGGCCCTCCTGACCATGTTGTGGCTGCCTATGGTCCTGGTGAACTGGCATTTAGAAGAGACAAATCAGAGGAAGTTTAATGCAACAGATGGAGACAAATGTTGAGAAAAGACGGAGATCTTATCCCAGAAACACTAGTGTGGTCAATTTAAAAGCTGTTACTTGGATAAATTCCCCCTTCAAGCAGTGAAAGATGTTCTGATTAAAGCTGTGTAGGTGGCTAAATTCTGTTCTGTATGGCTGCACCACTATTAGAGATATCCCCTTTGTTTCATACCACAGAGAGACAGCAAAAAACCCCTGTCTGCTGAATTAGAAGTAACATGAGTAAAAACTGGGAGTAAATAGTTCAAATTTACCTTGGCTTTACTTTATATAGTTTTGTTAAACACTGTGTATTACTGCCATATGAAAAGTGAGTTTTTCATACTTCACAGCACTGGAAAGGTGTGCTATAACATTGCAATGTGCTCCTCCTCATGCATGCTCTCATTGGCTCACTCAGAAAATAGTTATAGGAGGTGGCCTGTCCTTTTCTGCAGCTCAAAGTGGTTGTGTCTGTCTTTCAGTGAGTCCTGGCTCTGCCTCAGGGAATCTCTCTTGTCCCACTTTGTGTTGTGAGCATCCATCCCCCACCAGGCAGGTGTGTTTGCTGTGTGGCAGCTGTGAAGGAAAGGAGCTTCCGCACACAGGGTACACTTTGCTCTACAGCTTTCTCAAGACAAAGAAATTACAGGGAAAGATTTCTCTGAGATATGGAGTCGCTTTGCTTCCAGAAAACTTCACCTGTGAGCCATACTGGGACCTATTGGAGTACCCAGCTCTCCCTGAGCCAGCACAGAGCAGATGGGTTTTCCCTGGTGACCTGAGAGCACAAACCTGTCTCATGGCACCAGTGGCCTTAGCATTAACAGGCAGCACTGTCAAATATACACAGACAAAGCTGTTTACGTACATAAAAACACAGAACATCAGGAGGGTATTTTAAGAGGGATTTAAGCCATGCAATTGTTGAATAGTGATAGGAATTAAGAGCAATGTTGCAGTATCTGTGATTGTCAGAGATAGACCTAAGTAATCAGTAATAGTGAAGTGATATTTCATCCTTAACTGGCTGATGTAGTTGAGGGGAAAAAAAAAAAAAAAAAAAAAAAAGCCCAGATGAGCCCCTGGGAGCAGAAGCCCTTCTTGTTGCCAGGTTCTGTTTCAGATCTTGATCACAGCCCAACAGCTAGTCTATTCTCTTCTAACGGGATCAGTGGATGTAAGGAAAGATGTTACTTCTGCTAACAACCCTCATCTGGCTAAAGTGGAGAAATCACATATGCAGCTCTGGGATAGGCTGTTTGTGAATAGCTCTGATTTTTTTCCTGCTGGGAAGTGACCTCATCCAACACGAAGTACATTACTCTAGCTCGCTAACATGTAAGTCTAATTGGTATTCTGTAAAAGTCCTCACAATGCCATTTAGTTAAAGCAAATGTCAGGAAACATGAAGTCCTGTCTTCTTTGTGAAAATTCCTCCGAAGGAAATTGCAAGGACCAAGCTGCACAAATGCTAGCTCTCAGCACAGGCTGCACATCCAAGCACTTAATCTGGACTTTCGAAAACAGGGCTGTGCAAGCTTCAAGATGTTTACTTTCCTAAGTCTCTTTCTGGCCAAGAAGAATGACTTAATTCACAGGGTGGTCCAAGCTTTGTTTTGTGTTCCTGGAGCCCAGATGCCCGTTTGGAGACTAATCTCATGAGCCATGTGGACACAGCACCTCCCTGAGCTGAGGGTTTGGCTGCACTTAAGCACGGTAGAAAGCATTAAGAACTGCTGGACTTCACCCAGGGTGCTAACAGCTGCTCCCCATCACCTTCCATCCCACCACACAGTCACAGTAGAAGCACACATCTAAGCCAGATGGAATCAGCCCACGGGCTGGATTTGGCCTCCAGTTGGAACTGTCTGACTTCATAGCTTGGAGCTAATTAAGCTAATGATTGATTATTAGGTGGCACTTTATTTTCAGAATAACATTAATATCATCTGTGAAAATGTGGCAGTTTTACTCTGATGGCTGTTGGGTACCTTACCTAACTTTGGATTCCTGTAAGTTAGGTACTGGAGCCTGAAGTAGTCACTCCAGGCTCCCTGTAGAGATGAGGCAGGGAAATGGGCATCTCCAGAAGGTGAGTAATCTGGCATGCCTTCACCATCTCTTCTGTTTTTCCTGACAATTACAAAGGGAGTAAAATCTGGCTGGCTCAGGCTTGAACATTTTTACCTTTATATACCAACCTTAAGGCAGATGAATCTCCCCCTCAGGAAGGCAGATTACCATATCAATTAGAAACTCTCACTAGCCCCTTTCTCCAAAAACTAGCCCCTAAGAAAGCTGATACATAAGTAGGATCCTCACTCAAAAAAAAAAAAAAAATCCCTCTGCCCTATATGTGCAAAAATAAAGATTGCAGTCTCTGGAGTATGGTGATTTTCTGGCCTGTTTCTGGGGCAGCCTATTTTCTTGTACTAAAGAGCCTTCCTTTTATAAGAAAGGGTAGCAAGCCTCCACTGGATTTTCCTTTTCCATCCCCTTTAAATAAGGAAAGCAACACCTTCAGTGAGCATGGGGTTCCCTATGGCCCGCATCTCCCTTGGTTGTCCATCACTTGCCAAGCATTTCTGCTGTGCACCTCAGCTGAGGAGCCTGCTCCTCCTGAGGCTTGTCATAGAGCCTCCAAAATCCAGTCCTCCTTCCCTCACCTGCTTCTTTACAGCAGTTTCAACGGAAAAACTGGAAAGAAACCCTGCTCACCTCAGTACTTCTATTTCTCCCTCCTTGACAAGAGAGCTTTCAGATGGCGGACAGGTATTGAATTTCTGTATGCCTGAGCCATACGCGGTGCAAAGCAAGGTTAATAGATTTTTACGGCCAGAGGGAGTATTCTGATCACCTCATCCGACCTCCAGCATCGCACAAGCCAGAGGCAGGAGCTGTAATTACACCAAGTTTCCAGCAGAAATGAAAGAACACAGTCCGGACCTAATTGTCCTGCCAATCACATGATCCCGCGAGTCCCCAGATTCTTTGACCCTCAGTAATTTTGCTGAGGGGAGTTTATAATCACAAGGTGCCTCAACATGCAGCTCACGTCTTGTGCAAGACGGATGTCTGTGGCTTCAGAAGAAGAAGAGAAGAAATCCACATGCATCTTCCTGTGAGTGGAGTTTTTAATTTCCTTTTTATTTTTTTTCTCCATGGAAGGCTAAAAAAGCAAAAGGTAGGTGTAGCTTTCTCCTTCCCTGACAGCTCTTTGCAGCTGTGCTATGCTGTCTCCATCCGAGCGAGGCTGAAGGGTAGCGTCTCAAATCTTGTCTAGCTGCAAGGCAATTAACAGCGGCTGTTGGCCCCTTGACCTCTTGTCTGATGATGCACCTCCAAAAGCATTTCTATGCAGTTCCAGGCCACAAATACCCTCGAAGACAAACTCATAAGACCTGCTTTTAAAAGCATCTAGAGGGTGAGGAAACAGTTACCAGGTAGACTTATTGTTGGGGTTTTTTTCCTTTTCAGATACATTAATAAAATGGCAGTCTGGTTTAACGAAACTTGGACCAGAGAGTGTTTAGACACAACTGCAATTATTCCATGGAGCTGGCCTCATGTAAGCTTCTGCATTAATGAGGGATCATCTCTGTTTGCACCAGTTTGCCAGCAGCATAATCAGCAAGCAATTAAATTCTAACAAGCACAAGGCTTGCAAGAAGACTCTCCCTGCACACAAACAAAGGTTGCTTGGGCTTGAAACTAACCAAACAGGGGGATGTAACTCTCCTTTTCTCACCCAGCAAGCCCCTAATAGATATGGATTTTTTCCAGTTAATACAGTGGCGTGTCCTTATCAATTGCTATGTCATCAAGTCCTATGGAATGTGTAAATTCTCCCTCTGCTGGAGTGTAATCCTATTTGGCAGAGCATTACAAGGGCTGTACCAAGGGTGATTGAGAGGTCGCAGCAGAGAAGCACGAGGGGACACTTGCCAGCATGTTTTCAGCTGCAAGGGCCAACTTGGCAATCTTCTTATCGTCTCTTTCCATTTCCATCCTCTTACATTCCAGTTCAGTGCTCAGCCACCATTTAGAGCAGGTGTAACTCTCCTTTCTGGATTGCCCTGATAATACTCTCAGAACCACCTTTGGCAGTGCCACGCTCCCTGAAGAAGGCAGTGGGCAAATCTGCCTTCCTCACTTGGAAGATCTGGAAAGAGATGAGCTTTCCAGAGAGCAGCACTGCTCCAAGTGCCTCTGGATAAGTCAGTGGCTCAGAGCTGCCAAGAGAAGTCCAATACTGAAACCTACAAACATCTCCTCTTTATATTCTGTTGTTTTTGTGTTACCTTCTAATGTTCTAATACTGATATGCTCTGTAAATCTTAGGAGACTATGATATTAAAAGCTTATAAGATGTAGAAAAGCATTAATAAAAACTTTATCACTTTCTTTTTCAACTTGCCATTTTACCAGTAGCTGAATTTACAGGTGAATTACTTTCCTCTGAAATGTCATAGTAATGCCTTTAACTCCCAAGGTCATCTGTTCCTTTCCTTTGCCCAAGAGGAAGAGTTGCTTAATTTGGTTTTAAAGACTCCTGATGGGGTCTGTAGCATGTCTCTTTGGACAATCCTGTCCAGTATCTCATTTTCCACCCTGTTAGAAAGCTTTTTCATAACGCCTAACTTAAGTTATTCTTGCTGCAATATGAACCTATTATTTCTTTTGCTTTTCACAAGGGAGAAGAAATTTTTCCTCTTCTCTCAGCAGCAGTCTTTTGCATATTTGAGGAATATTATCATTCTCCCTTCCCCCATCCTTAATCTTCTTTCCTTTAAGAAAAGCAATCCAAATGGCGTAATTCTTTCTGGTAGGTCGTGATTCCAAGCCCTCTGATCCTTCCTGAAGCTCACTTCTGGATTCATTCCAGCTGGTCTGTATCTCTCTGGGATGTAGTGCCCAATGCTACATGAACTGCTCCAGCTGAGACATTATCTCTGCTGAATAAAACAGACAAGATGGTGTATGAGTTTTCTGTGCTACATTTAGTAATTTCCAGAGAATCTACTTTTCTACCAAGAGCAATAAACTATCCCTTTGATCCTGATCCAAGTAGACCTTCTTACTAAAGAAACTGGGAGAGAGAGAAATTAATAGAAATCAAAACTTAGTTTGACTGTGTCTAAGAAAAGAATACATTCTTAATCCTGTGCATGGTGCTCCAGATACTCTTGCATAAACAGATATTCGCTGAAATGTACTGGCAGAACAAGTTCAGGAAGTTAAAATAAGAAGGTTTAGCTGCTAGTGGGGAATGAGGTCTTGCCTTTGCCCAGTGATCTTGTGTAGACAGCAATCCTTAGTCTCAGTTTTCATGGCTCCCAAAGTCCCCACTGTTTTGGAGAATCCTGGGATATAGCACACAGAATCAAATGAATCAGTGCAACCAAGGCAGTTGTTACTTTTTCTTTGAAAATACTAGCTTAGGATCTAGATTTTCTTCCCCTATTCTTGTGTGCTTCTAACGATTCTCATCAACAGTAAGAGTCAGTACATCTAAAGCTCAAACAGTGCTGCTTAAACATGGACGAGATTTTATCACTCTTGGATAGCATCATGGGAAGGTGTTTCAGCTGGGAGGACAGGAGTGAGGACAAAGTTCACACCACTTGCCCAGTGCCCCAGGGTCCTCACATAAAGCCTACATAACACCAGCCTCCCTCCCTCCAGAGACAGAACTGCCATGGTATCACTGCTGCCCAGCCCTGCTCATACAGGCAGAGCTGCTGAGTCTCCAGGTGGTGGGTGGCCCAAACCCGCATCAGCCCCACCATCCCCTTCCCTGCAGACTGGGGTGCTGCTACCCAAAGCCAGACGCAGCTTTTTTGACAGCAGCCTCCTGACGTGGTCAGCCTGGAGACCCATGTGTCCCTCTGCAGTGTGTGAATGTCACATTTTAGCAGAGATTATTAGTAGGCTTTGTCTGACTGACAAGCACTTGTGTTTTGCCTCGAATCTTCGAAGGCAGCAGGCGAGGGGGCAAAGAGCACTAATAGAATTCTTCAATGTCATTTTAATAGGATCACTGCTTTGTGCTAGCTATTTTTTCTTCTCTTTATCTTTTTCTGTCCTCTGCTATGCTCTGTGTTAATGCCCTCTGGTGAAACTGAATTCTTTCCAAGTTTCTCAAAAAAAAAAAAAAAAACCAACCACCACCAGCATTAATTATTGTTCCAGGAGGATATCTTCCCTTAAAGATGGAAGGCTTCTCTGAAGCCATCTGTCTGGATTGTCTTCCCTTGGGACAGGGAGAACAGTTAGCAACTCAGTTTTTCCTAAAGGGAACTCACAGATCGTGTAGATAATACAAATGACCCAGTTGCCCTGGGAAGGGAAGCGCCGCCTCGTGTGTGGTGTGTTCCATCCATATGCTATCCATCCACCTTCCTCAGTTAATGAGGCTCAGACTTCTTCATGCTGGTCCAGATAAATATAAAACTCTCTAACCCTGAAATCACCATAGTGAGGTTGCCATGGTAAAAAAAAAAAAGTTCAGTCCATCACAGATTATGCTAAAACCTGATACAAAGAGAGACACTAGCATTGCATTGAGAAACACACCTGTGATGTTCTCCAAATTACCATGATCTAGGTACAGTTTAGATTTTTTAAAAAATTCTGTTCTGTTCATTTTTCTAACAAGATACATTGGGATTCTGCCTTATGGGAAGATATTCTGAGAACAGGGATGGGATATTGGAGCTTCCTAAGCATCTACTTCAAGTATTGCTGCTGAACCATGACAGAAGCAGAAATCCTGCTCCATGCCACTTGCATTAGTGTTTTGTGACGTGATCTGCAAAAAAAGAGGATATCTCATCCAAAATCTAGATCCCAACTCCACATTTCAGTTCTACTGTTGATAACCAGGCGGCTTAATTACCTCCCAGAGTGATTATGCAGCTGGGTTATTTAAGGTTTGAAAAGCTCTATGGAGGTTCTAATAACAGAATGTCAGTCACATACAGGAATAGAGATGTATTGGGTGCTCTGTCAATGGGCACAGGCAGTAGGTTTATATGGGCACTGCATGTATATGAACCCAGAAATTTCCTGGCCCACTGTGCACACACATGCCTTTCATGTGTCCTTGGAGAGCCCTTACACTCCATATGAACAGCATATTTTGTGGACTGTGCCTACTGCAGATTAGAAAACTAAGCTTAGAAACCTAAACTGCAGAATCCCACCTGGGCAGGGCTGTGAAAGAGAGGACAAACTGCCCAGTGGCCAGTCCATCTCAAGGAACTTCACTTATTGCTTGGTAAATTTTTTTTGTTCTGTTCTGAATGACTATCCCCATTCTAAGCAATAAAAAACCAAGACACAGAATCCTGAAATCTCACAGAACAACACTACAGCTTTGCAAAGCACAGCATCAGATGCTCAAATTTGAAAGACCACACATCCTCCTTCACTATAAGGAGAGATGTCCATCCTATCACTCTCATTACTAATGGATACTAGGGTTACAATTGGATTCTCTGTACTCCAGAAGTTCTATGTTGGTTCTCTTTGGCCACTTCTCAGTGTGTTCATCCAGAATCCAGTTATGACTTGCAAACTGTCCAGGTTTTATTGTGTCCCTCATCATCATACTTGATGAGGGGTTATTGGCCAGGAAAAATGGGGGTCAGCCTGGGTAGTTCCTCCTTTTGCAAACGAAGTTTCAAAGCAATACTGTTATGCATAAATGTGTCTTCAGGAAGAACTGAGAAAGGTGAACCCGTGAAGATAAGCTGGATCACCAGGTGTAGCAGAGTGTTGGGACAAGAGCCCTATAAGGATCACATTAGGATTAAAATCCCTCCTAGTCTGCTCATGAGTGATAGACACTGAAAAGGTCCTCAAATGATTATGCGCTACTGTTCATGCACGTGGGGGATGCTTGACTCTCAGTTACTGAGCGACACACAGAACTGTGCCTTGATGTGCCCTCACCAAGTCTAGAAATCAGTTTTTGCTAGCGGAGATGGCAGGTTTTGCTGCTCTCCTGAAAGGGCCTCTCCAGTGCCTCCACACATCTTCTCAAGGGAGCAGAGCTGCAGTGGGATAGGCAGTGGTGGCAGCTGTGTGGCAACACCCTTGCATGTGGCTCAGCTACAAGGAGACTCTGTGAGTGCTGCTGCTCTGCAGTAGTGCCTGACTAGGTGGCAGATGTCTGCAAAGACAGGGAAGAGGTTCTCATGCCTCTTCCCAGGCTGTCTTTCCACCAGGGTGACAGCCACACACCCAGACTGCAATGCCAAGCTAGAGACTTGATCAGCCCAAGGCTGATCAGAAATCAAAGATCTGTGAAGTGATTCTCGCATATTTGAATAATCAATTTGGATTGCAATTTATCAACATTGTTTCAAACCACAACAGTATCCAATATAATCTTTTTTAATGTTGTTTTTAAGTTTCTGGGTCTTTTTTAACACCTCTGACAGATATTAGCCCTCAGATTCTTCACTCAAGACAGTTTTCTTAGTCTAGAGGTGTCCACTCCTGGTCCATGGTGCTCTCTTCTCTCTAAATCAGGTGAATCCTAATGTGTAACCCATGTGGATCACCCAGTGAAAGGCATTTCTTTATGTAGACATTTCTCCAGAGAGATGTAGACAATCCTAGAGAAAGACATGGAAATGATTTTACCTCAGACGGGAACAGCAACAAGAAACTGGCACACTTCAGTCCTGTGAGAACTTTCACACATCTCATGCACTAAGATGGGACTGCCGTGCTACAGACAGCTAAGCCTATCCCTCAGTCTTCTGGATTGGGATCCAAGTTCTCTCTGGAGACTGATGTAGATGCGATGTTCTTGTGGACAAGATGTCTGGAGCTGCAGTGATGGGTGAATTAGATGTGTGTACAGTCAGCTATTGTGACTAACAGGGTACAGATTTATTCTTCCCAAAGAACAGTCTTGCAAAGTTAATACTATAGACACCATGTTTATGTGCAATAATAGTGAGGTGAGAATGCAGAAAAAACAAGCTGCTGTCTGGTGCATTCAGTGAAGCTGTTAGAAACCTGTGGGACAGGTTTACACGTGCGTGCAGTGAGACTCATTTTGAACATACAGACGGTGTGCATATCTCACTCTGTGTACTCACAGAGAATTCAATCCCACACACAGCAGAGCTGAACGGCTCAAGGGCTGCCATTGATATTTCACTGAAGCCAGCACTATGTCTAAAAGTACACAGATGTAGCAAGAAAGGAAGGAAAGGCCCTTTTCATGGAGAACATTGCCATCTTGTGCTCAATTGCATTTACTTTGTTCCCGGCTCGTGAGAGATGATACTGCAGAAGTTGCCTCTCTTGAAAATTCCATGATGCCTGAAGCAGAGTTCAAGCCCTTGAATGGAGAAGTCTCCCTAAATAGCATCAGCTTGTTCCAGTCCTCAAGCAATGATAATAAAATCTGAACTGCTTTCTGAGCTAGCACATTTTTCCTTTTTATCTTGCAAAGCACTTAATTCACTATATTTAATGAAGAAAGCCAGTTGTATCATCACAATGAAATCAATAAAATAATGGAAAATCAGAGCTGGAAAAGTACTACCAAAGGTTTTTTTCTTAAGTGGAATAGCAGCATTTACTCTGCAAGTGCTGGCAGCCACACAGACACACAGTAAGTATAGTAACAGTAGAGACCTCCTGTGCAGGAAAACCTGATACAGATGGACAAATAGACAAACCTATGACTACCCTAGTGTAGCAATTACCCTCACATAGTGCATCATAGCTCATTGCAGATGTAAATTACCAAAAAACCTTGAAACACCAATATATGGTCAGTAAACATAAACATGAATTCTCCTGGTGAGGAATATGAGACCCAGAGAAGCCTAACATACTGTTTGTGTTAGGAAGAGCTGCCACAGCTGTAGAGGGAGAAGCTGATCCCATTTCCATTCCTCATCCATGACCATGTCCTTTCTAAAACACAGAGCAATTTATATCACAGTAACCTGGGAGTCCTCCTGCAGGGGAGGCACCCCATCCCCCAGCAGATACAGACCATTCTCAAGATTTCCACACTATGCCGTCTCCATCCGTACTGTTTTGGTCATCACTTGCATGTGGGAAGCTCTGTTCCAGGTTAAGTTTTTGTCTTGCTGCCAGCAAAGCTGGAGGGTGAGACACTGACTCCAAGCACTTCCTGGATCCTGATGGGTCTGAGCACCCATCCAGTGCAAACCCATCAGCTGCTCGCTCTCAGCCAGGATCCCATACTCATTTTGTTTTCCATATGCTTTACCTTTGATGGGCTAATGGAGTGAAATCCACCAGCAGTCACAGGAAAAACGCAACTCCTGTGTCACTGCACAAAGGTTCTCCATTCCGAGGGGTCCTTTTCACCAGGGGAAAACTGCCTGGCCATTTGAGGGAAACTCTATAGAGTGAAGCTGAGACTGCAGAAAACTCACTTTCCTTCTGCCCACTTTTCAAGCAACGTAATACCTGTATCCAGCTGAGTGCCTAAATCTCCAGGGCACCTGCATTTCAGAACTTGGTGCATGAGGCACAACTCAGGGGATATAGAAGGATCCGGTTTCTTGGATAACTCCTTAAGGAAATCCCATGTGCTCCACACAGACTTGGAGTGACAGTTATAGCTGGTGAGGATTTGATGGAAGCATGCCAGTATTTTAGCTGGGAAGATGTCCACGTGCTTACTGGTTATTATACCACCAGGAGAGGAGAATAAATGTTTGTGTGTTTTACAGAGGTGTAACCATTTTCTCACCAGAAGCAGACTGAGGTTGTAAAAGGCTAAAGTATCAGCAACTAGTCAGCAAAAAAGAGGTATTTTCTCTCTCTTTCTGCCTTTTCTGTATCTGCTACCGATAAGCCAGCAATGGAAATGTTACTGAGCTGTTCTTAAAATTGCCCTGATACCTCTTTTATAATACAACACAAACGCACAGGGCAGTAGATAACTTGGAAAATGACAGTGTAATAGTGCTGTTAAATTGAAAGTGCCATTTGACATATTAATGTAAAGACAAAGCCTATCCTATCCACTGGGCTGGATCTGTAACATATGCCAGATGACACAATGCCACTAGCGCTTAATGTGTCTTGTAAAACTGGATATAAACAGCTCCTTTCACCTGAGAGATTCATAGCTTTTTCTGAGCTAACACTAAAGACAGCTTATTAGTATGCAAATAATACAGCAGTATCTTTTCCTGGCTTGAATTGCATATGATATTTTTTCTTTTACCAATCAGTTCTACTTAATGAAAACCTGCTTGATTACTGCTCTTAGTGGTGCTTACAAGCAATCTACCCTCCAACATTTCTCTATGGATCAGAGCATCCATGTTTACCTGGCTTTTTTCTTCCAATACACTGAAGTCAGGGATTAAGTTTTCATGGGTCTGCACCAAAATTCTCCTCTTGGTCTGTGATTTAATGCTGTCATCCACTCAGCGCACAGTCTCCAGCTAAACACAGGAAGTCCATTCTTTGAGAACAGTCCTAGTGTATCCCAACACCAAATATCCCTAAATCCTCATCTTAATGCAAGCTTTCGAATTTTATTTTGTCATCTTCCTCACCTTTACCCTTCCTCTCTAGCAACGGTCAGGCTTCTCTTTTAAGCCTCTCATCTGAGCTCCTTTTGTCCCACCTGTGCCTCTTGCCCTTCATCTCTTCCACTGTCTCAAGGGCTCTCCCACTCCCTTTCTTCTCAGGGGGAGTAAGAAGACAAGAAACTTCTTCAAGCACTTCTTCCAGAGTCACCCCTTTGATTTGGACTTGGCTCACCCCACAGGATCTGGTTCACATCCCACTTCTCAGCACTATTAAGTTTGCTAGGTACGCATAATCAGATGGAATGCATCTCAACTGAAGGAGTTTGGGGATGTTAACCAGACAGGAAACCCAATTCCGCATTTTGCATATTCTCCTGTTTTTGCTACATCCCACCAAACTTTGCACCCTTTTACCACCAGCACTTTCTTATTAAAGAATATGGTCAGTGCCTTAACGCTGTGGCAAAGATCAATCTTTTAAGTGTCTATTTCTAGGTTTCTCTGCCATGGAAGCAGCCCTCATAATTGCTCGTCTAATCACCTGGAGCCAGGAACAACTAAACCTAAAACTAGGAAGTGATACTTTGGAAGATCCAGGACATCCTTACTTTCAGCTTTACGTAACAGAAATCATCTGCATAAGAACAGATAATTAATGAAGTTTCCCAACACCCTCAGACAGTCTGTACTAATTCAGAAGGATAAACTGCAATCAGTCAAAAAGAGTTCAACAGCTGGCTCTCCTGCCCTCCTTGTAAATGAAAGTATTCCCATGGATACTGAGGGGAGTGGGATCAGGATGACACATGCAATAACAGGGGTCATTGTCACTGTGGGGGTAGGCAAAGGCTGTCTGAAGAACCAAGACTTTCTTTTGCCAGTAAGTGCTTTTTTGCCTTTACAAGAAGCACCTTTGAGTTTGAATTATTCAATATACTGGAATACAACTTCTTAGAGTAGACATATTGAACCAGAGGCTTACAAATATGCATAATTACATTCATCTCATTAATTGTCCATTAATACCTGTTACATTTTTTATCAGACCTCAGTTTCTTCAGTCAGGTCAGTAAATTAAAATTAATTTGGTGAAGTCATGAAAAATTTGGCATAGTGTCAAGAGATTAAATTTTTAACACACTATATGAAAACAAGTCATCATTCATCAGTCTCCCACACAAGCCTAGAGAGTCTTTGGCTGCTTGGATTTTCATTTTTTAATGGTTCTGCCTTCCACAGGAGGGAATGAAGCCTTTCCCTGCATCACAAGAGCCATCTGCAAGCAGAGAGACCTAAGAAGTTCAATACTTCTTTTTAGTTCCGTGAAGAGCTAAATACATCAAGAAAATACTTTATGCCGCCTACGATCCTTTGATGACTGAATTAACTAAATGAGATTGAAATGAGGAGTGATTTATAATGGGTTGTAATGAAAAATGGGTTCAACTGCCTTCAAAACAATTGATAGGGAATATATTAGTTTTAGCAAAGAAGGGGTTTAAAAGAACTGAGAAGGGAAAGCATTCCCCTTTGATCTCAGTGAGAGCAAAGTTTCTTTAGATATAACATGCTGCAAAAGGTTCATATAACAATGGGGGGCTTTGCCGCCTTCGCAAAACAAGACCTCTTCCAAACTAAGTTCTGAGGTTTCTATTAGAAGTCTCATTTCTCATTGCTATACAGCCTCTGAAGAAGGTAACTTCCCTAGATTTCCAGAGGATGACAAGTTATTGTGAACTTGAGTTTATAATATAGGAATAAAAAGTACACCTTAACTTTCATGAGAATTGCTGTAGATCAGAGCTACTTTCTTCATGAACCCTATATAGACAAATAGTAATGTTCAGATGTCACGCTAAGTTATGGCTTAGCATCGTGTGCCTATCCTGTGTACTGATCTAGCAGAGCTGGAAACACACACCCAGTTTTCTCATCTAAGTTAAATTACTTCTGTCAGTAAGGCCAGCCAGATACTCACCTGAGCATATTTGGGAAAGGAGGTGATAGGACAGCTTCAGAATGGACCCAGGAGAGGCTGAGCTGGGTCCTGGGAAAGAAGGACCTGGCCAAAACAGGTACAGGACAGCACAGGTATTCAAAGAACACTCCTTCATTTCACCTCATGCAGTCACAGTGTTGTGGACACTTCTGCCTACATACAGGTCCCTGACTGCGACTGGATTAAGTACCTAGAGAAATGTTAGCTTAACCGTGGCCTTGCCCTGCTTGCGCAAGACCTGGCTCTCCCTCTGCATGTGTAACTGATGCAAAACTCTAGCCTCCATGTTTAACAGGGTTTTGTGAGTGCATATTGTGAATGCAAGCTGAGCTGGGGGGAAAAAATCAGAATGATGGTTTATCCAGATTTGGGCAACCTGCCATGAATCTAATGACTCTTCACATCATCTGGGTAAGCAATAGACTTCAGATCACGAAGAAAACTCTTTTTATAACTAATTGTGCACTTACATTTCACACAAAACACTCCAGAGTGACTGTCCGCTAATGACAAATCATCTGCCCTCATCTATAGCCCAGGGCTACTTTTCCCCCTCCCACCATCTGCTGGCACCGCTGCAGTGCAGGACAAGTCAGGATGCTCTCACAGCAGTACACAGGACAGTAACTCGTACAATCCTCAGCACTGTTTACAGGATTGCTGCCTCCAACCTCTCCCATGACAGCTATCCGAAAGACCCTTCTCACATGGATAAGAAGAGAGCATTGATCTGATCACTAACTGTTGACAGGCTGCAAAAAATATTGATAGTCTATTTAGCAACAGTGCCCCAAGCCTTGGCAAACAAGAGTTCACGCTCTCCAGTTATTTTCACTCATTACATTGCCCCATTCTGCAACATATATTAATTGGCTGTTTTGGTTTGCTATTTAGCAGACAGCTTCCTTTCAAGCTAAAGCTCAGTCCGCTTAACTATGTGTTTCCATAGCTTCTGCTCTGCCAAAAGGTTAAACAGACCTCATTATCCATTTCCTGCAGAGACCTAATTTCTACAGAAGGCTTGAGTAGGGCAATACAGTGGGCAAGAATAAGGCTACATGAAACTGTTTTCACACAGCCAAATACTGAGAAGCGCAGACACCATTTGAAATGATACTCCATATGGGTCTCATCAGCTGGGCAGGCCATTCAGCTCCTCTGGTTTGTCATGATTTTTGCATCTGCCCCTTTCAGCATGGCATCCTCCAACACGTCAACAGATTAAGCAGTTTAGGATAAAAGACAGCATCAAGTCAAACTGCCTCCCTTTCTCCTGAATTTCTGTACCAGCATACAGACTATTAAATGGCAAGGCAGCCCCTGCTGCAGCCCTAACAGCAGGGAGCAGGCTAGAAGAGGAAGCAATCTCCCTCTCTCCTACCTAGTCTCCTGGGTAAATCTCCCAGGCAGGCCTGGTCCACTTCTTGTGGAGGGAAGACATAACCACTGCCTGGGGGTACCAGAGGTATCATTCCCAGGCACAACAGCCAAGCAGTTTGAGGCAACGAAACACCCATACAGAGTCCTGGTCCTCATTAGGGGCTTGATTCTCTTAGTGGTCCCAAAAACCCACTAGACCACATACAAAAGGAGAAGATGGCTGTGAGGGTTTTTTAAGACTCTGCTGGAAAAAGAGACTGTGATGGAGACAGCTGAAAGTCCCAACTTCTGCTTTTATTCATCCAAGGGTTTACACCACAGCACGTGCCAAGGGCATCAGCAATTCAGTTTCACTCTCACTTCTGAAGTGCTCAAACCTGCACCAAGGCAACATCTCATTCACAAGGCTTGAGCACTTCTGATGAGGGGACACCATCCCCTCCAAGATGGCTTTTTGCAGATCAGGGAAAAAGAATAACTGTGTCAGTGCAGATAGGAGCAAGCAGGAAGCTTTTGAAGAAGACTTGCAGATTCTGGAGTAGAGGGCTTAAGTAACCTAGAACAGGTTCAAGTCACATACTCCAAGCTGGGAGCCACAGACTGCAAGCTGGTATGGCCTGGTCACAAGATGCACTCTATCCTTCAGCTTTGTCAGTTGCTTAGCTCTAGCAGATCTATGGTTAGCATCCTAAGGATAGATGCCAGTCTCCAGAACACCAGTTCTCCTGACTGAACAAGCTTTGGATCAAGCTCTGGCCAACAGACTCCTTTGTCTGCAGTTATTCTAGCTCAAGGTCTTGGTGCCTGTGCAAGACGTGAAGAACAGAGAGCTGCCCTGGAGCCAAATAAGCACCAGGACAATTCAAGGAGTCTGCATCCCTAGATGTTTTCAAAATGCCTCAGGACAAAGCCTTCATCAGCCCCATCCAAATGCAGCCGTCATCCTGCTTTGAGCTTCTCTCCTAGTGTGGTCCATAAAGCATCAGTGATCTAGGAGACAGTCAAAGGGCAGCTGCAATATTATTGCTACCTCCACAGAAGTTTTGAAATGGAAGACAATAAAAGAGGGGATAATAGAAGCAGGAAAAAAGCATCCAAAGCATTGCCTACTTTTTGATTAGATTTCAAATTGAAGTTGTCACAGCAATGATATACGATGAATTGCGGATTCCATCTCCCCTTCCGAGAAGGTTGGACAAACTTTAAGAATGAGATGACAAGAGTAGGGCAGCTGTGCCTGCATCACCAATCCAGATGGCTCAACTGCAAAAGATCTGGAGGGAGAGACTGAGGATGTAACATCCTCTCTACACACACCACAGGGTCTTATTTCAGTTTAGCTTTAGCCTAGCTCTTTGGACCAACTTTCCCTTCAGGGGCTGCTCCTCAAGTTTCCTTCAAAAGGAACACAACCCATGTGCTCAGAGGTCACTCCAAAGCATAGATAAATGAGAATAAGCAAGAAATAAGCAAAATATGCAGTGTAGGTTTCTATGGGGAAGAAGAGTTGTCACCTTTCCACACTGTACAAAAGTGGTAGGTGAGTACAGTAGAGCATCAAGTCTGACAACATTTAGGATAGCCCACTGTCATGAGAAATGTGCTGCTATGTAATAATATTCAGGAGTTAGCACCTTGTATTCTGCTGCATTTGGCTCACTTACACAATTTCAGCTATTTTGAAAAAAAAAACCCACACACATGAAAAAGGAATGAAAGGAGGCGACACATCACCATTCAGATCTGAGAGACGAAGCTCTTTCCACCAGGATTTTACAACTTCACCTGAAGTTTAAGGAACTTCAATTTGTTGTTTGGACTACACAGTGATTTATCTCAGGAGACAGAGTTCAGGAAGTGTGCTTCAAAGTCCCTATGAACTAATACAAAACCAAAAAGATAGACAAATATCACTGCTTATTGAGTGTTGCAGTCTGTACTATCCACCCACAGAACTCATCAGCAATATAACAAGATGTCCTTGGGGCACCCTTGTTAGCAAAAGCTCTTGGAGCTTGTTAGCCCAAGCGTAGGCAAACTGAAAGTGTAGGTGGACATTAAATCCAACTCAAAATAATCAAGCACCTCCAAGTGTCAGCTGATCTATAAGATGGTATTTCAGTATATTTGCCTCTAAGGCCTCAATTATTATTACTGTACCTAGAAGATGAAAGGCTTTTGTCAAGAAAGACATGAGTTCTTCAGTCATCACCTTCCCTCCCATCTGGCAATGACACTACTGTAGTAACACATCAGAGTTCTGAGGACGTGGAAGAAATCAGCCAACAGACTCCTCCTTCACACTTGAACACCACTGCAATTTTCTTTCAGTTATCCGATAAAGGTGCAGGAAGTTGAAATGAAAGGGGGGTTCTGCACTCAGCAGGTCCCGGGAGATGCTGGCCTCTCTCAAGATGTCTGAGATCCCAGCTCATAGCTTTGTGTTGTCCCTCCTGCCAGCACCTCTGCAAAGGACCACACACCACTTTCAGTAGCACCCACATCATGGGTCACCTCCCCTACCTTTCCATGAAGTCCAGGTTATCAGAGGTCTATGCACCACAAACTAAGAGACAGTCCATCGAAGTGCTATAACCACATATTTAAGATCACCTACTTAGATTTGACTTCCACAATTTAAGCTTGACAAAAACAGTGTACTTAAGGCCACTTCATATTTCACATTTTTAAATAAGTCAGACATCTATTATGAAAATAATAACCAAGAGACCTCTGTTTCTACTCATGTCTATATTTTAAAACTTTTGAGTAATATTTACCCAGGCTTCATAAGACAAAATGTCTTTCAGCATCTTAAGTCAAGCTGAAATAATTTTTTTTTTTAGAAAACCAAATCCTTTTTAGTTTCTAGAAGTTTCTAGATAAGTGACTGTCTTGAAATGCTACCCGTCTTGGGCTCAGCAAGGCCTTGATGATCGTCTCCAGTGCTCAAGGTGGGAACACTGCCTGCAAGTGTACTGCATCAATCATGATGCAGTCACAGGACTTAGTCATCCTCTGAGTCACTCTCTCCCCTGGCTGGGACACATGCCCGGATTGAAGACATGAGCTGGTCCTGGATCTGCTTCCTGGGGTTCTCCTCAAGGTCTGTCTTGATGGCACCCGACTCTGATATCTTCCATTCCAATTCTGCACAGTGCAAAACAAGACAGTAATGAATGCAGGGGAGCTAACTGGAAAAAGCCCACTCTTTACTCCCCAGCTGACTTCTCCTATCACCCTACCATCACCACCAACAAAACCAGGGCCCTGCTCTATTCCTCCCCTTCTTGCGTGCCCAGGTCCCAGCTCCAGTCCTGCTGCCCACATCTGCTCCAGCCGAGCCCTCCTTTCACAGTCCCTAGTGCTGGCACAGGTCTGAGGGCACTGCTCCAGAGCCCACCAGTGGCATCCCCAGTGCCACTCTGCTCCCTTTAACCAAGAGTGCAAAAGAAGTGATGGATACACAGCAACAGTTTTAGAGGCAACTATCCCAGTGAAAGTGAATTCTACCTTATAACCACAAAAGGGCAGAAGACATGTTTGCACATCTATTGCCAGTGAAGGAATACTGCTCATACATTACACCTTTTTCCATCATATACTGAGTTCATCACAATCAGAAGAGGCTGGGAATAAATTTAGTGAGGGGCAAAAAATCTGGGAATTCAATTATACATCTGAATTATAGGTATTTTTCAGGAATGTACCCTGTAAACAGAATTCACCCCTTTGCCTCTACATCACAGACTGATTATTAGTTCCTTAACAAGACAGTAAAGAGAGACTTCACCTTCAGCAGTAGGCCCAAATTGGACTGGATTGCTTCCCAGAAGTGGTAGAAAGTCAATACAACATGTTCAGTTGAAACCTTTCTCCTACTCTTGCTGACAACCCTATCATCAAATCTAATTTCCTTCAGACACTGCAGAGTAACAAATACAGTGTCACACTTTCTTTAATCCCCAGTGGAAATCACCTGGGCTCAGGGGAGAAGGAAGGAAGGCACAAAATAAAATGAAGTGCAGAATTTCATTGTGCAGCTTTCTGTGATGACTGAATTAAGCTGGCTCAGTCAGGAACAGCAGACAACCATGCCACTGTCTTAAAAATGAAACAAGAAGCCCTACAAGGCAACAGGCAAGCACCAGTTAGCAAGTGCAGATTATCACGTCACTGCAGCCAAGGCCAGTTCATGTATTAGAGCCCCAAATAACATCTGTGGGTACAGTTTACCCTTTACTATATTCAGCAAAAGTTGTTTCACCCAACACATGGCATGAATACTTGCACACGTGTAAGATAAATACCTATATGTTGGACTATCAGCAACTCACTACTTTTACAAGATAGCCTTAATCACATGTGGTTGAGCCATAAGGGTAAAAACCAAAATCTATTATGATTTTTAGTACCTCCCTTCTCCTCCTAAGCCTCACTTCTCTCATTCCCAGCAAAGCAGTTTTGCTTTTCCTTTGGAAGACTGGAGATGCAGACACTCACCATCCCTCGTCAGGTTCATGCCACCAAACACTAAGGGCCCAATGAACTGAGCTTTGATGTCTCCCTCCAGGTAGACGAATACTGTAGGCAGGTTCTTATCGGGGTAATTGGGAATGCAGGTGGTAGAGATAGCCTTGATGAATTTCACATCTCTGAACTTTTTTGCAAGCCCGCTCATATGTTGATTTATTAAGGCACAGAGTGGAATTCTGTGAAGAACAGCAACAAACACATGTAAGGAAAAAAAATAAAAAGACAAACAGTAAACTGCTCCAGAAGAAAGGTCAGAAATATTAGCATGATGAGTAGCATTCCTGGAAAGACAAAAGTACCAGAAGCAACTTCTGAATACTTTCGTTGTCTGGTATTCCAACATTCAAAAGAGGTCAGCATCACTGGAGATTTTGGTAGGTTTTGGGTTTTTTGTTTTAATACATTAATAATGCAACTTTCCCCTCTATCATACAGAGAAACTTGCTTATGAATTTAAGATATTTAGAAATTGCATGAGCAACGGCAAAATAAAAAGAGCTCCTGGAAGAAATTAATCAAATGACAGTCACCACCTGTGAATCAATTAGAGACAATCTACAACAGCAAGTATTTATAACCCCTTCCAGAAAGCTCTAGTAACTTAACAAGCCTTTTTTACAAGTTTTTCCATCATGATGGCAGGACTAGGAACCTTGTTCACTGCATTTTTATGCCACAAGAAACCAGGCTAAAATCAAATGGTGATCCTTCTCATTCACAGCCCCTTACACTTCACCTAAAATAATTTCCAAAGCTTGGGGATTTCAGTGGCAGTAGCTACCTCTATAGCAGCTGTCTTACATACATGTATTAAAAAGCTCTGGAACGATGTTACCATGAAGTGGAAAAGTTAAGCAGCCTTGAGTAAACAGTACTGCAATTACTGATTTCTTTTATTTTTATTCCTTAGAACACCAGAATCAGTTCCTTAATTCCACAATAACTACACATTTATCTTAGAGTATATTCAGCTATTGACAGTGAAAGGTTTAATGGTTAAAAAAAAATTCTTACCCTTGTTTGTAGAGGTGCAGGACTACCCAGATATCTTTTCCAGCTTTTGTAACCTCTTGAACATAATCTTTTCCTGAAATCTCCAAAACTTCCCCAAATTTATTCTTCATTTGAGCTGCTTTCATTTCTGCTAACCTTTGCTGCCTGAACAGCAAGGAATGGAAAAGACATCGTGTAAATAGATGCATTTTTTGACAGAACAACACTTGAAGGAGCTGGTTGAAACCTAGCCTTCAGAGGCACATTATCAACTTCTTCAAATCCCAGAGCAACAAAAGCAAAATGACACAGTAGATGTTCTTGTATTTTCATCGTACCTTAAAACCACCAACATGCAAGAAGTACAACTAAGTTTCATGAAATGCTTTTTTCCCCTCGTTTCTGGCCTCACCAGAATTTCTTCTGCAGAAGAAACTAAATGGCAAAAACCATGACAGAGTTTAAGAGACACAAAGAAACCAACACTGTAATTATGCAAATCTGCAGTACCTTAATCTCATTCACACAAAAATTAGGATATCTTGGAGGTGATTTTCAAAGCTTTCAGAATCCCCAGCCACGCACTCAGCAGGTGCACATTATCTCTGCAAAACTAGGTTGTAGATAAAGGACAGTGAATTCAAATACTGTTATCCTATTAAAGACACTTAGAAGCTCTACAAGAGACCAGAAACACAGCCCCCTTTTTCCATCGGGCCTAAAAACATCCTTTATCTCTTCAACAATATCTCAAAGCATATAAAAGAAAGACCCTCCAATTATCATTAAAGCCAAATTCTGCTTGCTGCTCTGACCTGTACATTTCAATAGCTTTTTCATCTTCCTCATTAAATTCATCTTCATTCTCTTCTAGCTCTTCCAGAGTCATGTCTTCATAAGTTTTCACTAGAATGGAAGAAACATCAAATCACCAAAACCTCATTCCAGGATTAATACTCATCAGCTCTTACCAGTCCAAATGAATTTATTTACTTTAAGGATAGATTAATTAGAAATATGAAGTGGGTTTTTCTGAAGTGTTATCTTAGAATCATAGAACGGTTTGGATCAGAAGGGACTTAGAGATCAAGCAGTTCCAACCCCTCCACCATGGGCAAGGACACCTTTCACTAGACCAGGTTGCTCAAACCCCCATCCAACCTGGCCTTGAACACTTCCAGGGATGAAGCATCCACAGCTTCTCTGGGCAACCTGTTCCAGTGTCTCACCACCCTCACAGTAAAGAATTTTTTCCTAATATCTAAACCTACTCTCCTTCATCTTAAGGTCACTCCCCCTTGTCCTATCACTGCATGCCCTTGCACAATTGGAGCTGCCTTAGGAGCTAGACTTCAAAGATCCATCTGGGTCCCTTCTAACACAGGATACTCTATGGCTCTATTCTGTGATTCTAAAAGAGTCCCTCTCCGGCTCTCTTGTCAGTACCCCATTGGGTACTGGAAGGTGTCATAAGTTCTCCCTGAAGCCTCCTCTTCTCCAGTCTGAACAGCCCCAACTCTCTCAGCCTCTCGTTATTACTGCTACTGGATTTTATTTTTTTTTTAGAAAATGTTACACACTTTAGATGGAAAGACGATGGAAAGGCCTCTGAGCTGAAGGCTGCCTAGACTAGCACACAAGTATCTACACGAGCTTTCAAGTTTAGCAGCTGCAGCAAAGACGCACCACACACATGTGCTGTTCACTGGCTTGAACATTGGAGGAAGCATAGAACAGGAAATATCATGAGATGGTTTTACTTGCACATTCACCTGGCAGACTACCTGTGCACAGTTCTTATTTCAGCTTTCAAACATTGACTTCTACAAAAACACAGAGCTGACATCAACTACAAAGCTTTCCTATGCTGGAAGAATCCATGTGTTCAGGAATGTATTTGTTTGATACCATTAACAGATGATCACCCTGCATGGATGAAGCTGTAGTAACCCTACAGACTTGGAAAATGACACATTGTTGACAGCCATTTCTTTGTACAACAGCTTCCCCTAGGAGCCATTCCAAGGCTTGTCCTACTGCTGCTGGTGTCTGAGTTGGCTGGTTGCTCACCTAGAGACTTCTGGAGGATGGCAAACTGCTCCTCTTCCTTTGCACGCTCCTGTTCCTCCAGGTTTTCCTTTGGAGGAAGGATACCTTTCTTGCGCAGGATGTCATTCCACTCCGTGTCTTTATTTGGGTCCTAGAACAGAACAACAAATGGATGCCATCTGTTCAAGGAGAACTTTGTCACTCTCAGAAGTTAACACAGGCAGGCTCTTCGAGGGACACAACACACTGCAAGACTGATAACTGAATGGATGGTACCAGAAAGTCACAGTGCACATTCTCCTGATGCTGAGCCTCTTCTGCAGCCCCAGACCAGCTGAGTTGCAGACCAGTCACCTTGCTCACAGCACATACGGGATGTCTTGGCAGGGTACTAAAGTCTGAAGCTTTATATCCATTGTTACCTCTCTCACAAACTGAGATGAAAGGGGAGGAAATCAGCTGAGTGACAAGGAAGTACACTGACCAGAAGACTCAGCCTCAGCAGAACAGGCCTCCAAATCAATGGCTGTTGCATTGGGAAGCACTAGTGACAAGACACACAGAGGCCAGACCTAATTCTCAGCATATGGGAAGTCTCCTTGGCAGATTCAAGCCAGTGTGACTACCTAAGTGCTTAGAGAGAAGTAAGCACAATCTCTGCCAGCCAAGTCCATTGCTAGGGAATCAGATCTAAATCTATAGCTATGCCACTCCTGAAAATTAAAGAAAGACTTCACTGTGAAATAGTTGAAATAATTCCGTAAAACAAGGTCAATAGGTACCTGAGTATTGTTGACTTGCTCAGCAGAAGATTCTCCAAGTTAGCCAGCAATTTTATTTTTTTTAAATACGTGAAGTCTCAGTGATAAGCATTCACAGGCTGATTGTGGTTCCTTGCTGTCTTAGCCTAACCACTTCGAAAACTGAACACACCTACTGCTTTGCTAGGACTTGTATTAGTATAGTCTGCAATAGATCTGCTCACAACTATATAACCACATCTCTGGTCAGACCAAATCCCAGTACTCACGAACTACAGGCCGTGGGGAAGAGGGGAGGGGTAAAGATTAAAAAAAAAAAAAAAAAAAAGTAGGGCAAAAAACCTCCAAAACACCACGGTATTTTTTGCCTCTGACTGTGGTCATTTTTCCCTCAACACGGCATTTCACTGCACCTACTATCGTTTACCAGCATACCGATGCACTGCCTGCAACGCGCACCCGCTCACTACAGCAGCGAATTAGACACCACACTTGCAGAAAAACCACCACAAAACCAGCCATACCGCCCCACGACCGCCACCTCCGCCCCGAGGAAGGGGACGAAACCGGGGTGGCCCACCCCGGGACACTCGCCCGCTGAGGGCGGCCCGCGGCTGCCGGCGGGGCCCGGGGCCAGAGCGCGGCCGCAGCCCTTGGCCGGGCCGGGCTCCCCCCGCAGCACCGGCCGCACTCGACCCGGGTGCGGGGGCAGCCCGGCTGCTCACCTGCATCCTGCCGGCGGGGCCGGGGCCCGCTGAGGGGCAGGGGGCGCAGGGCAGGGCCGGGCAGGGCAGGGCCAGTCCCGGCGTGCGCGGCGCGGCCGGAGTAGGCGGCGCTCCCCGGCGGGGCGGGCCCGCCGCCGCTGCCGCTTCCCGGGCCGCCTAATAAGGCTGGTCCCGGCGGCGCGGGGCTGGGTGGCGGCGAGTGCTTGGTCCTGCGCCTGGGGAGGAATAGGCCCGTGCACGGGCTGAAGGCTAGCGTGCTGTAAAGCAGCTCTTCGGAGAAGGCCCTGGGGGTCCTCGTGGACAAAAGCTGCCCGTGAGCCAGCAGTGTGCCCTTGGGGCCAAGAAGGCCAGGGGGATCCTGGGGTGCATTAGGAAGTGCATTGCCAGCAGATCGAGGGGGGTGATCCTGCCCCTCTTCTCAGCCCTGTGAGGCCACATCTGGAGTGCTGTGTCCAGTTCTGGGCTCCTCGCTACAACAGAGACATGGAGCTCCTGGAGCAGGCCCAGGAGGGCTACGAAAGTGATTA
This sequence comes from Myiotriccus ornatus, assembly GCA_036023395.1. Taxonomy (NCBI): domain Eukaryota; kingdom Metazoa; phylum Chordata; class Aves; order Passeriformes; family Tyrannidae; genus Myiotriccus; species Myiotriccus ornatus. The sequence continues at coordinate 87,103,113 of JAYRBT010000001.1, read as the reverse complement.
GGGGACTGGAGCATCTCTCTTAAGAGGGAAGACTGAGCTGGGCCTGTTCAGCCTTGAGAAGAGGTGACTGAGAGGGAACCTCATCAATGTCTGTCAGTATCTGAAGGAAGAGTGTCAAGAGGATGCAGCCGGGCTCTTTTCAGTGGTGCCAAGCAATAGGATGAGAGGCAATGAGCAGAAACTGGAACATGGAAGTTCCACCTGAACATGAGAGAGAACTTTACTGTATGGGTGACTGTGCACTGTAAGAGGTTGTCCAGAGAGGTTCTGGAGTCTCCCTCACTGGAGATATTCCAGAACTGTCTGGTTGCAATTCTGTGCAATGTGCTCTAGGACAACCCTGCGTGAGCAGGGAGGTTAAACCAGCTGACCCACTGTGGTCCCTTCCAACCTCATCCATTCTGTGATTCTTCTCTTACCACTTCACTGAGCCTCTTTTTATCTGTTTGCATTTCATACCTTGTTTTATTTTTCCACTGGCTTTTCTCTTATTTTTCTTTACCTGGTCTGTTAAAAAATAAAATAAAATATGCAATCAAGCCTATATTATATATTCTTAAAAGGTGTAATTAGAAATACTTAAAATATTGTTAGGATTGAGTCATAGCTAATTAGCCTTACAAGGAATTTGTCTCTAGATAGTTAACTTTTATTTTGAGTCCGTATAAAGTATTACTCAGAAAACACTAAGGAGTGCATTGAGTGTGGTGACCCCAATCCACTTGGAATAAACACCCCATTCCACACAAATGGGCACCTCTGCCCTTTCAAAGAATTGAGCAGACCTTTTGAGCTTCTCAAAAACATGCAGAAGAGGAGAGGAGGGAAGAGACCTTCTCCCACCTCCCTTCCCTTCCTTTTATTCTCTATCCCAACAGACAGCATGCTCACTCAGAAAGGGGGAGCCCAGCTCTGAGTCTTCAGAAAAGAACTCCACGTAATCTGCCAGCAGGCACACTCTGATGGTGTGTTTGCTCTGGGCATGTGGAGAAACGAGTCTGACAAAGGCCTGAAATGAAAATTCAGAAGCCCTACTGCAGCATGCTATAACATCACGGGCTCTCATTAAAATCCCGATATCCTGAAGTCTGCTGGGGCACAGCCTGTGCTAAGACTGGGTTACTGAAGGGAAGGCACAGCCAACTTTTATGTCTCTGAATTAGAAAAAACAAACAATTGTGGTTTGAGAGGATATCAGTCCTTATAGTGAGTATTTGCATTTGCGGAGGGTGCGCCTTACCAGTTGTTTAGTGCCCTGAGGTGGTGGGAAACTCAACCTCACTCAGCATGGACTAAATGCTTATCCTTGTGGGAAAAGTGGATGAGTGATACATACAGCCACAAATACAGATTCTGTGAAGTTCTTGCCCACAGTTAGTACCTGGCACGCAGAACTTAAGGCTGAGCTGTCAGTGCCAGTTTTGCTGTCTGAATGTTTTGCCAGAGCCAGGCTTTCAGGAGGATCTGCTGGTTTAAATAGTCACCTTCTGTGACTAAAACACTGTTCACATCCATGGCTCTTGTATGTTGCTGGTTGGAACCTATTTTGAATGCCAAAAAACCAACACCAAAAGAGCATGAGCAGAAAGTGAGCACTCATTTTTTTAAAAGTCCTCAAAAATATTCCTTTATATTGGATGAGATTTTTGCCCAGGTGAAATGAGGGAAACTGGACAAGCACCCTCAGCACCAGGACTCCCCTGTTCCCACAGTAAACCCTGTGCCCCATTTTGGATTGATAGTTACTGGGAGAGGGGGCAGAAGCCTAGATCTTAGAAGCAGCCACATCCCATCACTTGGTGGGGCTCAGACACAATGTGAACCAAGCATAACTATGCCCAGGACACACATAAAGCAATACATGGTTTCTCCCTCCCACCCAACTAAAAATACATCGTATTTATAAAGCCCATTTTCTCTATGTACTCTTTTTATCAAGCTTCAGCAGGAAGGAGAAGACTGTTTTTACATATGGTGTACAGACAGAAATACTCCAGCCAGAATGGGTGAGAGCTGACAGTGTCACAGTGAGACTGAAACATAAATGTGGCTCAGCCCTGGGAAAAAACCTGCCTTCTTCCCCCTCACTCCAGAGAATTTGCTTCTGAGCAGCTGTAATGTATTTCTTCCTTTTCCCACAAATCAGGAGGTAGGTGAAGAAAGATGAAGCACATGTGTAAATGATTCAGTCATTATCCAGGTGACCCACTGATGAGGAGAAAAGTTGCTCATATAAAAGGTTTGCTCTAAGGGCGGAAGGACTGATGTTGGGTTACTTGGTTGTGGTTGAGTGCAGGTTGCAGCAAGGCACAGATTAGGCCAAAATAAGAATTTTTGAAGGTAATAGGGGATGCTTTTCATTTACAATGCGCTGTGAAATATTTGGGCTTCTTGTGGACTTCATGCTACTTTATCAGTTGCTTTTATAACGCAGTGTGTCTGTACTGTGAGAAATCCAAGCGGGATTTCCTGGTAATAGGCATAAGGAGTTGTGACTTGGTTTGCCAGAGCTGCTTAAGGGCTGGCTTTTGGTTTGTGCTTTTCCTTTCCACTCAAAGCTTTTTCTGATTTTTCTGAAATATTTAAACTTCTCCATAAAAACTACCCAAAGAAATCCCACATAATAATGTAGTGATGTTCTTTTGTATTGCAAACAGCTGTGGTGGAAGCTAACTGTCCTATTTACTCATAGACTAGACAAGTTATTTAAATGAGTATTTTTTTCCCCTCCCATTCATGGGCTGAATTTCATTTGTCTTAATGATGGAGCTGATAACTTCTATTTTTCAGTCTGCATTGTACTATCAAAGTCAATTTGGCCTCCTGGTTCAGAACACCTCCAGTAGTACTCTCATAGCTGTCAAAGAATACCAGTTGAGGAGTTAATTTAGTACTCTGTATGAAAATACCTTGGAATGTTTGGGGTATAAGATGCTGTGGGCTGCAGGAATTTTTCAAGTGTTAGATTTAAAATGAAAGGAAGATGTAACTTGATAATAGAAGTTAGAATACAGATTACTTTTGTAAGAAGAGGCAGGCTTGGCCTCAAGTTAGCTTTGAGGTAACTGTCTAAAAAAAAAATCTTACTGAGGATGACACTGTGCCTCAATTCCAAATACATTCCAACTAGCAGGGTAAAGCCTCTCTTCTTTTGAGCTCTTCATATCTACTTCAATATGCCTTTCTTGACAGGTTTGGCAATGAGGTCATTCTCCTAAAAGTCAGGCTGTAAAAGGGTTAGAAGTTAAAATTTTAGCTCTGCCATTGATGAACTGTGGTGTGCTCTTTCTTCAAGAAAAGAATGAGCTTCCTTCTTGATGTGGAAGGGGAGAAAGGGTAACTGACCTTCTGTTGTCTCCTCTTCCTGTACATTAGCTGTAGCCCAAGAACCTGACTATTTTGAAGACCTCTGACCCTCTGTGTCTCCTCACCCATCAGAATGTCTGGACTTGGAAAGAAAAAAGCAGTGGCTGACAAACCTGGAACTGCATCAAGAAGCAAATCAGTAAAGGCAGGTCTGCTGTTTCCTGTGGGTCGTATCCATAGACTCCTCCAAAGAGGGAATTATGCTGACAGGATTGGTTCTGACACTGCCATCTACCTGACTGCAGTAATTGAGTACATGATAGCAGAGGTCCTGGCGGCGGCAGGGGTTGCTGCACGTGAAAACAAGAAAAAAAGGATCCTGCCCAGGCACATTGTGCTGGCTGTGAGAATGGACAATGAGCTGGACAAGTTTTGTGCCTGTGTGACCATTGCTCAAGGGGGGGTTATGCCAAACATCCTTCCCCAGCTCCTTCCCAAGAAAACCAGCAGAAATGCTGCTCCTTCTCAGGAACAAGGTGGTAGCCAGTGACACTTGCTTTTCCTGGTCTAATCTGTGCACTTATGGATGATGGGACTCAGTAGCACTAATTTGTATGCATTTGCTTCTTTGTAAAGTATTTTTCCTGCTAATATTAAGACATTTTTAAAGCTTATAATAAAGCTTCTAGAATGTAACACTGGTCTTCTTTTCTCAGGGATGGAGGAATAGAAAATATTTAAAAAAAACCAAAACTAGCATAGGACCCAAATAACTTCTTAACTTTTTTTCCGCAAAGTAAAATACATGCTTAATTTTGAAAATGTTATGGGTAACAGTTGTGAAGCAAGCAGGGGAGTCAAGACACACACTGCTGTTTGTGTGAACTTTTCTTCCATCACAGATTCATGATGCAATTAGTTCAGTGCCTCAGAGGTTGTTTATCTCTGGTTTAGAAGTTAGTAACCCTCTGTTTTAAAGCCTTTTTGCTCGTAAAACTATACTGAACACCTGCCTCTCTTTAGATGGCTCCATCATGACACTAAGTCTCTACTATGGCAAAGGATGCAGAAACTGGTGAAGCTGGGTCTTCTCTTAGCACAGATTACAAATTCAGTTTTTGTCCATGGTACAAATGAGTATGCAAGTTGTCATGAACTTAAGAAGGGGTCTACTTCCCCTTTCCTTCACCCTCCCCCCCAGTCCATCTTTTTTCCTCTAAGATTCCATGCCCTTTTTAAAATTTCACAGTATATTCTGAGTTGGAAGGAACTACAAGCATCATCAAGTCCAACTCTTAAGTGAATGGCCCATATGGGAATAGTAACTTTTGCAGCTTTTTAAAATAGTAAAGTGACGTTTCCCTATCCAGAGCCATTTAACTTACTTTGAGAGCATTAACAATTTACAATTCCTCTCAAAGGAAACTTGCTCTGGTGTCTGATTCATGGCATGTTCTTCCTTAGAGCATATTCATTGCCTCCTTCCTCTGTACCAGGATGCTCTGTGCTAGGGCAGCCAGAGGAGGAAAGGGTAAAGTAGAAGCTGTTGTGGGGAGAAATAGTTCTGAAGTGGTCTGAAATAGAAACATGACAATGGAGATTAAAATACTGTAAAAACAGAATGAGAGATATAGACCATGAAGGAAAGATCAGCATAAATATCAGTAGGAAGTGATATAAAATTTATTGTGTGAGGTAGCATTTCACAATAGAATAAAGCAAATAATAATTCCCTTTGTGGCAGGAATTACTGAGTGATATTCTTTCATTTATGCTATAAAGCTTGTCAAGTAAGACGAATGTCAGGATATTTTCCGGCTGCTCTTGCTGTGCATTTATACTTGCTTTCACATTACTGACACAACAGAACCACTGATATTTTCTAGACATATTCTTCCTTCCACAGCACTTTTTAAAAGTGAATGCAACTCACTCAGCATCGAATGTTCTGCCGGTGAAGAGGAAACAGAGTTAGGGCACTTCACCTCTGCCTTACAACACATCAGCAGAGAAAGTATAGATACCCAGAAACCTGGGGATTGAACGATGAAAAAAGTTTTGGGGGTTATTTTTTATTTTTATTAGAGGCGTTGCCAGTCTGAAAGGGAAAAATGCAGAACTTGGTTTTGGCACCAGTTTTGGAAAACGTACACTGAGGAGTACTGAAAGATTTACTGGAATAGTGCAGATTGCACTGATAAATAATGATGCATTAAGGTAATCCGAAAACAAGTTATATTTGATAATAAATTCTCTTAGTTGATTATAAGGTAAACTCTGTGAACAAATACTACTAATCTATTATGGTAATTAATGTAATTATTTATTCTAATCATAGGGATTGGGAATAAATTCAGACAAATATCCAAATCATCAGCATTTGACTTCCTTGGAAAGCTGGGGCTGTATCCAGGTTGACTAATAGGTACTCTGGATGATTTTGAAGCTATTTATGAACAGAAACGCACAGCAAAACTTTGAGGTTAGGTAACCATACCCTTTTTTCCCAAAGGAGGAAGGTAGAAAGGTGCCATTTTAGTAGGGTATATGCTTAGCTTCATACCCACATGTAAGCCCCTGTTCAATAAAGCGCTTGGTAAGTATGGAAATCATCCCCTTGGGTGACTCACTGAAGTGTAAGGGTATTGTTACATATGAAGAGACCCAGAACTAGAGCTCAGAAATCCTATTTCCCATTTTACACATTCCCTACTCAACTGCCTTACTCCCTTTAGTTTTTGGCCTTTCTCCTGAGAAAACAGTATTTATGTCAGGACACCATTTTCTTGCTTATCCACCTGTCCTCATCTATTAACTTCTGAATCTGCTGAGCAGTTCTAGGCAGATATGAAGGAGAGCTGAAACCATGAGCTGATTCCTACCATTAACATGGAAATAGGTAACTCTGTAAAAGAAAGAGTTCTGACATATGCCCTGACTGAAATAAAGGCAAAGCATAAAATTATACTAATGAAATTGTAATAAAAACTATCTTTCATTTAATACAAAATACTCCTCGAAGTACAAATCTAATAGAAACAATTTTGTTTGTCCTGTTGATCACCAAAGTGCTCATTTACTTTTAAAACAAGATATTAATTGTATGGTGCTTTTGCACATGACTAGTTCTCTTATATATCACGCTACACGTTTCAGCTTAGCTCAGTCACTCGTAGCTGAGGCTGGCATGTAACTTAGTGCAAATTAAAGTAAAAAAAAAAAATTCAAAACATAGCTCCTCTGGCACTTTTCTTGTTACTGATGCTGCAAAACACGTTTATCTTGATGTAGCGTTACTTTCCTAACTCAGTTATGGCATGGCACACCTGTCTGTCAAGGAAAATAGATGTTTTCAATAACACCCATTAGAAAATACATGTACATGGTGCTCCACAATTCAATGAAGTTGTGGGCAGATGGAAGCATGGAGGTGGAGTGATGCCTGGAAAAGCACTTCTTCTTTTATCTGTCTAGAGGACAGGGTGCTATTGACAGATGTCTCACTTGGTCAGAGTGCTTGTAGTTCACTTTGAGTTGAAATTTGTGTGTTTAAAAGCTTGATATCTTCTGTCACCTTCACTTTCTTTGTAAGGAGAGGACACATCCCAGGTTATGGCGTCAGAGAGTCTTGTCATAGTGAGGGCAAGGGATGTGAACTCATCCACTACCCGAGCTGGGAGCGGGTCAAGCCCAGCGCACAGTGCAGCAGGGTAGGGCTGGGAGTGCCTCTTCTTTGACCATCCCAGATTTGGTCTTGGCATTGCCCTCTAATGACCGGTCCGAATATTGCAATTGCTAAACACCCTTTTTCTCTTGGACGGCAGGTGTGTGCTCTATTGGAAGTCATAAAATGGTGAATTTGGGTTATATTTGAGATTATACACAGTTTATGGAACTATGCAGACTACACAGAGCTGTGAAAATGAAGGAAAAGATGTGGTATAAGACCACCAAGTTATAATCAAAGGCTGTTTTTTGGTGTTTGTTCACATAGCAGAGTCTCTGGTGTAGTCCCTGAAGAGTTCATGCTGCCCCACAGCCTGGGTGGTTGCAGCATGTCTGTTCACTCCGGGGTCCTGAGGGGAAATAGGACCTTCATGCTACACTGAATGAGGTGCTGGATTTTGCTTCTTTTATGATGGGTCACTCATGATTGCCTGTCTGTGCTCTGAGGTCCATTTATGTGCATTCTGCATTTTTGCCTTTTCTGTTGGAAGTTCTAGTCCATGTTTGGGTATTTTTATGGCTGATGTTTAGAGAGCTATACTCCAGAAGCCTGTATTTATGTGTACTCATCTCCCCCATGCAGTAATCCAGCAGGTACTATCTGAACTGCTGTGTAGAAACCCCTGGGTGCTGAAGCTTTGTGGTAAAGATAAGCAAAATATTTTTCCTTCAAGTTTGCTCTGCACTCACATTCAGACTTCCTGTATTGATCTTTCAGCAGATTGCAGGCTAATAGATAGATGGCTTCTTTGCCCCAAAGAAATTTCAAAATTTAGGTGGTGAATCATAACCAGCTGTAAGATCAGTCATATTTTTATTTATGCACTGTGGAAAAAGTAAAACCCGAAAGGACTGGAGGAGGAGACTTAGGAACTCTTTTTACTTGTTTAATGCAGAAATCTGTCAAAGTGATAGTTGTACAGATTAAGGCAGTTATGCAGTCCAGCTCAGTCAAAGATATGTTTTTACTCTGTTTAATAAAGTAGAGGGTTGGTAATTGCAATGTGTGAGTTGTCTGGAACAGGTAAGTAAGATAAATCTTCAGAGTGATCTCCAGATAAGCATCCAGTAGATGTTTTGGGATCACTGCTCGACTCTAAGATTCCAGCAAATAAACAAACATTTCATTGCTGTGTTTAGAATAATTAGCATATCCATCTTGTATCTAGAGTTCATTCGACAGCCTAACATGCATTAGAGAAACTCGAATGGGATGCTGGCAGCTTTTGGCCAACCTATCAGGCAGTTACATATCTTCTGCCCAACTGGCTATCGTTTTTAATCTCCAGTGAAAGTTTCAATTTCTGCAGCTACTTCTGTCACATTACCTCCTGACAGTTGTGAAGATGAGACAAGCAGTCAGCTGATGTGGTTTTAGTTCCTAGACAGAATTGCCTGTCGTGCATACATGGCAGTTACCTCACTGGCCGTTGGTCATCCCTCATTGCCAATTATTTGAATCCTCTCAATGTGTTTTTAAAGGACTCCAGTTTGAGTGCAGTTCACAGGTCACAAATGGGCTTTTTCATTGATCCTGTAATCCATATGCTTCCTTTTTCATGCTGGGATTTTTTCTCTTGTTTTACACAAGCATTTCAGAAGCAAAGACACTAACCTTTCCAGGACTGCCCTGCAGCTCTGAGAGCCAAGGGTCACTTTTCACAGCTGTTAGTGTGACAGGTGTTGTCATGAATTAAAAGTATGTAAAGTGTAAGGGCTGGGCTCTCCAAGATTGAAACTTCCATTTCTCCAGAAGCAGCCAGAGCAATTTCTATCTGAAGTATGCTAGACATTAGGAAAAAATTTCTTCATTGAAAGGGTTGCCATGTATGGGAACAGGCTGCCCAAGCGAGTGGTTGAGTTACCATCCCTGGAGGTATTTATAAAACATGTAGATGTGGCATTCTGGGACATCATTTAGTGGTGAACATGGTGGTACTAGGTTAACAGTTGGACTCGATGATCTTAAAGGTCTTTTCCAACCCAAATGATTCTATTATTCTATGTTCAACAATACAATGGTACTAATCTTTCATCAAGTGAAGCATAGGAATAAACACTGCACCATGACATAACACGGAAGAGAGGAAATGCTGCTTGCAGCTATTTCAGAGCTGGGACTTCTGTAACTTAGAGTCCAAGTGAGGTGTCAGTTCCCTGGGAAATTTTTATGACCAAGAAAAGGTAACTCTGCCTGTCAGTCAGCACTTCATTCCCTGATGTCATGGATGTGGATGGATGCTGCTGGGAGTGGTGAGCTTAAAATGAAGCATTTTATCATTCCCCTCCTCACACTTTCCTTCTTGCAAAGCAACTTGCCTTTATTCAGGGTGCCAGCTTTCCTTGACCTCTGCCTTTCCTCTCTGCTGTTGGTTTCCCCCTTTCTTCTCCCATATTGGTCTGTACACAGACCAATAGTCAGCAGTGCAGCACCTCCCATGTGATAGTTCCTACAGCTTCTTATTCATTCCACATTGTATTTTTGTGTTCTCCTCAACACTTTGATATTTGACTGTCTACAGTTACCCATTCCCTGTGCTGCAAAGCTGCAATTGGTTTTTCTTCAGTATGTGCGATAACTTCCTTCCATCCTTAGAAAGCTGTACATATTTTTTTTCCATATGAGTCTTTGCCAAGACCATTCTGAATGCTGACTCTGTCCTCCAGTGCTTGCCAGCCCCCCAGCTTGCCGTCACCTGAAGATTTAGTAAGTGAGCTCTTCCCTGTGGGAGCTGAGAAGGGAGTGAAGCTGTCCAAGGCACAAGATCATGAAGGGACCAGACAGAGTGACATAAAACACCAAGAAGGCTTTGCTCTTCTGCTTCGTGCTCTGGCTCTTTGGTGAGTGGCATGTCGTGAGGCTGGGCAGCACTCGCTCCCCCACAGGTGACTGCATTTCCAGCTCCCTTGCTGTGCACTCTGCTGAGCAATGCCTTGCTGAGCCCTGCTCCACCAGGACAGGCTTTTAAGGTCCTGGGCCAGCATTAAGTGATTTTCAAGTCAAGTTAGGCAGCATGAAAGGGTGCGCTCCTGGACATGCCTGCCTTCCTGGGAGCCAACAGAGTTGTCTCTAATCACGTGCTCTAAGCTGCGGCAACTGGTTTCAAGAGTTGATTGTGAGAAAAAAAATTCCCCTGTGCAGCTGAAATGTGTTGCCTCTCAGTGTAATTGAGTGTCTCTCCGTGCTGTTTTTTATTACTAGAGAATGGATAAGCACCCAATTTACTCTTCTAAACACACTCATTACTTTGTATACCTTGTCATGTCACTCTTGATTTGTCTCTTCTGTGGCTGACAGTGGGAACTGAGCTTTCACCTCTTTTTTTTTGCAGAAATATTTCTGTGCTTCTAATTGTTGTTGTCACCTGTGTCTGCACTCCTCAGTTTCTGCTGTGGGTTTTGCAGTGGGATGTCCACAGAGTTCCAGGCCAGGGATGACCTTTACATTTCAGTATTTTAAATCTCTCCTGTTTCACACATGACATTTGTATTGCTCCAGTGAGCAAAGATTTGCACTGAGCCGGGAACAAATGCTTTTCTCTGCTTTTTACAGAGGAGTTGCAGTTGCTACAGGAATGACTGAGGAACATAAGCTAGGTTCTCATTTGCAAATTACCACCCATTTGTCAGTCTTATTAACCAATTTTAATGACCCAATAGACGTAATTTCTGAAATCTGTTGTGGATGGAGAAAACCACTGCTGATTGTGAGAGCACAGCATGAGCTGCCCATGGTACAGTACTGATGCTGTTTAACTTCAGTTGTCTTGATCGCTTCCCCCAGCAGGATAGGGGAGAGAATTCGAAGTGTAAAAGTGAGAAAAATCATGGGCTGGGATAAAGACAGTTCAAGAGGTAAAGCAAAGCAGAACATGGAATTTATTCACTGCTTTGCATCAGCAGGGATGGCCATCTCCAGGAAAACTGGGCTCCATCACACCTAACTGTGACTTGGGAAGACAAACACCATCGAACGTGTGTGTGTGTGTCCCTTTCTCCTTCCCCCAGCCTTTGTAGCAGAGCACAGCTCCATATGGTCTGGGATATCTCTTTGGCAGTTGGGGTCAGCTGTCCCTGCTGTGTTGCCTCCCAGCTCCTTGTGCATTCCCAGCCTCACGGCTGGCAGTGTGGGAAACAAGTCTTGAGGTTGTGCAAGCACTGCTAAGCAATAGCTAAAACATCTCTGTGTTATCAACACTGCTTTGGCCACAGATCCAAAACATAGCACCATAAAAACTGCTATGAAAAAAATGCTATCCCAGCCAAAACCAGTACAAATATTTATACAGAACTGTCCAAAATGTTACACTCTTCAGCTTTGGCCTCTGAGATGAAACAAGCCAGGAATGCCATTGCTGTGCTTTTGTATCATTATCTCATATTTACTTGCATTATCACGGTGCACTTCCACCACTTGTATTTGGCTTAGTTGTTTCTTCCAGAAGGATACCCTAGCTGGCTCCAAATGCATGAGAAGCCAGAGGAGCCAGCATCCCTTTGGAAGTCTTTCCAAGGGCTAATAATTTCCAACAGAAATTGACAACACACTGAACAACAGCAATAGGGTGCTGTGAGAGCACAAATAGGCCTTAACTGACCAGCCTCTCTGGGAACCCCACCCCACCCTCTGCCCAGATGGAGACACAGGAGCTATAATACAGCCAGGTCTTGACCCTGTTAGAGGCTGAAATACACAGCATAAAATTGTACTCATGTCACAGAATAACTGAGGCTGGCAGGGACCTCAGGAGGTCTCTAGTCTGGTCCCAAGCAGGAATTCAGACCAGGTTTTGTCTACTCTGATCTTGAAAAATCTCCAAGGACTGGAGACTGCACAACTTCTCTGGGCAGCAGCTTGCACTGCCTGGACACTTTGACCTCTCTTGCTTCTGCTTATGCCCGTTGCTACTTGTTCTCCCACCCCACTCTGTGAGCAGCCCAGCTGTCTCCTTGACGACCCTCAAAGGCATTGGAAAGTCTATTAGGTGCCCTGAAGGCATCCCTCCTGCAGGCTGAACCTTACCCCTACTCAGGGGTAAGTGATACAGTCCTCATCACCTTGGAGGCCCTCCATGAGCTCCCTCCAGTTTGTCCATGCCCTTCCTGTATTGTGGGGCTCAAAACTGAACAATCCACCCTAGATGTGGCCTAACAATTGCCAAATAACTCATCACCTCCCTCTACCTACCAGCCAAACTTGTGTTAATACAGCCCAGAACTGGGAACTTACCCAGTTAAAAACCCCTAAAAAACACCCCACAAAATAACAAAATACAGGTTTTTCGGGGTTTGTTTTTAAAGACAAAGGTGTCTCCCAATCCAGTTCACATGCAGCTGTGCCGGTTTAATTGAGGGGTATTATGCCATGATACTATGACTGAGTAGCCAAAGAGGAAAAGGAAGGATAACAAAGGGCTTGAGGAAGCCAATGCTGTGTTCAGGAATTACAGCCTTGTTTGTATCCCCAGACTCTGGCTTTTACTACGCTCTTTTCTTCCTAAAGAAGTAACTGCTTAGTACTTGAAGTTTTGTGCCCATAAATGTCTCCACCTACCAAAACACTCCATGCAGTGTAAGCACAACTGGCTGCACCACAGGTTTAAATGCGTGATTTCAGAGAAAAAGGGCAGATGTTCAGAATATCTCTCAAAAGTGCCTCATTTGTGCTTTACGACAGCCAATAAGGCAAGGCTGAAAAATACATCATCTGATCAAATAATGTCTGTGTGTAGCAGCAGTACTTATTCCCCTTTCTTTCAAAATGCTTTGGATTCATCAGTCATCACACTCAAGCCCTTAGTTATTCAAAATAAGAAATAAATCATTAATATGTCCACGATGATTTTAATACTGTGTTGTTCAGGAAGCATACTCTGAATTTCTGGGGAAATACATTATCTAGTCAAAAGGACAAGCTTGCAGTTTATGACCCTATTAAAGAAGATGTTATAAAATGCACTGTTGGTTTTGAAAATTGTCGATATTGAGATGACTGCTTTCCCTTGATTGCAGCTGGCACCAGGCAATGCTACACTATAGCCCAAGGAAGTCTAGGACAGGCTTCAGTAAATAAGGGACAACAGGAAGAATTAATGATTGCAAATTTATTACATGGAACAGCAAATTCAACTGAGTCACATAACAGACAACCAGTGCGATGGGAAGTCTCCTTTCTTTATGTAAATCAAGTCATCAAGCTGGTAAATCAACCCATGAACTTCATATTCCATGGTATTCTGAAACAAATTAAAACAGTGTCATATTTTATGTTGAGGTGAATATGACTTAGTTTCAGTTCTGTACATCTAGTCCTCCTCAAAGTTAGAAAAAAAATAGCTTCAAATTCTGATACCAGAAGATTCAGATGTCTGATAGTTCAGTTAAGTGCCCAAATCTGTTGTTTGTACTCGAACGTGAATCCTCCCTCCTCACACAGTTCTTCTCTTCTCCATGTCCTAACTCTGCTGACCTTCTTTTAGAGTATGGAAGCATGGAGTGCATCTTGCAGCCAGGTTGGCTCAAGGGGCTGAGCTGTGGATAAAATTTACTGCTGTATATTAAGCTAGGGCACAAGTATAGGATAGTGGCTTCTACACCAACATGTTACTGAGCTATGAAACATTTCCCACACGCATGTGGACCTAACAACAAGAACAGCTGCACCAGCTCTAACTCAATATCCATCTAGTTCCTCATGTTCCCTTCATCTATGAGAAGCAACAGATTGCCCAGGGCAGTGCCTAAGACTAGAGAAAGCAAGTAGCAATGTTGCTCTACAACGATCTCCCAAATCTTTGGTTCCTTTCTTTCCAAAATAGTTTAATCCTGAATATACAGCAAGGGTGTTCTTTACTGGTGGAGTTTTTGCAGGTTTTATCATAAAACCCCCAAACAAACAGACAAACAAAACCCCAAAACAACAACAACAAAACCCTAAACCAAAACAAAAGAAAAACCAACCAAAACCCCTTTCAGTCAACAGCTGGAAATAATTCTTAGATTGCAAACGAAAATGGTGATCTTTTTTTGTGGGATAAAAGATTGCATGAAAAGAGACTGAAAGAGGGTACACATGTACCCTATACTATACATGTACACTATATTGTCCATTTCCCAGTAAAGCTCACTTAGACCTTTAGTAGATACTTTCAAAGGTGGATATGTAAGTGTTAGGTGATATCATTAAATCTCATTTTCTTCCTCCCTTACATCCCCAGCCCTGCTCTTTACAGAGAATGTTTACCCTCAAAAAGGTCATAATTATGATTTGAGGGCTCCTACCTGCATGTACAGATTCAGTGTTAGGGGATCTCCTGTAGGATTAGGTGACTGAAGGTAGCTTTGAACAAAAAAAGTCTAGCTTCTGTGTTTCAAGTACCATTTACACCCTCTGTCTTTAAACTTTACAGCTTCTGTACCATTTCTATAATTTTGCAGAGGATGAAAGTTCCTCCTTACTGAACCTTAAAGAGACAAGAAAACAATCCCTTTGTCAAGAGTGTATGCTAAGGCTCTGAGCCTTAAAAATCACATTTCTGTCAAGACATCTCCTAGTGACCATACGAAACATCCACGTGTGTATCTAGGTTTGTAATGCTTCTCAGTAACTCCTTCTGTGATGAGGATCATCATTATTGAAAAAATCAGAACAGATTCTTGTCACTTTTGGATGCCACTTACCACTGCCTTTGATAGTTCTTCCATTTCGAGGCTGAAAAATATATTAATTAGATGATTGTGCAGAAGTAGTAGATACCAAATTTATAAGCACACCAAAATACATCACCATCATGCAGACAGATTACTGTATAAGAAGACTGCAGTAAGATTTACTTTATCAAATATCAGGGGATGCGTGCAGGGTGGGTTGTGCCTTTGAATTTGAGAAATATTCATTAAGCCTCTGTCCAAACAGCTAAAAATTCTGGCTTTAATTATTCTAATTCAGGATTTTGGTCTCAATTCCATGGGGAATTGCAGATGCCTGAGAAAGAATATACAAATACCAGCACTGAGAGAACCTGGCTGGACACACTTGAAGTAAGCTAAAATGCAAATGACAGTTAACTGGGACTCTGGTTACCTGATATGACCTACTTGATAATATTTTTAATTTTTTAAAATATGTTGATGATACTCCTAGAAGGTAGTTTTGTGTTAATCATAGAATAGAATCATAGAATCATGTAGATTGGGTTGGAAAAGACCTCCAAGATCATCAAGTCCAACCCCTGATCCAACTCCAATTACTATATCATGGCACT
>JAYRBT010000001.1:87050216-87073500 GCA_036023395.1 Myiotriccus ornatus | reverse complement strand
TCAAACCTGGAATAAAGATATAGAAGACATATCTTATTAGGACATAAAAATCTTTTTTAATGGCATAAATACTGAACTTGTTATTAAGATGAATTTTTTAGGGTTAGGCCCGTGTCCTTAAAGAAAAAATGGATGCATCACTTCCATTGGCTACAGAGGCATATCTCTCAAGAAGTCACTCTAGAATGTCCCAGAGAGGGGAGGGTAACTTTTCAGCAACTCAGTTATCCTCTGCATTGCTCTGATGATGTAAAAGTTCTCTAGTATTAAAAAAGCCTCACACTCAAATGTTGATTTTGCTGCCTATTTAAAGCACTAAACCCAACTACAGTTTAACATTATTAGTAGCAAGAATCTTGTTGGCCTGAACTAGCAACTGCATAATCCAACAGTACAGTTGCCTATGCAACACATTCTTCAACTTCATCAGACACTTTCAGGCCCAATTACTGACAACAAAGCTTATTAACTGTGCTTAGTTTGGAAAATTGGTTTCTTTTGTACTGGATTAATTATTACACATGTCAGTAACAACATACTTGAAAGGTTAAAATTCTTGAGCTGAGCCTGATAATGTGGCAGGAATTAGTTCCACAGCTGGAGACAGCTTATTAATAAATCTGTGCGTGGCTGCAGTTGTAGTCATCACTCTGAAGCCTGAAGAAAGGAGCAACTATCTAGCCTATTCAAGACTCAAACTGGTGACAGCCACAGATTTCCAACAAAGTAATCATCACTTATCACTGGTTCTACTTCATAGGTAGAAGAAGAGAGGCACAAGAATATGGTGTCCCAAAGGTGCTGGTACAAACAAAAAGAGTTAGGTGGAGAATTGGTTTTCAGATTACTGACTTTTGGCCACTGCTTCCCAGTGAGATTTATGTTTTTGCTGCCTCACTGAGGGCTAGCAGACGTAAGCAAAGCACTGAATACATGGTTTCTATGACATTTGCCTGTTCTGCTCCATAGGTTGGCCATGGCATCCATACCAATAACATCATCCTTGGACTTACTCGGTTGGGCTTTAGCATAGCGCAGCATGGTAGTCAAGTCTGAAAACACATGGATCAGAGGCTCTAAATCCTCCTCTAACAGGGAGGAGTGCACCGTAAGACTGCAAAATGTACCCAAGAGGACTTGTTTAAATAGGTGTTAAAGAGAGACCCATTACCAGAACTTGGTTTTGATGGGATTTGTGGGTATCAGAGTCCTGCAGGTGAGCATCTCTCTGGTCCAGCAAGCAGAGTGCTGTGTGCAGTGACTGTGTGTGCGCTACTATATCGTGTCTTTGGGGGGAAAGGAGCCCAGGCAAGGCTACAGAATGTACAGCAAAGCTCAGACACCTGCCTTCACACTACTGCTGTTCTTCAAATGTTTTACAGCACCTTTCCTCTCCTCCTAGAGCCTGCACCTGCCCTGTGTCTGCCATGCCGGGATGAGGAGTCTTAAAGATCTTTTCCAACACAAATGATTCTGAGATTCTGTAATTTTCAGGTTTTTGTTTGTTTTGTGTTTTGAGGTTTGTTTGTTTTTTTAACACGACCTATATAGGGACCTAATAAAGGTATTTTCAACAGTAAAAACCCCAAAACAAACAAACAAAAACATAAAAAAAAAAGAAAACAAACAAAAACATAAAAAAAGGAAAACAAACAAAACCCAAACAAAAGCCAACAACAAAGCAAACCAAAACAAACACACGTACACGCGTGTATTTACGAGCGTCCGCCTCGCACACCCCACTCCAGCCAGGCCGAGGCGAGGCGGGGACGGGAGGGCAAGGGAAGGAAGGGCAGGGCCGCCCAGCCCGCCCTCCATCCCTCCCCCTCCCGCCTCTGGGCGGCCGGGTGCGGCGCTGCGCCTCCTCGCAGCCGAGCCGAGCCGTTCTGCGGCGGCCTTCACCTTCCTCCTTTTCCCGGCGGCGGGGCTGGGGCCTGCCCGCGGCCTCGGGAGGAGATGGAGGCGGCGGCGGCAGGGCCGGGCGGCGGCAGAAGGGGCTGAGCGGGCTGGGGAGGCGCCGCCGCCGCCCGCGGCCGGGCGGGGGGGATGCGCCGGCAGCCGGGGCCGCCCGAGCGGGCCGGCCGTGCCGCCGAGTGAGGCGGGACCCCGGCGCTGCGGGGAGCGGCGCTGGAGGGCCGGTAAGCCGGGAGGGCCGGGGCGGGGAGGTCTGGCGGCCGGCAGCCCCGGGAGAGGCTCCTCCGGCACCCCGGGTCGGGCCAGGAAGGCGGCGGGCGCTGCGGGCATGGGTTATCCGTCCCTGCCCGGGGTGAGGGGAAGCCCGCCCTGCTTCCTCCTCCGGAACGGGAAAAGTTTACGCCTCTTCAGCCCAGGTCTTTGCGCCCGGAGCCGGGGCTGGGGGTGGGCATTGCCTCGGCTCGTCCCCTGTCGTCAGATCAC
The DNA here is from genome assembly GCA_036023395.1 of Myiotriccus ornatus. Taxonomy (NCBI): domain Eukaryota; kingdom Metazoa; phylum Chordata; class Aves; order Passeriformes; family Tyrannidae; genus Myiotriccus; species Myiotriccus ornatus. The sequence continues at coordinate 87,071,103 of JAYRBT010000001.1, read as the reverse complement.
GGCCGTGTCCCGGCGTCCTGGCGGGGACCCCCCTGTTTTTACGGAGTGAGTGGAGCCCCCAGGAAGCCCCGACGCGGCGGAGAGAGGAGCCGGTGCCGTTCCCGGCTGTGAAGAGCAGGGGGTGCCCGCCGGAGTGGGAGCTGCCGTCTGTCACACAGGGCACAGCGTGCTGGGGTGGAGGAGGGTCCCGTTCCCGAGCCTGCCCCGGGCCGGGGTGGGACCCGCCGCGGGGCAGGCGCTGCTGCTCCCGTAGTTGGTTCCCGTCCCGCTGACAGGTGACCTGTGCGTGCGCGGGGCGGGCTCCACTCTCCAGCAGGAGCTGGAGGAGCAGAGCCACAGGCCTGTTCAGCGGGAGGAGGAAAACCTTAGGAAAGTACCAGTTTCCAGAAAGGCCTGGTATAATGTACATTGAAACGTTTAGTTGCACCACGCAACTTGCTGAAGGAGCCTGTGTGACAGATTTTGATCCAAGGTTTTTTTAAAGTGTAATAAATTGGCCAGATCTCTTACCTCTGAGATAACACAAAGGAGGCACTGATGAAAATGGATTAGTTATCCCTGCTAGCTGTTGTTTGGCCTTTATTACCAGTTCTGTTTCAAATTACATCATTAGTCACATGCAGATGGGCAAGCAGTTGGGAGTTTGGGACTACTGGCATGCTGCTGCCAGTCACGATTCCTCCAGGCACTGTCCTGCCAAGGAGCCGCAGTACAAGCTGCTGAGGAGAGACCGTGCACCGAGTTTTAATGTTGCTTAAATGTTCTGCACTTTATCCCATCATTCCCATGAAGACAGCAGTCTTTGGCAAAGAATGAGTGTTTATTTGAGGTAGCAGGTTATTCGTGGGCCACGGGTCAAGCCTGCAACTCTGTGTCTTTATCTTTGGTTCTTGTTTGTGTTTGCGATCCCATTTTTTTCTCATGCAAAACTGGCATCTGGCTAACCTGAGGGTTATGTGACAGTTTGTGGTAAGTAGCCCCAAGAGGGAAGGACAGAGGAATGGATGGAGAAAGGCATTTTGGGGATCTTGGGCTCTAAATAGTGTAGAATTGTAATAAGCGGGAGAAGGAGTAACTGGAAAACTCACTGTGTGTTTCACTGTGAGCAAATGGATTACACCTTCAACATATTTCTTGCTTCTTCTACTTGTAAAGAAAAAAATGTTTTAGACAATGAGAAGTAAAAGACACTTTTGGAAGCAGAAGGAAACTATTATAGAGAAAAAACAGTAGCTAGTACATGTATTCACTAAAGTAACAGGAGAGGCAACAGAAATGCACTAATATCAGATACAAAGCAGGAAGTGCAATTATCCTATGTGAAAACAATAAAAATATTAAAGAAGATAGAGAAAGGACACATAAACACATTATTTAAAAAAAAATACTGATCATTGCATTTGAGTGTAATGGTTGAAGTACTCCTACATATATAATCTTGAATAGTCCTTCTTCTTGAGATCAGTGATAAGCTGCTGATATAGATGTAGTGTAGGATGCTGGAAGTGAGTAGCAGTGCCAGGCATTGTAGTTACATTATGAAAGATCCTCTGACAAGACTATTACTTTGTCAGAGGGGGTGGTTGCAGAGTTGCTGTGTGCATTAAAAAAATAGAGCTGCTTTACATTTTCCTCTCAGCATCAATGTATTGAAGGGTAATAGTGGTGGTGGTTATGGATGTGACTGCAATTCTGCCCCCTTTCTGGTCTCTGAGTCCAGCCCTTGAGGTGAGTCCTGTACTGCTTGCAGGGGGTTTTGGCTGAAATGCGCTATCCCTACAGCACAGGACCTGGCAGCACAGTCCTGTGTATGCTAATTGCTTTTCCCATGTCATTTAATGCAATTTCTTAGAAATCCAATACATAAATTACATAAGGGGATATAGATCAATAGTCCTTACTGAATGGTGTGCATCCATCACCATTATAAAAGCGGGCAGCCTAGCAGGGATGCTATGAATGTTGGAGGTTTTTTCTACCCTTCTTAATGTAGAACAAATATACTGAGTTGGACAGAAAGGTCTGGCCGAGACCTTTCATTATATCTCTGAAAAGCCTATAGCTGATGGTTAGAAAGAAATTTCCTCCTGCAGAGTGTTCTCTTAAAGCTTCTGTCAGTCTGATGCCTTGAACTGAGGTTCCGTTGGTTTTTAAGTTTTGAATGGTTCTCATGGTTTTAGCAGAGCTACCTAAAAATCAAAAATGTCATTGCTACATTTTTATGTCTTGATATCTGATCTAAATTTCCCTAATCTGTGAGAGCTGGAAAATTTTTCAAATGATCGTTACGTTTGAAAGATAAATCTCAGTGCTTAAAGTGGGAGATGGTGGATGTCATGGCAGACTGAAAAATGAGGACCTTTGAGACCTAATGGTTGTCAGCATGAATCTTAGGGCAAGTTTTGCACAAGTGCAGTGGTAGAGAGAGAATAACTTTTGAACTACTTAGCTGGAAAGAGGTCAGTCCTCTGGAATTCACGCACGCTCAACTGGCAGCTAGGGAATCGCTTCAGGAAACAGGAGATGACAAACATCGTCTTCATGGAGGTCACAGCACCTGTAATTTTCCAAAAGACAGTTGATGCATCTTTTTACCTAAATGTGGTGCTTATAGGAGAATGAAACCATAAAAGAGAAGGAAAAAAAGGACCTTTCAAAAACCAAACTGAGAAAATAAAATTGAGCCTGAACAGTGCCATCCTGGCTGAAAATTACAATTTTATTTTTTTTTAAATTGGTGATATTCTGTTCTTTTCCTCTTCTTACCCATTTTGTATACATCCTTCTGGTCCTAAATCTGTTTTGATCTGCTTGTCTGCCTGCACAGGCTTTCAACATACCCTGAAGACATTTCACTTCTGTCAGCTACAGTGAGAACCCTTCCTGGAAACATTTGCGTTGCTGGAAGGCAAAAGCTAGTTAGAAAAGTGATTGGCACCTGTAGCAGTAGTACTGATGTTGCAGGTGGACATGCTGAAACAACGTCAAAACCAGGCTTACTTCTGTTATTGAAGCTTTGTGGGAACAAAGAAGGTGGAATACTGGTATACGACTGAAAAACTCAGTATAAATTTCTTTAGAAGTATTAACCAGCACATTTTTAGCATCTTAAATGGGAATGAGGGCATGTGGCTTATTCCCTGACAATTCACTCAAGTGGCTGTATAGAAATTGTGATCACAAACCGTGCAGACATGACTCTCATTGTATGTGGCTACTTTAGGAGTGAGTTTGATCCTACTGCTAGTTGCATGCGTGGTTTTGGATTTTTGTTCTTCCTGAGGCTACAAACACAAACCTCACAGGATTGTTGTGAGGATGTCATTGTATGAGATTTTTTGTGTTAGTTCCCCTTTGGTTACGTGTTTTGATGTTGTGTTGCATGTGTCCTCAAAAGGAAGCATTCACTTATGTTTTAACTTTCCAGCACCTGAGTTCAGGCCCTCAGGTGTCCGTCTCTCCAGCAATAATAGAGACAATGGTGCTGTTTTTTTGCAGGATAAATATTCAAACCTGAGCGGTCTCGGGTTTTGGTATGAAAAGTGATGATGTTTGCTAGGTTTTTGTTGTGGTATATTGTTTTTTCAGTGGAGCTTTCACAGATACTTGGTGGCAGCACCTTTGTGTATTGCCCATCAGAAGCTGAAAATTCAGTGGAAGATGTAGCTTAAAATTATACATTTCTCTTAATGGCTGGGGAGTTTTTTTGTCATGGGTTTCCTTATATTTAATCCTAACTTCTAATGATAAAAAATAATTTATTAGGGTTGCAGTTTGAAAAATCAGGATAGAAGTGCTTAGAGCAGTACAGCAAACTTTAAAGCTGTGAGGTAGGGTAGACACTGCATTCATAATACTGTGCAGTATCTTCATCTTCACTCTGCTTGGATTCTGTCAGTTCCTGTGGGTGGTTTCTTTGCACATTAAATCTGTAGTCTCAATTGTTTGAGTAACTCTTCCTGCTGTCCTGGGAAAGTCCTGTCTGTGAGGTTTCCCTGCAGGCATGCAGCTTACAGGTAGGAGGCACTGCTGCAACGAAACCCTTTCTGTTATTCCGTGGATGGTGCTTACACTGTAACATGTCCTAAGCTGACATGCGGGATAACCAAGTATAGTGTTAATGTTACATCTAGCACTGATACCGCAGCTTTCTTCGTTCTCCCTGCCTTTCCTAGAATGACCTGTCTTGCTAACTTAAATTGAAAAATAAACTGTGCTGTAAAAAAATCGGGGGTTTTGCTGATCTGTCTCCCCAGTCAGATAGACAGTGCTATTGCCAGCACAAGGAGGGGGCTGGGAATGTGTATGCGGGGGTGAACGAGGAGCGAAGCCTCCCTTTGATAGCAGCCGGTGGTTACATTGCCTCAGCCTTAACATTGGTTGAAAACCCAGCTGAATAGGCAAAAAAGTAAAAAGTGAAATCTACTGCTATGTTTTATGGCACACATGCACATAACAGTTTTTGCATTTTGCTTATGGAAAGCATTTTTCTAAACTGGGACAGAAATAATTAATGTGTCAATCTTTTCTCTTTCAAACAGGAAGCATCAACTTTATATGGCTCATGCCTGACAACATGCACCACCAGTGGCTGCTGCTAGCTGCATGCTTTTGGGTGATATTCATGTTCATGGTTGCTAGCAAGTTTATCACGTTGACTTTTAAAGACCCAGATGGTAAGTTCAACTTTGATGTGAAACAGAAAATTGTGTAGTGCTTCACACAGTCTTTTCTGTGAAAATTAGCTCTTGGCATGTTTACCACTTCTTCAGTAGGACTGAGAACAGAACAACTAAATTTCTAGAAGTGACAGTGCTGATATTCAGTTCCTGCTTTTCTTGGTGTAATTCTGGAAAACTAACATCATGTCTTTTCTTTGGTGGTTAAGAAAAGAAGGGATCATGTGTGGCAGTACTGTCTTGTAGTTCGGCTTTTTCAAATATATTTAGTTTCAGTAGCTTGATCTACTAGGGCTAAATGTCACGTGCAAAACAAGAGAGCACAATTACCTGTTTAAAGTCAAAGGAGACTCACAACGTATTGAAGATCTCTTTTCATGTGATACTAGTTTTTGTCCTTTTGCGGCTGCTTGTCTTGTGACTGAGGTATTATGTAAAACTTGTGGAAAGTTTTATGTCCTTTGCAATGCACTCTGCCTAGCCACCTCTGCCCTGCTTCTTGCATTCAGTGTTATCCTCTGCTGTTTGACTTGCAAACAGCTTATGGGCTTTTGCTTAGCTTAAGTAGCCCAGATGTTATTAAGCTGATGAGGAATTTAATCCATTTGATGACACCACACAGCACAGTTTTCTGTCTGCTAAGGAGCTGCTCTTATAAAGTCATCCTACAGAGTGTTTTGGATGAAGGTGATGATATGACAGCCTTTAGAGATTTGTGTTTCTGCATCTTCCTAAGATATGTGAAATAATGTGTAATTTTTGAAGCGCTGACATCACTGGTGCCATGTTTCAGTAGCTTGATAATATATTATGTAACTGGATAAATATATTAGGTGTACCTTTATAAACAGCATGCCTCTATTTGCTTACAGAGGAGAAGTGTAGGCTAACTTAGCTTTCCTTGGACCCAGCTGTTTTTGAGCCCCAGCACATCTGCAAATCAGCTGGCCTTATGTTAGATAGTTGTATCTTGCAGTATTTCATTCTATACCAAGTCTTGTTTCACAGTTCACTTACTCTTTGAGTAGTCCATTGCTCCAGAATTTTTCAAGAAGATTAAAATGTATTTAAAAAAAAATAAATTATTAGAGTATACGCTCTGCATTTACTTGCTTTTTATCACCTTGGCTTGCCAATTTTTCCTTTTTTTTTTTTCCTCTGTACTGAATCTTCCTCCTTTTTTGAATAGTTCTCTGAGCAGAAGATGTATAAACTACTAAGCTTGCCCTGAAAAGGCATGACTGTGCATAAGTCTATGTATGTATTGGAGATGGCAGTGTTTGTAATAGAACTAATACAGGGATGTATTTTGAATATACCAACAGAATTTTGGAGGAAGTCCAAACAGGATGGCAAATCCTGGAGAAACTCTTCTAGACTAAATAAAATATGGCTTGTCAGAAATTTTCCTTATTTGGATGTATCTTTTTAGCAGATAGAATAAAACGGGCAGATGACCAAGGAATCAGTGTTCTTTTGCATAAGCCTTTTACTGATGTCTTGGGTAGAATGAGCAATAGGAACTTCTTAATGAGAAAGAGGAAGTTTCTGTCCATCATCTCTAGTAGCATCTGCAGGCATGCTTTTTTTACACAATGATAATGAAAAATACCTGACCTGCTCTTCCACTGAATCAAATTATTTTACAAAAGAATACCATGAAGTAAGTCTGCGCACGACAGTAATTACAGTATCTGATTGGCTGGATGCTTACATTGCTTTCAATTCTAACTTGCTTCTCCGTGCGTGGCCTTTGTTAAAAGCCAGTGTAGGCAGAGTAGAGTACTCCCTTAAGTGGAGAACACAGGGAGTACACATATTTTCTCAACCATAAAACAGTAAGCCCCTGTGGCTGCAGATGTAGAAACATTATTCATTGAAGAAGCTGTATGAAGGGAAAAGTAGTCCACTGTGAATGTACATAAACTTTCAGGGAGAAATAATTTTTTGCTTTCTAATTAGAGAAATCTGCTTGAAATTATTTTTGATCTTTTTGCACTGTGTAGACTAATGCTACAGCCTTGTGTTATTTTTCAGTTTTCCTGTACCATACCAAATGCAAAAGATGAAAAGGGTTCTTGCCTTACATGCTTTAATTTGGTCTCAAACTATTAGCTGCCCTAAAAATCACTAAAAGAGACGAAGAGTATCAGCTAAGTTTGTTGTTATGGGTACTGTCTAAGGAAGGCTGTCATTCCAGTAATAAAGGAAGAGGGGATCTTTATTTATTGCTGGTTAGAGGTGTTTACTTAGAGCGCCACAGAAATAAAAGGTGGTCCTTAATGACACTTCTGGTAAGTTTAGGAGTTTACAGCAGAAGAAACCTATCTACTAATATAAGGGAGAGAGAAACCATGTAGATAAAGGTTTTTACTGAGACATGCTTTGGAAAGTTTATTGAAAAATAAAAAGCTACACACAAGTCCATATAATTGTACCAAACTGTCTGCTAACTGCGACATTTGAATTCAAGATTTAGATGTCTCTTTGCACAGTTTGTTTAAAAAAACTACAAACAAGAAAAAATCCCAAGTAAAAGATAGTGAGCATGTTTGATAAAACTCAGCTGAAATTGCATCTAAAATTCCTATGGTGTACATCCTTTAAAATATTCATAGTCTGTCTCGTGTCTTGTCCAATACCTTTCCCTGTAGAAACAAATCCTAATGTTTTGTAAGCTTAATACAGAAAGTAATGTTCATTTGCATTAGCTGTAAAGCAGAGTAGTTGCCTTCCCCTCACCTTCTGTAATGCTCTTATCTGTCTTCCTTCTTTAGGCTACGGTGCCAGGCAAGAGTCATTGATACTGACAGCTGTGACAAAAGTGGAGGAGGTGCATGTGCCAGACGAAAAACATTGGCCTGAAGAATTCCAGGTGCATACTGTTGAGATAAGGGTTACATGTATTAAAGAGTAGGAGAAAATAAGAGATTAAGTAAGGGCTTCCTGTTGTTAAAATTATTTCCAGACGTGAATTCTTTTCAGACTGTTCTGTTTAGATAGAGCCGACAGAATTAATTTTAACTTCATAAAGCTAGTTTGTTACGGTAACCTGCTGTCTTGTTTCATCTGAATAATTCAACTTACGGTGTTTCCGTTTCCAGGAGAAAATTGTTACAGTACTCCTTTATCAAGTCAGGAGAGAAATTTTTGTTAATTTTTTGTCATTTTTTAAAAATATAATGGCCTATTTTTGGATTACTTGTATTCTGCCTTGCCATAACCATCAGGTTTGTGGTTGTTGAGGGCAAGCCTTTGTCTTGTTTATTCTCTTAGTCCTCTGCCCAAACTCTCTGTTTCTTTTTATCAGTCTCCATTTCTTTTTCATGTTTTGTGCTCTTTGTGCTTTCCATTTCAGCATTTTTCCAAAGTAGGTTGTGAACACAATACTAGTCAATACCAGTTGATCCTTCAGAGGCATAGTTCTGTGCCTTCAGCAATAAAGTGGTACTTGCTAATTGACAAGGAAACTCTGAAAATCCCTTATGCAAATGTAAATTTGAAACCAATTGCACAGTGGGCAAAATCCAATTTTTTTGCATTGGTACCTTAATGACATAAGTCATCTTACATTTAAAGTGTTTTTGTGATGCAACATGGAAGGTAGGCTAGCTATATAAACGTGACACTTTTTCTTTTCATATGTAAAAAACATGAAATTTAGGTTATCCACAAAATACGTGGAAAACACACTTTGTTCAGTGGAAGGCTGGCATATCTGTGTAGTAAGTTTTAATATCTTCCTTTACTTGTATGGAAGAGGATAATAAGGTTCCTGTATCTAAAACTATTCCCTCTTGACTTCTTGACAGCGTGAAATGCAGAATAACAACATTAATTCTAGTTTTATGCAAAGGAATTGTTTTGAAAGATAAACAATCTGACAAACTGTTCAGATTACATTCTTGGAGAAGAGTGACAAACAGAAAAAGTAGAATGAGATTATCTTTTCCTTAAGGAGTATTGGGACAAAAAGTAAAATAATTTCTTTTTCATCTATAGCTTGGACTCTACCTAAAATCGTAGAATCACAGAATGGTTTGGGTTGAAAGGGATCTTTGAAGACCATGTAGTCCCAACACCCCTGACGTGGGCAGGGACACCTTTCACTAGACCAGGTTGCTCAAAACCCCATCCAGCCTGGCCTTGAACAATTCCACGGACGGGGCATCCACAGCTTCTCTGGGCATCCTGTTCCAATGCTTCCCCCTTGTAGGAAAAAATTTCTAAATGTCTAATCTAAACCTACCTTCTTTTAGTTGCAAACCATTATCCCTTGTCCTGTCACTACAGGTCTGGGGAAAAAGTCTCTCTCTGTCTTTCTTATAAACCCTTTGTAAGCATTGAAAGGCTGCAGTGAGGTTTCCCTGGAGCCTTCTTTTCTCCAGGCTGAACAGCCTGTCTTCTTAGGAGAGGTGCTCTGTCCCTCTGACCACCTTCATGGCCCTCCCCTGGGCCTTTTCTAACAGGTCTGTGTCTTTCCTGGGCTGGATGCAGTACTCCAGGTGGCAGTAGAGCAGAGTAGAGGGGGAGAATCATCTCCTTTGACGTGATGGCCACACTGCTTTTTCATGTGGTCTGGGATGTGTTTGGCTTTCCAGTTTGCAAGTATGCAGTGCCAGCACGTATCCAATTTTTCATTCGTCAGTATCCCCAAGTCCTTCTCAGCAGGGTTGCCCTCAATCAGTTCATCCTCTAGTCTCTATTGGTATTGGGCATTGCCAACTATATAAATCACTTAGTGGAAGGGTGAAAATTTGTCAGTAGAAACTTAAAATTTCCCATCACCTCTTAATCAGAGAAGCTTCTTTTTCATCTCTCTCCGTTAATTGTGCAGCAAGAGGTGGTTGTGGTTCCTGTCTTAGTCTCAGAAAAATGAGACGTATGAAACAGTTCATTCATCTTTGGGGAGAGGTATCCTGCCTACTTACTTTATTTGCCACAGTAAGCACTGATGCTGATTGTCCACTTAATTTTATTTCAGCTTGGATAAAGGGAAACACTGAATGCCTACAGGTGCTAGAAAACAACACAGAACTTTTATCCTAAATTCTTTCCCAGCCACATGGGTCAGAATCACAGAATATTCTGAGTATGAAGGGACCCACAAGGTTCATCAAGTCCAACTCTTAGCCCTGCACAGAACATCCCCAAGAATCACACCATGGGTCAGCCCCATCTCATCAGAGTTTAAAGCATAATTTATGTTGAAATTCCTGTCCCAACTCCTCAGAAACTTTCCTTGGGGCTGTTGAAGCATCGTAGGAATGCCAATATTTGGTCAAGGTATATTTTATGCACACAGATAAGACCCTCCTGCTCTGCAGCAGACATAAATTATTGTATGGAAAAGCTCTTACTGTATGCTACTACCTAATGACTTAAGAGTTGAACCAACAAGTACAGAACCAACAGCAGCAGCACAGGAAGGACAGGAAGAACTGTGGGCTACGCCTTTAGTTAATACATAGCGCTGTTTTAATTGTGAATCTGGGGGTCATTAGCGTGCACTATTTGGGGCTTTTTAGAATTTGATCCGAAAACTAAATTCTTTCGCTTTTGTTTTTTCTTTCTCCTCTTCATTTCCTAAAGCCAACTGGAAAACCTTTTTCTGGAAATCTGATCCGCCAGCCCCTGGTTCATATGGAAAGACTTGAGCTTCTCAGGAACGTCTGCAGAGACACTGCATTGAGAGATCTCTCTCACACTGCAGTTTCCAAATTCGTCTTGGACCGAATATTTGTGTGTGACAAGCACAAGATCCTGTTTTGTCAGACGCCAAAAGTGGGCAACACTCAGTGGAAAAAAGTCTTGATTGTTTTAAATGGTATCTACTCTGCTGTGGGTGTGTGGGTTTCTTTGAGGAGGAGGAAGAGAGAACAGAATTGGTCTAATTGGGGCAACACAAAAATGGATTCTTTTTGCATTTCTGTACACTCATACTCAATTTCAGCCTTTCATTCATCACAGTTCCTTCGAGTCCTTTCAAAACATCCCTTTAAAATAAGATAGACTTGTTCTTTCTGTGCAAGTAAATATTATTACTTGGCTCTAAAGGGATTTGAGTAATGAAGAAGTACCCACATGCATGTGATAGGCAGGTTTCTTATCTTTGAAGGGGTGGCACTAATTTATAGAATTTGAAAGTATTACAAGGTATCATAATTCCTAATTAACAATAATAAGAAATTTCTGACTAAAGGCCACTGACTTTAATTGGAGTTTTTTAGCCGCGAGGAAAGCTAGTTAAAACTTGGCAGCTGCCGTTGATCTGTACTGCTGAAATCTTGTGTATGTTCTATCAGTGAACCATTATAAGAATTACGAAGATTCTGAGGTGCTTAAGGTAACATTTTGGTCAACAAAGGTATGTTATGAAAGACTGTAAAAGAAGGAGTAAAGGGACTAGCGTGTTTGAAAAATTATCTACAAGGTGAACACTGCCTGTCTACATGTACCCTACCATCCTCTTCCTCTATCCTATTATGCCAGTCAAAATAACACATTCCCTCAGGGTTTTCTGCTTTAAACTTAACATGATCATATTTAACACACTCGTTTGACATGAGACCATCTTGCCTGTCTGTGGACCAGGGCAGTGAATTTGCTACAGATACTCGGGTCAGTTGATGTCCTCCTGTGGTTTTGCAGGTGGCATAATTTTCCAAGATCTAGGCAAAACCTGAACATGGTAAACCCAGCTTTCTTGTTAGAAGCGCCCTGCAAACAGCCAGCCCTGCACTTGAGTTTTTGTTTTCTGTACCTTGTGTGAACTAGTTTGTGCACCCAGGCAGAAGGAAACAGTCACAAATTGGCAAATGAACTGTGTCCCTCAGCAAAACCTTTGTAGCAAGGAGTATGTGTTTAAAAACTTAAATATTAGTTTCATCGTTGATATATGGATGGGAGGTAAAAATTGAGCAGAAATATGCCTCATATCTATGAGCGTGCATGTGTCATAATACCTATGAAAGCCGCACTCAAAGTGCTAAATTTGGAATTATATGAGTGCATTAGAAGTACCTGCTCTTATCAGCATGTAGGAGATAACATGCAAAGAATGCCTCAGGACAGGCAGGAATGTATTGGCTTTGCTGAGTGGAGGATAACTCACATCCTAACAGCAGGGAACTTTTCACCTTGAGCTTCCTAGTTCAGTCGTGTCAGATAATAATAGAAAATCGTTTCTACATAAACACTTGTCTGTTCTGCCTTAAGCTGCCACTGTACCAGTATCTGCTGATGAAGGCTACCGCTGCAGTTGACCTAACTTTCTCCTCTTTGGGTGGTTTCAGCAGGCAGGACTGATACTTGAGGGGGAGTAATTTACGTCCAAATACACAAGTAGTTATTTGGAGGTCAGGATGGGGAAATGCAGTCATGGTCTTGGATCTTGATGTCAAATACCCTAAAGAATTTTAACAGGTTCTAGCTTTGCAGTCAGAATCTCTCATAATTTAACAGTTTTACACATAGTAACTGTAAATGGTAAAAATACAGAAAAGAGAAAGACATAAATCTTTCAGCCAAAGGCACACATGCTTGCTTTTACTCACTGTTTTTTTCTTGAAAGAATAACTTACTCTCTGATTTGATTTGTTTAGGAGCATTTTCTTCCATAGAAGAGATCCCAGAAAACATTGTACATGATCATGAGAAGAATGGCCTTCCACGTTTGTCCTCCTTCAGTGACTCTGAAATTAAAAAAAGGTAAGTAGTGGCTTCTGATGCATGTGGGCAGAGTTTGGAGTCAGTGGTGGTACAGGCAGGGGTACAGCTGAAGTCTCCATCTGGAATTGAGGACAGCAGGGTTTCTGCTCCACCAGTTGTATTATAGCACTATTCCATTATTCTCACAGATGTTGCTCTGTCTACTTTTCTCCTGGCTTTGAAGGAGAACACCAGTGTAATTTGTGATACAAATAGGTGAGCCAACCAACTCCCTCTGCATATAGGGTTTCCCTAGTTCAATGCACACGTAATTGTTAGATAGTTGGCCTTCAGAAGGGAAGGTTTAGTTGGAAGGTCCATCCTGATGCCTTGGATGGTAAACCTTACTGCTTACAGGCAGGATTGTCATTGCAGACAGACTTACTGGGATTGAACTAATTAGATTTGAAATGTTAGTGCTCCTTAGCCTGAGAGTATTGCCTGTTCAGCTGAACCACTTTGTCTTCCTGTTTGGGTGCTTCTAGTTATTTTCAGAGCTGAAAAAATACTCTGCAGTAGAACCTTCTGCATTACTTTGGCTAGATTTTTAACTCTTATCTGCTCTCATCTCTACTAGACCCCTGTGAGGGGTGGCAACATGGAGAGAACAGGACATAAGATGGCAGTGGACACTTGTAAATATGTGGTTGCATGAGTTTTGTGTGTATTAAGCCATTTTGAAGAGTCAGCCTCTTATACAGGTGTCAGCTGCCAGTAGAGCTCAGTGCAAGGTCTGCATGCAGTGGCACAGATACATTTATCACAGCCATACCTGTGGAATTGGGGTCACTTGCTTGTGCTGATACTGTGCAAGAGAAAATATTGTCACTAAGGTCTTGAGAATGTGGGTCTGGTCTCCCTTCCTGTGAACAGCCCTGCATAAAAGTAACTGTTCACCTGCAGGATGAGCCATAATTAGGATATTTGAAGTTGAATGCCATTATGATTTGGGTTGTTGGCATTCAGCTTATGACAGAAGCTGTGCTGGAGATGCATAACATGGGATTGCTTGGGAATTCTGAATTTATCAGAGAATTTAAGTGTAGAGAGAGGGGATGGTATGGATTTGTTGATCTAGTTTGCTGACCTCTAGCCCTGCCTGACTAGGAGTAAATCAGGAGAACTTGAAGGCTGATTCAAGTGTCTGTAGAGGCTGGAAAGAGTCCATCCACTTATTTCAGTGAGGGCTGGGCGCTCGATCTCCTTTTTCAGCTATTTACTGAAGTAAACTTTGTTTTCAACTTATTTCTACAGATAATATCTGACTACAGAATATTACATATTACAGTATCATAATAATAATGTGAAATTCTATTGAAAACTGTAGTCTCATGTTTCAGTGATGTTGTCAGCCATTACCGAAACCAGTAAATAAATTGCTAGATTTTTTTTTCACTTAAGCAGCAATTTGTCTAATTGCCTGCCAGTAAAAAGTGCAGCCTTCTGTATGCACTTAGCTGCACCAAGTCTTTGTGTATTTTGCTTTTTGAGCTTAACCATATGGCATTAAAAATACCTTTGACTTGGAGCTTTCAGCATCTTTTATCTCCTTTTTATGTTTTGAGATAAGCTAATCTCCTCCAGTTGAATAAAATGTGAGAACTAGGATGAACTATTTCCTCTTTGTACTGTATACAAAAACTGTTAGTAAGAAGACAAAAATTGTATTATTGATTATAATATCGATAGACTGTGCAAATAGCGTAGGATTCACATTGCTGTGTGTGGTCATTTAATGTACATTTTATAAGTATATGCTAAACAGAATTTAAACACTTAGCTAAACACATTCCTTAATTAATTAATTTCTTTTTTTTTCTTCCTCTCTTTAGACTGAATTTATACTTCAAGTTTTTTATTGTTAGAGATCCATTTGAAAGACTTATTTCTGCGTTTAAAGACAAGTTTGTGCACAATCCTCGGTTTGAACCTTGGTACCGGCATGAAATTGCTCCTGGCATCATTCGTAAATACAGAAAGAACCGCACAGAGACCAAAGGGCTGCAGTTTGAGGATTTTGTGCGCTACCTGGGTGACCCCAATCACCGATGGCTGGATGTTCAGTTTGGTGACCACATCATTCATTGGGTAACGTATGTGGAACTCTGCGCTCCCTGTGAAATCACGTACAGTGTAATTGGACACCATGAAACCCTGGAGGACGATGCTCCGTATATCTTGAAAGCAGCCGGCATAGACCACCTGGTATCATACCCCACCATTCCACCAGGCATAACGGTGTACAACAGAACAAAAGTAGAGCGGTATTTTTCAGGAATTAGCAAGAGAGACATAAGACGCCTCTACGCACGATTTGAAGGTGATTTTAAACTCTTTGGTTATCGGGAGCCAGATTTCTTGCTTAACTGACACCTGGGATAAGCTCTGAAGAAGTGTCTCATGGATTCATCTAAACCTGCCTGAATACCAGCTGCAACATTGACAGAGAATGACCATTTGTTTTCTAGCTTTTTGATGTTGCTCCATTTTTCAGTGAAATATTTGTCATATGAACAAGTAGGGGCTCACAATTGTTGTTTACCGACCGCGTTTTCAGTATATGACATTGCAATATGTTAGGAATGGTGTCGCTCTTATCTGAAGTACAGAATTCCACTATGCCCTTCTCCCCTCCAGGAAAAAAAGAGGGAGAATAAATGGGCTATGATCTTCCTTTCCTTTTCCCAGACAGAATGGCATTTTTGAAATGTTGTGAAGTATTTATAAAGATGGCAATTTCATTGTAGGTTAACTGACATGTGGGTAAACATGATGATTCATGCTCATGAGGAAGTAGTGTAGTCTCCCATGAGCTTTGTAAATGAGAGGCCAGTATAGGACTAAAAATTGACAAATAAAATTGTCTAGGTTCTGTCATGTGGCTGCTATAATAACTGTAATGCTGATCTAATCCCACTTGTTTGTCAAAAAATGAACCTAATTAGACAGAAGCTTAAGAGGTGTTAAAAATGGGACTGGTTCCAGACCCCAGTTGTCTCCGTATTTTTGTCAGTTGTTTACTGTACTTACTACTGATCTATTGAGCCTCATAATTCTGCTTTTGATTTTTGAGATATTATTTAATTCCCGGCTGTGTAAGTTATCTGAGAACACCAGATGCAAATGGAACATAGAGGAAATATGAAACTGCAAGGGAAACTTCAAGGAAAAATAAAGTATCCACTGTATTTGTGGGAGCACGTATAGTAACCACGAGATGCTCTCACACAATATAACTTGTTTTTTCTTCTAACAGTTAAGATTAATAAAGAAGTCAGAAAAGCAAGATGTCATATTAAAGAGCTGCTAGAGTTACTTGGATTAACCATCTGTCTTTTTCTTATATCCAGCCTTGCTCAATGTTCAGTACCTCAGAGAACAGAAAGTTTATCCCCCTCTGAAAATCCATCTCCCTCCTGCTAAGGGAGAAAAAAAGACAGGATGAATCTCTGATTTTTTTCAGTGATTCACTGCCATGATGTCCCATCTCAAAAATGCCCAACATCTGTGTTACCAGTGGGGTGAGTTGGGTACTTGCCAGGAGTCTGAATGTCACTTAAATTTGTGTACCCATTTTATGTGTTAAAAAAAACACCAGAACTGAGTGGATGCAACCATCATATTTGCCTGTGCTTGCATTGTGTCTCATAAAGAGCAGATTCTTGTTTTGAGTTCACCAGCAACAAAAATTGGTGTGCTGCCACCTCATCCTGCAGGTCATGAGAGAGAGAGGGACCACATATCTGAAATAAAGGAATTCCTCTGTTGCAGTGAGCATCTGAATTGTATTTTTGAAATCATAGTCCCTATAGAGTTATTTGCAGATCAGCATAATTTTAGTGGCTAGAAATGCTAATAATAGTCAGTGCTATGGAATCTGCTCTTAAATCCAGCCACAGTATGTTTTTGATAGCTTCCTGTATTAGCACAAGGAAACATCTTGCACTTGTGTAAAAGGAAAGCTGTGCCAAGCTGACATGTGCTGCTACCCACAAAAAGGAAGCCCTGTTGGAGCTGGAAATTATTTAAGAAAGATCTCAAAAGACGAAATGAAATAAGGGAGAATCATTAACTGGGCATCGTTAGCATGAGAATAGTCCAGGGTGGCAAAGCTGGAAGGTAGGATATTTTTCAGGAGTTTTTTGTTTGTTTGGGTTTTTTTTTTGTTGCCTTTTTTTTAAAAAATTGCAACAATTACAGTGCCCTAATGTGTTAGTTCTTAACCAATGATAAAAAGGTGTTAACATCTCCAGGTTTTTCTATGGTTTTCTTAATATGGGAACTTAGCAAAATGCACTGTTAAATGCATTTTGGAGCTAATGACCTGACTGATTACCTCGCTGCCAATTTAAAATGTAACAGTGAATAATGTATAGTAAATTCAGGCCTTAAAGTTTAATTCTAATAAAGATAAAATAGACATGTTTTCCTTTGAAAGCATAAGCTACTGATCACACAAAATGCCAATGTATGTTTTTATTTTTCTTGGTAAATTACTTAATGTATTGGTTGCTTAAAAATTGCCAGGTGGAAAGTGCTACGTAAATATTAAGTAATAATATTTTTTTACTAATAGCTTTCTCTGCCCTGAGTTCTCTTGGACATCTGTGAAGAGAGCTATGGACTGACGTAGGCAGAGGTGTGTACTGCCCTCCCTTCTCTGTGTTCCCACACTTTTCCGGCTGTAATGGTTGCTTCTTCAGTTGAAATGCAGAGTTTCTCCTTTCACTGATAACTTCCTGAGCTATGTTTTCTTTTTAGAAGTGTGGGGCTTTTTTCCTTACATGGCTGAAGTAATAATGGCACGATTTTGGTGTGACTCTTAAGGAAACTTGGATACTGTGAAGGTCCTTGCCAAGGTATGATAGCGTTCTCCTGAAGTCGTTCCAGTGCAGATAGGGTGGTCAGAGTATACTGTGTTGGGGAAGAGGCTCTTGCCATGACAGTTATGATAAATTAGGTGCTTGTGGTTTGTTTTAGGTTGACTGTACTCTACACAAGGCTTTTACAAATGTAGTTTCAGTGGCATGCATGAATGTCTTTTGCCTGTTCAGAGGTCATTTGCATACCACTTTCAGATTATATTTGTCATTCTTTGAACTGCCGGCCCGGATTGTTCCTTCTCTTTTTTTTATTGTTATTGCTTCAGAAAACAAATTCATCTCCTTACTTTGTGCATCTCTGTCTCTTTGTTGTCTCTCCTGAGCAGCTTTTGAATCCTTTGGCCCATTTTAACCACATTTTACAGAGGAAAGTTGAAGGATAGTGTGTTGCAGCAATCTTCTTGAAAATTCTTTGTACATCACAGAGTCCATGCTATATGTTAGCTCTAGGTAAAGTACAGACAGGAAACAGTTTTACTCTGCCTGCTCATATGGAGCTCCTTGTTTTTAATGGACTCCCTTTGCTAGTGCTCAGAGTTTGGCCTCTTACATCAGCTAACAAAGACAAAAATTAAAGAGTATTCCATGGGTCTGTTATCTTCACATTCCTAATAAAACTGAGCTGATAGAGGGTTTTTTTGGTATCTTGGTGGTGGGGGTTTGTCTTCCTTGTGGTGAAAATGGATCCAGAGTTCACCTGCTTGTGAAACAACTTCATGGCAATGCCTGTCCCCTTTTCTTTTAACTTCAGCACATAGTTCATTACCACTGATGTGCTTACTGATTGCATGCCATGAAGATGTTTTTCTGTAGTTAAAAATACATGTGCATTTTTTAAGTTTGGGAACTGTTCTGCCAAACAAGTAGCAATTCAAAAATGTCCTGAAAATACATATTTTTCACCAAAAGACCATGTTATTTTCTGATTCACACACAGCTGCTGCCCTCTTTGTACTGGGGTAATGGCTACCTGCTGCTCCATGTGTCTCCATCCTCAGATCAAGGAAGCCATCAAACAGCTCTGGCTTTTCTGCAACATTACTTTTTTCTTGAGGTCTCAATAACTTTGTTGGTTGGGAAAGCCGCCTTTGATCTTATCTGTGCTCCAGAAAGTTTGCTGAGAAAAAGAGTGATTGTATAGGGATTGCTTAAGCCTATTTTCTCAGATGAAAAGGGATGTCTTGTCAGTGTATCTGCCTGTATCTGATATCTCTTAATTGACAGAGAGTGTGAATGATCTTTCTGCGTAATGGCCCTGTAGTGATTTATGCCAAGCCCCCATTCTATTATTACAGCAACGTGAAGGGATCTGGAAGGAGGTGTAAATTCAATGTGTGCTTATTTTAAACATGAAGGTGCAAAGGAAACTTGACATGGAAGTTGGTTCCTGAAGATTTAGCGTGTGCAATTACTTGTTATGTGTCATCTGCAGAGGCTGATGTGGATTCTTTGTGGCCTGTGCTTTAGAAGATTTATGGAAGGTAGAAACAGGCTTGTGGGTGGTGGAAAATTCCCTTTCAGCCTAAGTTAGCTGTGCGTGTTCCTGGACTGCTGCCTTGGGGAAGGTTTTAGAAGGAAATGATCCTATTAGCAGCAAAGCCTGCAGTGCTTGAGCTGGTGAGCAGAGTGCGTCCCTCCTGGAGGAGGAGTGAGTTGGGCTTCCGCTAATGTGTGCAGCCAGCTTTGGTGCAGCCTTGTATAAATCTCTTTTTTTGTGCTTTTAATGCAGTTGTCTGCAGCTGAGCTATCAGCTTGGTTTCCTGTGTGTGGCAGTAGCCTGAGGTGCCTCATCTCATTGCCACCAGAGGAGCTTTGATGGGCCTGCAGCCTGGTTTGCTGTGCAGCAGGAGACGTTTCCCTTATGGAGTGAGCAGCATTAAGCCTGCAGCCATGCAGCTGGTGGCAGCTGGCTGGTGTAAGCAGGAGATGGTGCTGTTTGGGGCATCCTGCTGTAAAATCATCATTTTCCCTTTTAATCCAGGCAGGAGTGAAAGGAGAAGAAAGATGTGTGTTGGGTATGAGTCATAAAAAAGAGCCATGCTGATAGAAATTCCAGAGTGGTAAACCCAGGCAAGGCAATGTCTGGGAGAACAATGCTGACAAAAGCCATGGGCGGTTGTTTTAAAGCCCCTGGAGATGCTGGACTTCATGCTGAAGGAAGGTTGCTGAAGCTTTATGGGAGGTGTCAGAGGAGCAAGTGTGCTTCCTCATATGATATGTGTGCATGCCAGAGGAGCAGATGCTGATGGAACAGCATGCACATGGCAGGCTGAAAGCATGAAGCATCTGCTGTGGGTGTCTGTTTGAAATCACAGAAAGGATTAAAAAAAGAAGGTGGGAAGGAAGTAAAGAAAAAATACTCCTGAAGGTTGCACCCATGGAAATTCAGTATCTACTCCTAACTGCCAGAAACACGCTGCCCTGGATGGGTACAAATAACTTCTGAGCAATTTGAGGGACAAATGCAAATGGGAGAGTAAACATAGATCATAGGGCATCTGTACATGCTCTGGAAAGTGACTTAATACTGAGAACCTAGCCAAGGCTCCCAGTTGTGCTTAAGTAAATGGATCTCATCTAGGAAAAATGTATAGCTATGCTGGAAGCATATAAGGAAAGAAGAAAAAGCTCTTCCAGGACAACTGGCTCTCTCAACAACTGTTACGCACCTGCTGTGATTTAAGACATAGGAACATTTTGTCTTGTACATCTTTTTTTTTTCTTTTTTTTTTTTTCTCCTCTTGTCTAGAGCCTTTCTGTTTTGTTCACTTTTCTTTCCCAGAGAGGTCTTTGGATTATAGCACAGTATGACACGACATTTTTTTCTTGTCAGAAGTGTGGTAGAGGCTGTAGGAAATACAGTATGTCCTCCATAATTTTGAGGAACACGAAGAGAAAATTGAGGGAGTTATTATCAATCATGAATGACCTGTGGTGACTGTGGAACATCAAGATTGCATGACCTACTTCTTATATGTTTCATGAGTTGGGAAGGAGTTCACTTAAGGAAAAATTATCACTGTTCTGTTCTGTATTTGGACCCTTTGTTCTTATGTTTTGAATAGCTCCCAGTAAGGTTTTACAGCAAGTAAAATCTGAAGTCTGCCATCACAAATCTTCAGTTTGGATCCACTTATTTTGGTCTCATTCTACTTTAAGCATTTTGTAGAGTAAGAGTTGACTCTTTGCACCTACTCTTGATTTCTGACTGTTCTTTGCAATGGTGTAGCATTTATACTTGTGAAAAGTAAGAAGGCTCAGCAAATACTCTGGAGAGAACAGAACTCCAAAGTGGACCTTTATTTGTATGCTGCTTTCGTCTGCCAGCATCTGCTTTCCTTTCATTATCCTTTTGTAAGCACGTGCGAGACCCAAGGGAAACTTCACACACACCAATATGATGTTAGGAAGCTCCATCTTTATTGGAAATTATACTTTCTTTTATACAGTTTTTCAATTACTGTATGAATGACCATTTAACTTATCATTGGCTACATACACAAAACAGATTGTTCACACGACTAAACTACATTACTATTGGTTAACTATTATATCTTATTTTTCTAAATTCTTCTTCTTCTCTATCTAACTATAACACTCTTATTTATATGCCTC
>JAYRBT010000001.1:86941811-87043466 GCA_036023395.1 Myiotriccus ornatus | reverse complement strand
GGTTTTGTCCGGAAATCTACTTGGTCAAAACCATTCACAGCCCCAGGGACGGGCTGGTGGGCAAAACCACGACACTGTCCTTTTACTCTTGAAAACAGAAGTTATATGGAGGACGAGCCCACGGAACATGTAGTTCTGTGAAGTGACCTATGCAGAAGGTGAAATGCTTGCCAAGTGCCAGTCACTGTAAGTGGGCTAGAAAGGAACATTAAGTGTTCCTATCTGCTGCTAGCCTTTTTTCTCTGTCTGATTAACATTACTCTTTCCAATCTCTTGGCATTCAAGCAAGGCTTTTTGTAGAATTCCTTGCATTCAAAACCCCCTTTTTGAGACACAAAGAAAGCAACGTTTGCTTGGCTATGCTCTTGACCTTCTTACCTTGTTTTCCACCCCCACCTTCGTACCCAGGCAATGTGATCTCCTGCTCACACGCTCTTTTCCAAGTAACAGACGGGGTGTGGCATGCTGAGCAGAACACAAACAGCAATTTCACTTGTCAGGAGTTCCTCTGGCCTGACAGCTCATGCTGTTGACTCACTGGGAGGTTTTTAACCTGGAGCACTACTGCAATGGGACCCAGTTTTTCTGTAGGACAGTGCCTCTGGAACACCTGAATGGCACTGTGCGTGTGCTGCGCCTTTCAAAGAAACACAGTAAGTGCTCGATGGCTGCTACTCATTGCCTTGATTGACACCCACATAGAAACTGGGATCTTTGGTGTATGGTAGGAAGGGAAACCACTGTCAGTAATCCTTTTACAGCTGCAGAAGCCATAAGGTATTTGTGTGAAGGTAATGAAATGTGCATAGAGAAAATCCCTGTAAATGGGTAATGATTAGCTTATATTACTATTGCTTACTTGGCCTATTGTGGGGGCTTTTGGTCGTTTTATGGGTTGGGATGAGGGCCAGGGGCAGACTTTGGAAACAAAGAGAGTATTTTTAGTTAATTAAGAAAAATTATGCTTGAGTTCTAAATTAAATCAGAATACCCTTAAGCTGCCCTGCTGCGAATGCTTTTACGCAGATCTCCTGGCAGCGAGTCAAGCATTGTCACCACTCCTGTGCCTAGTATTTGTTATTTAGGCATGTACTTTGGGATTTCTGGTGAAGACAGGGCAATATTAATGCTGCTGTGCAAGCTCTGAGTGAAACTTCACCCAAACATGGGCAAACAACTCCAAGAGAGACTTGTGAACCAGAATGACTGCAGAGAAGCTAGGGAAAAGTTGTGTTAGGGATCTCTGTCCTGGACTGATTCATAGGTTGTACAGACTCCATAGTCATCTGACTTTCTACATCACATGGCCATTAAACTGTACTCCTGAGTTGACTCTATTTTGACCACAGGTGCACGTTTAGGAAAGGGGAGGAGAAAGGAACCTGACCTGAATTTACAAAGGTCCATTACCGGAGAAGTCACCACGACTCTTGGTGAAAGGTCTTAGTTTTAATTACCTTCACAGGTACTTACCTTCCATTATCATCACAGTTAAATATTTATTATTCATTTGTACTCTAAACTTCCTTCAAGCTTCATCTGATCAAACGTGGGATGCTTCAGTTCACTACAGCCAGGAGATTAGATGTGATGTCTGTTCTGGCATAGATGCTGGTGGAGGATCCTGCACCTTACCACAACAATCATCAGAGGTGGGAAGAACTGGGACTGACTTGTAGCAGTGGGATTTATGTCCTAATATTCTCATGTACATCACCACCCTAGTAATCCTCATAGAATAAAGCTCTGTTCTTGGCATGCAGTGAAGAAACACTGTCAGCTTTTCAACTTCTTTGACCTTGTATGTCTGTCCCATGATATGTGGGCTGAAGAGAAATGGAAAGGGATAAATGTAAAAAAAAAAAAAAATCACATTGTTTCATTTCTCAATCCCTGTTTCCAGAAATTTGCTTTAAAAATCAAAACAAGCTGACCTAGCTAGGAATTCAAGAGAGAAGCATTAGGATGTCTTTTATTCCTTCGTGGTGTAAATATAAACCCCTGGCATGATACCCAGAAGACATTTAGTTTTGCAGCTGTGTAGTAGCAGTCTGTATCTTTCTGCAAATCATCTGCATCTATTCACACTTAATGGCACTGTTGTTTGTTCTCTTTGACCTGAGAAGCCAGAGACATGAGGATTAAGTTTCCAGACACCTTGAGTCTTTTTTCTTAGTGACCAATTTGAATTTCAGGTGGAAGTGAGCCAGTTGACTGCCTAGTGAGATATGACACACCTTTTCAGCCTTGAATATAGTTGTAAGTCATCAGTGACACCTGCCTGTATTACTTTACCTGGTTAGCTGGCATTGACTCTTGTGGTATGTGAAATCTGCTGACTTTATTAAAGGACTGGGTTTGCTGCCCCACCTAGAAAAATAAAGACATTGAAAGACACCATCTAAATAATGTTTACAGAGGATTTGAGCCAAGCAGTCTGGAGAGAAGAGACTGCTATAAGAGATCAGAATGGTGTGTGTAGTGTGCTGATTACTAGTTTAATAAAACCAGAAGATAGGTGTGTGTATGTATGCTGGGAGAATTAAGGTAGACTGTGTAGACTATTGTGCATGGTTTGTTTGAGAGTAGGCTGGAAAAGGATTTATTCATGTGATAATCAGTAAATTAATTGGTAAATTAACAGCTTTAGCAGTTAGCTGTGGATATTCCATAACAGGACTTTATAAGGATGAGCATTTAAAATGCACCTCCCTATAGCCCTTAGAAGTAAGTACCATGTATTTCCATGACTGAGAGACTACAAATTTTTTACTTACGTTGTTGCATGAATAGAAGAATGAGCTTTATGTATGAGCTTCACACACACTTGAAAGCCGTATCTGGTTCTGCGTGACCCTGCTAGCTGTTCAGAGTACATTTCACTGGAAACCTTAACAGCTTTAAGAGATCTCATTCTAAACATCTTAATGGAAGACACTCTTGTGTTTTTACTCATTCTAGTCACTGCTGCATTCATTAAAAAGTATTTTGAATCAAAATGGCTACAAACGCCCTACACTTATTTTTGTGCTTTGGTGTACAAAAGGTTTTTGCTTGTGTGCTAGCTAACACACTGCAAATGCAATTAATCACAGAAGTGTTTTCCCCTTCTTGTCTTACCTTCTTTCCAAATAATAAATTTTAACTGGGGAGATGGTGATTATTACACAGGCATTCACTTTCCAGTGTTCTTCTTTCATTCCTGAACAGGGTGATTCACAAAATGTCCACTTGTTTATGGTGGAGCCAATACCTACATTTTGCTTTTTCAGTTCTTTTGATAGGGTTGCGTTCAGGTATTTCATTAAAGGTGCTGATCTCATCCTTTGAAGTTTTGCTATTGGCTTCCTTAAATCTGGATTAGTTTTAAAACTAATAATTTTTAGCTGGGTAACACCCAACGAATCTGGATGGTGAATAAAGCAGCATAAAGGATTATCTTTGTTGTGACTGAGCCAACCTACATGCACATAACCTTATTTTTAGCTGTGAACTCCCTTATGTGATTTTGTTTTTCTTCGGTAATTAATGCATAAATCCAGTGGACATAGGTTAAAAAAATAATCAATCAAACAAAGCAAGCCTTTTATCTTTTCTTTTTCTGCTTCTGTTCTGTCATCTTTCTGGTCCTGTGGCTGAAGCCAGTATGTTTTGCTCAAAATGCTCTCCAACTTGGAATCTTGCTAATTTCTTCAAAGCTAAAAGACATTTGAGAAGACATCCCAGGTGTCTGAAGGAACCTGTTGTGTTTCATCTCCCCATGTCACTGCTGCTATAGAAGCTTAAAAGCGCTTTCCATCTTCAGCCTCTCCTTCCCCAGAGACTGAGGCTCTCACCTCCTGCCTTCTCTTACCCTTTACCTTCTTCTTCCCCTCAGCTTCTTACCAGCCTATGTGGAAATTGTCACTTTTTGCAGCTGTCACACAATGCTGTCCTTCCTGCCTGCCTGCCCCTTCACCTCCAAATGCTACCAATGTGCTACTCTAATTCTACTATAGGTCATCCCAGTCTGGTTTTTCTGTCCTACCCAATGTGTTTTGCAGTTACATCCTGTCCTTCATGGAAGTGTTCTGGCCATTGTCTCCTGATTCCCTTTCTTTCATGTCCTAAGGCAAAAGGATGCTGTCCTTTGGAGCTTTCCTCTTCAATGACCCTCTGAGTGATGTCAGCCCAAACACAGCTTCAGCTATTAGCTTCTTTCTCCCCGCAACTGAAATAAGTCATGATGCATGCTCATTACAGCCCTTGGTGGGTACATAGCCTTGGCTAACCGGTTTCATCAGAACCATCTGTATCATTGTACTTCTTGTTACTCAGATCTGTAATCTTGGTTTCCTACAGTTTGGCCCTAATGTTCTGGCTTTTTCTAAATATTTTTATTCCTGCCTGCACTGTGTTTTCCAAACAAGATATCCTGTCTCTTCACACTCTTGTATAATTTTCCTGGTCTCAGCCATGCTGTTCCTACATGACTATAGTTGGCTCCTCTTTTCTGGCCTCTTTTCTGATGGTGCCTATTTACTAATCAGTTGTTCAAACCTCCTTCCCTTCCTGTTCATTACTCTCTTACTCGTCCTTCAGATCATCTTATTGCCTCACTTCTTTTGTGGTAGCAGAAATCCTCTCAGAAATCCTCTCAGACTCTTCCGTAGCTTTGTTCAGCCCTGCTTGCCTGGCTTTTTGGCTTCTGAGGTAATGGCTGCTCCCTTGCTCAAGGCCATATCTCTGATGTGGCTGTGTGGGTAATGTGGCTGCAGTGATGCTGCCCTCCCTGATGCCCAGGAAAGGAGGCAGGTGATCCTGCCTGTGTCCTGATGGCTGAGTGTGGGGAGATGTGTGTAACCAAACCTACTGGCTTGGTGACATCATCCTAAAGCTGTCACCCCTGCTGACCCCTGCCGTGTAACCTCACTCTTCGTTGTGGCTCAGCATCCTCCTCGTGCTGCAGGAGAGTCCCAGCACCTGGGTTTTCATTTCTTGGAGGAGCAAACATCCAGTTTGCCTTCTTGGCTGAGGTGCTTGGAGCCAGCTCTTTCTCCAAGTCACCCAGTGACTATCCAGTGATCTTCCCTGAGCCCGTGTTTTCACAGCCCAACCCACTGAGTAGAAATGTTGGAGGTTCTGACTCGGAAATAGCGATGCTGATTTGGACAGGCTGATGAAATTGACCCCCTCAGCTGCACCCTGTAGAACAGGATGGCTGACCTTTCCACTGTAGCAGCCTGCTCTGCTGTGGTGACCCACAATCAGTGTTTAATCAAAGTATGAAAAAACACTATACTCTTCTTCCAATAATTGCTCTATAAAAAAAAAAAAAAAGGAAGAAAAAAAAAAGGACAAACACTTTGTTTAGAAGGTGGAAACTTGCCTTGTCCTGTCTGGTCTCGACTGGAAAAGATTGGCAGATGTATTATTATTTTGCTGTGTTCTCTCCAGATTTTATTTTCCAACCTGCCTATGCATTTTGTAGGCTGCTCGACTTCTAGGGCCAGGAACGTCATCAGGAGGTTTCTGGTGCTTGAGCTGATGATAGCAATGAGGCTCCAGGTGATGGGTGGTCTGTAAAGGACCCATGCTAAACACCTTACCAGGAATTACTGATAGCTGCAGCAGAGGCTCCCAGAGTATTCCTTGAGCAGGGTCATGAAGACAGCAATCAGCATTTTCCAGGGGGAACAAGGCTTAGCAGTGCTCTCTACCTGTAAGAATGTGATCTCTTTTCTGCCCTAACACTGTCAGCTCTTTACAGTGTTTTTCCCATTTGACCCACATTTAATTTTGTTAGCATAATGCCTGGGAATTTTTTTGAAAATGTGTCATAGGCTGACTCACAGTAAAGAAGTGATCAAAACAGGACAAGAAAATTTCAGGCGAAACAGTATTTCATGTGTGCGTCTAACAGATGTTATTTGCCTTTCTCATGCTAGATTGCCACCAACCAAGAATATTAAATTTGGGAAAGAAGTTTATGCCTGAGATCCCACTTTCCCTTTGGTGAATCCCAGGCAGCACTCCTGAAACGAAAGCCCTCATACGTCTATTAATAAGGGTAGTACCTGGGCCATAGCACATAAGCCATAAGAAGTTGTGACCAAAGATTAGTCCTTCGAACACAACACCAGGATGTCCTTCTCCAGGCTCCTAGAAAATTTGTTCCCAAACACATTCTCACAGAAGACTTGCTGGTACATGGTGTCACACCAACACTGTAGAACTATAGGGAAACCCCTTATGAATTGGATCAAAGTACTGCATTTCAATGGGTCCTTTTTCTGCTAGTAATACTGGCCAGAAAACAAGATGAAAAAATGCCATGTAAAAAGAGAGATGTAAGATTAATAATGTTTCAAAAGTCAAGCATGACACAAAGGAGATAAAGCTTCTGAGAAGATAATGGTGGCCTAGCAGGATGGGAGAGAGCATACCTTGAGAAAAGCTTCTCCCCATCCATATTTCCAAGGCAGACAATCTCCCTGAAAAATATTTGTGCAGGGCTCCAGAAATGGGAGAGGTCCCCAGATGCCAATAGATGTCTCCTGTATCTATAGAGATGCAACCTGCTGTGCCCACCATTGAGCTGGATGACCACCAGTATGGGTGGCTGGCACCAGAAGGGATTTGTGATGTCATGAACTGCAGCATGCTATCCTGCTTTTCAAAATGAGCTCATTACCAGATGTCAGGAGAGTCCCTTGCCAGAGTGTGTGTCATCTCACTGAACTCCAGGACATCCTGGTGTGACATGAGCATGGGCTACAGTGCTTTCCACCCATGCAGGGTAAATGCTTGGGCTGTTGGCTTTCAGCCTGGACCAGGTGCTGCTGCACTTAAGCATGGACAGCAGTCCAGAGGAGTGCAAGTGGCGCTTTTCTAAGCCACAGTTTAAACAGGGATTGCATACAGGTATAACTTCACCCACTTTCACCACGGATTTGCTTGCAGAATCCTCTCCCGCTCAGTGGGCAAACTGACCCTGTGTAACCAGAAGGAGATGGAGATCACCACTCAGCCTGAGGGCATCCTGCATCAGCTCTGTGCCTGACAAAAGCCCTGCTGGCTCCAGCAACAGGAATTCAGGTATGTGAATCAGCACAGTGGAAAATATTTGTGTATTATTCTGAAAATCCAAGCTGATGTTTACTGAATGAGACTGAAAAATTATCTGATTCTATGCTAGGAAGTAGCACAGCCATTGGGACTGGGCTGTCTTTTAGTTTGCTTTACTTAAGCATGAACAATACCACCTCATTACATTACAATGTATAATGTGAACTAATACATAAATTACAAAAGCTAATACATTCTCATTCTGTAAAGACTGATTGTTATCATAGTTAGGGAAGGGGATTTTCTTAGCAGTCTCAGAAGCTATTGGAAGGGAATAAGATAGTTCACTTTAATTGGCTCCTTTTGCATCATAGGATGTGTTAATGATTTGTTGGACAATTATTAAGCTGGTTAATCAGCCCATGAAGAATGTAGTTATGAATAACACCTTTTGTACACAATACACACGTGTCAGTCTGAAAAGACAAGACCCATCTCCCTCTTTGGGATGTTGCAAAAAAACATGAGACTCTCCAGAAACAATTCTAGCTCCTGCGATTCACAGCAGCTGGATTATCATATTGTATTTCTTCGGGGGGGGGGGGAATATCTTTGTTATGTTTAACATCAGTAGATTTTAAGTAGCACCTTTGCAACTTTTTCATCATTGGCACTATCCTTGGCAACTTTCTTATAAAATACTTTTGAAAGAAAGGCTTTCTTGAAAAAAAAATACATTTTTGCTTTTTCAATTGGGGCAAATTCATTAAGCTGGCAAAGACTTTAGTAGTAATAATCATACAGTGACCTTTTCTTTTAAGAGCTGGAAAACTCATAATAAATGAGTCAGTGATTAAGGAAAGAGAAAAGCAGTTGAGTGCTGGCTGGAAGGACTGCATTCGGCGCTCTGCCATGGGTTTCGTCTCTGCCAGAGTGTGAGGCATTTACATCATTCGCGGGGTGGTGGTGGTGTCAGTATTTTGTATAGCTCTTGTTTGCAGAGTACTCTAGCTGAGGCCCAAACTCAGACTGAGGTCTCAGCACCTCCATCCAGTATGCTGCTCAACTGAAGGAAGATGTACTTCTGAAATAATCTGTGTATCTGAAAAATCATATTCTGAAACTTCATCACCTAACTCCAGTGCCCCAAGTTAGTGGCCACTCTGGACTTACCTCAACTTCCCAGCTCTTAAAGGGCAAACTATTATTCCTTTTGACTCATGCTCTTGCTGAAAATATAGATGTGTGCATATTTGGGAATATTCCAGGGCTGTACCCTGAATTTTATAGAAAAGCACACAAGGAAATTTGTAATTCTGCTACCACAGGAAAGTATGACTAATACAAATCAAAAGGTGAAAGGGGACTGCAGAGTGACCAGGGAGAACATTACAGTTTGGATGCCCATTAATTGAGTATCTTCTTTCCTGCAGTTAAACCACGACAGAGATGCATCCTGTAGACAAAATAGTATGTCATTAATTGAAATCATATCAGGTTAATGCATACACAGCCTTAATTATTATGTACTCTAATTTTTGTGTCTTTGACTTTACCATTTCTGTAACATTTTAGCATGGTACCTGTATGTGAGCCTGTGCACTGATTATATCCTAATTAACGTATTCTGAAACAATAAAAGACAAATTTTCTCCAAAAAAATCATCAAAACAAAATGGAGTTTAATACTTCAAACTACCTTGGATTAGAAAAGTGTTAGAGAAATTAAAAATGCCCTCCAAATACGTAAATGCTGTCATTTCAAAGTTGCTTCATGTCCTCCTTTCCCCTTCAGGCTTCAAGTAAATTCTACCCTGGGGAAAACCCTGTGGAAGCTGGGCCTCAGGAAGAAGTTGAAAATTAGACTATGAACTTAAAAGGAAACCTCATGACAACTTTGAAGTGTGTAACAGTGACTCAGTGGAGTAACTACCTATAATTCTACCCTTGGAAAGCAGATGGACTTCTACATGTTGCTTGAGAGAGTGTGACGAGGCCACTCCTAAGGGGAAGTGTACTATTAACAGGAAAATAGTATGGCTAACGGGGAGCGCCTCTAACAGCTTTCCTTATAGGAGCTAATTTTGGGTGACGAGTTTGGGTGGGTTTTTTTAAGTTGATGAAGCCAGCAGAAGTTTTGCCATGGTTTTGGTGAGAACAAGAGAAAGGTCCTTTATCTCCTGTGGTAAGCGACATTTCAATCTTATGCAGTATCTACAGCTTTTCTTCTAATAAAAATTATAAACCAACTTTGGTGTTTCTGTCAGCTTTCAGGTCCTTTATGGCAAATCCATTCTGTTTTGTGGCTGTTGAAATTTGATGCTTGTAGTTTATCCAGCAAGAAGCCATAATGACCATGTCATGAAGCACCTGTTCCGCTGGAATTTCTTGGCAGGAGTCTCCTATGTCATGTTCACCGAGGTAGTCATAACACTGATAATTTCAGTGAGAAGCATGAGCTTCTTAAGTATGGATTATTAATAAGTTTATTTTGATTTCTTTAACCCTGGTTCTCGCTGTTTCTTAGTCCTTCCACCTTTCCTGAAAATTATTAATACTTTGGGGTGGCTCAAGTGGTGAGTCCACGTTTTCATCATCCCTCCAAGGTCTGCAGCTCAGTGAATTCTTATCGATTTTGCAAAAGGCAATTGTATTAAAGTGGCTTTGTTGCTCAGATAGGGAAACAACAAATAAAAGTGCAGACAGATGTATAAATGAACCATGTTCTGCAGCAAGACAACTTGTGAAAGAACACAGGCCCCAAAATAGACATTGAGAAGAAGAGTGACGCAGGTGTGCTCAAACACAGGTGGCAAGCAATTCTGCACATGGGAAGCAGGGGAAAGATGGCACACTGAGTCAGCTTGAACAGCAGTGAGGTAATTTTTTTCCTTGCAAATAGATGTCTTAGGACAAAATAGATCTGTGTGCCAAGAGGCTATTGATCACGTTGCTAAATAAAATAGTAGCCTCACTTCACAGTAGGTTCTTCCAGGAGCACCTGCTAAGCACTGATGAGGAAAGGACTGCAGCCATTCCAGCATGCCAGCACAGTGTGGCGTGACACAACCACAGCAGCAAATGGAGGGGCTGACAAGCAACGTTCAATACCACCATCTGAGCCCTTGCCTCCTGAGTCACCCATCAGAAGGGACAGCTAGACCTGAAAGACCATCATGCAGCAATCTCAAGACACATGGGGAAAAGCAGCGTGACAAGACGGATTGCCCTGCTGTCTGGTACAGGAAAGCAAGGAGGGCTGCTGGGGAGTTCCCAGCCAAAGAACCTAATGGCCAGGTGAGTGGGATGGGAGCAATCAGCAAAAATGCTACCGCTCCTTGTCAGGGTTTTAGGAACCAGAGAATAACGCTGTAGGGTGGCTCAAGCAAAGTCCACATTTTCATCATCTGTCCAAGATGCCATGGCTTGTCCTTGATACCTCAGAGTAGAACTGGCTGCACTGTTTCTGTCCTCTAAGCTATGAATCATGTCCCCAGGTGACTTTGGTAAATGGCAATGGGATTCCATCCTAATTCCAAGTGAACATGTCAAGAAAGAGAATGATGAAATAGTGACAGGCTGCTGGTCACCTTCTGGATAGAAACTTTAAGCCAAAGAGGACAGTACAAGTGTTAGAGCGGTGAGCATTGCTCCAATAATCAACTGTTAGAAACACAAACAGTGCAAAATGGTAAGTCATGGAGCAACTTACCACAAACTGTTCTGGGAAACAACACTACTTCTACAGCCATCATCCACCTGCTTCTTTGTTGATCTGAACATCCTTGGAGTCAATCTTGCTAGAGTTTCTAAACTATTATGCCAGATAAGAGGAGGGTTTCACAGAGGTGTTGGAGGAGCTAGGATGGCTGGCACGACCTTGATAGTCCAAGGGCATCATGGATGGCTTTGAGGATCTGAGAAACAAAGGTTCTGCTCCTTGCTGTGAACTGGGTCCTTTGGTCATGCTTACTTCACAGTGAATACTGATGCTTACTTAAGCCTGACTATGCAGTATGTGACATAAACAACATTATATCTAAGGAAAGATAATGTCATACTATTTAGAAAATCAATACACTTTCATAGTATAAAGACTATTTGGTACAATAGTTAATGAATGAGATTTTCCTGACATGGGCTAAGAGGCCAACATCTGGGGGCTGGAGGCCTAGCAGGAGAGAGGCTAAGCCAAAAATACCCTCCACTGTCTAGCTGCAGTCCAAAAAGCAGCTGGACGTGGGTACCTTCCCGTTGGACTGACAGGCTCTCCGCTTCTCCGAGCGGTTTGTTTACAGCTGTGTCTAAAATAAACGTTGCTTATTTTTTTTTCGCTCCTGTTATTCCTGCGGAGCGAGTTGGATTCCTTTCTGACTCACGCATGATTAACTAACTTCCAGCTGCATTATCTTTATTGTTGCTGCCGATGCACAAGCCAGCGCTCAGCATGACTCGCGGATCCCAAGCTGCGCTGGCGAGGCTGCCACTTACAGAAAAGGGTTTTTCCGGAGAGTTGTGGGGTTTGGGAGTTTGTGTGGTTTTTCCTCATTTATTTATTTATTTAGTAGATAGCACCTGCTTGCTTTCTCGGGGACCGGGGAAATAAAAACATACAGCAACCGGTAAACGTGTCCCGACCCCCCCGCGGTCCCCGTGAGGTGCTGCTGGCGGAGAGGCCGCGTCCGGCGGGCGGGCGGGCGGCGTCGAGGGGGTGCCGGAGCACGGCGGGAGGGCAGGGCCCGGCAGTGCCTGCGAGGAAGCGGTGAATGCCGGGCACCAGGAGTCGGGAAGGAGGAGGCTGAGCTCCGCGGGAGCCGCACAGCGGACACCCCCCCGGCCCCGCTCCCTCAGGGTCGCAGCTGCCGCCGGACCGGGCGCACGTGCGGGCGCGGCGGCGCGCGGGCACGTGCGGGGCGGGCACGTGCGGCGGCAGCGGCCGCCGGGCGGGCCCGCAGGGAGCGGAGAAGGGAGGGAAGCGGCGCTGCCGCCGCCCCGGGGCAGGGCGGCCGGGCTGCCGGACGGGGGCGGTTTCACCCGGCCGTTCGCCCCTTACATAAGCCGGGGGCGAGTCCGTCCCCCATAACCTCTGCTTTTCCCCCTTCCCCCCCCTGGGAGCCGCCCCCCTGCTGCAGCGATGTGACACGCCCCCTCTCCATCCCTTCCTCCCTCCCTCCCTCCCTTCCGTTGCCGTCCCCTCCCAGGAAGGAGCCGGAGTCGGCAGCGCCGCGGGCCCAGCATGGAGTAGGGCGGCCCGGGGCCGGCGGCGCCGCGCGGGCATGGAGCTGGGCCCGGGGCCCTGCGCGCTGCCCCCCGCCGCCGGGGGCAGAGCGGCGGCGGGGGGACCCTGCGCCGAGATGCTGCAGGTGGCGGAGGAGGCCTTCCGCGGCGGCAACTTCGAGCTGGCGGCCGAGATCTACGGCTCGGAGCTGGCGGGGCTGCCGCAGCCCGAGCGGGGCCTGTGCCTCCGCCGCGCCGATGCTCTGGCCAGGGCCGGCCGCATGGCCGAGGCGCTGGACGCCTACGGCGCGGCGGCGCGGCTGGCGCGGCTGCGGCCCGAGGAGCTGCGGGAGCTGGCAGAGAGCGTCGCCCTGAGCATCCGCGACAAGGAGCTGCGCCTGCCGCCCTGGGGGAGCGGCGCGGCCGGCGGCGGGGCGGAGGGCGAGGGTCTGGGCGACCCGGCGTGCTGCCGCCCGCCCGAGCTGTTCGCCTGCCCGCTGTGCCGGCGGCTGCTGTGCGAGCCGGTGACCCTGCACTGCGGGCACACCCACTGCCGCCGCTGCGCCGAGCCCGGAGACTGCGGCCGCTGCCACCGCCCGCGCCGCCCCGCCGAGCCGACCACCGCCGCGCCGCCGCCGCCCGCCGCCGCCCGCCCGCGGGTCAACGTGGTGCTGGGCAACCTGCTGCACAAGTGGTTCGGCGCCGAGAGCCGGGCGCGGCGCCTCCGCGCCGAGGGCGACGCGCTGCGGGAGCGCCAGGAGCTGCCGGCCGCCCTGGAGAAGTACAACCAGGCCCTGGAGATGGGTGAGTGGCGCCGTGGCGAGGAGGAGGAGGAGGAGGGGGCGAGGCAGGGGCAGCGCTGCTCGCCGACACCGGGCTGACCTCGGCCCCCGCAGCCGTGCGGGGAGGGTGTTTGCGGTGAATGGTGGGAGAAGGCACCTGTGGGGGGGAGATGGAGGTTACGAGCAGGAATCCTGCCAGCGGCTCTCCTCACTCCCGCCCCCTCCCAGTGAATGGCTATTTTTGTCTCAGTGGTATTTCTGTCCTTGCTCTCAAGGTGCCTGGCGTTTAGCCGCTCACAGCCGATGACTCATTATGCAGTATTTCTAGAAAACCCGCTTTCCTATTTATGGGTAAGCCATCATTCAGTGCAGGATACGCAGCGGTGGTCGTGTTGAGCCCCACCGCGGCTTCATGGAAGAAATGAGTGTGTGGATCGGATTCATTCAGCTACGTGCAGCTGCACCTTTAGCAAGACACAGTCTTTGAAAACACCTAATGAGGTATCAGTAGGCGTAAAGGCTCAGAAAATTTCCTTTATCTCACGCTGCGCAAAATACTTAAGATAAATCTGCGTTTTGCCTCGAGGAGGTGGTCCGCCCATCTTTTGAGCGTAGCCTCTTTGTTGGCACACAGGATTTCTGCGTGCAGTGTTCTCTGAGGAGCTTGGCTTTAAATAAAAATGGCACCGTCTGCCTTCCTCCTCTGCCAAACCGATGGCAGCCTTAGTTTATCAAAACTAGGTTGTTTTCGGGCTCTGCGCCGAGTAGTAGGTGGATCCCGTCCGCTCGGTTGTAGCCGTGTAGTAGTGGTTGTGTGTGTGCGTGCGCCCGGCTTGTTTGCCCTGCGAGCGCAGGGGGTGGTACAGCACCGGGAATATCTGAAGCTCCTGGAGGGAGGCGTGGAGCTGGGGAGAGCCGGGATCTCGACAAATCCCCCGGGATCTGCCGCTCCTCCGGTCTGAGCGTGATAGATGTCCGGTTTAATCGAGGAGGAAGGGAGCAGAAAGCCTCCATCATGTTAACAGAGACGAAATCCTGCGGGTGAATTATCTTCGAAAGAGATGTGTAGAAAAAAAATGTGCTTCCTCTCTGAATGAGCTCCTTCCCTGCATTGAGTAAAATTGCTTTCCTTGTTCCTAGTTGTTACATAAATGGCTCTGTTTTTTTTTTTTTAATTTATTTTGCTGTGGAGAGAAACATGCTATTATGCTAGTCCTTCACTGACTTTTTTTTTCCACGGTTGCATGATAGGCATTGGAGATAGAAGAGTTTGGGATGGGATAGTATGGCATACTATCATCTCGCAGCTGATGCTGACTGCAGAAACCATTATTTCTGCTGTTTCTTCCCCTGCTGCAGCTACATGTGCAAGTTTTCAGTCCTAGCCGAGTGTCCCTGTAAAACTATTACGTGGTTTAGCTGAAGTAATAATCTATTAAAGTAGGGCAGGACAGAGAGTCCAAGAAGGAAGGTGAAGCAGAGGGAGGGGAGAGGCTTAATGTAGGTCACTGGTGGATACAGTGAGTTTTCAGTGGTGGAGGCTCATAGTATTTTGGGTTCAGGGTCCTACTGTTGGGGAAAGTAGCATCTCATCAATTAAATAAGTGTTTGAAGTGGTTTTTAAAGAACTAGTTCTCAGTGTTGCCTGTGCTTTTTGCTGTATCTGCATGGGGGTGAAAAGAGAGGGAAGGACTGTAGTGTGCTGCTGGTGCTCTCACACAGCGTGTCCTTCCCCTTCCTGTCCCTGGAGCACAGTCTCCAGCTATGGCTGCTATGCATCAGGGTCTCAAGATAACTCCTTTGCAGTATCCTTATTGCTGTCTTCTGTGATTTCCCAAGCATGCTAGGAATCTGTTCAGAGCATCCTCACTCTGCCAATGACACTAAAATTGCTTAATAAGATTTCAAAAAAAAAATAAAAATAGCAGGTATCTTGCTAGCTTTTGAAATCCAAAGCTCACAGACTTACATGTTGTAACTTCCCAGCAGAGCATCCAAATTCCGGCTACTGAAGGGCAGCCTACCTGCCAGCCCTTCACCTTTTTTGATGTTTTGTGTGTGCCTATGCCATTTCTCACAGGCTGAACTGCTGTATGAGCCTCTGGTTCTGAAATTCTTTCCACATATTCATCAGGTACTGATTTTTGGCATTCTGGAGTTGCCTTCTTGTTTTCCAGTCAAGTATCAGGGTAAATAAGAAGGAAAAATACAAAAGAAAAATATGCCTTTTCGGTAGTTAAGTGTTAGCGTATGGGCGACTTGAAATGCACACAACAGCCCCAAGAATCACACCATGTGCCTGAGAGCACTGTCCAAATGCTTCTTTAACTCTGTTAGACTTGGGGCCGGGGCCGCTTCCTTGTGGACCCTCTTCTAGTGCCTGACCACCCTCTGGCTGAAGAACCCTTTCCTAATGTCCAGCCTAAATCTCTGACACAACTTCAGTCCCTTCCCTTGGGTCCTGTGACTGGTCACTGCAGAGATCAGTGCCTGCCCCTCTGCTACCCCTCATGAGGAAGCTGTAGACCATGATGAGGTTTCCCCTCAGACTCATCTTCTCCAGGCTGAACAGACTTCTAATGTGTGAGAAAATAACTGCTTTTTACAACCTCCAAATGTTTATGTACTGCTGT
The DNA here is from genome assembly GCA_036023395.1 of Myiotriccus ornatus. Classification (NCBI taxonomy): domain Eukaryota; kingdom Metazoa; phylum Chordata; class Aves; order Passeriformes; family Tyrannidae; genus Myiotriccus; species Myiotriccus ornatus. Next base: position 87,027,787 of record JAYRBT010000001.1, on the reverse strand, counting down.
TGAGTGTCAAGGGCCTGGGTGTCCTTAAAATTCCATCTTAGAGACTGAAGGCACATGAACACATTGATTATACAGTTGTGCTATAAAGTTAGGTAAAACTCCAGGTTTCTTGGCAGGACACACAGTTCAGTTTTTTACTGGTGTTTTTTTGCAGAGTACTTTCTTACTCCATCTGCAACAACTGGCTTTGTGTTATGCAATATTAAAGCAAGTTTTCCAGTTACCTGTGACTTCTCTCATTCTGATTGTGATCTTCTGTCTTCTGGTTTTCATTTTTAGTTCGTTCTTTGACTGTGACCTTCTGTCTTCCAATTTACATTTAGTTCTTAGGATGCTTCAGTTCTAAATTACAGAAGACTCCTGTCATGTACACTTATTTCTGATGTGATCTGGAATATCTCCAAATTTCAGGCCTGTGTCTTCCCAGGTCTGCATCCTTCAAGCTGTAAACTTTTTCTAGTTGAGCTAGTTAGTGTTACAAAAGCATACTCTCAACAAGTGTGTTCCTCTTTTGTTCTTTATTATTGGACCTACACCACCAGTGTTGCTTCCCTTGTTCTCTCTGATAGTCTGCTGTGGTTTCAGGTGTGATGGTGTGGGGTTTTTTGTTCTTAAGAAAATCAGCTTTGCTATTTGATCCTTTTAGTCCTTGTGAGCTGCCCACAGCTCGGTGATCTATGCTGTTTTATCCAAAGTTGCTAGCTTTTCTTTTGCTGCCGTAGATGTTGGAATAGATCCCTCATTATTGCAAGGTATCTAATTACTACAGCTTCGAAGCAAGCACGTGTCAGGTTGCTTGAAAAGAAACATTTGTTTCCAGCTAGATCACTTCTTGTGCCAAGCTTTATGTTGTTCAGCCATCCTTATATCAAGTCTTGTGCAAATGTTGTTCTCGTGGCTGTTACCCCAGCTTTCTGAATTTCATTTTTGTGGTGATCAGAGGTGGACTTTCTCTCCAACATCTCTTCTCTTCTAATTTGTCTTTTGATTCTATGAACTGTTAGGTCAGTTAAACTGTAATATATTACATACACGTGCAGGATTGGTTTATTTGGGTTTGATGTTTTGGGTTTTCTGTTTGTTTGTTTTTGTTTTGTTTGGATTTGGAACCTTTTTGTGCAGTAAGTGCTTTCTGCACCTTCTTTTCTCTCACATTCTGCTTTCTGATGGAGATGTTCTCTGGAGGGCCTGTGCCTGGGAGGAGTACAGTTGTTTTTGTGTATCTGGGCGTACAGATCCTTTAAGCTGTGTGCCTGAAACGAAACAAAGTTAGATTTCAGACAAATTAATGTATTTTGAGAATGTGCTTTTGGTAGTGTGTTTTAGTTTTGTTTTTCTTTTTTTTTTTTCCCCCTACAAAGCACTTCCCAGTTACAGAGTTGGTAACAGGTGGCTATTGCTTAATAGGGAAGTTGGTGAATAGAGCTTTTCCCAAATACAGATCTAAAGGAGGTCCCGCTCTCCTCAGGGTGAGGGTGCACTTGTAAGCCAACACATATGCAGAGTGTCAGGGGTTGGGGTGGTAGTGGCTCATGTCTTCAGCCAGCATTTCCCTGTGCCCTCCTTTGTACTGGGAAAGCCTGTTAGCATCCTGTTCCTTTCCTGTAAATAAGCCTGGAGATGTCTGCTCAGAAATACAAAGCCCAGTGGTTTGGTCCTGTTGCTGCTCCTGTTTTGTAGCAGTGCTTGTTCCTGGGTTGTGCCAACAATTGCTGGTCTAGGGTGGTCTCTCAAGCCTGAATGTAGAGCTGCAGCTCTGCTGGAAAGGGCTGTGTTCCTGCTGTGCCCACCTGACCCTAATCCCAAACAAGCTTCTTTGGGTGGGAAGGGGTGACCGTGCCCTGGCTCCTGTGGTGTGATGAAGTAGCTACTTGTTTGCCTGCTCTGTGCTGTGCAGTTGTGGCTGGCTCCCAACAGGGTGCCACACATTGTATCTGGACAGTGGTGTTCCAGGACACCCTGTCTCTGCATGAGATGTGGGCATTTCTAGAAACAAAATATAGGAGCTTTCCTCAACTTTGGTGGAAAGAGGAGAATCTGTCTTTCTTGGCCAGACCTTGGAGAAACCTCTCCCTTTTAATCCCAGTGAATGTTCACCGTAAATTGGTCCGATCCAAAAGAAAGCTTAATGTTGCCACACAGCACTAATTTATTTTGTGGTCAAGCAATTAATTGAAATTTATCTGATGCCGGTGTAAGAACTGAATGAAGGGGGTGGGGCAGACCAGGAGGCAGAAGAAAATAGTTATAAAGGGAGCTACAGACTTCAAGTGCAGGTTGATTCAGGAGCAATGACTGTAGATTTTCCTGCTGTGTAAATGCCAGGTTGTAGGGTTGCACTGCTTCCTGAAGAGCATAGATAGGTAATCTTCCAGCCAAGAATTGTTAGAGTTGCACTGAGTGCTTACAGCCATGAGTAAAATAGGTATGGGCAAGTGTTTTGCCATGCCTCAAAAATTATTTGCTCAGGCATTTTTCTTCCAAGCCTGCTTCCCAGTTGTTTCAGATAAGGGGGGAAAGGACCATAAGAGTTTCTTGGTGGGCTGGTGGAACAGCCTGGTGACTTCCTACTGCAGTCCTGAGAGTGTTAGTCGTGGGTCAAGGTCAGAAGAAGCAGAGTCTGTAAGGGGAAGCTGATGAACTTTCTTTAGAGAGTTGTGCTTAAACTTTTACATTTTTATTTTTACATTTTACATTTTAAATTTCTACATTTTCACAATTTTTACAGAGGTGACTGATGTCATAGTATGCATTTTATTAATTCTGCTGTTTTTTAAAGTCTTGCTCTCTCGTTAATGGTGTGCTTGCATCAAAGAAAACTGCTGGAGAGCTTCCACATGTACCTGTATTTGAATTATGTGTATTTAGTACACTTTAGTAGTCTCTTATTTTGTCCATCATTTCTAGAAGGTTGCTATTAAAAGATAAGGTCATTTGTCTTTTTCTGATGTGGTGGAAAAGAGATTGACCACATTTTCCTTCCTCACAGGGTCTTGGGTACACTTTCCAGATTGCAGTATTAAAGAAGTAAGTATTTGATGCTGTACCAGCCATTTAACAAAAACCGCAAAAGCCAGGGTAGACAACTGTCATGACTCCTGCAACAACAAATGGTTCAGTCATTTTAATAATTTATCAGAAGAATATTTAATTTTGTAGCTCCTAAAGGAAGGTGACTTTAGGAGAAGAATGAGAGGTAGTGTTTCTTAAATCACTTGCTTCAAAAAATAGTAGATGCTTGCTGCGTAGAGGATTTGTGCTAAAAAAGGAACTTTCCCATCCCTCTGTAAAATCATGTCTTGGAATCCACTTAAAGTGTGTCTCCAAAACTACTTAGTTCTGTTTTACATGGACAGAAGAACGTGTAAAAGTAGGAGTCAAGGTTACCTATTGACTGTTGCAGTAATCCTAGTGTTATTTTTAAACCTAAAATATTTAGCAGAGTTCAGTCCCTTAGCTGCCCCTCCTCCTTTACTGAAATAGTGCTTGAAAAATAGTAGTAAATACTTCATATATGACACAACTGGAAACGTGTCAAGTCCTTTGGAGCAGAAGCTCATGTTACTCTCAGTTTGTACAGAGCTTGTGGTTGACTGCTCAGATCCTGTAGTTGCATCTCTGGAAGGTTTTGGCTGCTTCCAGGGGATCTGCTGAAGACAGAGGCACTACAGGGCTGCAAGACCAGGTCCAGGGTGGTCAGGAGGCTTATACGTCACTGGCGAAGGGAAGGAGGCATCATGCTGTATTATAGACAGTCTTTGGCTGTGTTGTTTTGGGTTTTTTTTAAAGTAATTACATTGCTAATGTAACTTACTGTATCTTAAGGGGTATATAACTCTCTTTTCCCTTCCTCCTTCATGTATGTAACCCAGATGTCATTTCCTATTAATAACTGAACTATTTTAGCAATCCTAGAGAGTGAACTATACATACATATCAGAAAGTCTGAAGAATTTTTGAAGTCTCTTCAAACAGCTTACTCTTTTTTTTACTCTTTGATAAAGCATAACAGAATGTCTTTTGCTTTTGATAGAAGACATTTATAGAACTGATTTGTGCTTCCTTCTCTCAAAATTAGTAGGGTATGGCAGTACTCTCTTTTCCGCAAGTGTGTTATGTGATCAGCTCTATTTGAGGACAGAAGCAGTAAGGTAGTCGCTGAGAAACAAGAAGGCCCTTTTTGCAGAAGTCTGAAATTCTGAAACAAGCTTTACCTGGAAAAAGCAAAGGTTACGAAGACTGACGAGTAACTGGTAGAAATGGTTGCTTATGTACCAATTGTGTCAAAGAAGACAAGTAAGTTGTCATTGATAAAGTCATTTTATGATAGTATATCTGTCTGTAAATTGATCTTGTTAAACTGTGATCATGGGAGGCCTACTTGGCTGGTCCTGCCTGGCTGGAAGTACAATGTGTCTTTGGAGTCTCCTTGCAATCACAGGTTCACGTGCACATAGCATAGTTCCCTGTTTCTGTGGGAGGGTCAGGACTTTTTGTTGGGTGCTTGGGAGATCTGGCATGGGGGTTGACCTTGTGAGGTGTTTTGTTTTGCTTTTGAATCTTGCTCGTTATATCGTACTTCAGTCCCTAGGTATTTCGATTGGGGCAGTCTCTTTATCTGCTGTTTGAGATAATAGTTCCATTCTGACTGAGGCTTTGAAAGTAAACCTTTCCCAGCCTTGAACTAAATGCTGAGTGAACTTGTAAGCATTGAAAATGAGTCACGTTTGTGTACTTACTGTTTTTATTATGCTCGTGCCAAGCAGCCACGGATGGACTTGGGGTATGTCATGTGAAGCTGTGCCCAAATGTCCAAAGGGTAGAGTGGGAACTGGATATACAGGGAGGGGGGGTTGTTTTATGCTATCTTATCTGAAAAGAGTAGCATGCATCTAGCGGAGTGTTGAAACATTAGAACTTGGATAGGAGGGGGCAATGATCTAATATATTACACTTATCTCTATGCTGGGACATTCTTGAGTTCAAGACTTTTGCTGCTGCTCATAATGGGTTTGGGAAGAAGGTTATCATTGGCTTTGTAGAAATGCAGACTAAGCTGTAGGTTAATGTAGGTCTGGCATACTTCATGAGGAGGCTAGAGGTACAACATAAAAGCAAGGGTACAAAGTTAGTTGCATCGTCTTTGTAGCAGCTCTTCTTCCAAGTAGCATGTAATTTCCATTACCGTGTTTCTCCCGAGTAATGATGGGAATAGTTGATTAGCTGTGCTTAGTGGTAATGACAGTCCAGCTTTAAATAACGTAGCTGAGGACTTACTGAGCCTGAAATAAAACTGCTGGGAATCTACAGTGTTTTTGTTCAGCACACAGAAAGATCTGTGTTCTTCAGCCTGGGCATTTGAGCAGCAAAATACAGAGGCCAGGAGAGAAGTTAGTTCAATCTTAAAATTATATCTTCCTAAAAATAATCTAGCTCATCTACTGCCAGTGCCTTTTCTTTTGAGTCAGAGTAATAATACAAGGGAGTGTCTTTGTCTCATGTGCCCCAGACCACCGAGCACATGGATAAGCGTACTGCAGGGCAAAGCAGCAAGTGGGTGGTTGTCCTCTATCTTTGGGTGGGTAGGCAAGAGGAGAGCATTGCCACTTCAATTCTGCTAATGGTGACTGCAGTTTGTCCACTCCATTTTAAAAAGGCCTGCTCTCTTTTCCATTGTGGTCTGCTGTGTGCTTAGTTTGGGTGCAGAGGTGAAATCGCAGTCAGGCATAGACCAGCTCTGTAGCTGCATAGTGCAAACAGCTTATACTGGGGCTTTCTGGTGGTGTCTGAATCAGCTTTCCCATGGAGGTGACAGGAGAGAAAACTTTTGCTTGGGGTGGCTTTTTAAAATTCATAATGGGCACTTCTGAAGGAAGAAAGACATGAAGAATTCTTCATATATACATGAAGGTAAAAGAAATTAAAATGTTTTTAGGTAGAGCTTGATGGGATATGCATTGCCTCCTCTGATGGAGTCTGTTTTATTACACTGGTTGTGGGCAGTGTGAGTGTGGATGAGGAAGGAGGCCTTTGCATGCACAAACCAGTTCCTGCCTGGTGTGAGTCTCCAAGCAGAGAATGGTGGTGCCCTGTGCTCCATGTCCTCACCACAGCCTATTTCAGGAGCTCCTAAGGTCATACACTGCTGTCTGCCAGAGTTGGTCACCCAGCGGAAATGGGTGTTGTATTTGCCTGCAGAGTACTGTCTGCAAGTGCCTGCTTCATAATTGCAGTAGAAAGGTGCTTGGTTGCAGAAGAGGACTTAGAGAAGAAAAGGCATCTTTTATTGCATCCTCTGTGCACTCAAAGCTCTTGCACATTTCCTCTGGGGTCTTTGGTTACTTCACTTCCTGAAGGCTGCCAGCGATGTAAATGCAAGGAGGAAAAGCCATGACATTCAAAAATACATAGTTTTTTTTAAAATCCAGTTGCTAATTCAATTAAGGTGGACTAATAATTGAGAAAACATGGGCTTGCTGATTGCAAGTATGTGGTCATCTTCATTGTCCCCCTTAACCAGGTTTGGGAAGCTGACCCTGGTTTTTGTCTTTGCTGTGAAGTAAAGTTCAATTTGAGTGTCTTTACTACTTCTGTTAATTCTATCAAATGTGACCCTTTCTCTTTGTGCCACCCTCACCGTCCACCAAACAAGCCTGTGCATGCAGGTTTTGTGTGTGGACTTGTCATGCTTCTATAAAATTTGGAGGAGAAAAACTAGTTTGCTGTTCAGTTAATTACTAAATCTTGCTATTTTCTCACTGAAATGAAAATATATGTTTTCTGTTATTTTCCAAGCTTATGAAAAGACTTTCAATACTGAGTTGTTCAGAACTGAATGCATAACAGAGCAAGTCAGCTTTATCTCACTAGAGCAGAAGTTTCTTCAAAATGTGGGAAAAATTTCCCCTGAAGTACTGTGCAGACTTACTCTTATAAGCAAGACTGAAAGGTGTTTGTGATGTCACTGTTTCAGTTCTGCTCATGCCTTCAGGAAATACGCGTAGTATTGAAATAGGTTTGAACAAGATGTGATTTTCTAGGAAGAAATGTCAGATAAGGAGGATTAGGGAGTTCTAGTAACTTTAAGCTTGTTCTTTCTGTGCTGAGTTCATGGAAGAAATCTCAGCGGTAGTTTATTACAATAAAACTTTTATCATCATCTCCGATCAGTTGGGCAAAATTCTCTTAATTGCTCTAATTCTCTTCCTGGCCCAAGGAGATTTTGGGGAGCCCTGTTCTCCTGCCAGCCTCCCAAACTCAACAGCATAATTTTTTAAAAAACTTGAATGCCTGGGCATATCTCTAAAAGTAATTTTGGGTGTTACTTTCTGCATAAGTAAAAGCACAATGTAACAAGCATCTGCAGATGAGCACGAAGGTGGTGTGAGTGGAAAGTTAACCACTTTGGAGAAATCCAAGCTGACAGCCACACTTAGGGCAGGCAATATTTGGCGGTCCAAAGGAGATTTCAGGAGGCAAAGACCCACTCAGCTCCCTCGGCTCTGGGCCCTGCATGGCCCAGTTTTGTCTGGTGCAGTGGGATTACCGCTGGGAGGGAGATGCGTGGGAAGGCTCCCAGGACCTGTGGCTCGGAGGAAGTCTCTGTGTCCCAGCTGCCTGGAGCCACAGATCCTGGGAGCCTCAGCAGTGCATCCTTGATGCTGACAAGGACATAAATTTTGCTGTGCAGCTGCAGAATCCCAGGAGGAGTTTGATTCAGGAAATGCCATCTGTTGGTATTTTGGAAACAGTAACATTTTCTATGCTTTTCTTTTTTAATTTGGCCTGATATAATAAATTGTTTCATTTTAAAAAAAGCCATTTTCCCCCCTCCTTTACCTCCAGAAGAAAGTGTGGGTGAATTATTTTAAAGCAAACTTGGTTATTGTGCAATTTTTTGATTTGGGTTTGTTTGTTGTGTGTTTTTTTTTTTTTTTTAACCAAAGAAACTTGACAGCTGCTGTAGTATAGAATCAGAGAATGTTATGAGTTGGAAGGGACCTTAAAGATCATTCAGTCCCAACGCCCCGCTGCCCTGGAATGGGGTACCTCCCATTAGACCAGGTTGCTCAAGGCATTTTCCAACCTGGCCTTGAATACTGACATACTTGCATACTGGCATCTAGCAGTGTTCACAAACTCTGTATGTCCTCAAGCCCTCTCCGTCCACCTTCTCTGACTAATTACAATCACCACAATCCTTGCTGGGGTGTACACTTCCACATGTACCCTAAGCTGGAGTCAGCCAGCTGATGTCGCATTTCCACTGACAAAGAACATGAGGTTTCAGTCCATCTAGCCTTGCCCTGACCAGTTGTGGACCCTCCAAGGACCTTCCCAGGACAGTCCTGCTGACAGCAGGAGGCTGGGAATGTGGGATGCATGGGTTGGGTGCAGAGCTGGCAAGATTTTAGGCTGCACTGCCTGCTCTGCAAGTGGGGAATCTGAATGGAGGTGTCTGGGCACCACTCCAGCTATGGCACCTTGTCTAGATGCTTCGTCTTAGAAGACCTGTTATACTATAGTCTCATAAATACTGCTCTGTTTAGCAAAGCTGTTTTGTTTGTTGGGGTTTTTTATCCTTTCTCTCAGTTAACTAAACATTCCTTGACAGTTACACATTAAGATGGGCCACACCTTACGCGTTCTGACTGAGACTCAGTGAACAAGCGGTACAAGCTCTGAATGCACGTGTAGCTTTTCTGGTTTGCCTCGAGGTTGTTCTCTTTTTCCTTTTTCAGTAGCTTGTTTCCTTTCATACTGCGAGACCCTTTTGACTTTGCTTCTGGAGGACCTGCAGCCTTTGCTACACCATTGTGCTCTTTGATGGCTTTTTTTTTTTTTTGCTTAGAACTTTTGCAGCAGAGACAAGATCCTGAAAAAGAGCTGATGAAGCTGTTCTCTCTCTGGGTCTGCTGAATGTATGAACTGTGTTGAATAGTGTGCAGGGAAGCATCAGCCAGGTCAAAACGTGTGGTAGTAAACAGAAACAGGAAACTACTTGCCTTGCCCCTTAATCTCACACTACTTCCTTTCTCTATGGTGCCAGCAAATGCCCCACCCAGGGTCCTGTCTGCCTGCTGAGGTGCCTACCTCTGCTTACTGCCTCTATTCCCCTCAGCATGCTCTTCACACAGGTACCGTACAGCAGATACAATGATGGAAATACAGACTATGCATTCTTACTCAAGTAAAGTAAGACACACTGTTCAAATGTAGCTAAGTTAAATAATTTCATGTCTGAGCATCTGCTAAAAGAAATAAAAAACTTGCTTCTGAAGGTCTTTGGTTAGTTACTTTTAATTTCATTCAACTTGCAGTCTTTAAGAATTACGAGCTAGAAATGTGGATCACTGCAGCAGCCTGCAAGTGTAATAGTTTAAAAAACCCAAGCAAACCAACCAAAACCAACCAAACAAAAAACTGTGCAGAACCCCAATGTGAACTAGCTTTTGCAGACCTCCTTATTTTAAGTGTTTTCTCTAGCTGTCGCTGTCTGAGACCACTGGAGCAGCATCACCCCTGATACGTCATTCTGCAATTAGTATATTTGGTGTCAGTCCATGCTACAGCCAAAAAAGGCAGCAGCACTCCTTGCTGTTTCTTTCCTTCTCATCTCTTGTCGTGGCACTCGTATTTGTGTGGCCATGCAGTGAAATAGCTGAGGGGAAACTGATCCTCTTGAACCTTTTTATTTATTTGTTTTTATTGAATCAGCATTCGGTCAATTGATTCTTTGCTCTGGTTCTCAGTGCAACCACGCAAGCCTGTTTTGCTACACAAGTGGTAGCACCAGCAAAAGGCAGGGGAGGAGGTGGGAGAGGGTTGTGATATTGGGCCATCCATTCTGGTAGGTGCTTGAACTTAAGGTAAGTGCTTAACCTGCAGCAGTTGGGCTTACTCTCTGTCCATGCACACATGTGCCCAGGCTTTGTATGGACAATGTGGTCTTACTGAGGGTGTGTTTAGGGTGCTCTGGCCAAAATGAGATGCAAACAGTGAAGCAAAGCAGGCTGGAGAGAACAGGAAAGGTATGGAAGCAGAAACCCTGCATGAGGACATGCAAAAGGTGACATTTAATGTAAAAGTCCTGAGAGAGCTAGCTTGGAGGTGAAGTTTAAAATTTGTAGAAGTGTGATACTGTCTTTCAGAACACCTTGGAGCCTTTGTAGAGTTTATTACTAGTTCTGACAGTTTTAACCACCTCACATTTTGGTAAGAGTTACTGTACTTAGCTGCCAGCAGCCAGCTTCCAACCCTCTGGGGGCCTTTCCCAACACATGAAGGTCAAGAGTGACCAAGAGTAAATCTCCTATAAATATGATTTCCTAAGATGAGATAACTGTTTTAGTGGACAAAAGCAGAGCGTTGTTTGGGACTTAGCATGTGTTTTGCAAGGCTGCTGCCACAGTGTGCTGCAATGTCCTTCTTACCAAGCTGTGGAGGTAAGTGGCAGGGAGGTGGAGAATTGACTGGACCATCAGAGGCATGAGGTGGTGGCTAATGGCTTCAGGGCTGCTGGGCGACCAGTGGAATTGCTCAGGTGTTGGTAATGGAGTTGACGAAGATCAGCACCTTGTTAACCACCTCCATCAGCAGCCAAGAGCATGCTGTCAGCGAGTGTGACCATGACACCAAGCAGGGGGAGGTTGATGTGCTGGAGGGGCAGGACTGCCATTCAGACCGACAGCCTGTGGCATGGGCTGACCAGCCTTGCCTATTGCAAACACAGGTGCACGTGGGACAGAATAACCCTGTGTAACAGGATGGGCTGGGCTAGACAACTGATCTGCAGAAAAGAGCTGGAGGTCCTGGTGGACCAGCTGAATGTGGATTAGCCATTTTTTTTCTGTAATTCTATGAAATTTTATGCTGGAGGAAGATTTCCAGCTTAAAAGGTGTTCTAGAGACCTGAGGAAAGAACAATATAATAATGCTTGAGAAGTTCATAATCCATGCAAACTGAACGATTCATGAATTTGTGGATACTGAAGCAAGGTGTGTAATCATGAAAGGTTTGCCTGCCCCGAGGAAGTCAAGTGGATATGAATTGTGAAGGCTGCATGCATTTTTCTTAATGAATGGCTTCCAGGAACGTTTTAATTGAAGTCTTGTATTTGTGATTTCTTTCAAGTCCTTCACTGGTGATTTCTCACTGAGGGGAGAAACAATTGAACCTTTTTTCTTTTTGCTTTCTGAAATGTCCTGTAAGCAAGGTGAGGGAAAGAGCAGGTGGCATCCTGTGTGAATGTGAAAGCTGTCTTGCTAGATAAAACACAGAGGTTACTTCCAGGCTGAGAGGAATATATTTTACGAGGGAAAGAATGAAGGAATTGCCTTTCTGTCCTTTAGAGGAGAATATAAATTGTTATGGAGTAATGCTTTTTAAGTTACTGTCGCTTGATATAAGGTTACTGTATGTAACATGTCCTAGTGCTTCTTTTACTGAAGTTCCACGCAACCATTTTTGTTTTCCAGCTCCTTGCAAGTGTTCACTGATAGCACAGCGGGCAGAACTCTGTACGTTGATGAAAAACTACCAGCAAGCTCTTCACGACGCGGACGTCCTGTGCCGAAACAAACCCCACTGGCCTGCGGTACGGTGTTTGCACGCTGTAAAGAACAAAATGAAAACTCTTTTTTCTTGGGCTCCTCTCGGTGCTGGGGGGCAGTGTGGCTGCTGAGGGTGTTGTTGGAAAAACATTGTGGCATTAGCAGGGCTGAAGATCTCTACCGAGAGCCAGCTCTTCATAGGATAAGTCTGGAAGGTCCTTAGCATCTCTCCAGCTGGAGGTATTTTGGTAGTGGGCAGGCAGTGATGTGGTTTTGTTTGTGCTGGCAACTGTTATCTGTTACAGATAGTGCTGCAGCTTGGAAACAGAATTGGGTCCATAAGGTTCCAGCAGGCCCTGCAGGTCCCTCTGGGGTGATGTTTCAAGGCAGCGGATGCCCTTGACAGGCTGCTGGCCAATGTGTCTTTCTGAGGAGTACCTCAGACTGTGTTTCAGGATTATTTTTCCCCCCTTTTTTAATCCTAAAATTTCATAACTGTGATTTCTGCCTGTGTCATAGTGACTCATAGAGGGGTTGGGATTTTTTTCATAATGAAAGGAAGTGCTACAAAGAGCACTGGTTTGTGGGCAGTCTGAAGCAAGCATCAGAAATGCCCATCATTACCACTGGTTGCCCAAGGCTAGACTAGGTGTCCAAAAGCTCACCCCACCTAGGATTACACCTTCAGTCAGTCCCTCTCCCTTCAGCAGCAAAACTGCAGTGCAGCCTCTGGATGCTTTCTGGAGAGAGAGTGACATGGGGGATTGGGGAGGGCAGACCTTGGCTTTCTGTGGAGACTAAGGAGGAGTTGCATAAATGCCTTGGCTGCCTGCCTCAGTACAGGGGGCTGCAGCTAGTGCTCCATTTCCAGCCAGGGATGATGCAGGGCAAGCAGAGAGTGCTGTCAGAAGCACCGAGTCTTTGACAAGTTAGGTACTTGTCTCTGAAGGCTGTGTGTCTTGTCACCCATTAAAACCTTTCATGTTGGAAGGCAGTTCATAATCTTACCCCACATCCAGTTTGCCTTTCTGTCTAGGATAATTTCTCATGAAGTCAAGAGTCCCATCCTGGGTGGCGTTGGCTGTGTTTCTGTGCTGGGGGAGAAAGATGAATTACACATGTTCACATGTTTTCTTGAAGTGTCTTCTCTGTTTGCCTTGAATCCATGGAAATGTGATACGTCTCAGTTGTAGTCAGATAAAGGTTTTATTAATCCCATCTCTGAAGAATGTGAATTGAAAATGAAATTGTCATCGTGGCATAACCAGCAGTGTCTCACACGTACTTCACTTGTGCTTTTGTGTATGTGAGGACATCCACATAAGCTGTGCTGATCCAGAATCTGTGTTCTCCAGGAGTTCTGGGCATCTGCTTTGTTTTGTATCTTGCAAAATCTCATCCAGTGACAGAGATTAGCTCAGACATTTGCTGTGTAATTTGAAAAAAAAACAACAAACCAAAAACAAACAATAAAAGTAATTCTAGGAGTAGCTCCTGGGATGCAAGCATTCACCTACCAGTACTTTTGGCTTATTGACAGCTGAAACGTAAAGGCTTACTGAGTTACTGGTGAAGCCCTTTGGTGTGCTGTAGTCATTGCAGCAGAGATAAGTTGGTTTCTTTTCAGTTGCTATGAAAACCAGGTCGTTAGACTCTGAGGCAGGGAGAAGTTCCAGTTGCAGGGCTGTGTGAAAATGAGAACGGGAAGGTGGCAGCACTAGTCTCTGAAGTATAAGGAGCCTCTGGTCCCGGGGCCTAACTCCCAGTGTTGAATCTTTAGGTACTTTGTAGACAGCCCAGCTCAGTCCTCCCTTGGAGCTTGGATAAGGACACTGCTCTTATAGCTCCAAAGGACAAGGCCAAAAAAGCTTGTTGGCTCCCCAGCGCAGGAAAGTAATGCTGGCAGTGATGGCAGGCATGTTAAGACCTCTCTACAAAGGTTTTAAAGAGACTGTGCAAGCATCAAGGTAAGAAGGTCAGGGTCAGGTGTCGCAGTACCTCTCTTAACTGCACTGAGGAAAATAAAAATTATCTCACCTGGAGAGGCTGGTGTGTTACTGAGACTTCTTGTTCAGGTCACCAAACGATATTGTGCTGATTAACCTGGCCTAGGCAGTGCCTGTTACTTCCTTTCGGTACAAGCCTCCTACCCAACAGTGTAAAGGTAAAGATCTTAACAGGTCTCAACTTGGAGGGCAGTATTGAAAGAATGAGGGAGTTACCTGCTCAGGAAGATCATGTGGTACTGGATATTTCGGCATTAGAATGAAGGACAGAAAAGTGTGTCTGCTTATCTAACCAGTCCCTTAGATGAGTAAAGCTGTACCTTCAGTAGATGTTCATGTGGGTCAGAGGTGGACTTCCAGAGCACACTTCTGTCTGATAAGTGAGAGCAAATGTTTAAATGCATGCTTAGTTTGTTTACATTGTAAAGGAAGTAATTTCCATAGTCAGATTTGAACTGCAGTTTGATATCCACAGGGAAATTCAGAGGTGAGACATTCTTCTCTTGTTATTAGTACCGAGTAAAGTGGGACTTGTTCCCAAGCTGGCTACCATGCCTGTTGGCAATGGATGTGTTACTCTAGGATATGGAAGAGGTAGGATGGGCTAAAAAGTTTAGGATTAAGCATTGGTAAACTGCTCTAAATTCATAATGTTGTGGTCTTCTGTAGCCAAATAAAATATGTGAAAAATCACCACTGTCCTGGTACGACACCCAGGAGAAGTGAGTGTCCTGAACTCCCTCAGCTGCCACCTCCAGCCTGCCCCATATCGCTGCCTTTTCCATGCAGCTGAATTACTGTTAAGTTTGCCTTGGTATGTGAAACTATTCTCTGATGTATCCAAGCCCAGTGGGATGTGTAGTAGACTTTGTCTTTGGGGAGACAAATATACTTCCTCATTTTCAGGTCTCCTCTGAGGAAAAGAGCAATGCCTTTGGCAGGGGGTGATGGAGCAGTGGGCTCCTGGGGAATCTTTTTTCAGCAGAAGGGACTGAATTTCCTTCAGTCATGTGCTTCAGAGAGGTTTTTACCCAGAAAGCATCTTGTTCTTACCGGCAGAATGATGTGAACTTCCAAGTTTGTTTTTGGTGTCTTGCTGCTAGTTCAGAAATGATCTCTAGATTTGTACATTTCCTTTGTGTGAACAGGGCCATTATGTGAAAGCAAAAGCTCTTTCTGGATTGGAAAGGACTGAGGAAGCATTGAAGGAGTTTCTTTATTGTGTTGCCTTAAATCCTGAATGGAGCTCAATGAAGAAAGAAGCCCAAAAGGTATAAAACATATTTACTGTCTACTTGGCCATCATGCTGTTTTTACTCCTACAGCCAAGTAAAACTCATGTTATTTCAGGTGACAGTAAACAGCCAAATGATAATTTGATTCAGTAGATTCTCTAGTGAATCTTCTTAGCATTATGCTATGTGAGCCATAACCCTTGGGTTTGGTTTGATGCCTCAGCTAGAGGAATTCTATGTTTGTGAATTCACTGCAAATCTGTAGCTTTGGCTGCTGTAGTTAGTAAGTTGTGCTTGTAGCATATCAGCCAAATTTGAGTAGTTTGGTGTACAAGTACCTGGATTGCATAGGCTTGAGGCTGCTAATTTTAGTACCATCAGAAAATCACTTTCATGTGGGGACTGGCAGAGAGTTGAGAAGGGGAAGCTTTGTGCTGCCCTTCCTGGAAAAATCCTGCAGTCTTTGTAGCAGTTTGTCCCTTATGGAAAGTTAGACACACTTAATGCTAGCCAGCTATCATCAGGTGTTCTGTGGAAGTCGATACAGGCAGTTTTTTATAAAAGTGCAGTGAGGATTTGGCAAACTTGGTGGGGACTGGTGAGAGGGGTAACTGACTCTACACAGCTTTTAGCTAGGGGTTAAACCTGCTTGAGGATAGAGAAGGTGGATGCAGGGCACAAGGAATGTTTAAACACATCTTTGTTAATTGGCTGTGAGAGCATGTCTGAGGGCAGGGTCTGAGGGTCAGAATAGAGATGGGCTGGGTCAGGAGAAGGATGAAACAGCCTGCTTGCTGCCCATGATGCTCCTGGAGAGCAGAAGCCTTTGGAGAATGAAGTGGGCACCTGAAGAGCACCTTGGAATGTGACTATGGTTGTTGTGGGGACTGCTATTCAGGTTTCCCATGGGCACGGGGGAATGTAGGGTCTCCTGGTCGTTGCAAACTTCTTGGTGTCTAGAAGCTGTGAAGTTTGTGCATCTGTGTTCATACAAACATAATTATCTATGTTGTAATTATTACTTTTTCTTTTTTTTTCTCTTAATTGACTAGATAATGTGTGAGATGTTTTTCCCAGCCTTTGAAAATGTGCATGATAGTCTAACAGCACCTTTCTCTAGTCGAACATCCCATACAAGATTGAAACCTGCATTTCTGAGTAGCATAAATACACAGTCAGCTGTGGAAGATAACTCTGTTGCTGGCTCCTCAAAGGTAAAGCAAAAAGTTTTCAACATAAAAATACCAAAAGTAATGCA
Organism: Myiotriccus ornatus; assembly: GCA_036023395.1. NCBI lineage: Eukaryota > Metazoa > Chordata > Aves > Passeriformes > Tyrannidae > Myiotriccus > Myiotriccus ornatus. The sequence goes on along the minus strand of JAYRBT010000001.1, from coordinate 87,011,735 downwards.
AGGATCTGTCTGATCTGTGTGATGTTGTCTTTGTCTGCACTCATGTAGACATTTACTTTCATGGTAAGCCTGTTTTCTTCATTACTATTGGATCTCTTATTGGGATGAACTTTTTCAGAAGAATAAGAGAATGCAACTTTTTCTTCAGAAAGCAATGTGATGCCTTCATGTGGGGGTCAGTTGTATTTTTGGGCAAGTTTTTTCCACTAAGGATTTTAATATAACAGGAACATAATTTCTAGAGACAGGAGCTGTAGGGATAGAAATGGCCCTATTTCATGCAACTGGAGAGTGACCTTCGATACAGACCTTTTTCCCTTGCTAGGTTCGTTGTAGGGACATTGATCTATTGTTGATAGAAATAACTAATAGAAAAAAGCAAAGCAAAATTGTCTCATGCTGTATATAACTGTTCTTAATTGTTTTAGGATACTGTGTTCAGGTTAACAAAAACCCCGTCCCAAGAATCTGATGTATTCAGAAGCACTGATTCTCCTGTTTCCCATCATGTTCTGGATCTCTATTTTGAAGACAACAAGAAGTCTTTGGGAGCTATTCTCTCCAGTTTACCTGGGGTTGGCTTAAAAAGAAAGCTGTCCAGTGATATGAGGGATTTACAGAGTTTGGATGTCCCCAATAAGATTCCTAAAAAAGGTTTGTGTTGTGGCTTAGAAAGGCAATTTCTCTTGCACATACTGAAAAACTATAAACTTTTTTACTCGTCCCTTTATATAGGGGTCAATGAAATATTCCCTGTTGGAATTGGAATGATATTTTGTTCTTTGTGTCTGTATCTGCTGTAACAGCCTATTTACCTTATTCTAGAGCAGTTTCAGTTCACTGAATGAAAATTGTATTTTCCTTTCTCAAATGGGCCATTTCCAGCGTATAACTCACAGTTTAGTCTTCGTGTTGCTAGTGCAGTTTCCATTTTCTAGGTCTCAGCTATAGCTGAACTTCATTGTCTGTCTTTATGATTGAAAGATGCAGTAAGCCTGGAAACTGATCTTTAACTGGCATCAGAAATGGTCACATGCAACTTTATATGAAATTTTCCAAGCAAACAAAGAAGCCTTTTAAAGGGTAATAAGCCCACCCAGTTTTCTGTTACTTGATAACTGTGCTTACAATTGGTATGCTTCTCAAGCTTCTAACAAAGACCTCCAGAGTGGTTTTAGTACTTAGGGCTAAATATGCTGAAAGCAGTATTTCAGAGTAGTGGAATAATTGGTTAAAAGAAACTTCAAAAATGCTTCTGTACTAGTTTGTATTTTTTCCTTTAAAGAATAAAAAACAACAACCCACACCTTGATAAGTTCGACTTCTGCCTTGAAATATTAACAGTCTTTGAGTGCTGCTGTCTGTCCGTCACCTCTACAAATGATCAATATACAGCCAGTTTCTGATCATGTTGCTGAGAAGGGAAAACCCTGTACTTGCCTGTAAACTGCAGACTCAGTAAATAGATTGTGAAATCTGACCCACCCATATCTTCCCGGCAAAGGCCAGAGATTGTGTTTTACCCATAACCACTAATTTCTTGTCTGTGCAGGTCCCAGTGCCATGTTACTTTTTGCAGAATTAACACAGTTACAGGTTCTTGCTGTTACTAAATGCTAACGTGTGAGATGTAAGTTAAAGATAGTGCTGTTTTTCTTTGTAGGTCACGCACCACCTACCCTGTCTGTGCTTGTGATAAACCAGATGCTGAGCATAAGCTATCCTTTAGCAAAATCTCCTAGTGGTTTAACTTAAAATAAAAAGCTGAGCTTTTTGGGTTTTTTTAAATGTTCAAGAATTTGTTTAACAGAGCAGAGTGTGAAGGCAGCATTCAGGGCTCTGTTGCAACTCATCACTGAGCAACAAAGATACAAATTGTAAAAGAAGTTGAAGAAATTGCCTGTCATCCAAAGCTGGAGCTGAGAGCTCCAGAACTTAAATAATGCTGATGTAAAGATTGAGGCTCATACCCTGACACCGTAGGGCTATAAAGCACCCCCAAAACATCAGTCTGGGCAGAATTTTAAGTGAAGTGTTTGCCTCTGTGTTTGCAGATTTCTGAGCTAGTAAAATCAGTATTAGCTAATGCAACTCCAGTAGTCCTTTAACTTTAAGCTGTCTGAAATTTGGGATTTGCACAGTAGCCTAATCTAGAAGAATGTAAGCTTTTTATACTTGTAAGAAAAAATACCCCTGCTGAGAAATCTATAATAAACATTGATGAAATATGTTGACTGGGCATAAACAAATTAAATTCTGGACTTAATGTACTTTAAAACATCTGGTCTGGCTGATGTGGGGGTGGTGATGGTAGTGGGAAAGCAATAGCAGAGTATTTTAAAAACTAGACTAAAAAAAACACACAACACAATCATTTTTAGAGAAGCAAATAATGGGTGTTCAGCTCTAAAGTGCATTTTCTGGCTATAGACATCATCCTCTGTTCTCCAAAAGATCTCCTGTCAAAAAACCTAAAACTCAGATGGGAAATATGTTTGTCTGGAACAAAACTTCAAAAAGTAAAAGACATAAATCATGTTCTTTATGAAAAAAACAGCCTAAAAACCATCTGAAAATGCAACAATACCTGAATATTTACTCTAACAATCTTCTAAACTACTTAGATGCAGATGTTTTACCTGAAAACACCACCGACACTTCAAGTGAGATACCAACAACTCTGGTGGATGCATCAGACTTTGAGTGTTCCCTCTGCATGAGGTATGAGTGTGCTGACCTGGAATTAATATTAGAAAGCCTTTCTCGCTTCTGAAAAAAGTTTTCACGGTGTCAGAAGAGAAACCTGCCAGAGAATATCTAAATCATTACTCTGTTCCTTTTTGCTGAAACTTACATCTGGTGAATCTTTACAGATTCAGTTTCCTCCATTATGCATGGTGTTCTCCATTGTTTACCCCTTCTAAAAATGAAAATCTTCTTTATATCCTTAGTTAAAATTATCACCCATACTTTATACAAAAGCAGGAAAGAAAGTGAGGGCTAGGACTAGTCACTCCTCTCACTCTTCGGGAATCTGCATTGTTTTTGTTGGCAGCTTAGCTTCTCTGTTCCATGTTTTCATGTTAAGGTTGTTCTACGAACCTGTAACCACACCCTGTGGACACACTTTTTGCCTCAAATGCCTTGAGCGTTGCCTTGACCATAATCCACTTTGCCCACTCTGCAAAGAAAAGCTGTCAGAAGTAAGTATATCCTTGCCCAAATTAACAAAGCTGCACAAAGTTGTGTTCTTCTGAAAGCATGTGTGTGGAGATCTTCTGTGCTCTACTTGTGACCTGCATTAGCAGGTCAAGGGAGATGATTCTGCCACTCTGCTCTGCTCTGATGACACCCCACCTGGAGTACTGTGTCAAGATCTGGGGTCTTCAGCACAGGAAGGACATGGAGCTGTTGGGGTGGGTCTAGAGGAGAGCCATGAACATGATCTGAAGGTGGAGCATGAGGACAGGCTGAGTACTGAGGTTGTTCAGCCTGGTGAGGAGGAGGTTCCAGGGAGACCTGATTGTGGCCTTTCAGTACTTCAAGGGGGCTTATAAAAAATGTGGGGACAGGCTTTTTAGTGAGGCCTGTTGCCGGTCGTAGTTTTAAACTAAAGGAGGGTCAGTTTAGACTAGATATGAGGCAGAAATTTTTTTATCATGAGGGTGATAAAACCCTGAAACAGGTTGCTTGGAGAGGTGGTAGATACCCCATTCCTGGAAACATTCAAGGTCAGGCTGGATGGGACTCCAGGCAACCTGATCTAGTTGAAGTTGTCCCTGCTCACTGCAGGGGGGTTGAACTAGATGACCTTTAAAGGTCTCTTCTAACCTAAACTATTGAATGATTCTCTGAAACCAGAACAACACAGTATTACCAACAGCATCAAACTGTGCACAGACATCATTTTCTCCAAGATATATTTGGCATTTCTTGGAAGACAAGGAATTTTGCTGGTTCTTAAAGAAATAGAGGTTTCCAGTATCATGTCATGGTCATGCCTAGGGAGTGCCAACCATAGTCCTGTTCATACCACATCTCCAGACTGTATATCTGCCTGTGGTGAATGAAGAACGGTCACTCCTTGGCAAACACTTCTGCTCCTGCAGACATGATGTTTCTTAGAGCATTTTTTGCCAGTAACTTGACAGATCTAGGTGAAAAAAAATACATGTATCTTCTGCAAAAGTGAGGAAGGACTGCCTTTTTTTCTTGGTAGTACAGCTTCTGCCAAAAAAAAAGGGTATGGGAGGGTTATAGGTAAAAGGACGCTGGAGTGAACCACGTATCCTGAAGTGGAAGTTTCAATGCCTGAAGGCTGGAAAGGATGAGAAATCAGTATGGTCCTAACTAATGTGCTCTTTGGCCTTAGGAAAGGATGGCTTAGGAGGAAGAGATGTTACCTGTCTTCTTGTTATCAGACTTAAAAGTTGACTCTTCCTTGCAGTTTCTGGCAAGCAGAACTTACAAGAAAACCGTCCTTACAGAAGAACTGATAGTCCGTTACCTGCCGGAGGAGTTACATGAAAGAAAGAAAGTTTATGAGGAAGAAATGAAGGAATTGTCAAAGTAGGCTCTCTTTATACTACTGACTGCTGTTATAAAACTGTATTTTTCAGTATAAATTACTGAAATAGCTTCATTTGCTTATGAAAATGCATAAAAGAAATGAATTTGTAAACAAACCTGCCAGATGTTTTGTGTTTTTGACATGTTTATTGGAGATAAACAAGTAACAATATGCATGGATGTTGGAGAGGCACAACAATATTTTTAAAATAAAGATAATTGCTTTTTTCTCTGAAACAATATAATAGCTTTAAAAGTTATAATGGAGGTTTTCTGGGAGTAGAATTCAAATTATAAATGGGTTATACTTCAGGTCAGGAGAAGTTCAAGGATCCAGTTTTGTCAGTGACTTGTGAATCTTATGCCATAACTCATCTACAAAGTAAAAATAAACATGCAGTTAAGCCTGAAAAAATTAAGTGAATTAGTGGGTTTCAAAATCAGAAGGGTCTTACTGAGCTTGGGGATTCTCTACTATTTTGTTTTGAATGTGGCTTGTTGTTAAGTACTTAGTCACTGTGAAAAGTTACCACCAAAATTTTGCAATTTGTATCTAATCTAGGTCTATCAGTATGCACATATTTGGGAAATTGGCTATTATTTCCTGAGTTTTCCTCAATGAAAGTAGATTAGAGAAGTTGTTTACTTATGTATAAACTGAAAGAGTCTGAAATATGTTTGTCTTGTAAAAATGACAAACCTTTAACAGATACAGATTTATGAAGAATGAATCTAAGGAAACCACTGGAATCAGTCTTGTATTAAGGGTTCATGCTGAATATAACAGTACCCAGAAAAAAAAGTGAATTTCTCTAAACAATTATCTTGCAGTTTGAATAAAGATGTTCCCATCTTCGTATGTACCATGGCCTTTCCTACCATCCCTTGTCCGCTACATGTCTTTGAACCTCGTTATCGCCTCATGATAAGAAGATGCATGGAAACTGGTACCAAGCAGTTTGGCATGTGCTTAGCTGATGAATTAAAAGGGTAAGGAGATGAGCTAAGAATGTCCTGTTGTTGCAGAGGCTGTTGTGACCATAATGAAATACTACAACACAGTATACTTGTCTCCCCAAACTACTGTGGTTCCTTCCCGTCCTATGTGAACCAATACTAAAGTTGCTTACTTCTTAGTTCTGTACTTTAAACATTCCTTTTGACTGTAATTTTGCTGCTCCCCTGTTGGATAGCAAGAATGCAACTCGTCCTGCTACTGCAGGCTCCAAAAATAGCACTTAATTGGCTGTGTGGCTGGAAAGCTTGCTGGCCTGTTTGTTCCAGTGAAAGCTGACTGTATAAAGTTCCTCCTCTGTCTGCTCAATTTAAGAAAACCAAAGCAAACCAAAAATAAGGTAAAAAATCCAGACCTCCCATAGGTTTCCTGCATAAGTGGTATCATTTTAATGAGACAAAGTATACCCTTGGCTGAGAAGTCTGTTTTGCTGCTAAATGTTGAATTTTGACGTTTGTCTTTACCTCTGTGGTGCAATGTCTAAACGATCTGCAGTGAGCGAGTGAGTTACATTGTCTTTCTATATGATTTTACCTTTAGTTCATTTTTGTGAATCCTGACATTGATGTGTTTGCAGCTTCCTATGCAGCGACTGAGTAGATGACAGTTAAAGATCCCTTACAACACAAAACTATGAAAACCTTCAAGTTTTACATACTTCACAGATAATAGGCTTTTGGGTGAAGGTGATAAGATTATGCTCGTTGGAGAAATATGAGGTGGTCTTGAGAGGTCTGCCGTATGAGATGTAGTAGTTGCTGACTTCAGAAGATACATTGGCACGATGCAGGCTATAGAATGGATGACAGGCATAGGAATTTTTAAGAACACATTAGGCATCTTCAGGAGCAGCATTTTTATATGTGATCATCATTGGAGGTGAGAGGAGGGCAGTCATACTGAAGCTTGGCAGCCTTGTCCACTTCTTGTTTTTTGGGGGGGATTTTTTATTTTTCTCCTGACTGGACAGTAAGGTGGCTATAGGAATACAGGAGATGCTACAGCTTCCAGTCAGCTGTGGCTGTGCTGCAGTGCCATTTGGCATGTTGTCAGTGCTGCACTCTGGAGTTCATGTTCCAGCAGCAGCTGATGCTCCACAGTTCCTTTCAGGCCTGTTACCAATTTTGTGGAAGCACATACTTGTACGAGTGAGGACAGAATGACTCTAGGACATTAATGAAATTCTCCTTTTATCCATGAAAGCTTCTGGAAGAGCCAAACTTACTTAGAGTCAGGTATAATACAGAGGGCCAAGGGGTTACGATCCCCAAAGCACAATAATTGGCTTGTTAGAAAATACCATGAAGGGTATTTTAAAATGCAGCCAGGGTGGTTAGATTTCTGTGTGTGGTCTGTTTTAGGTTACTAAAATAGTTCGACTTTTTGAGCATGATAATTTAAATCCAGCACTGAAGCGCAGAAAGCCTTTATCTATAGACACCTCGCAGGCTGTTGCAGCTTCTTACACAAGTAAAGAAGTTCTTTTGTTTATTCAAAATTGCGAAATCAACTTGGGAATACAAGTGGGAAAACTTGTTTTGCCTCATCTACTAAGACATGGATACATACCTCCCTTGAAAAACACAGTGGCAAAACATGTTCAGTTCATTACCTTCCTCTGTTTTATTTCTCCATTTTAAGTTAAAGCTGGGAGAAGAATGTAAACCTTTAATGTGTCAGTACATTTTATACCCTTCTCCAGGTGCTTTCTTGACCTCTTTGATTAACAACACTTTCTAGCCAAAAGTAACTTCTTAAAGAACAACAACAGCAAAAAAAAATCGTCGCTTCTGTATTATTTTCTAAATCCAGTATGAATGTCACTAAAATCCTTAATAAAAAACAATTGTCATGTGGCTGTTTAAATAGTGTTTAGTGTAATATTGCTGTAGTAAACTAATAAACTTGCTTTTTAAAAAATCAATCCTCCTGGTAAAGTACAAAGGCTTGGCTGTTTGCAGCTGTACTCCTCTTTCATGTCCTGATTTTTTTTCCCTTATGGTGGCTGGAAGAGAACAGTTGTTCAGAGTGGTGAGCTTCCCCTCTGCCCCTCACAAACCCTCAGTTTCTGGTAGAGCAGAAACAGAACTCATTTCTTCATCATTCAATTCTAAGAAATGACCAAGCCCTGGTAAAACAAGTGTTTCCCTGATAAAGAATTTTATCAGACCCTGCAGGGTTTTGGTATCCTGAGATGAGACTAGACACATGCAGTACTTTCTCCTACTTAGCAGTAGGCTGAGGTGTAGAGCTGCAAATGTGTTGTGATGAAGAGTCATTGTGCAATCACCCTCTCTAGTGAAATAACTACAGCACAAAGGTAGAGTAGGTAAGCTTGATAAACTAAAAATTTATTGCATGCTTGTTTCCAGGGTGTGATTAAAACCTGTGCCTACTTTAAATATAATGGATACAAATGTGCTTTTGTAGAGAGAGTGTTTTGGGGTTGTATTGATTTTTTTTTTTTTTTTTTTTTTTGAAAGGAAACAGATGCAACAAAAATCTTGCTATAGAGAAGCCTTTTTCTTCTAAAGCCTGCAATCCTCTGCTTACATATTGGAGTAGGGGGATAGCCCTCATATTTGTTCCTCAGTTTCTGGACTTCCTCATGGTGTCTTTACCCATCTTGTTTTCTTTGCAAACTAGGTGAAGTTGCCACCAGCAGCTGGCAACTCCTAGCATGAAACATGCTTTATTTAGTTTCCTGTCCCTTTCCGACCATCCCACCCCACAAATATGCCCTGAAAATGCTGCTGTCCAGGTCCTCTGAGGGAAGGCAGAAAGGGTGGGGGTTGTGTGGCTTATGTGAATAAGCAGAAATGTATTGTCACCAAAGCAGGATACTCTTTCAAATAAGAAGTGCTCAATTAGGCCCAGTATTTGTCCTGATGTCTGTAAACACGTGTTGATGACTTCCACTTTTATGCCCTTCTGTCATTTCAGATTTGCAGATCATGGCTGTATATTAGAGATCAGGGACGTAAAGTTTTTTCCTGATGGACGCTCAGTTGTTGATACAGTTGGTGTCCGTCGTTTTAGGGTCTTAAGCCATGGCCAGCGAGATGGATATAACACAGCAAACATCGAGTATCTTGAAGATAAAAAGGTGATCTATGGTGCAAAGTTATTCATACCCATGTATTGCTGGATTCACTTAAATAGCCTTTCCTTGTTGCATTTCAAGCTAGCTGTGCATTATTTTTAAACCAATACCATTACAAATACACTAAAGCTCTATTTTAAAAAACGTGGAACAAACCTTTTCTCTTCTTTCCCTTTCTTTCTGCCCGTATAATGATCTCTGCTTAAAGTGTTACATTCCCTTCACGGATCTCAAAGTAGCTTCTGAGATGCTGAGGTCTGTCATGATGTATAGGTGAAGTCAGAGTAACATTTTAAAACTGGTACAGAATTAAAGTCTTCTAAAAGCACATGCTCCTGTTGATAGAGAACTGACTGTTCTCCTGCACTGAACAGACAGTTGGCACCCTTCCTATGTCCTCCAGGCTCGCATTTGCAGAAGTGGTCCTCAAGTAAATGTGGGGATCTACTCTTAGATGAGTTCTGAATGACATGTAGTTAACTGTGCCCTGTACAAACATCTGTCAGAGCTGACTGAGAGCAGAGAAATGCAGAGAGGGGAGTAGCTTTTAAAAAGAGGTCCTCTTAGAAAACCTGTATCAGATGAGGGGCTTATGATGGGTATTGGCCAAAAGGTGAATTTTTGGCCATGCTTAATAGTAGCTTCCTGGATCATCTTTAGACCATGTCTATAATACCCTGATAGCTCTCAACATAATCTCATGCTAATTGATGGAGTTGGTTTGGTCATGCAGCTCTTCAGCTCATTCTCATAGTTGAAGTGAAAGTCTGTAAAGAGTTAGTGGAGCTTTTCTAACCTGTGCAGAATGATGCAGTTTGTCAGGGCAGATGAAGGGTAGATCTCATGGAGGTGTCTCTGCTTGTGAAAGGCTGGAGTAGGTAGTCTGCTCAGGGTGAGGGCTCTGCTGTGTTTAAATCCCCAGTGAAGAGTGGTAGAACACAGGTATCAATGCAGTGTTTGTAGATGGTGCCAGAGACCCACCTCGTCCTAATTAGAGTGAGATTGACCTTCTCTCAAGTGAGAGACTGGTGTCTGTGTTCAGCACCCTGCATTCATGTTGTATCAGATGGTGAGAAATCTCAGTCCAAAGATGCCTGTTTTATCTGCTCTTAGATACCTACCTTAAGGTGAAATTAATTGCCCTCTAGAGGTGTTTCTTCTCAACTGTGAAAGGCATCCACAGCAGCTACATCAGATAATGCATCTGAGTAGCATAGCTGAAATCACACCGTTGATATGTACATGTTAAAGGGGAAAAAACCCTCAAACAACCCCCTTCCAAAAAGCCAAACCAAACAAAAAACAAACCACAAAAATCAAAACTCAACACCCCCCCCCAGTCACCAATTTGTAGTGGGTTTTGCCTATTGTTTTCTTTTTTTTCTTTTTTCCCCTAATAGCTAATAGTTAGGGCTGTGCAACTAAAACACTTTGCTTTGATGAGGGTGTGTTTCTTCATGGCTGTTTCTGGTATTGGGAAAGCATCCACTTTCCCTGCTTTCTGCCTGCTCAGGTGTCTGTCCTCCTCCTTCTCCTTGGCTGTCCTACCATGGCCTTAACACTTCTGTGGAATACTGCTGGTCTCCTAAGGGCCACAGGCACCCCTGTCTCTGTGCTCGGTGGCAGTAGGGCTTGTTTTGTCTTGCCAGACGATATACCACCGTTAGAGGTTGTTTTGTGACAGGGACTCGAGGTTGTGGGTTTGAGATGATTAATATGATGTCCCGGGATTAGAGAGCAGATTCTTCTATTATGCCAGTATTTAGAAATGGATATTAGCAGGGCAGTTACTGCTCCAAGAAATGTCACTTCAGAACACCTAGGGGAGGGTAAAAACTCCAGCAGCACAGGTTTGAAATCTGAGACTGAGGCACAGTTGGTTTAGATAAGGACATTTGAACAGCTGTAGTCACTGCATTATTTTGCTTCGTTTGCTTCTGGGGAAGCATATGGGCTCCACGGTTATCAAACCTGTTTTGTTCCATCTCCCTTCTTTTAACAACAAGGTTGAAGGACCAGAATATGAAGAACTTGTCCGACTTCATGATTCAGTTTATGATCAAGCTGTTGCCTGGTTTACTTCTCTTAAAGACAATATGAAAGTGCAAATTCTCAATCATTTTGGGTCCATGCCAGGAAAAGAACCAGAGCCACAGGTAATAAAACCTTCCTACTTAAGCAGCCTTATTCTATACAGAATTTTTATAGTAGACTGTTTTCTGACAGATTTTTACTGTGGTTTTGTACATTCTGAATCTTATTTACTCAATTTTGGTCTGTTGGCATGAAGCATGGAAAACAGTGTATCTATGTAATTTGATAGCTGAAGAAATAAGTTCTTAGTTGTGGATATAGACAAAGAGAACACCTGCAATTAAATGTTTAATTGTTACTTGAACTGTTTTGTGGTAACTTTTTTAGCAAATACAAGGTGAGAAGGAAGGTGATGTTCTTAATGGGGCAGTGCTGGTGAATACATAATTGGTGAATACATCTTTCTGTTCTTTTGCAGAGCAACCCCAGCGGTCCTGCTTGGTACTGGTGGCTCTTGGCGGTGTTGCCTCTGGAAAACAGAGCACAGCTGGCTATATTGGCTATGACCTCCCTTAAAGATCGTCTTATTGCCATCAGACGTGTATTGATATTTGTGACTCGCAAAAGACCCAGATAACATGGACTTCAGTTGAGAGGGCACTGAAAAAACATCTCATGACAGGTTGTTCTAGGGGAGGGCAAAGGAGAGGGGTTGTTTTTGTATTTTTTAAAGATTCCTTCAAAAAGGAACAACCCTTTCTGACTGTGTCCTGCATCCATCAATTGCATCAGTTTGTTATCCTGGGTATTCACCAAACCTTGCACACTCTCCTGTTATCCTGATGAAAACTGAGCCTCTGCAAAACTGTGCTACATTTAGAGTGTAGCTGATGGATGTTGATAATTGCTTCAAAGTACTGCGATAGAGTTGATGTTTCTAGCCTGCAAGAGAGTTAAGTACTAGAGTAGCACCATTGGCCTGCATGTGATTTGGATTTTCACTTGGTAGGAAAAGGAAACTGGACAGTGGATTGAAGAGGTGTTTCCTAGACTTGTAGTGAACAGAAGAAGAGTTATTGCTGCCCAGCAGAAGTATGCATGAAGACCATACCTGACAGTACTCTCTGTCAGTGAATCGGAAGGGACTCTGTCATAAACCCGCATCTCTCTCTCTTTCTCTCTCTCTCTCTCTCTCTTCAGCAAATAGTAGTCTAAGGAAAAAACAAGCATTTGTGGTCAAGACATCTGAGGATGTTTGGATCAAAGAATAATAGCTACTGAATAATTACACTATTAAGTAGCCTTAGGTAATCCCTCCTTTGTGATTTTTGTGTTGTAGCAGAATGAGTATGTACAAAATGTTTGGAAAGGTGTACTTTGGTTTCTTTGAAAAGAAAAACCAAAGTAATCCTAGGTGGTCTTACTGCTAAATTCAAATCAAGCCGCTCCCTAAAGTATGATAAACACTGCTGTGAAATAATGATTTCACCCCAAGTAGGAGGGAGACATGCTGCAGTTTACTCTGAGCACCTGCTCTGCGAGCGGGACCAGCGAGGATGAAAGGTGGGAAGGTTTCCATCTCCCTCCTTCCTGCAGTGTCATGCCAACCTCCCATTACATTGAGGTGATCTCTACTGAACGTGTTTCAGACCGAAAGTATTGTAGTTTAGTACCAGTTGCTGTATGTGATGGGAATCAGTCCACAGTAACACCGTGAAACGAGTCACAAACCGAACCTATAAAGGCAAGTCTCAATGCAAGCTTAAGTCAGGTGTTAACCTTCATTTGTCTCTTTGATTATTTTTTTATGTATTATTTTGTTAATATCTAACTTTAATAGCTATTAAATTGATCGCTTGTCAGTCAAATGATCAACATTAGCTCAACTGCCAATGAAATAACTCAGTGTTACCAATTCAGTTGGCACAGTTTCCTATAACTAGAACTGATACTACCAACAGGGAAAAAAAATTGACTTGAATCTCCATGTGCTGCAAGCATAGCAAGACCAATATAAAGACTTGTTCATGTGCAGAAGTCTGGTAAGAAGAAATGGCTGCTTACCTACATGGTCAAAGTGCCTGGTTTGTTTTTTAGTTCTTTTGTCCTTATTTGTCAATGAAGAGGTATTTAAACTTTTTTTTTTTTCCACTTTGCACATGAATTCTGGAAGAAGACTGCATTAAAATGCCGTGATTGAGATGTATTACCTGCTCTCTTTGGGTATTGTAGTTATAACCTGTGTGGTCTGGGAAACAAAAATTGAGAGTTGTTTTTCCTTTCAGCAAATGGCTACCACAAATGGTTTCTGTAACATACCCTGAATGTACTGTAACTGCCTCTACCTTGAACACGCCTTTTCTATTTAAGTAGTTTGTAAGTATATTCTCTGAATTGTGAAGTGCATAATGTACAACCAATGATGTCATAACCTCTACAGTAGCCTTCTGCAAGTTCTGCTACCACCACCAAATTACTCAAAATTCAAGTTAAATGCATTTCCTCCAGGATTTGAAGATGAGGAAGAGGAATTAACTGAAGTGTAAAGGACTGGTTACATATGTGGGGGAGGAAATGTCAGAAGTCGGTAGGTCTTCAGCCCACTGTCACCTGAGCTACTGAAGGGTGATTTCACAAACTAATTCTCGGACCAGAAGATGGACTGTATTTGATCTTGCAATCCTTTCTGTTCAGCTTCCTGTTCTTCCCATTCCTTTCCATGCTGTGTATTTCTTCGAGACTCACTCATCTTGCTCGTTTGTGTGTCTGCCTAGTTTTGAGTATGACTAGCTTAGCTGAAAGAGGACGCCAATGGTATTTGTATATTGCTGGTCCCTGATCTTATATGTGCTTAATTTTACAGATAGGAGTGCATTTAAGAAAAAAAATATCAAGGTGCTAGTTAGTGTCTTCTTGGCTTTGCCTCAGTAAATGTTAATATTAATGTTAATATTCTTCTTTGCATAAGTGATTTGTTCAAGTTACCTACTTTTGAGGTACTTCTGAGAGAAAACCCTATGGAAAAAGAGAGATTGTTTACTGCTGTTCTGTAATGTGTAAAGTCATTCTACATGGGAAGTGACATTACTGTGTTCATGAAGGCCTGCATAGTTAATGGAATGATTGATATTGAAAAGAAAGCTGAACTGTAGAGGGATTTTTTTTTAGTCAAGGTTTAAAGCGGTTTGTGAATATTTCAGTGACTGATGTTTTGGATAAAAGATAATAACAAGGGAATTGTCTGTGTATGGATGCAAATAATCATATTAGCAGCCCAAAGCTGACTTTTCCTCCAAAACATTGAATGCTGATCAAATAGCAAAGCTTTAATAAATAAATAAATAAAATCACCACTGCCCTGTGGTACTTGCTTTCTAAGGGAAAGTACCAGTTTCATTTTTACCAAATCACCTCTGCCATATAATATCTACAGCATCCAGTAGTACCTCACAGGAAAAGCTAGCTGTCTTACTGCTCTCTGGAGGAGATGTCCATGTTACAGCCAGTCTACGCTTAGGTGTAACTTGTCGCCAAGGTACATGTGAAAGCGTTGGAGCTGAGCTCCTGGAAGAGATAGACAGGATTTGTTGCCTTTCTAGCTCATTACACTTTTCTTGCTTGCTGTCCAAGCAAGGATGCTGGGATATATGATGAGTCTTTTCACTGTGGTGAATGTGGCCCTTCTTTATACATCGTAAAGAGGCCAAAAAATAAAATAAAAAAAAAAAAAATCCCTCTACCTCTACACCTGTTGTTCACCTGTAAAATTTCAAGCTACAAAATGATATATATATTTTAACCTTTTTTGTCTTTCAAAAGCATACTAATTGTTTGCCACTGAGGCCTTTTATCTACTGTATTTTAATATGTTCATTTGATAGTCATCAAGATCTCTTTGTACTTCTAACCTGTAGAACTTGTCATGTTTCTTACTGCTCTTTTTTCCTTGTTCTCCAGTCCACTTTTAAATTGATAAATAGAAAGCTGTACACTCTCTATTCCTGTTACATTTTACACTAGTGGAACTGGTATTTTGGTAGCGCCTTAATTTTGCAGTTGTGAAATGATTGTATCAACTCTTATCTGGGACTTCTGACCAGATGTAAACAAGTATGTTTAATGTAGATAAACTTGAAACCATTTTTTACTGTTTTAAAGCTAGAAATTAAATGGAGTGTGTACATATGTATAAATATAAATTATTAATCTGCACCTTTTTGTATCTAGTAAATACAGGAGAAGTTCATGTTCTAACCACATTTGGCACTTCTTGTTGCATAAACAAAGCCAAAACTTTTTTTAAAGATTGCAATGTTCATTTCATGTATATTTGCAATATTCATGGGAAATGTATTTAATTTATGTGATATTTGGAATAAACCAAGTTGAATTTATAAGAGTGTGAGTTCATGGGGAAAGTTTTATCACTGGAGGATTAAGAGCTAGAGCTGTGGTAAATGTGGTCTGAGCAGAAAGAAGCCACTGATGTGCTGCTGTCAGAAGGGGGATGATAGTTTGATTTCCCTTATGGGAGCCCAAGGGCTGAGCACCGGCCTCATGAGGTTTTAAGAAGCAAACAGCATCTGAGAAGGAGTAGTTGGATGTTGGGGCTCATAAGTTGCATGACAATGGTTTTAACCCCACTGCGAGAGAAGTGGGGGAGGCTGTAGAGATGGTGGCACAGTGGGGTTTGGTGGGGACCCAGGGCAGCCTGTGGCACTGGAAGTGAATGTTAGGGGTGGATTTGAAGGGGAGCTGGAGGTCCCCAAAATACAAGATGAGGAAAGAGGAAGAGGCTCTTGGCAGAGGTAGGATGGAGGAGATGAACCTTTAGCTTCCTCAGAAGTGAGCTGTGACAAAGATGGAGTAGGATTATGAAGTGGGCTTTTCCTTTTGTAGCTTCTTAGTTATTTTTTAGCCCTAAGCATGACCTGACTGGCCCCATAGAATAAGCTCAAAAAAATACGTGGTTACAATGAAGAACAAAAAATGCTTTATCGTCTAAGCCCAGTGAATTAAAAGACCTTCAGGGCGTTGCAAGATAGAGGCAATGTTTCAGACTAAAACACTGGGCATGGCTGGCACCACTGTAGAGGGTAGTGGGACACTGGTCAGGCTGCAGCAACAGCAAAGCTTTTATGATCCTTGTGGGTTCCTTCCAACTCATGATGTTCTATTCTAAAATAGAGTTGTGTGAGGGCAAAGCTGAGCCAGACTGTGGAAGGAATATCCCATCCCTCAGTTACGTCTTGCTGCCAGCAAGCTGCTGAGCAAAACCATTATGAAGGTATTTTTTGCAAATACTAGCCCTTTTTTTTTCCTTTCGGTGTTGGACTGACTTTGGCCTTTGTGCCTGTATTCACTGAGTGTCTGAGCAAACAAACATCAGTTACAGGGCTGCTCTTTTGCATTTCAAGTGTGTGCAAATGCTGCTTGAGCTGCTTTGGTATGCTGGACAACAGTATTTTTGAAGCATTCACCAAAGGAAGGAGGTGGGGAAAGATGACTGATCAAGGTTTCCCTTTTATAATGCAGATCCTTGTGCACCCTGAGACTTGAGAACAGAAGTAAATAGAGTAAAGTAACTGCATGAAGTTAATAAATAGGTTTTTTCCTCACCCTGCATGTCCTGTGTTAGGAGATGTTGAGCCCTGGAAAGACAGCATCTCAGATATGCCTACGTCCCTGCGTAATGCCATTCTTAGAGTGTGGAGACCCTAGTGGTCTGTTGTCCTATTTGTATCACTCTGCTTCATCAAACCAGGAACCAAAACTAATGCTGCTTAATTCTGTCCAGCAGCACTCTCTGGAAGCTGTTGGCTATTGAATCATGGAATAAGAAAGATGAGTAATCTGGAGCAAAAATCTGATACTATCAAGTGAGGTGCAAAAAAGTGAATCCATGCCAGCGCTTTCCTTAGTTCCTCTAACAAATGTGCATACTGCACTTGCAGCCAAAAGACAAGCATGTTTTCAGTCACATTTACGTTACTTGGTAGGAACAAGTTGTTTCTAAATCGAGATGAGTATCACTTGCTGACAACTTTTATAGCTCTGTTCTGCCATATGTGGGGTTCTGCCTTGTCTGCTAAATTTGGGACTTCCTGCATACATGGAAGAAATGTCTTGTCTTGTAAATGTTGCTTATATTTTTTCTCATAAACATCTGCTGCTCTTTTTGTGCAACAACCACATTGGAGCCCTGCTCCTGGGAGGACCTGGATTTTTAACACAGAAGCTGGTCCTTGTGTTAGGCCAGTTAACTTCACCACAGATGAAGTCAGAGAAACAACTCTGGTCCCTTTTCCCCTACCTAGTATACCCAGAGGCAGAGCTGAAACTTCTCAAGTTACTCAAGCTGAAACTTCTCTGTGTGTGCAAACCTGAGAATGGTGTCTTTAGGATGGTATACGGAAAGTGGCCATAGCCCCTTCAGCCCATCAACCTACTGTTGTTCACTACAGCATTAAATCCTCCCACCCTCAATTCAGCTCATGAAGCCTACAGGAGATACCCTGCTCATCGTCCTAGGTATTTTTTGTGATTCTCAGCCCCGTCTCATCATAAGATCTGTTCTTCCCTTGCTGATCCACTGGTTTTCTTTGCAAGCAAGAAAAGAGAGAAAAGGTAAATAAACCAAACACCCAGAAAGGTTTTGCTGGCTGGTGGCTGCAGTTGCCAGTTCTTTGGCCAAAGCTTCAGTAAGAGAGCAGGTTCAGGCAGCAGGACTCATGCCAGAGCAGATCTACCAGGGAAAGAAAGATACTTTTAAAAGTCAAAGGAGAAAGGAAAATGTAATATAGTGTCCATCATAAGAGGAGAGATATCCAACTTTGAGCTCAGCTCTGCCCTGGAGCAAGTACCTCCTGTTCTCTGCTGGTGGCTGAGGCATCTCACAGTGCTGGCTGGTTGCCCTTGTTGGCTAACAGAAAATGGACTTGGTGTGGCTAAGGAGTCACGGTGTCAGAAAAACGCCTAAATGCTCCATGCCAGCTTTATTTTCTCTTATCTGAAATTGCTTGGCTTGGGCAGAAGGAGAAGGATTGCCTGAATGGAAGTCTACTGAGCAGGGGCCCCAGCACCAATGAGATTTCCCCATTCCCTCTGTTTTGTAGTGTTCAGATGAGATCTATCCCCAGGTTGCATGGAGATCTGAACCTGCCACTAACACATCTTTCAGCAGTTCCAGTTAAACCACCAGTCTTGAGTCTTTTGTTACAGAGAACAGGTTCTGTGTCAAGAAGTATAACAAGGCTGTCAAAGTAAATTTGGGTTCTGCCTCTCAAGGACATGTCACCGGAGCGTAAACTGCATCAGGGCCTTTGCTAAGGGTGACTTCATTCCTGACACCCTCAGGTAGCCGCCTGGAGCCCTGCCCATACTTTCAGAAAACATGCTGTAGCATCTGGAAAGGATACTGTTCTCTACAGGCACATCAGCGGGTGCTTCTTCATGTGGAGCACTCTCAGAGCAACTTCATTTTAAGTAAACCTGTGAGGTCTTACGTGAATGTAAGACCCAAAGGATGTAGACCCTAAAACTTAGCTGCCAGTGGAAACTGAGATTCAAATAAAGGTATTCAAAGAAAACAAAAGTTATTTACCCAGAACCCAAAATCACTGAATATGAGTGCCATGTGTGTTTCCATCCCAGCCTCCTTCCCCTCCTCTAGTTCTTTCTTTCCTTGATCTCTGCTGGAACTGGAGTGAGGGAACACCCGAAGCTCAAGCACTGTGCCCTGTGGTGGGACCAGAGCAGTTCCAGATGAATGGCTAATATTGAAGTATCCAGCTTCATTTGCTTAGGGTGCACCATTCCCAAAGGTTAAGTGTATGGGTGGAAAAACTTTGGAAGATAAAGTAAGTTTTTATTCTCTCTTGTTCAGTGTTGTTATGAATCAGTTCTCTGTCGCCTCTGCCCCCACACCAGGTGTACTTACAAACCTCACGATTAAGCTCATTTGAATCCACACAAAGTAAAATCCTCCATAAGAATTGGATGATGGTCCAAGTAGCCTGATGTCCTTTCTCAATACTGAATAGTGACAGACACTTGAAAAATACAAGAAATTCTTGAATGGGAAAAATTAAAAGAATCTGGCAAGATGTTTCTCCCAGATCCCTCAATTGGAGTCTTCTGTATGTCCTGTAAAGCTTTTTCTTTTCCAAATTTATATACAGAATTTGAGGGAGGCTCTGACCTTGAGCAAGTAATGTGGTATAATCATGGCATCTTTCCTTCTTTAATCCTGCAATATTGTGACATCAGTACCACAGTGGACCAACACATTCCTCAAGTTAACTGTGCGCAAAGATCTTACAATTTCCCCTCGTTTTTGTATTGTTTTGTCCAATCTCAGAACTACTATTATTTCTGGTATGTTTTCTGTTGCTGGAGAGGCCCAAATCGATCACACTTTCCTAAATAAAGGAATTGTAAAAAAAAAAAAGTGCCTCCCACTCTTCACACTCTTGAATGTTTTGTTTGCTGTGTAGACAGTTACAGGATTGTGTTTTCGGAACTGTGTGTCTGAATTGCAGGCTTCTCGTTTCACAGAGGTGCCTCTTTACCAGATGGTCCTTTCAAGCAAGTAATTTTCATGTTTACTTAGCAGCAATTGACTCTGCGTAAGTGCCAGCTTTGGCCAGACCCTTTCCAATATTGTCAATATGTGCTAATTATACAGTGCAAAGGCTTCTTCATTTTATCTTTATAAATAATAACAGGTAATTCCTCTTGGAGAATGTATACTAAAACATTGGTAGGAGTTGATGTTCTTCCAGTTGTAAGACAGCCTGGGTGTACATCTTTTTTTTAGCAGTGATGTCTATTCCCCTGTAGACAGACAGCTGCTGATTGCAGTCTGCCTTTTGCTCAGCACTCTGTTCTTTCTGTGCATAGTGCTGGAAAATCTCTTGGCATGGAGGAGTTAAGTATTTCTGTGCTCTTGTTTGAATCATATGTCCACGAACGGGGAGTGGGTTTGCTTGCAAGCACGTATTGGTTTGGAGCTGGTCCTGGAACAGGAGCACACGGCTCACGTCCGACATGCACCCGCCTGGGCAGAAACCAAGCAACACCCACTGCAAAT
Source organism: Myiotriccus ornatus (assembly GCA_036023395.1). Classification (NCBI taxonomy): domain Eukaryota; kingdom Metazoa; phylum Chordata; class Aves; order Passeriformes; family Tyrannidae; genus Myiotriccus; species Myiotriccus ornatus. The sequence continues at coordinate 86,991,923 of JAYRBT010000001.1, read as the reverse complement.
CAAAACACATCGAGAGGGGAGGGGAAGCACAAGACTCAGGGAAGGATTAGCCAGTGAGGCTGTTGCTTTTCCTGCACTCTTGAGGTGGAAGAAGGAACACAGGGGAATCAGACGGTTTTGGCTCTGCCTCTGTTCGTAAGCTGTGTGGGAGATTGTTCTCTGGCACAGACGCTCTTGGCACAGAGCAGCTGTGTGTGTCCACAGTGTTAAACCCTCTTTCGCATCCGAAATATGCAGCTTCACACAAACTACCTGTTGGGAATGGGTCCTGCATTGTGTAAATTTAAGGGGCTGAGGAGGGAGGAGATGTAACATTATCTGGCAGGAGCCTGAAGCTTTCCTCAGCTCTTCTTAATTTGCTTGTATAGGCAGAGCCTTGAGGACTGTTTTTTAGGCAATGAGAAGTTTCACAATGAGTGGCCCTGGGTGTGTGGGGGGTGAGCACAGCCAGGGGTGGGACTGTGAGGGGGCAGTTTGGCTCCAGCTGGCTTTGGATATGACACTGGTGGCTAGCATAGGAAACCCTAGCAGGCATCTCCTAGAGAAGCACATATGTAGGGCTTTACAGTGTTTTGGCTTGATCTCCCTAAGTGGAATATAAGGTCTTGGTCTGCTAGGTGTGTATGAAGGAGAAGGAGTAGAGGACTGGAGAAGTGATGATAAATTTTGGAAGAAATCACAGGAAAGTGTCCTAAGGGATTTGCCTCTTTGTCATGTTTCCACTGAATGAGGACAGCATACAATCCCAGGCTCTTGCATACAGGGCTGATGATGACCAAAGGGCCTGGAGTACACTGCACCATAAAGGAGCATAAGGCCACCAGTCTGGACTGGAATAAAAGCCTGTCTGGCTCAGTGCTGTGTTTTCAGCAGTAGCCAAAAACCAGAGGAGGGTAATTCTAATACTTCATCTCTCAGCCTCCATTAATGAAGAGACTTCCTAAGCCAGATGCGATGTCTGTGTATTTCAGAGCCCTCAGTAGACCTCAGTTCTGTATTTTTATGAACACCTTTTTGAACCCACATCCGTGTTTGATGAGGATATCCACAGGGTGGCTCGAGGATGTGTAAAGGACTACTTTTCATTTTGGACTAGGATCTTGCCCGCTTCTCCCTAGCTCTTGTATTGAAAGATACAGTAGGCACCAATAGGAGGCACGAGGAGCTGAGAAAGAAAAGGGATTCTTTCTCTAAACCATGATCAGTCTTTGTTTTTTCCACTTTTGTTGCACTGCTAGGGCTGGCATAGACCTTTGTCAGACCAAACAGTCCAGGCTTAGCCTCTCACTCAGATCACTTCTGTAATTCCTCATGATCAGCCTTCAACTATACAACCCTAAACGACTCAGCATTATCAAGAGAAAAGAGACATCTCCACACAAGGTCTGGAGTGGGTTCATGGAGGCCCAAGTGAGCCAAGCAGCCAGGCAACCCCAGAGGCAGCTGGATTGATGGTCTTTGCCAGAATGAGTTAGAGATGTTTGTGCTGGCACCAGAGTTTGCATGATGTGATAGAAGCATATTTTTAGCCTCTTTTTGTTTTGTTTTTTTTTTTCTATTCAACAGGCAGTTTTGCCATTTCCTCTGCCCACAGCTTTAGAAAGCCAAACAGCAACACATGGTAGATAGAAATCAGCCTGCAGCATTCATATGAAGTAGAATATGTTTCTGCTATCTGTGAGGGAAGTGGCCAGAAAATACAGATGCTAATCAGGCTAAACCATGCATCTCAAATGCTTCAATTCGCCACTGAAAGATGGAAGCTGAGAGGTCACCTCTGAGCTTTATAAGCATCAGCTCACAGCAGACCATGCCAGAGTTATGAGTTAGGCACTGTGGGAATACTTGGCTGTTGCCTCATGGTTGTTTGGGAGAGTCAGGGATGGTCTCAGCATCTGCATTCTGCTCAGCCTGAGTTTGTTCTGATCCAGAGCTGGGCCCATCTTGCCTGCTGGCTTCTTCTTCAGGCCTTCCTCTGGATCCCATATTTCTGCCACCACTTGCAGCTTGATGTTTTTCTTCCCTCTCTCCCAGCCTATCCAAAGCATGTCAGTGAGAGAGCACATTCACAAAACAAGGAAAAGAGAATTGATTTTGGAGACTTCCTACTGTGGTTTTACTGCTACAAGTAGTCCTGATTCTGCTATGAGCTGGATGTGGTACCAGCTGGGGAGGAGGGCTGGCAGGAGAGACCTGTGTGATCACACTGTGCCAGAGGGACCATGAGTCTTGCAGCTGAGGCTGGTTCCCATATTCTTCCTCAAGTACAGCCATACCTTTGAGGATAAGAGTGAAACCTCAGCAGAACAAGATCTAGTCAAAGTATTCTTCATTAACTTGACTAACCTGATCTCCTTCTATGAAAAAGTGACCCTCTTAGTGGTGCTGCAAAAGCTGTGGACTTTTGTAAAGCCTTTGACACTGTTTCCCAAAGCATTCTCCTGGACTAATTAGCTGCCTGTGGCTTGGATAGACATACACTTTAATGGATAAAAACTGGCTGGATGGGTGAGGCCAGGGAGTGATGGTGAATGGTATTACATCCAGTTAGTGGCCAGTCACTGGTGGGATTCCCCATGGCTCACTTTTGGGGCCAGTCCTGTTTAATATCCTTATAGATGATCTGGACAAGAGGATTGAGCGCATCCTCAGTCAGTTCAAAGACAACACCAAGTTGGATGGGAGTGTTGACCTGCTGGAGGGCAAAAAGTCTCTTCAGAAGGATCTGGACAGGCTGGATCAATGGGCCAAGACCAGTTGTATGAGGTTCAACAAGTCCAAGTGCTGGGTCCTGTACTTGAGTCACAACAACCCCAGTGCAGAGCTACAGGCTGGGCATAGAGTGGCTGGAAAGCTGCCCAGTGGAAAAAGACCTGTGGGTGCTGGTTGACAGCAGTTGAACACAAGCCAACAGTGTGCCCAGGTGGCCAAGAAGGCCAATGGGATCCTGGCTTGGATCAGAAATAGTATGGCCAGCAGGAGCAGGGCAGTGATTGTCCTCTTGTACTCTGTACTGGTGAGGCTGCACCTCAAATCCTGTGTTCAGTTTTGGGCCTCTCACTACAAGAAAGGCATGGAGGTGCTGGAGTGTGTCCAGAGAAGGACAATAGAGCTGGTGAAGGGTCTGGAACACAAGTCTTATGAGGAACAGCTGAGGGAACTGGGGTTGTTTAGCCTGGAAAAAAGGAGGGTCAGGAGGAGACCTTCTCATGCTCCACAACCACCTGAAAGAAGACTGTGGCAAGGTGGTGGTTCTTCTCTTCTCACAAGTAATAAGCAGTAGGACACGAAAAAACAGCCTCATTTTACACCAAGGAATATTTATATTGGATATTAGGAACAATTTCTTCACCAAAAGGATTGTCAAGCATTGGAACAGGCTGCCCAGGGAAGTGGTAGAGATATTTAAAAGACTTGCAGATATGGCACTTAAGGACCTGTTTTAGTGGTGGACTTGGCAGTGCTGGGATAGTGGTTGGATGTGGTCTTTTCAACCTAAATGATGCTATTATTCTGTGATTTGTCAAAATGTTCTCCTTCTGAAATCTTCCAAGCCTAGCAAACCCTTTTACTAGTTTCCCCACTCTTTTTTCCCCTACACCTTTTCTATATTTCTCTTTCCTGTGCTGTGATACAAAGGAACTCGAGGGTAAGGAGGGGAGGAGGAGGAGTCTGAAAACAAGCCAGAACTCGGGGTAGTTTTCCTGAGCCATCTCATTGCTACCCCAGCCTGAGTCACTGCACTCCTCACTCACTCCAGCCCCTCCTAAACAACACAGGCAGTCTCAGAGCTGTGTGTAGCTGTTGTTATGGTGTGCTGGTTTTGGCTGGGGTAGAGTTAATTTTCTTCACAGTAGCTAGTGTGGGGTTGTATTTTGGATTTGTGCAGGAAACAGTGTTGATAACACAGGGATGCTTTAGCGACTGATGAGCAGTTCTCAGGCAGAGTCAAGGCCTGTTCTGCCCCTCACCCCACCAGACCACAGGCAGGCTGGGAGTGAACAAGGAGTAGGGAGAGGACACAGCCAGGACAGCTGACCCCAGCTGATCACAGGGGTATCACAATACCATATGGTATCATGCTCAGCATAGAAAGCTGGAGGAAGGAGAATGAGGGGACATTCAAAGTGATGAGTTTGTCTTCCCAAGTCACCCTTATGCATGCTGGAGCCTGGCTTTTCTAGAGGTGACTGAACACCTGCCTGTTCATGGGAAGGGGGGGGGGGGAAATTTCTTCTTTTGCTTTGTTGGTATGCATGGCTTTTGCTTTACCTATTAAACTCTCTGAATCCACAAGTTTTCTCACTCTTAATCCTGCAATTCTCACCTCCATCCCACCAGGGAGAGGGCAGTGAGAGGCTGTGTGGTGCTTAGCTGTCAGCTGGGATTGAACCATGACATACAGCCAGTACATGAAGCCTTTACTTTGGTTACCACTGGTTACCCAGCTCCTCTCATTGCATACCAACTAACAGGAACACCAGGTGACTTGTCACCCTGCCTTCTCTCACCTCTGCTTAGCTCTTGGCTTTTGCAAAAACGCAGAGGCAAAAAGGCAGCTGCCTGTGCTGCACCAAGCCAGCCTAAGGGCTTCACCCTGACCCTACCCTGACACTCTCCCAGACCCCTGGGAGAAGGGCCCCACAGCAATCCTCCACACTGTGCTGTGTCCCACTGACTGTTCCTGCCAGTAACTTTATGCCTTCGGGGGCTGTACATACGCAAGTATTTTTCCTAGGCACATTTGTGCAGTTATTGCCTGTAAGTTCTGCGTTCCTCTGGGAGTTTTAGTATAATATTTGTATTTTGTGAAAACTCATTCCTTCTCCTTGGAGCCAGGAGTCCCCTGCAGATTTCCAAAAGAAGTTTAGGAAGAGCCCTTTGAACCTGACTGCATCAACACACCCTACTTAGCAGCCAAAAGAGAAACTCAGCTCCTGATTGCTTCTAGAAAAAGACACTGAGGCTCCTTTTAATGCTTCATTTCTCTCTCTAGAGTTTTAGGCAGGAAACGCTGTCTGGGTGTAAGGCTGTGCCTCTGCTTTCAGCCACCCAGTCCCAGATGACTGAAAACAGCTTCTCCCTACAGCTCCTGGGAGGTAAATACATTATCTGCCCCTGCAGACTGCTACGACTGAACCATAACAGCCACAGACAGAGACAGTGTTATGTTGCAATAGCTAATTATTAGTGTGGTTAAAATATACCCAGAGCATGTAAAACATGAAATAATCCCTCCCGTCTTTCTAGAGGGTTCCAAATGTTCCTGCCAGCAGTGACAACAGCAGGACTTCGTAAGGCCTCACAGCTGGAGGGACAGCTCTTCCCACCACAAATTTTAAGTTGCTTGGTGATTTCAGCAAAATTTCTCAGTGACAGAGAAGTCTCATTTCTTGTGACTTTGATGAAAATTGTTGACCAAGCAAAGGAGAGAGACATTAATTCCAATTACTGTTCCTGCTAAGGAAAAACCTGTATTTTTAGAGGCTATTGATCAAGCAGGAGAAACAAATATTGAGAAAATGAGGCTGGAATGGTTCTGAGAGCTCTGGGAACTACTTGTTTTAGTATTAAGTCTTCTGTGTTGTCTTTTGCCCTCAGAGAATGACTAATCCCTACAATACACTCCAAGGGTCTGGAAGTTGCTCTGACCCAGTGTGACCACAGCAGTATTCAGCACTGCTTCTATCTTTGTAGGCTCACCAGGCAGGAACCTGGTGATCCTGCCATTGTATCCCTCCTGCATCCTCGCCCAGAATGTCACAGTTTCCCTCTCACCCTTTTGCTGAACTGTGGGACACAGTGATGCTCCTCTGACAAATGAGTGTTGGTTGCCTGGGGGTGCAGCACCCTGATGCTGGTCTTACACTGGGGGAGAGGCTTAGCCCAGGAATCACAGGGATGCTCTGCCTCAGCCTCTTCTCTCAAGGAGAACTTCATGTCTCAAACATTGGCCAGGAGGTCAATGACGTTACTGTAAATGACCATGCATCACTTGGAAGAAAGGTAATTAAACATCTGAAGGCCAGAGACTTGGATTAATGACAAGAGGGCTCAACCAAAAGCTGTGGGGACAGTGACACTGCCTACATGAAATGGTGATCACCTGGCTGTGCCACTGCCATGCTGCTGTTTCTGAAACTTGAGAGAGTGAGTTTTTGAGACCTATGGAAATTTTGAAATCATATTAAGTGATGAATGTTAAGAAGTAATTACAGAAAAAGAAAAACAAACAAAATGAACAGTGTATTTTTTTTCTTCCTCCCCCATGTGAAATGGTAATGGAATATGGTTTCCTATTGTAATGTAATGCTTTAAGTACTGTGTGTCCCAGTTTCACAATGCTCAGTACGATGTGTACAAAAAATAATATGAGCATGTTGTGGTTAGGATGTTTATCAGCTATCTGCTTTACTGAATATATATTTCTATGTATCTGGTATTTTCACTGCGAATTAACTGTATAAGTAAAGAAAAGCAAACATTAATTACCAGTAAGTTAAAATTCACAGGATCCTGAAAAAAGCTACAGAGGACAGTCAATGTTAGGAAGCTAAATTTATCCTTTTTTTTCCCTTTTCTTTTTAGAGTATGACTTTTTTGTTTTTGTTTTTTTTGTTTGTTTGGTTTTGGTTTTGTTGTTGTTGAGTTTGTTTTCGTTTTGCTTGTTTGTTTTGGTTTTGTTTTATTCTGAGGGGGAGGGTGAGAATTATGTTATTTGTGTTAATGAATGATCCCTGGATAAAGGAAGCAACTACAGTGGCACTTTGTAAAACTTGCTGTGTCTCCTATTCTCTGCTGTAAGTCCTCCGAATATGAGATGATTGTGTACAATTGTCATCATTCAGTGCTAATAACTGCTATTGACAGCATGTGCCAAAAGTCCACTAGCAAACCCTGGTTCACATTTCAAATGACTGCTTGTTTCAGCCAAGTGTGTGCTCCTTTTCATTTGCTGTTCATGAAACAGATTGCTTTTTTACATAGATGTAAACTGTTGCTTATGCCTATCCAATGACGTAATATATGATGGGTGTCTATTCTTCCTTTTGCTACATATCATTCTGTTTACAATCCCTTCAGGCTACTCACATGATGGTGGGACTTTGATCCTTCCCCTACTGCAGACACTGACTGGTCAAAGCAAAGGCTGCAAAAGCCTCTAGGCTCAGTAGTTGTTGTATGGTCTGCAGATTTTCCCTTCCATGCCCTCCAGCCCAACTGGAACTGTGCAGAGTAACCATAATTTTCATCAGCCCTCCTTTTGTTGGCGGGAACAGGATAGCTTCCTCCTCTTCCCTGATGGTCAGAGTAGCCAGTCTCTGCATTAGATCCTCTTTTGAGTTCCTGTGACTTTAATATACATACCTAGAAATGCACACTATACTATATTCCAATGTTTTCCCACCTGGAAAGGACATACCTCCCTCAAGACTGAATCTTCCCCTTAATGGATTCAAGTGCCACTGATGGATCATCATAAGCTCACTGTTTCTTTCTCTCCTTTCATAATTTCCAAGTTTGTGTTCCTATCTTCCAAATAACTTTTCATTGCTACTTCCAAAAGATATTTTTTGTAACTGAATTTCATTCCCATTCAGTTCAGTCCTGTGGGTCTTCATACACATTATTCTTGTCCTCCTCTGTGCTGATGTCATTCAGCTTTTTAAAACACTTTCATAGTTATGTAAACCTCAGGAGTTATTAAACAGGAGAGGCTTCTCCCAAGACTGGTCCTTAGTTAAAAACACTAGGTATTTTTTCCCATCTCCAGCCACATAATTACTTTTCAACCTGATGGATGGAGCACCTCTCCTATGAGGAAAAGCTGAGAGAACTGGATTTGTTCAGCCCAAAAAAGAGAAGGCTTTGGGAGGACCTATATGCAGCTTTCCAGTACCTGAAGGGAGCTTGCAAGAAAGATGGAGAAGGACTTTTTATAAGAGCAGGAAAGAGAGTGCATTTAGGTTAGACACTAACCTAGAAGAAATTCTTTACTATGAGGGTGATGAGACAATGGAACAGGTTGCCCAGCGAAGCTGTGGATCCCCATCCCTGAAAGTGTTCAAGGCCAGGCTGGATGGGGCTCTGAGCAACTTGGTCTAGTGGAAGGTGTCCCTGCCTATGGGAGGCGAGTTGGAACTAGATGGTCTTTAAGCTCTCTTCCAACACAAACCATTTTGTGATTCAATGAAAGAAATGTTGGTATCCTGTGTTTATTCACCCTGTCTTTCTGCAAAAACCTACCAGTCACTTTATCTAAGTGTAGATGAGACTCAGCTGCTTTGGTATAAATCTCAGGCTCTTAGGTTAAAACATTGATGAATGCTAATTGCAGACCAGGAGTCTGCCTATGACTTTGAGAAGCCATAGCCTGGCTAAACCCTCATCTAAAGTGGCATGACATGCAGCTGGAAACCAAAAAGAGAGGTATAGTACAGAACACCCTGTGACACTAGTCTGAATATACGTTTGTCACAAGACAAATTTTTAGCCCAGGTGCAGTTATTACTGACTCATTAGAAGCCAATTTAATGGTCAGGGGTATTTTTAATTAAGGGAAAACAAATAAGCTGGTTTTGCTCAATCAGATACAACAGCTTTAACTGGAAATACCAAAATCTGTTTGTGACTTCTGGATACAGTATCATGCTTAGTTAATAAACCCGAAGACCATCAATTTCCTTTTTGAAACAACTCTCTTCTTCTTCAATATATGTACTATTTTCCTTTGTAAATTAAAGATCTGGTACACTGAAATTAGGGGTCTAGTCATAAACTTGGCCAAGGAAGAAAGTGTTTATTCTTTTATTAACAGTAACAAGTGTATTAGAAATGCCCCCAAAAAAACAGTTCCAAAACTACCATCAGGTTAAAATAACTTGAATTAGAAAAGATTTTAGAAGTATCCACAAGAGGTCACTGTTATCATTAGCAATAGCTAAATAGAACTTGAGACCTGAACATCCTTTCTCCCTTAGAGAAAACATAAGGTCGTTCAGAATAAATGTTCCCTACATAATATCTCTCTCATCTATCTTACAAAACAAAACCCCTGAGATAACAGTTTTTCATTCCTAAATTAGTTATAAGAATCCTAGATTTTAAAGATGCTAAGACCATTCAACATTTTCCCTGACAAAGAATGACCTTTGCAAATCAAGGTATTTTAATTAGAAAGATTTATGGGGATGTGCACGTGGTTTGGTTCATGCTTTCCCAGGGTGCTACAGCAAAAAATATAAATAAATAAGCCTCAAAATTTCTGTCTTTCTTGGGTTGGCAGAGGATGGCAAACTCAATGTGTTACAGGTTCCTTTCCTAGCTGGGGCCTTTTCTTATCTTAAAGGACACAGAGACTGGGGAAAATGCGTAAAATTGCCAGTAGAAGTAAAACCATCCATTACAATATCAGATCCATACATTTTCTTAGGGAGAGGTTATATGAAATGGTAACCTGATACCCGGACAGTAAAATTTGATGGTTAAAGAAAGGGAAAATTTTGAACTGGGACCTTTGGAATACCAAATTTTCAATACTCTAGAAATACAGGGACTGTCTGTAAATTCTACCATGACAAACACAAGGGGAGAGTAGGATCCATGTTATTTGAACATTCTCTTTTTTCAACAGAATTGCTTTCTGTTACCTTGAAAAAATCATTGAAAAGAACCATATTTGAATGACTAAGATGCACACAAGGGTGCCTTTCCTTTCTAGGTCCTTGCATGAAATGAAAAAGGAAAGTAGGGAGGTCACCATAATGTGCTGTAGATATTAATTCATAGCAGCAGCGTGCCTGCTTAATATGATTGCTCCAAAGTATTCTGCTGTCAAATGGAGGCAGTCATTCCTCACAAAAACAGCAGTCTGCTTCCTCAGAGGGAAACAGAATGGAAAGGGCAGAGGAATATTACTTTAGGACAGATGCAGATCAAATGAAGCAGTGCTTTGACTAGGGCCTTCTGCCCAAATGACAGTGTAACTGCTGTGTTAATGGAAATCCCGGAGGTGGAATGAATATAGGCCCTTCTCCAAGCAGGCATCACTGGACCAGAATAATTCTATACTGTGATTGAGGTGCAGATGACAAGAGACAAAAATAGACTTTGCTTTTTTCAGCATCAATTTTGTGCCTGCAGCAAGTGCTTAGGTAAAATCTTCCACTCTGCTCCTTATTGCTCCTTAACCTCTGGGTAAGTTGGTCAAAGAGCATTTCTAGTCAACACCTCTCCTGACCTTCTCCACCTGAGCAAATTTGCTATAATAACTATTATAGAATACATCATCTCCAATAGTTGCTAGTTCTCACTAGGGCATGCTAGTTGAGGAACAGCCACTGTATTTCCAGAGGGCAGTGATTATTCATGAGAAATAATCTTTTTCAGAAAAGCAAAGCCACCTGATGAGCTATTCTGGAGCAGCTACTGGAGTGCGTTTGTTTTGGAACAACTATTCTGGTCTAAAAAGGCTGGAGGATTACCAGATAACCTAACACATAGACACACACCCCCATCCACCCCAGCTGGCTGGGAGTGTGCAGCTGTGCACCTGTCTAGGCAATTATGTGGAAAAATTACATGCCCAGGCACTGAGAAGTTTTGGTGGTGTGTGACCCTTCTTGATCGCAGAAGATGTGCTCTGTAGGCAGGGGGAAGTGTTGGCCAAGTGTTGTAGCTGTTCATATCATAGAATCATAGAATTTTTAAGGTTGGAAAATATCTTTAAGATCATCAAGTCAAACCATTACCCTTACACTGCCTTATTCGCTACTAAACCATGTCCCTGAGTGCCACATCCACATGTTTTTTGAACACTTCCAGTGAGGGTGATTCCACCACTTCCCTAGACAGCCTCTTCCAATACCTGGCAACCCTTTTTGTTAAGAAATTTTTCCTACTATCCAATATAAATGTTTCCTGGTGCAACTTGAGGACATTTCCTCTTGTCCTGTCACTTGTTACTTGGGAGAAGAGGCCAACCCCCACCTTGCCACAATATACTTTCAGGTAGTTGTAGAGATCAGTAAGGTTCCCCTGAGTCTCCTTCTCTCCAGGTTAAACAACCCCAACTCCCTCAGCTGTTCCTCATAAGACTTCTGCTCCAGACCCTTCATCAGCTCCCTTACCCTTCTTCTCTTGCCATGCCTCCAGCACCTCCATGTCATTCATGTAGTAAGGGACACAAAACCGGACACAGGACTTGAAGTGTGACCTCACCAGTGCCGAGTACAGAGGGACAATCACTGCCTTGGCGATGCTGGCCACAATATCGCTGATGCAAGCCAGGATGCCATCGGCCTTCTTGTCTGCCTGGGCACACTGCTGGCTCATGTTCAGCTGCTGTCAACCAGCACTCCCAGGTCCTTTTCCGCTGGACACTTTACAGCCACTCTGTCCCCAGCCTATAGCACTTGCATGGGGTTGTTTTGATCCAAGTGCAAGACCTGGCAATATAAGGTTTGGACTATCTCATGGCTAGAACTGGATCCTCCCAACCTGGGATACAACGCAGTCATGAAAGAGGGAAACAAGGAAATAGGTTGTTAACAGGTAATGCATTAAATAGACTAAAATAACTCTCAGACAAGCCCTTTTCACGTAACTGTGTCAAATTGTTCAGGCAAAATCATTTGCATTACTGTCATGTCTCAGCTCATGATGCTTTGGCCCTTGGCTATAAAATGTAAGGTTGCCTTTGAGATTGAAGTGGACAACTTCAATTTCTCCTTAAGTATCTTAAAATCTTAAAATTTTCCTTCTGACAAAGATCATAGTCATATCTGAGTTTTTCCTTCCAATAAGGCACTTTTGCAATCTGTGTCTACCACTTTAATTACTTACCAGTGGAATGAAGTACGGCTCGTTTCATGAGCTTGCTCGTGAACAGTTTTTGCAGCTGATGGAAAGCACAGCAGCATCTGAGCCATCAGAGGGGTAAATCCCGTGAGTGAGAGAAAAGCAGGGATGGCAGCACAGCACAGAGCTGGAAATCCTTTTGTGGTGGTTTTCCTGTGGGAAGTGAAGAAATGTTCTCTTGAAACACAATTAAGTGAAAGGCAAATGCTAAAACCGGTGCTTTGAAAAATGAACATAAACCTTTCTAGGCCATCTGTTTCCTAAATCTGGGAAGCAATCCAGTCTGGAAGCGTGTTCCCAAACACCTTTCATAATCAGCAAGGGGTTTCTCCCACCTGAAGCTGAAATTTTTCCCAGGACTAGATGCCCAGTAGTGCTCCTGAGCTAATCATATTACCTTAGGTAATAACTAAAGGACAGGAACTTGAGTGATTTTTTTTTTTTTCCTGATTCAGTTATAGTTATTATAAGGAAGGGAAATCTGTGGGATGCACTCAGATATAGCTTGTCATTGAAATCCACATCTGCGACACAGTTTGATTCACAGTCGCTGAATATTAGAAAGGCAACATTCATGATAGTGATCAATATATGTGCTGCATTTAATGATGGCAGTTCAGGTAATTAGGAAGGACGCCTAGAATGAAGCTGGGATCTGAAACCTGCAGGTTTCCCTTCAGAGAAAGGCATAAAGGAATAAAGCAGGGGGAAATAGCACATTTGGCTTTCAAGCCCTGTGGAAAGATCCTCTTTGCCAGTGGCAGGGGCTCTATCAGTCAGAAGAGGAAAAGGATTGCTGCCTTTGAACCTCTTTGCTTTCTTCCCCCGTAGAGCTTTGGATCATATCAAATGAGGGACGTTGATGAGGATGCATGTGCACACACAACAACAGCAGGTAAGGGCATTGTAGCCACCAGAAAGAAAGGTTTCTTCAATTCAGCTCTTGTAATCATGGGCAGGGCTTTATTTAGATGTTTCTAATTACCACAGTATGTTTAAATAGATACCCAGAGAAATCAGCAGGGAGCAACAGTTTTCCTCACCGCCTGGCAGGGCTGATGATGACAAGGGTCATGTAATGGCTTAATATGATGCCACTTAATATCCTACTTAAGCAATGTAATTATGGGGTTTATTTGATAGAGCAAGAAGGTTTATCTCCTGCAAAAGGCATGAATAAGATTGCCAGATGCAGGTGCTGCTGTGTTACAAGATTCATTTTTTATATTATATAGTTTTTACAGCCTTGTCCACTTGGGTGATTTTCATTTTCTAAATCCAATGCAGTCTGTCTCTTCAGTCTGTCTCAGTGGTGCCCCTGCATAAATAAGCCACTTTCCTCTAGTAGCTGGCAGCTCTCATTACAAATATTTTCTGCCAGCTGCTCTTGGAAGATTTCTTTATTTTAGCTCTTCACCACAAAATGGAGATCTCAGACACTCATCCCATGTTTTAACATAGTATGCCTCAAAGGAAGTGACTCACTCTTTGTATACAGTCTTGGTCGACAGCAAAGTTTTCATGCAGAAACATAAAAAAGAGATTTATGTAACTAATATAACACTGAAAACAAACAAGCCCTCCAACCAAGTTCAAAGCACTAGGTTAACACGTACTTTCTAAATAAATATGGTGCTTTCAAGCTCGTCTAGACCTTATGATCTAAATCTTAAGATGCTCAGAAGAACTGGGGAAGAGAGGAGGGGGACTGTGCTAAAATTTCAGAGCCATTGGGGATTTTCTGTAAGAATTTGCAGATGCTGAGCTCTTGCCACATCTGAAGGACTGTAAAAGGAGAGGAGGGTGCCTGTCATTGAAGGCAAGGGCAGCAGCCTCTGGGGAAGTGTACCCCCATCAGTGCAACACCAGTTCCTGCAAAAAAATACTGAAACTAATAATCCGACACCTGGAAGGGAGCAGGGAAGGAGTAGCTGCCAACGTGGACTTGTCAAGTCAGTCTTATTTCTTTATGTGACAGGGTGACAGATCTCGCTGACAGAGGCAAACGCATGTCTGGTCATGACGTCTCCCGCAGAGCGCTCACAGGCAAGTGCAGCAAGTGTGTGGTCTAGACAGATCTACTGCGTGGTGGGCACAAAACAGGCTGGAAAATACTACTCAGAGAGTAACGGTGATTAACTCATTATCAAAATGGAAGTTTTGATCAAGAAGGCTCTGCGGGAGGCTGCTGTGGCCCTGTGATTGCTCAGTGTCTTCAGCAGTGCAGCCAACAGTGCCGGTGATGGACTCGAGAACGAGCCTGTTGCATTTACAGACAGCAGCAAGGGGTGAGCACCCTCTGTGGTGCTGGGAGCAGGCTTAAAAAGGCTTGAGGTATGTAAGACATGGCCACCTAAAGAAAGGAAAAAAAAAGGGATTTTAACAGGGAAATGTCTGAAGTAATAACGGCAAATGCCAGAGAGGGATCAGCTCTGCAAATAAATAAATCTGAGATGCTGAACAGGAGTCTACTGTGTCATGCTGTAATGAGAAAAATAAACCTCATATTCCTACATGTATGTAAGAACATGTAAAGCAATATTTTAGCTCTGTTCATCCCTGATGTGGTCTCAACTGGAAGGTTATGGGGCACTGCACTTGAAGAAAGGTGAAATCTATCTGGAGACAACTCAGAAGAGACCACTGGAAAAGGCAGAGCCGAGAAAACAGGACCCATCAGCCAAGTCTGAAAGACATAAGTGAAGTTTAGTCTTAGGAGAGACAGCTAATCTGCTCTTCATGCCTATTAGTAAGGAGACAACTAGGAGTGGACCAGTGTTTCAGCAAAAATGGTGAAGTTAGCCATAGTAGAAGCCCTCCCTTGCTGAGTCAGGGGCTATTGAGAGAGATTGCCAGGCCTCATTACTGGTGGTTGAAGACCTTAGACAGACATGGAGCAGCCCCAAAAAGCAGACCCAAAGTGGGTGAGGGCAGTGGTAGGTGATCTGGCAAGGAAGGCAGCCAGTTCTGCTGGAGCCACCCAGCAGCTGCCAACACTCATGCACAGGTTTAAAGGCATCCACAGTTTTGCTGAGACTGGTGGTCAGGATGGCCACCCTTCTTCCAGCTCTTAAACACCACTTGCTTCCCCTGCTAAGTGATGAGAAGAATAATGGAAAATGCTATTGAAAGGGATAAAGTTGTACTTGGCACCTGGGAAGTATATGCAAGTAGTGACCTTACTGTGCTGCCTGCCTTGCATGTGTCTGCACACGCATGCTTCTACTTTGAGGTCTGTGCGACAATAACCTATGTTTGGGTCAGCACACCTCTTCAAATTTCCAGAAGATTTATCTGTATGTTGCTCTAATAACACAGTTACAAGGTGGTTTTTTACAAGAAAGTGCCATTTGAAGTATTGAGTCTTCGTGAGAAACCAAGTAGTGGGCTGTGTGGAGTCCCATGGTCTGAAACTCTCAAAGATGTGCAGGTATCTTGTGGTGAGCTGAGGTGCAGGGCACTAACATCAAACCTTTCTTAAAATAGGTAGTCTCATGCTTTGCTCCCTTTCCTCCATGTAGTCAGAGGGCATGGCACGTTCACTAGACATCTTACGCTTTAAAAGAAAATGAAAAAAAATGGAAATATAAATGAAAATGGAAAGCAATGAAAAAGAGCCTGCTACCATTCTCACCTCAAGAAGAAACAGCTTTCTCTCCCGGGGGAGAACACAGGTTTCTGATGACAAACTGAGGGGAAGGACATCCTGCACTGCCTGCCAGCTTTTGAAAGCCATATCATGCCCTCCCAGCTGGCACGACCAAGGAACTGGCTCTCTTCATGCCCGCAGGGAATTAAGGCTGACTGAAGGAACACAGAAAATCTGAAGTGATTCAGACAAGCATGACTCAGCCACCCTGTCACAGTAAGTTTATAATGCTGAGGAAGAAATTTACTCTTGAACATATTTTAATTGACACACCAGATAATATACACTGAAAGAGTATCTTTCAAAATAAAAGATGACAGACTTTCAACATCTGGTCTAATTCCCTGCAACTATACTAGCAGATGTAAACTGTTATGCATTCTATTAGCAAATATCCTTTCTTTATTTCCTTTTTCTAAGTATATGAATGCACTTGCATATATTTTTTATTGCAGCTATAATAATCTATCTTAATTTTATGTATTCATGCTTGAATTCTGGATTTAAGCAAAAACTGCTCATGGTGCTCAAAATTCTGCTCATCAAAATGGGTAGGAGTTTTGCTAATTACTTATGTGGGGCTAGGATTTTGCTCAATGAGATTACATGTCTCAGGAGTTTCCAGAAGCTGTATAAACTGTGAGACTGAAGCCCAAGTTGTGTTTATAGGCACCATAACTGCACCAGAAAAATTCCAGGGTTTTTTGCTGCTGTTGTTCAGCTTATTTGCATTTTTTTCTGGAGTTGATTGAATGAGGACTGCTTGTGAGCCCTTATTTTGGCTGTCTCGTGGTGATCAGAGAATGACAGAGTGGAAGAGCTGTGCCAGCTTCACTCACTGCACCCTGTCTCATGAGCCCTCGGACATGTTTTGCGTGGATCCAACAGGGGCTTCCGAGGGGGGGCTCTCAGGCCAGGGAAGTAAAACCTGCCAAGCTGCTGGTTCAGCTGATTTTTGCTTACTTTTATTTTTATTTTTTCCTGCCCCCAGCAGCTCTGCACAAAAAATTTCCCAGCTTTGGCTGCCCTTGGACCTGCCAGCTCTCTGCTCCTGTGAACAACCCCTAACCCCTGACCACCTCAAAAGATGACTTAGCAGAGACCTACCATTTCTGGCTCATTTTCACATGGGGTAGTTCAGCTGGTAAACTCAGGGGGTAGTAACTTCAGCAAAGCAGTAGTGACAAGTGCTTGGGACTGGTGACCTTTGCCGCTGGAGCGGAAGCCAGGACAGGATGTGCCACATCCTGTGCCCCACTGCCCACTACAGCCAGTGCTAAAATCCCTGCTTTTATTGACCACACAGGATTGGTTTGGTAGGGCATTGCTCAAAGCATCTAGCACAGCATCTTCACAGACAAAGTGCATTAATGGAGTGGGAGGGGGAAGCCAGCCTCCAAAACAGCACTGGGCTGTCAACAGATGCATTGTAGTGCTCATTCATCCAACATCAGCCTCTCCAAATATCTAAGTTAAAAAGTAAGCTTTGAAGCCAGCCTGGGAGGTAAAAATTGAAGATGAGAAATTTGCATCTTTTTGTGCATTCAGTCAAAACTGCTCCTGCAAAACCACATAAAAGCCCCAAACCATTATGGATTTGTATATGCAGATTTGGTTCTTCAGTTGCTTTATGGTAAGACACAGAAACCTGTCAGCTGAAGTACTGTCGCTATGTTCCATTACCATGTATTTATTTTCATGACTATCAGAAACCAACATTTAAATAAATCATTGTTAGGGAAGTGGACTACTTAAAGAATGTGTGGCCCATTCACCCATAAAACACTAATTATCACAGCAGCGCCTCTCCAATGAATCACTGGTAATGAAACACAGTTCTGGAAAGTATCAGTTTTCAGTGCAACTCATCCTCACTGTACATGGTCAAGTAATTGTACTGAAGTGCCTAACTAATAAAACTTTTCCATGAAAATGCATTGTTCTGTGAGTAAAATAATTTTCCAAGAGGGCTCAGTGGTTTGGGTTTTTTTGTTTGTTTGTTTGTTTGTTTTCCCATTTAGATTATGAGCAAATAATACCTTAATCTGTGTGTTGCTTGTTGCTGTTTGGAAACCTGGATAGGTCTTTACTTACAGCAAGAGGAACTCTGTCACAACCTGTCATCTTCAGGTGTGAGGTTACATTTGTACATCTGTGCTTCCTGCCAGAAGGAAAGATTCACAAGGCCTTTAAAAGCAAATCACAGAATCACAGGATCACAGAATGGGTCAGGCTGGAAGGTACCACAATGGGTCAGCTGGTCCAACCTTCCTGCTCAAGCAGGGTCATCCCAGAGCACATTGCACAGGATGGCATCCAGAGAGTTCTTGAATATTCCTGGTGAGGGAGACTCCACAACCTCTCTGGGCAAGCTGTTCCAGTGCACAGTCACCCACAAAGTAAAGAAGTTCTTCCTCATGTAATGTGATTTCATGATGTGGATATGCAAATGAAAATATTCTTAGTTTGATTTTCTGTCCACTTCTTGATACCATCCAGAGGCAGTGTAACTTTGTCACAAAGCAGACAAAATAGGTTTTTCAGATTTCCTGAACATCTTCATAGGATTCCCATGAGGAGCATATTTCCTTACACTGAAGGGAGGAAGAGACAGTTTTATACTGGTGCAAAATGGGTCAGGACCTCGGTTCATGGGAAAGAAGTCACTAAAAAGAAGATATCTATCTTGGATCTTCCACGTGAGTCAAGAGTCCCTCCTCTGAAGCAGCTGCTGTCTACACCTCTGCCCCAACAGCCTGCAACATTACAGAGAAACAGGTCATTGCCACAGCAGGGTGATATTCATGGTTAGTACTCACCATGGGAGCTCTATAAAAGAGAAGATACTACAGTTTTTCTCATTCTTGATGTATGTGCAGACTGAAGGCCTGTTGTAAAAACTATTCAACAATAAGCATGTGGCATCAGTCAATAGAGGCGATGAAATATTTCCTCCTGTCTGCTGCAGTTGCAGTAACTGGTTTCATTTTGAATGTATTCTTGCAGTGGTATGAATATGGGCTTCTCTTGCATCCTATAAGGCCACAGCTGTACGCTCACATAGCAGTTCTGCATGTCCCATGTATAGGGACATATTTCCCTGAAAAATCAATTTTCAGGGTTGATCACTGTGGGCTCTTTGACTAGATGACAATTCTCGTCACATTATGCAGTTCCAAGAGCATCTCCTAAGCGCTCATAGGATGCCTGTACATAGCCATGGACTGCTTTTATCTTGCAACATCTACATGAAATAGGTTATTCTGGGTGTTTGCTCATGTAATGGAGCCCCATCTACCTGCGATGTGGTTGGGAACAAGATAGCAGGGCATTCGCGTTCTTCTTCTCTTTCCTTAAGCAGCTGTCTCTTCCTGATTCTCTCGTGTGAACATTACTTTTCCTGCCTTAATCAAATAACTTAGCTCAGGTCTTCACTGCTAAACATCTTTTTCCTTACTTCTCCAACACATGGCTGTGCCAAGGTGTATCATAAGAGGATAGGTGTTTAGTAGGTTTCCTGGTGGAATGGACACTTAGTGAGCATGCTGCCTGCTTCACGCTCAAACAGTATAAGCTTGTGAGTAGGATTTTATGGGGTCTGATTTACTGCAGATTCATTTATCATGGATTCGAGTAGATGGCACGAGGCTGGAGGGGTGGGTGGTTGTCCCCCACACCCTCCGTGGCCGCAGGCAAGTAAGACTTGCAGCTCTCATCCAGATCCCATTACTGGTTGCTTAATCGCTCCTCCCACAACCCAGTGTGTAATTCAAAACCACTCATGGGCAGCTCTGCTTTTGGCAGGACAGGAGCCTCAGATCCATGAAATACTTCTGGCTGTTGATTCCACACATCAGGTTTCTCCCCGCAGAAAGCTCAAGGCAGAAGTGGATGTGCGCTTTGTGGGTTGCCTTTTTTTTAACCTTCATTTCTCATGTAACTGCCCCTTGTCAAGCTTGGATCGGGACCAGGGAACAAGACTTACCCCTACATTCTTAAAAAACATCGTATATCTTTTTTTTTTTGACTTATACACCCAAGTGAGCTCTAAACAGAGAGTAACTGCCGTAAGCAAGAACAAAGGGGTTTGCTAAGCAGTGATAAATAATAAATTGCCCAGGAAAAATGCATCCCCTACCTTGGGTTTTATTTTGCTTTGGCTTAGCACAATTTCCACAGAATTTTGGCAATCACACTGCCATTATCTTTTCATGACGGAGGCCCTAGGAACTTGTCCAGCCCACAGCGAGAGCCCTTTATGTACCTACTAATGTGTTGGTTCACAGACAGACAGAGGGAGGATGCTGATCTGAATAGCAATCAGATGCCAGCATACACTGCTTGTCTATGAGAGCCATGGACATTAATAATGTCTCTGGGGAGTGGCTGCAGCTGTAATAAAGAAAAGATATCTGCAGTATTTGCACAGCTCTCTTCATTCATCCTGATATGTAGTGAAGTCTGATAATAAGGACTTTACAATATCCGTCAGTCTTGGGGGGGTGGGTATTCGTCATGGGGAGAAAAAGATGGAAGAAACATTTACTTCTGCTAAACATAGTTGAAACACAGAGATATTCTTAAAAGTGCCCCTCTGCTTTTTGATGCTTTTTGTGGTTTTTTGGGGAGGATGGTTGTTTTTTGTACATGAAACAAGGGGCACAACATGGTCGTTTCTGAATATAATCTAAGGGGTTTTGATTTGGAGCTCTGACTCTGAAAAAATGCCACATTACAATACTGCATGCATACTTTAATTCTCCATCCACAAGAACACTTGTGATTAAAGCAAGTTCAGAAAAAATAATTGCTTTTCCTCTGAAAGCCCAGACACAATAAAGAGTAAGTTACATGATGAAAAAACAAAACTGGCTATCTGATAGTTTGGCAGTACTATAGACCAGCTTCTGCAAGTGCAGTGTGTCCCAGGTCAGGCATCTTGTGCTTCCTCCAAGACCTCAGGAGTTAAGCATCAGCCAGCATACACAGGCGAAGCATGGTGGACTTGCACTGGTGCATAACCTCCTAGGGCTTCAGGAGCTGCTCACCTTCACAGAGCAAAGCAATGCCTCAGGTGCCCTCCTGAGAGCCACAGGGGCTGAACTGGGATACGATCACCAGTGTTTCCCACCCTGGAAAGCACAGGCAGATGCCCACAGGTCAGGTCACAGCCAGGCTCCATGTCGCAGCGTTAAATCACATCTCGTCAGGGCTAAGCAAACAGAAGGGAAGACTCGAGGCACGGCAAGGCTGACTTTGCATTATGTTTACAATCTAGTGTTTCTCTTTGGTGTCTTTTGGGCACTTAACTTTTCATTTTTAATGTTGCAGCAGCATACACTCCGAAGATGAGGAAGAATCCAGAAATACCAAGACAGAAGCAATATGCCAGCTCAGTGACTCACATCTTTGACTTGCACAGCAGGTCTGTCTGAGCCTCATCAAAGACAAGATACATCTCTTCAGTGGCAGCCGAAGGAGACAGAGATGACAGACCTCAGGGTGCATGGAGCACCAAAGAGTCTCTTAACAGCACAGTTTAAAGTGCCTAAACACTGGTTTCAGTGCAAAATCACCAGGCAGCATCACTGGGTGCCACTAAGACCTTGGGGTATTTGCATGGTCTCTAGCCCAGGAGAGGTTTTGGTGATAGTAAATGCAAGATGACAGAAGCGCCATTGTAATTAAATGCAAGAAAACTTATATGAATACAAATGTAAACAAGCACAGTGTCAAAAATTTGAAAACTTAATGTCTCATAGCAGTCTGGTTGGTTGCCAGGTCTTTTTACTAGTTTCTGGCTAACCGAGACTTTAAAAAAAAACAATTGCTGGAGTCTTTTGATTGTGGAAGAATCTCATCTTTCACTTCAAATACCAGTTGGACTTCCAGTCCTTTTGGCTGAGTATAAATTATGACTTAGGGATTCAGAAACTAAAAGACAAATAAAAGAAGCTCTATTTATTAATTTTAAAATTCTTTTGACTCTTAATTCAGCTGATGCTTTCAAGGCCTGCACTGCAGTTTCATGAAAGCTTCAATTTTAGCTCAATTTTAGGGGTTGGTCTCGATGATCTTGGAGGTATTTTCCAACCCAATATATTCTATGATTCTATGATTCTATGATTCATCTGAGCATCTTCCACATGCCCAGTGTAAGATATTTCTCCACCTAGCAAGTGTATGACAGGCATAAGAGTAGGAGTAATCCCATATGCGCATAGTAATGTCTCCTTACATTTTCTGAAGATATCAGGAATGTGGATGTCAAAAAAGAAAGTCCCTAAGTATAAAAATGTTGGTGGTTTCTTGTACAGGTTGGTTGTTTGTGGTGGCTTTTTTTTTTTACTTTATGACAAGCCTAAGATATAGCGCTGGGCACGTCCTTACCGTGAGTCCCCAAGCTGCCCTTGTGCTGCCTTAGGAATAGTCTGGGGCAAGGAGAGCCACACAAAACCAGTTTGAGATGAAAACTGATGCTCTCAAAAACCGCGAGTGGCTCTGCTGGCCGATGCTTCCGTCTGGATGGCAGCAGCGCTCCACCACAAGTGCTTTTCTTCACTGTCAATGAGCAATTCAGAGAACAAGATGATCCCTCATCTGCTGGCTCATGTTTGAGTTGGTTCCAACTCCCAATTACCCAGGCTTGGCTTAATTCAGAAAGTATGTCTGAAGCGCTTCACCAGCAGCAGTAACAGCAGCTGGGCAGCCACGCTGGAAGAGTGCTGTCAGCCAACAGCATGGCTGTATGGCGGGGTCCTTCTCCCACATCCCTGTTGTATACATCACCTTCCTCTCCACCACACAGAGGGATTTCAGAACATGCACAGCAAGGGTTGAGAGGGTACAGGGGAAAGGACATCTAAGCCATGGCAAAGGGAGCTCTCAATGGGGGCTCAAGGCAGTGAGCATTAATGAAAAGTGGGATGCAAACCCATCCATCTTTGCTTCACATTTCCCAGCCTCAGAGACAGTAACTGCTCTCATTGCCAGAAAGGGTTTGCAGGATGTGTGGCAGAATGGTTGGTGTTTGCTTACACTTATTTTCCTCAGCAGGTGATGGGAGACATGCAAAGTTTCAGAGTCCCTGTGGTTCCACTTAAATCTGAACAGGTCACAGGGTCTTACTCCAACTAAACATACCTGTGCAGGCCAGGCAGTCACCTTTGCACTTTCCCAGCAGAGCAGGCATCTGTCAGTCCTCCAATATGTGCTTCAGACCTGGCTTATATACGTCTAAGTGATTAATTAATCTCTGTGCAGCAACTGGAAAATGTAAAGTGCTACATAAAAGATAAGTATTACTATTACTAAATCTGTATTCGACGAGTGCGACTTGACATAAGGTGGCAGGTTTTATCTTACTCATTGCTACTATCTGAAAGAGGCCATTGACAGCAAATTTCTGGAGCATAATTTATTCCATAGGCATAGTGGGGTAAGAGGCGCACGTGAGAAACTTAGGTGGCACGCACCACGGGAAGCACTTTGCCGACAGAATACATGATGGGGCTTTTTTCACACGTTGCTCCACTACCTGTGACTCAGAGGCCCAAATGAGGGGCGTCAGATGGGTACGCCATGCTCCCTTGGGAAATTTGGACTAATAAATCCATCGTGGCATATGGTAGCAGAGCCCCCAGCAAGACGTGGAGGGCGGGGGTTTGCAGGAGCGTGGCAGACTGCAGTGGCAGAGGTGTGACTGGAAAGCAGTGACATTATTAAGGGTGTTGCCGAGGGGGTGTGGGAGAGGATGAGAGGAGATGGGTGAGCAACAGTGCTGACAGCGTGGATGGAGGGTTGCAGTGCTTAGCCCTCTCCAGTTGGGCATTTCTTTCAGTGTTCATCGGCTGTGTGGAAGCAACAAGGGGGGGTCAGAAAGGCAAGCTGGAAAGTAACACAACTGGTAAATACATATAATAACTAATATTTACATCTTGCTCACTTGTGGAGAGCCTAGTGCTATATGGAGCTGATTCTGACGATTCCCTCTGGCCCATATGGTAACATAAATATTTAATATTAATGATAGTAATAGTAAAGAGCTTTGAAAATTGAGAACTCTGTAGGCAGTTATTTTTATTAATAGGAGCGTGGACTATTTGTGACTTGCTGGCTGCCAAATACTTTCAACTGATTTGAGTTTATGAAGCCAACCTGATCACATGATGAAGGCTCACAGCTTAGTGTCTCAATTTATTTGGATTTCGTCTTCTTTAAAGAAAAATATGTGTTCGTGTTGCTGGCTTCTCTTTTGCTTTTTTCAACATTTTGTGCCTCTTGACATCTGTTTGCAAAATAATGAAGGAACCACTCCCAGAGCTCGTGCACAGAGAAACTGCTCACTTGAGCATGACCTCTGACTTTGGCCCTTGACCTGGCTTTCTCAGTGCCTGTGGCCACAGCCTAACAGCGTGCACATTTGACCAGTGTAATGTATGCTGGAGGGTGTAAATCCACCTGGTTAGTGGTTTAAACCTCACTTTCTCAGTAAGTCAGGTGATACAAGGCTCTGCTTAGGATCAAGATCCCTCCCATAGCAGATGCAGTCTTTTGTTTCAGCCTTCAGCCTAGCATTCCCTCTTGTCACCCCTGTTCATCATCTTCCAGAGTTTCCCAAAGCTGTATAGAAAGTACCTTACTTTTAAAGTGTTTAAGTTAATAAATGACAAATACAGCCACTGTCAGGTAATGTGCCATCGCTTAAGGAAAAGAGAAAGGTCATGAACAAACCTCAGACACAAAATATGTGGTTTCCTTGAAAAGCCTCATATGTATCAGGAGAAATTTTTCTTCGTGTGCCAAGGAAGGTTTCTGGACAAGTTCCCAAGAATGACTTTCTTGTGGATCTCCTGCAAAGTCCCCTAACCTGCACTTTAAAAATTTAGCTAGCCTCTGAATTTGCAGGAGAAACAAAATTAAAGTAACTGTAAGGAGAAGGGTAAAGAAAAAGCTTCTGAGATTTTTTTCTTTAAATTCTTGTTCAAAGCTACCAGGGTTGTGAGGAAATCCTTGCACAAAAGCAAAGAGAGGGGACAGAGAAAGTTCCAAATGGAGACAAATGCAGCAGAAGCGTGAGGAAGAAGCAAATCTGTGCTGCCAGCATCAAAGTGGCATGCTATTCTCACCACATTCCATGTTTTTTCCCCTCATCTTGACTTATTTGGTTATCATCCTAGTTTTCAGCAGCATTCTGACACAGGATTTGCTTGGCAGACAAAGCTGGTTTTACCAGGGAAAACTGGGAAGAAATTTTGTGCAATTCAAAGTTAGCTGATGTACCAAAAAGCATGGCATGCGGGGAATATGGTGACCTAGAGCCACTCCGGGGCCTTCAGTGAAGAGCACAGAAAAGATGCTGGTTTAACCTGGTGAAGGTCAAAGTCCAGATAGGACCTTAAGAAGATCCCAGTCAATTACTTAATTATGCAAAGTTTTGGACACGATCATGAAGTTCATGCCAGGGTTTAATACAAAGCTCACTGACTGCATTCAGTTTTACGTGAAATTTGTGCTATAAAGCTCTCATTCCCTTAGGAGATGTGGCTCCAAGCTTCTCAGGCACTGAGGTGGACATTTATCCCCAGGTGGAGCTACACTTGGCCAGGACACTTCTTTAACAGGAGGAGATGAGGTAACACAAGCTGGAAAGCAAGGGTGAAAGCCTGAGTGAGGACTTGTTAGTCTTGTTCTTGCCAGTGAGACAGGATGGAGAAATTGGGCAACTTCTTTTGTTGGACACCTGTGTTCAACTCCAGTAGCAAAATTCCAGTTTTGACCCCTTTTCCCACCTATCCACCATGTGTACCCTTGTCCACCACTTGGAGCAGGAGAGGTGGTGCTCTGTGGGAGCTCACAGCAGGTTTGCTGTGCTCAGCAGCCCCCTGCCCTGTGCCCATGCCTGCAGCTGCCATAACATTGCCTCCCGTGATGGGGCAGGAGGGAAATGCTAAACTCTGCCTGCAAGCAGCTTACTTGTTTCACAGCCCTGCATATTGCATCTCTTCAGGTGCCGCTCAGGCGTGCACACAGAGGAGGGATTTTTTTTAGCTGTCTCAGCATCCCAGAAGATCTTTGGGTTGTGGGGATTTTTTATTATTATTTCGGAAAGATGTTTTTCCACTCCTTATTTCATTGTTTTATAGCCAGGTTCTGTGAGTACATCACTAGCTCTCCATTTGCAATGGACTGTTGGTGCTGCAGAGTTATTTGACTGAGTATCAAACTGTGCAATATAAAATTATTGAGTAGTCTTATTATTGAAATAACTCTTTGATGCCTGTTACATTCCAATATTGGACCTCTTCCATTTATTTCAATATAGTCCTGCATTTGGAAGCAATTTGTGTCTTGGAACAGCAACGTGAAATTATTGGCTAACCTTGTGTATAACGTAATGAGTGCTAGAGAACATTTATAAGCTTAGCTAGTTTGTCAGGAGAATATCAGCTTCCGCTCCTCACCCTATTACCAAAGGTGTTCTGGCTGACCCTACAGTTGCCCCAGAGTTTTAGTCATCTAAAAGTTTTGGCTTCAAAATCAATACAAGTTTCAATGATGTTTGTATATCTTCAGCCGTAGTAGAAAGCAGTGGTCTTTACATCCATCTGATCCTGGAAGCAATGTTGTCTGAGAGAGCAGATGGGAGTTGGGCTGGCTTGGGCATGCTCTGCTGAAATGGATTTTGAGACCTTGAACAAAACATTTAGTTTTTGGGCTTCTTTTGTGGCCTATAAAATGGTTGAGGCAGATGTTAAGAGGATGGAGGAAGGAAGCAGTGAGAAAAATTTCTTCTTGAAAAGCTTCATAAGTTTGCAGAAAACTCTTATATGAGGCATAGTTGCACACACGGCAAATAGAGGCTGCTATAATAGACACTTGGAAGAGGATCTGTCTTGGGGCAGAATTTTGCACCATACTTGGAGACCCGATGGCAGATGAGAGAGGCAGGATCAGTTGTAATTCATGCAGTACAGACGTGCACAAATTCTTATTAGAAAGTTGAGTAAACCACGCCACGGTCTCAAATACCCATTGAGGGCCATATACCTAAAGGATTCAAGCATGAAATCTTGCTTTAGTTGAGCTGCTTCCAGTGATTTAGTGTGTGTATATGTTACTTGGACACCAGTTATAAAAAACAAACAAACAAACTCCCAAAAACCCCCCATGAAAAATACGATAATTGGTTCACTTCTCTAGAATGATCTATTCAAGCTGAACAGATGTGCCTCATTTTCCAGAGAAATCTCCATTCCTTGTTTTCGCAGGTACTTTGAACATACAGCGAAGTCACTTTATGTGGAAAAGAAAATGCTATCAGAGAAACAGACTGGACATTGTTTCATTACAATTCTCTAAACATATAGTAGTCACTGACCTACAAATACAATAGCTATTGCCTCAATAACGTTTTTCAGTAGTGTAGATAAACACTGCAGGTGAATAGTTGGCTTCCACGTTGGGTTCTGTTTCGTTTCCTGGACAGATGATGGCATTGCAGCCCTGCTGTATTCTGCAAACCCAGCCAAGGTACTCCCAGAGCGAGATCTTGATTTGATTGTGCTGTGCACGCTTTAGCAGCTTAAGATTTTGCCTTTTGCTTTTCATGTCTTCAGTGAAACAGATGAGTGCTATAATAGCAGTACTTTCTAAAAGGAAGACATGAAATTCCTACATTTATAATAAAAAAGTGTTACCAACCTCATTGTAATTCAGACTTGAACTGTTCACCCTGTGCACGTCCAGAAACTCATTCTCTAATACTAGATGCAATGATCTCTGGAGGGAAGTTTTCCATCTGTTTCCTTATGAAGTTAAGCTGTTAGTGCTGTTCATTATTTATTACATCTACTGGAGTATGTTAAGCTATGATTTTCTTCTTGTCTGGTATTAAGAATTTGACTTGGTTAGTGTAAAAAAACCCCTAGGATTTGCATATTGCACATTGATATTTAGCATATTTGGGGTGGGGGGAGACAGAGGGCTGTAATTGCTCCCAAGCTGCTTTTGTGCTAGCAGATAATTTATATTTAATTCAGCAATACAGAGCTAAATTAACCACTTAAAATGGAGATAAATATAGATGTGCTATATATAGGTGGAATCTGCCACCCATACTCAGATTAAAGAGCATTATCTCTGCTTGACTTCAGTAGGACTACTGCAGGGTAAGATGCCTCCCATTATGAGCAAGGTAGGCAGAATTGGGCCCATCATAAATACATATGGGTATATATTTCACCTATATGAATGAATTTGAGAGAGTGGGATATATAAAGTATGAGTATGCAGTTACCAATGTACATATTAAGCAAAAGCTCACAGGAATATGGTCTGTTCTCTGTATTTTCACATCTTTTACAGGAAGGTGTGGTGAACTTTGGTTATTATGTTGTTCTATGCAGAATGAATGACTAATTCTCTCTTTGGGGTGAGAAATGGTTCAGCTCAATTTGTTGTTTCTTCACAGAAATATAAGAAGATAAAATTCTTGTTGAGTTTATCCTATTTTGTCACTGGTTCCATTTAATACTGTTGGTGCCCCAACACAGATGGGAGGGACAGTGTTTGTGTTATTATTTGTATCAGGAACAGCTCTTTACATCCAGCATCTAGCTCACAGAAATATGTTTGAAGATGTACAGAAATAAGATCAGTATCTTATTACACTGTAATTAAAGTATCAGTTCAGGCTGTGAAACATTATCTAGATCAACCACTGAGGTTACTCTTAACAATACTGATTCCTTTGGAATAAATATATGTGTTTCCGAACTGCATAATGGGAAGTTTTTGCATATCATTCTCACATGTAGTATCTTTTGATGTGATGGAGAATTGTAGATGAACTGAAATGTTCGCTTTCCTGTCATGTAGCTGGTTCTTTATCATAATAGAGACATTATTAAGATAAAATCTGTCTTTCCATATTGTAGTATTACAAAACTCAGAATTAGAAATGCTTTATCATTTCTGAAGAACAAAGACTATGACTACTTTAAGAAATATCAAAGTCAGGCTACCTTTATCAGGGAGGAACATGAAGGAAAGCACCAATATTTGCCAAAGCATAAGTTAATTCTTGTCAGACTTAACACAGGATGTTTGCAATTACCAGGCAAAATAATCACCAAATGATAAAACAAATAAGCTTTACTAGTGCTTTTTTAGCACTTTTACTAAGTGGTAGCAGAAAACACATACTTGGGAACAAGATTGCTTGATTGTACCTCTGCTCTTTTGACTCCCAAGTCAGATGCTTATGTGGAGTAAATCATTGCTGCTTTGGCAAGCCATTGGAGCTATGCAGACCAACATCTTCTAAGGTACATGTATAAGATAAGGGTTGGTAAATATAGAGGTATTATTAAGGTGCTCTGAGCACCAGAAAAATTCTTGGTTTTGCACCCATTGAAGATCACCTCTAAAATACTGAACCCATTGGAGCTACTTTGGAGAGAAAGTTTAAAGCAGCCACTGACAGACTGCAACCTGTCTTGTCACAGCAACACGATCCAGTGGAATTTTGAAAAGGGCATGAAAAAGTGTTATTAACTGCCATACAGCCACAAGACTCTCCTGTAGTCCTCAAAACCTATCATCTGTGCTGAGGATCTGGAGATCATTGCAACATGTCTCTATACAAAGAGCAGCTCCTCTCCCTGCTTTTCAGGTGGTTTTAAATGGAGGTTGTGGTACTAAATGAACATTATTGGTATTCCTCCTTGTATATGTTATGGCTTACTTCACTGCCTTCTGCAAGAAGCACATTTAGTCTAGCAAGTCAGATTGTAGTGGTGAAGTCGTCTTCTTCAGCTATCCTTCCACCATAGCTGTTTTTTCCCTAAACTGGACACATTCTTTAGTCCTGTCTGGGTATTACCAAACCCTTTCAGAGTTGTCAGAGCACTGATAGGTGCTCTGGAACTGTGTTTCTCCATGTTCTCACATGACTATATCAATGGATAGTCAAATATGATTATCTGGCTAGTGTTCAGGGGTGGTTCAGACATCTCCGGGTCAGGCATTCCTAGTATCCAGGCACTCGGGCAGCAGCAGTGTTCCTGTCATTTCAATCATGGCCAGTTTGAGTATCCCTTAAATCTAACCCTTTGTATCAAAGTGAATTAGTTCCCAGTTTAAATGTCTTCGGGGGTTGTTTTCTTTTTCACTATATCTTAATAACAAGTTAAACAGACAAAGTGTCCAAAATTATTAGAATAACATGGATTATACAGTATGGTTTGTAAGCTGGTCTTGCATCACAGTATTTCTGTTGAATCTCACTGAGTTTACCTGAAAATCTTTTAGAACATTTGATGTCAGGAAATGGCATATAAAAGTATGAAGGCTGCTTCCCTGCTGCTAACAAGTATTTACAGCATAATCTATGGCAATTCCTGCACATTGCCCTGTATTAAACTGGACAAGAAGCAATGTGAACTAACCACAAATTAAATGATTTTGATATTGATTTGGAAGGATTCTTAACTATCAATATAGATTTTCATTATTTGTTTTACAGTCAGTTCTTTAGTATTTTAAGTTCATCCAAAACATTAGTTCCCAGAATCATGGACTCTTGTAAAATCCCACATGACAGTCAAAGAAAGAGAGAGAGAGAGAACAGGAGAAAGAATTCTAGCACTTACTGTTTCAGGAGTAAGTTGAATATATAATTAAAACAGTTCCAAACCAAGTAGGTAGAGTCCTTAATGGAATCAAATAACCCTGTTAACCATTACTGTTTGCAATTATAACCGCCTTTCAGGAGGTTGTAGCCAGGTGGGGGGCAGCCTCTTCTCCCAGGCAGGCAGCAATAGGACAAGAGGAACCTTCCTCAAGCTGTGCCAGAGGAGGTTCAGGTTAGACATGAGGAGGAATTTTTTCACTGAAAGGGTAGTTAAGCATTGGAATGGGCTGCCCACTGAGGTGGTGGAGTCATCATCCCTGGAAGTGTTCAAGAAGCAACTGGACATGGCAGTTAGTGCTATGGTTTAGTCGGCATAGTGATGTTTGGTCAAACATTGGACTTGGTGATCTTGGAGGTCTCGTCCAACCTTAATGATTCTGTGATTACTTCAGAGAACCAAGCACTTGCTGGCAGCAGCTTAGATGATCTAAAAGCAAAGATGATCAGCTCCCTGCAAAGGTGGAGCTACCATCTGCTGCTAATTAAATATCCAGCCATGCCACCTCCCTTGTAGACACTGAGAGTGCCCTGCCCTTCTCAGGCTGAAGATCCTCAACATGGGGTGAGTTCTGACCGTGTTAAAAAGGGGTGGGGGAGGAGGATGGGCTAGTAGAGAGGGGATAGCCAAGAGTGTGGCAGTAAAAGCAGCTATGAGAGATTGAATGCTTCACCCACATACAGGCCAGGGAGAATTAGACAGAAGTTACCCTATTGAATGCTCACTTTCCATTTCTTTAAAAATACGTCGGGGAGACACAGAAATGAAAAGCCTGAAAATTGAAATCCCCAAATCACCCTTTTCTCCTGCTGTCTCCTTAGGCAGGAAACATGGCAGAACACAAACACCAGCTCTGCTCATACAAAAAGTTTTGATAACTCACATAATTATGTGAGAAACCTGAATGAGATACTACTTCAGAGCTTCTCAGGAAGGTACACTACAAGGACTAATAGTGCTGGAATTGTCAACTATATACTTGTGCATATATAAAAAGGTTTATTTATTTGTCTTGTTAAATATGCTTTTAGCAGGTGGTTTGCTAACTAACACTTTGAAACCACAACTAACACGGCACTTACACTCTAAACCCTTATTTTCAGTTACTTATAACTTTCTGAGAAAAGTAGCTTTTGCACTGATTTATCATGCTCCACCTGGGACCAAACACCATCATTTTGCCAATGAAAGGGAAGTTTTATTAACATCCATCCAGTTACTTAGCCAATTTGGAGTTGTCTGACTGAGAAAAAGCCTTTTTCACTTTAAATCCAGCACATAAATTCTGAGGGCTGAGATAACTCCAGACTTGTTGGGTTTAAAAGAAAAAAACCAACAAACTGAAACCAATTTCACCTGACTTGAGTGGAGTCTTCATCGCTCCCCTTTCTGAAAAAGAAATTCCAAACTTGAAAACAACAAAATGTGTTTGTGCTCATGGATGTGTGTGAGTGCATATGAGAGCGAATGTATGGACAATTTAAAAAACAAACTGGCACAGGTAACATCTTCAACACGAGTCCCAGATATTGAAAGGGTCAAAAACACATGCCAGTCTTTAATCTTATCCTCCAAATTGCCCACAGGCAGAAGGTACTTAAATCTGTGCTAAACTGGAGACTGGATTCCTGGTAACTTAAAAGGAGATATTAATTGCGGAGGTTGACAAATCTCCTTAGCTTTTTGACTGTTACCTGCACAGCAGTTGATAAAATGTTCAAGCTAATGGTATAAAGAAGTCAAATAATGATATTGCAGACTTACAGGTTTATCCTGGGATTAATAAATTGCAGGAGTCCACAGTGAGTTGTGTTTGAAGGGATAGCAGCTGGATCCTTGAAAACAGATGGCCTTCCTTGTCTAAGTAGTCTTGATCTTGTCTAATCTTAAAAGCTAAGCAAGTTTGGGTCTGAAAGATCCACCAGAGAATATCTGATGCTCTAGGCTGTTACTTTGCTATAGCAGGAATTGCTACTCATAATGTGATTTGAAATGGTATGATAATTTTGTGAAAATAAATAAATAAATGTAAAAATTATAACTTGATTTTATGTACTTTTGGTTTGGTTTTGTTTTTGTGTGTTGTTTTGGTTTGGTTTGGTTTTTTGTTTAGTTTTGGGTTTGGTTTTTTTTGTATAATTTCTGGTAGCATATAGCTAGAAATTTGCTATGTTCTCAGGATGAAAGGAATTTAATACAAGCTTCCTTTGCCTTAGTACATTATGCTTTTTTTCAAATGGGAAAACATTGCCAGACTGTTGCTGTGACCTCCAGCATGAATTTTGAGAAAGATTGTTTGTGAACTGGAGAAAATAAAAAATTTCTGAAAATCCCAGATCCCCAGTATTTACAGTAGTTGTTTCATAAGTGACATTTTTCGCTGCACCTTTTTTGTTTGTTTGGTTGGTTGGTTGGCTGGTTTTTAATTGTACTGAATGTAATTTTCTTGCAGATTTTCTTAAAAACCTGAGCTGTTAACACACTACATGACCACAGCACACTACAGCATGACCATTCAATCCCAATCACTTAACATCCATGCATACAATAGGTATGATATGGTATGGTGTGGCCCCAGGAGGCTGGCAGGTTCTGCACAGCCCATTTCGTTCATGCCAAGTGAATCATGAGGAAATCAGGTTCCCACTCTGGCTGCTGCCAGACAAAATCACATGCACTCATCGTTAGGAACTCAGTAATTCAGATTTTGAGGAGCAAACTCCCATCTTATTTTTTTTTTTGTGGGAAAGCAGCAGGTACTGAGCCAATGCTACTTGATTTTCTAAAAGAGGGGATCAGTAAAGATTTTGCCTTTGGGTTTAGTGAGAACAGCATGAAGCCCTGGGGCAACTGGGGAGTATTTGTAGGTGACCACTGAAGCTGGAAGCTGCTGAATGCTGCCTGCTCACACAGCAAACTCTGGTATTCAAGACTGACCAGATTAATTAGTTTGTCAGAATGGAAGGATCTGCTTTATAGCCGCTTGACTATTTGTTATGGGGGTTTTTCTCTGAGCAATGTTAACCAAATACAAATGCTTGAAAATTGCACTATTCATGAATCAAGTGAATATGGAAAGAGTAATTGTTACTTCCTTAAAATGCAACAATTCAAAATGCTTTATATAAGCATTTAGGATTAGAAAAATGCTATTCTTTTCTGGTAATTTATTTTATATTGTACTGTATGATAGTCAGTATGGTAAAGACCTGTATCAATTATAGCATTTCATCACACAGTAGCACAAAACATAACACTGTATAATAGTCTGCTTGCTCAAGAATAGGCAACTCTATTTCAGACAGTAAAACCCCCCTTAGAAATTCACAGTTAAATTACATCAAACATCTCATACTGTTGCAATCAAAACCAGCATTTTTTATAAAATCCAATCGAGCAAAATCAATTACTTCTCCATAATCCAGGTTTCAACAACAGAAATTTTCTCGATCAAGCTAAAATTTTCTAAATTTTTATTTTATGCACATTATAGAATTTCTGATGACACAGCGAAACAGTTATCTTCTAGTAGTTTCATCCTATTCTCTTCAAAAAGACAGGCTTACAAGCAAAGACAATATACAAGTATTTATATAAATGCAGTTCCAGATCTCCTGAGTACACAGGTGTTTACAGGTGCTCATGTACAACACACGGCTGTGTGTGTGTGATTGCTTCTCCACTGACTGCAGAGTCACTTGTAACACATTTGCTCCACAACTTCAGCTCAGAAGTTTTCTAAGAATTGTGAGTCTCTGTATATGGTGATAGCATTATTCATTTACAAGACCCCATACTTGACTTGCATGTACCTTTATTTTTGTAAATATTTTTCTTACTATAACCGAAGCAGTTTTTGTTAAACATAAATGTTCTTAAAAATCATAAGATCCTGTTGTCTGAGGTAACGTGGATCAATTTTGCAATTTTGATATGATGAGATAAAAGGACCAAGTAATAAGCCAGTAAAAACCCTGAAATACTCTCCCTTAAAGAACGTCTTAAAACTATAGCTCACCTAGGTTTCTGTTACAGAAACATTTTCACAAATTTTACACAAACTACTAGATAAGAAAAGTGAGTAATGAAAGCTACACATTTAATAGAGTGGAAAATTCATGAGTGGCATATCAAAAATATTCCTAAAAAATAAAAGCTTTAGTGATTTCCTGAATTTCTGTCTTTATGGCAATAATAAGTAATATGGACCAGGTGATGAGCTACTAAATTTTCATCTGATTACACGGCCAATTTATATAGAAAATGTTTAATAACAAAATGTTCATGTCTGTTCTATGTATAAAATATGACAACAGTCTTTGCAGGAGCCACAGAGAAAAAGCAAATCACAGAATTACAGAGCATGCCAAGTAGGAAGGGACCCACAAGGATCATCCAGTTCAAGTCCTGGCCCTGTATAAATCATAGCTCTGTGTGTGTTTTGCCTCAAAGCAGAAAGGCAGGTGACTCTGTTGCTTCTGAGAAGAGCTGTGACTGTGGCACTTCACATTTCTACAGTGCCTTCCACATCGCAATTTCAAGAGAAAAAAAAAAAAAGTGCTGTTTAGTGTATCCTCCCCTTGGGTGTTAAGTCTTGTTGTCCCTATCTATTTACTGGAAATTTTTGAGAGCTCATTGGAAAGTTTAAACTTTGTTTTTTGGGAACCCACCAGAAGCTGGACCAGCCCCTATGTTCTGAGGCATGTCTTGCAACTCCACCCCCTTCCACCCATGGGATTCAGTTTCAGAAGACAGAGCTAAGGAAAATTTCAACTCTAGACAATTATTAGAAACAATAAGTAGTGAAAAGAATTACACTGAACTCTTGTTTTTTTAAAATTAATTTTTGAGACCTTCTATTCCATGCAATATTAGTTCACTTTGGAGACTGGTGGAAAAGGATTTCATAAAGTATCCCATTTACTGATCTATATACCTTTCTGTGAGACCGGAATGAGTCCCAGCTCTCTGAGCCAGCAGTTGCAAGTCTTGCCAGGAAGATGAAGATGAGGATGAGGATGAAGAAAAGAGAGAAACAAGTAGCCTGATGGAGCAGGTAGGTTTAGTAGCCTGAGCACAGCTACCCAGAGGCTGCTACGTGCACTGTGTGGTACAGCATCAACAACTGTATTTTCTGCTTCCCCAGAGGCAGACCTTGATGTACTCATTTGTGTACTGGTGAAGTAAGCAAATATTAAAATTGACACACTGTAAGAGGGTTTTCTCCACTGTGCTGAATAAAAGGAAAAAAGAAACCCCGAAGGTTTGTCAGGTTGAATAAACCACTAGGATAAAGGGAGCAAAGTGATCCAAGCTACAGAAGCAAACATGAAAACACTTTTTTTTAAAAAGTGAATGGGGTGTTGGGTCAGCCAGCTAGTGTGTCTGAACTATGGTTTTGAATGAATGTGAGATCTTACAAAAAACAGCTTCCCTGATGGAAAAACGGAGAGAAAAGCAGTTGCACTTTCTAATGCAAAACTACTTTGAATGGCAACACCAATATTGATAAATTCATTTGATCATAGTTCAGTAGGGGGGCTTTTATTTTAAAAAAAATCGTTGATGCAAAAGAGTATAACAAATGTTTTGAAAATCAGATCTGTAGCTTATTAAGACTATTCCAAACCATGGGCAGCATTGGAAAAGCATGCCTGAATTTGAATAATCAGCCTACCAAATAGAATCATGCTATTGTTTACTTATTTTAGAAGGGGAATCATATCTACATCTGTATCTATCAGTCTGTCCATTCATCTCATTTTTAAACATATATATATATGCACCATTTTAAAATAAATATATGTATTACCTTTCTCAGTTGATGGTTTTCAATTTCAACTGGAAACACTTCAAACATTTCTTATATGTTTGGAACTTATTTACCAAACAGTAGGAAAGTGTAGCAGAGAACAGTTGTTTTCAAAGTCTCTTTCTGTGTCTTACTACCTCATAGATTAATTATTTTCGAACTCTTTCACAGGAATTGTAACTGTCAAGATTATACTTCCAGGAAAGTCAGTGAAAAAGTTGATTTAATGGGAGGAAGTTAGTCCAATTTAAAAAAAAACAACCAAACCAAACCAAAACAACAAACCCAAACTACCAAATCCTGATTATTTCAGAACCCTGCAAAACTTATAAGATTATTTTTCTTTTTTGTTTGAGATGTAAATTTGACCTGATGACTCCATTCTCTGGCTAATTGTCACTGGCATTACCATTCTACTTTATAATTGGTTCACCTGGCACAATGAACTCTTCTTTTAAATTTTTGACTTCATAAAAACCCCTCAGTATTTAGCATTGTTTTTCTTTGCTAAAGAGAAAAAGTACATTTGGGAATGTGTTCCAGTGAACCATTTAAGTGGGTTCACACCTTAAAATACTTGAAGAGCCCCATGGGCTTCTCCTGTCTAGGTTATATTCATCACTGTGCTATTTAAATGCTAAACAAATTTGTTTCATAACCTTGCTTTCCCTTTCCATCTTTCCTACTCACCTTCTCCTCCTTCCCCTCACACATAGAATCATGTAGGTTGGAAAAGACACTTAAGATTATTGAGTCCAACTGTTTATACTACTGTGTATGTTCACAGACTGCAAAACAGTTTAAAAGCCAATGCAACATTCAACACGCTCGTAGAAGGGTTTTTTTTTTGAGCCACAGCTTGGTTTGCTAGGGCTTCCTGTGCTTTTCTGGAGGCAAGCTCAATCCAGCAAAATGTTTTGTTTGGAAAGCTGCTGAATTCGTACGGTAACCTTAGTGGTGACACTGCAGGTGTAGGGTTGATGGCATACCATGCAAGGAAAGGTTGTAGGGAGAGTTGCTGCCTTTAAGTGCACCTCTCAATATGGCTGGGAAGAGTGGTCACGTTTCCAGTCTCTCTCAAGATCTCTGAGACCTTTGTCCACCTTTTCCAGTGAGAGCCCATGTTCAACAGAGGGAATCCCCTTTCTCTGTGAGCCTTGCATTTGTTAGATTTGGGGTTGTTCTTGCACCTGGACCAGCCACTGAGGTCCAGGCCTGTGAGTGTACCCCGTGCTGTGCTCATGCAGCAAGGCAATACTTCGAGCTGAGGTTATAAGGTGGGCCAATGCTGAGACATGAGAGCCCACTCTGGGCCCAGTTCTGCTTATGTTACTCAAGGAAGCAACAGTGATGAAGGAGATCTGACCCGTAATGTATCTTTAAAGGTGTTGAGGCACCTTTTTATGATGTTGCTTTCACAGTGTTCCCTGGAGTTATTATCGGTTCCACCTACACTAATTCACTCTCACGGAGCCTGACTCAGAAAAGAACTAGTCCATGTTTCATCTGACGCTATACTAAAAATTAACAAAAAATGAGTGAAAAATAGCAGAAGAGGTTATTTTCTAAAGTCTGCTTTAAATCTGAAAAGGAAATGTCACTGCTCTTTTCTTTTAACTCTCCCTGGTATTTTGTCAGGTAGGTTTTAAGACTGTCCATTGGAAAAAAAAAAAAGTATAATACTGCAATATCTGGGCACAAAATTTGCAGAGTGGAACAATCACATCCAGCAGTCTTTACTTGGTCTTGATACAAAGATCCTTGTTCAAGTGTCGGTAGTGTGATTTTAAAAGAACCAAGTGAGGGACTGGGTCAAGTTAAGGTATTTTGGCATCCATAAAATAGAACAGTACTCTAAAAGCTCAAAAAAGGCTGTTGAAGCCTGACAACCAGCAAGATGTTGTGTAGGTGTGTTTGTGAAAGAGACAAGCATGCAAGAAAGTGCCCAAGGAAGACTTGCTTGCCTGGAACTGGAAGCAGATTTAAAACTGTATGGGGTTGACAGACTCAGCAGGATCTCAGAAGTCTTAATACGCCTGGAAAAATACTTGCCATACTTACCAAGTCAAATTTACCTCCATTAATTTCTGGTTTCTTCTTGGATCTGAGTTTTTCCCCCTCACTTCCATGTTAGGATGGAGACATGCTTTATTACACTGAAACTTCTCAGCAGTGACTAACTATAGCACAGTTCTTCTATCTGGCTGCATAGAGTGGTCACAACCTTGTTGCCTATCCACAATGACTAAAGATAGATCATGTGTGCTGCAGGAAAACCAAATCGGGATCGAAGCAGTTTACAGATTTATTAACAGCACCTAATTAACCAGCAATTAGTGAACAATACTTTTGGGATCTATACCAGCGCAGATAAACCACAGTACTAGACACTCCCACATATGACATAGCATTTACATGACTTCAAGCACACCAACAGCACCTTTGAAACCAAATCTATTGCTGCATCAAGGCCACAAAGAACTGCTTTTCCATATTATTTGCTTTTTGCTCATATAGATGCATTAATTTCTTGAAGAATTATGACTTTGTGGTAACTCTATCCAGTCTTATGAAGGTATATGGAGATGCTTAGAAGATGAACCCTTTGGGCTGAATCCAGATACAGAAACAAACTTTTTATTTTCATGATCAGCTCTCCCTGAGAAAGAAGTAGAGTCCTTACCCATAATTGCTCTGCCCAGTTTCAGCTGATTCAAAATGTAGTGTGAGAAGCCAACATGAGCAAGGGTTGCTCTGTCAGAGAAGCTGGTACAGAAACTTCTTTTACTAATTTTGCTTTTCATTGCAAGAGCAGCCTTTCAAAGATACTGACCTGTATAACTCTAAGTCCAAACCACTGGCAGATACTGAGTTTTTTTTGGGAGGGTGATTGGGAGGGGAATTTTTGTAGAGTTGGAGGTAAGATTGCTCTGGAAGTGAATGACTTCTGCAAAGCAAAGGGTCAAGGGGTGCAAGCAATAAGGGGAAATTTTGATTGCATTTTCTTTCAACTTTTTCCTTTCAACTTTTTCCTGACAATCCCACAGGGAATTGAATGACACATTTTCATTTCTTTCTGTATTGGTGTAAAACCTCTTTACTCTTCCTTTTCACAGTCAGTTTCTTCTAGTGATGATAAATGTTGTACAAACAGCGCAAGCATAATAAATCGGTTCTTAATTTCCTTCTAGCTGATCCTGGATTCGGCTGGTGGCTGTAAGTGAAGTAAATGTACTAGAAAAATAAATGGTAGGTTTTGAAAATAAGGATCTGATTGTCATAGCCAAATAGTCATTATGAGTGTTAATCACCAGAAGTGAATTCCAGTGTATATTTAACTGCACACCTGTCTGACATCTGGAAAATTGAACTAATACATTTCCTGAAAGGAACTCCAACTTGGAAATCACATTTGCGTTTGGCACTGTTATGCCTACTATTGTTACAAATAGCCCTGAAGAAGATTAGAATGGAAGGAAATAGAAGCAATCTCCTTTGTTTTGCAGGCTGTGTATTTTGTGGGTTTGACAGCACTGGGAGGGTGTTATTTGCCTTGTTTTATCAGCACATAGCTCACACGCAGCACCAAGAGGGCTCCTGCACCACTTGCCCAACGCTCTGTGAGTGAGGAGTTACACAGCATAGCTTTTGGGACGGCGAAGACACAGGAGGATGGTCATCAGGGCTGGGGAGAGGGAGCAACTTGGGATGGAAGAGTGAACCCCACCATCTGGTGTTTTTTTTCCATCCCTTCAAGCTGCCCTGGTGAAAGCAGAGTGAACAGGGGAAGGCTTCATGCTGTGCCTTTCAAAAGTGTTGAAAACTCCTTTGGAAGATTTTCCAGATTAAAATAGCCAATTTGTTAGCAGTGCTCTTTCAAAATCTTCAAAACTGTCAGATAAGTCTGTCTCTCTTGAGCAAAAATGGGAGAGCTATATCTCATGCATCACCTACAGCTTCTCAGGACTCCTTAAGCCCACCAGCAGCCACATACAGGTTTTGCTGGCAAACTGTAAAGGTAGTGTCCAAGACTCAACATGCTAGAGATTAAACGAGCACATTTATATTAATGTTCGTCTTACATCAGCTACTTTTTAGTTTTTATAACTACTAATTCTTCTACCTGTAAATCAAACAATATACTTTCTATCGCTGGCAGTAACAGTTATTATACTGCAGTGTTGTATTTTCTTTCTTAGAAAAATCCAGGGAGTCTTATGGGCCAATGTATTTCTTCCATATGTCTTGGTTGTTTTGTCATAATAGAAGTACCTAAAAAAAAAATTACATGTCACAGAAACTAAATCAGACAACTGATTTTAATTTTGGATTTTTTAGTCCTCTCATAATGTGTGATTGAAAGTTTATGAGATGCTCAGTGTGGTTTATAAAACCCTGTCAAGCGCTTGTAACTTTGGCAAAGAAAGACTTCTTAATACACAGTTTTTAATGTGAAATTACCATATTTTCTGTTAGCAAGAGAGGTCTTTTTTAGCAGCTAAAATTAACTGTTGAAAAACGTTGGAAATGTGCATGGTAATGAGTTCATTCCTGTCAAAATGAAATCATTAATATTAATTTTTACCCTCCTCTGAGTGACTCCTACACCATTTTTCAAGTTAGGAGAGAAGTTAGCAAATTTGCAAGACCATTTCCTGCAATAAAGGGGTGGTAGGTCTCCCCTCACCATCAAAAGACTATTTTAATATCTTGGCTTCTCCTCTGAAAACTTCTCACCACAGTGTTTAACTGTTCCTCTGTTTATTTACAGACAAAACCATTTAAATTAGTGTAAGCCTGTTGACTTATAAAACACATATATGTATAGACCTTGAGATTGCCATAAGATGCTCTTCCAAAATGTCTGGGTTTTGTTTTTTTTTTAGCAGCTAAGTAGAGCATTGCATCTCAGTTCAGACTGTTCCCAAAGGACCTGTTCTCACTGAAGTAAATGGAAAAATTTCCATTGATTTCAGCATGGCTGGATCAAGTCCAAAGTTCAGACATTTACAAGAGGTCTCTGAGTGCAGCAAAAAATAGGAGGATTCAGAGGCTCTTGGTTCACTGGAAGTTTCAGTAGGTATTTAATCCATGCTGATTTTACTAAAGCATAAAACTGAATACAAGCATGAATTTAAATGTCTTTGTTTAAAAGTTCTATTTATTTTTTGAAAATCACATCCCATACTGCAGCTGTGCTTACCAAGCAAGCAGGTGACATGGAGTCTCAGTGACAATAGCTTCTAACAATAAACAGGTTTCATTTCTGTGTTAAAATTACAATTTTAACTCCACTGTGCATCATAAAACTTTTAAAAGATAGCATTAACAGCAGTACTTTTCAATTTAAAAATGTCCTGGTATTTTCAAGGGGATGTACCTTGTTGGGTTTTGTTTTAATTTTGGGGGAAGGGAAAATGATCAACTTTTTTCCTCGTTTAATGCCAACTAAATATTCCTTAGCTACTGAAGTGACTTAATGACATGAGTATGTGGTCTTATCAAACTCCCATTATTGTTCTGACAGTATCTCATTTGTATGCAAATCCACTTGCATGCAACTTATTCCTTGGCAAACGGTGCTAGCAAGCCAGCGAGCACCGTTTTAATTATGTGCATGTCTGTGCGTAGTATATTTGTTACTGCACAGGAACATCATGCTGCTGTAACAACGATGGTACCTTATATCATGCTTACGAATGGTGCCGCAGACCTTCCCGCAATTTTTATTGCTACTGATAGACGTGCTCTGTCGGTCTCTGTCACCCAAGGGTAATCACAACACATAAGGCGTCCATTTAAATAAAATATTCATGGGACAATTTTTTTGTGATTTCCCATCTTTTTTGTAATGATGCCCACTGGACGTCTGTTCAGTTGGTGCCTTACTTCACAGGTTCTTGACCATTAAGAAAAATTAATCCTGTTACACACAAACCAACATGGAGATGCCCGTGCATCTGTATGGTAGAGGACAGCTTCCGCTTAGCAGATGCAGGCTGCTGTCAGAGGACGACTAGTATCAGTGGATGTACAGTGGGGGAGAGGTTGGGGTGTCTATGTGTACCAGCTAGTGGGCGTCTACCCAAAAATAAGGGGAGTCTGCTAGGTGATTTACAGGACCCCTTTCTGACACCCCAGGGAGGGGCCTCCTGGGAGATCTGGCCCCTCGTCATGTTTATGTGACTCTAGGACAGGTGAGATAATCTCTCTCCTCAAGATCTTATAGGCAATCCCATCCTTCTCCAGGCTTCATCTGGCTAGCAAGATAAAAATAACTCTGCTTTGTGCCATGAAGCCAGCTCCACCACTTGTGATACAATCCGTGCTAGAGAAATGCTCTAAGGGATGAATATAATCAGATTTGGAAAAATTACTTTAGCATTGCATGATTCCAGAAAAAGGGACTGTAACAATGCCCCAGCTTTGAGCCAGCAAAGTTTTATCATGAATCTTTGGAGGAAAAAAAGTGAATCTATCAGGAGAAGCATAAAAATGCAAAATCAGTCCGCAGAAGCACAGAGAAAGTGCAACATCTTCCTCTAAATGTAGCCTCAGTTTATATGGTTAAATAAATGTGGATGTGACTCTACAGCATGTCTACATGGGGTGCTGTGGTTTGATCTATTTAGGAAGACAGGGCTGGAAGAGCTGTCTAGGTCATTATCTGCAGTGCTCTGCAATTGCATACACCCCTGTATATGTTTATGTACATCCCTGTGCACGAGAAGCATAAAATCTGCACACCTGCAAAGTAACCTGCATTTAGAGAAACATTTTCTGTCTGCTAGGAAAGAGACACTCTAGTTGAACCAGACAACAAAACTTCTGCATTTACTAATAAACCTGACAAACTGATTTATGGCTGTTTTTGTTGCTGTGATTTGTTGACAGATTGTTCTTTATGCAAAAATTACCAAGGTTTAAATCTGTATCATATGGCCCCTAATTCAACTGACAATATGTTACCAATTAAATTCCGCTTAAGCTATCATCAAATAGCAAACCATAGACTGTATTAAAGAGAATGACAGTCAGATAGTCAGTAAAATCATTTGTGCCATGATTCTGAAGGCTGACCTATAAAGGAGGGACATTAAATAACTATGAAAGATAGAAAGAGGTTTTTTTCTGTGTAGTGAAAATGAAACTGCTGCTGGTTTTGCATTTAATGCATCTCCTTTTGGAGAA
Organism: Myiotriccus ornatus; assembly: GCA_036023395.1. NCBI lineage: Eukaryota > Metazoa > Chordata > Aves > Passeriformes > Tyrannidae > Myiotriccus > Myiotriccus ornatus. The sequence continues at coordinate 86,948,719 of JAYRBT010000001.1, read as the reverse complement.
AAAAAGATGGGATTTCTGCCCTTGGCATTCCACATTGTTCTCTCATGAAGAAGGAGAGCACAGCACGGTCGGTGGTTAGTGGGAGGAGTATTAATGAAACGTTACCACTTGCCCTTTCATTTGATCTTAAATTACCCTTTGGTTCAATTCTGGCCCTAGTTCTTCAGTATTTTTGTTTTCATTCTTAGGGAGAGGACGCATTTTCTGTCAGGAAAAGAGTGGATCCCATGGTAAAAACAAAGGTATTTCTAAATGAGTTTCATTTCCTCAAGTACATTTCTTCTTCACTAAGGTGAAAAAAGGACTCAGCACACAGAATGACACTGAATGTCATAAAGAAGAATACAGGTCCTCCCTCCCAGTACTGATCTTGGCAGGACATGGAGTTGTGTAGGGCATTGATACCTTCCTTTGCAAATTCACATAGGCAACCTCAGCTGGAAAAGACACATTTTGAATGTTGCTGTGAGGTAAAAACTGCTACACATCAAGGTCTGTAAGAGCTAAAGAAAAAAGTGTTTTTCTGAGCAGCCTTTAGCTGGGTTTGTTTCAGGAGAGGTGATAACTTCCTCATAGTCAGAGCTCTGCAGTGTGAAGTGGGCTGAGGTTGGCTTCGGAGGTGGAGGTGGCTGGAGGTGGCACGGTAGTGCCAAAGCCCAGGGTTTAAACACTGTGGTGGAAGCTTGTCTGTTAACGCTGCACTGGACAGAGCTTCCTGCTGTCAGTATTATCTGCCTCTTTATCTCAGTTTTAATGTTGCAGTTGTGTTTTAAGTGTATGTGTGCTCCAGAGAATGGGTAGTAATCTTTGTTTAGAAAACAGAGCTTACCACTATTAACCCCAGTGAATTGAAAATTTCCTCCTTTTCCCATTATATCATCATGGCAGTCATTATTTACTTAAGAGCTTTTTAATGTTTTGCTGTCTGTACTGATGACTGCAGTGTCCTAGGCAGGGACTAGGATTTGGGATCTCATTGTGAGGTGTCTCTAATGAATGCCTGAACTCCCCTTCCTTTCTGTACGTTGCAGTACAATAACAGGAGACAAAAAAACCCACTGAGAAGCAACTAAAATCATAATACTTTCAAAAATACAAACATCCCTCTTACCGAAGATTACAATGTAAATCAGGCATCTATTATTTCTGTGTCAGTATAATAATTTTAAAAGAATTTGCACATGATAAGAGGCATTCTCTAAGGATGACAAATTAGGCATAATAAAACAGTTAGAAGAGAACATAAATAAGGAGGCATTTGGGGCAAATCCTCTTCTTCCTCTGCAGTCATGCAAATAAACAGTTTAGAGAATATATGTCCCTGCTTACAACATGATAGCCAGTCCCAGAGGCTGTTAGAGATCCCATCAAGTCCCTTGTCCCCGCTGTCTTCCGCAGAAAGGAGGGAGGGGAGCAACAAAGTCTTTGGTCCCTGCCTTACCTCATGGCGTCATATCCACAAATGTAAAGGATTCACACCACCATCCCACACCTCTCTGTCACGGGGCCTCACGCAGTTCTTGCTCTACAGGTAGCTGAGACAGAAAGACCCAGGGCAGAACAGGCTGCCCCTGTAGTCAGAACACTAATATAAAGGTTATGCATAAAACTAGATCTACATAACTGTAATGTCTATATGCATTTCTGTGAGGTCTTCATCAGCTCCTGTCTGTACAAGAAATGCAGGAATATTCTGGTGTAACTTGGTTGAACTACTTCATGTGTGCTCCTGCATGAACTAAGAGTCCATCCCCACGCTCCTCAATATTAACTCCTTCATTTTATCAGCACTGTCAGGATGTAATGTTTGTCCTGTTTTTTTAATCTTGGCTGGGCATCTCCATGTCGTGCTGGAGAAAAAGGCAATCCTGCAACAGCAGGTGAAGCTCTTGCTGACAGCTCTGCTACGGTACATTTGTCAGTGTTTTCTGCTGCTCTGCCATCTCGTTCAGATTTTTTCCAGCTTACTTTATAGCTTGCCCTGCAGACCATGTGGGAATGCAGATCACTTCTGCTGAAAAAGGCAGCCACGAGGGGTGTCACACCAGGAACAAGGATAGTTTTCTCTTCTCCACTTGCTCTTTGAAAAGCTGACACTGTAGGTGCCCTGTGAGCCTTAGGCCCCTGAAGCCCTACTCTACAGGGCAGACTGTGTGTTGCCTCTGGATTTCTGCATGTGAACTTCTGGATGTGCAGGAGTAAGATCCAGGATCCTACTGCTCATATTCCCTCCCGCCCTCCGATTTCCCCTCCCACAGACAAGCTCTGCCTCAGAGCTTGATGTTCATTTACAGGAGAGGGAAGAGGAGCAATCACCTCACCTCAGTACAGACAGTGTTTTATTATAAGCAAGAGGGCAAGATGGAGAAGTCATAGACCACTTCTTCCAAAGAGCTGGGTGGTCACTTGGGCATCAAGCACAGCTGACATAAGTCATGGCTGCCTTTGTTGTAAACCAGCAGACCGTGGCCCCAGGATTAGACATAATGGTTCCTCTGCTGACCTCTGGCTTAGCACAGCATGGGCCAGGTATAGCCCTCCACTCTAGCTCTGGAAAGGAATATAGAGTGTGTTTTGGACAGCTGCTGCAGTGGGATATATAAAGACCTCCCCACACACACCTTTTCGGTTGCATTCCATGCAAGGGCTCTGCTTGTTGTTGCAGAGATTGCCATGGTTCTCCCTTTTCCAGGTCACCAAGTAGATGGAAGAGCACAATTTTTGATAAGCCAGGTTGATAGAGGTCAGAATTACAACTTGATTTGAATACTTGGGAATACAAGTCTGCCACCACTCACTGTGATTATACAGTAGTGATATAAATGAGCAAAACTTCATGAATATCCTACTGTCTTTCATAGCAGCTTTTTTTCCTCCTTGCTTGATTTTTCAGATGAAACTAGATCTGTTCAGAGGCTCACTGATAGTGAATGCACATATTAGTTAGCCATTATGAACTGCATGCTGAATAGTACTTTGTACGATTTCCCTTCCAGCTCTACCAGCAAACAGCAGAGATAACTGCTACCTCCCAAATTTCCATACTCTGTTTCTTTCTGGGCCTGGTCCAACTTGTACTCAAGCTAGTTCAGGAATTTTCACTCATTTTCATGGACTTCAGGCTAGTCTCTTTTCAGACAAAAAAAGGTAATTTATGCCAGAAATGGATAATTACTTAGTGGCATCTAAGCTGCATGTGCACATAGGAAGGACACAGGGAAAACAGAATCTGCACTATCTAAACTGGTGGCACCATCTAGTCCCCAGTTAGTGTGTTTGATACATTTCCTAATTTATACAGTGATTTAACATTACAGCAAGTCCAGCTCATTGAAGCAAATTTATATGCAGGAGCACTATTTTAATCTTAGACTTAAAATAATTTTAATTAATGATAGCTTCCTTTTCCAGTCTGTCAACATATCTCCACCTCTTGGCTTTTTAAGAAATAAAATAAATATAGAAATAAAAATATTAAATTATTACTAGGCAACCAGAACAAAGAAAACATCAGAATCCTCAACTCTAGAGTTGTGAAAAATGGCCTAGACTTTTCAATTTTTCCCTGCCTTCTCAACACAACTATACCTGGTTCCGTCTTATTTGAGACTTGCTAATTTGACTAAATGTTGAAATGAAAAAATGAAAATACTACAGTAGACCATCTCATTCTTTATTCTTTCTATCTCTCAGGTGTGAGATTTCTTTCTCAGCCTACAACTGCTAACAAATATCAGCTTCATGACTTTGCCTGCGGTGTTTATCCTGCTGCTACTATAATTTTACTTCCTCTTTGCAGGAGACAGCTGCTCTACATGGGTAGCTCTTCTGCAGCATGGTAAGACATTATCAGAAAGCTTATTGCTGATGCTAATGGAGCTGGTCTAGCTGCTGACACAGAACATATGGCGTTACTGGATTTCAGTTCCAAAATGCTGACCCTCTCTTTCAGGAGGAAGGAGCAGGGTGATCTGGAGGATGTGGCTTAGCCACCTCCTCACTGTAGGAGAGTGAGAGATGTATGGGCTGTTTCACTCTCCTTGACTTGGAAGGGAAAGTTAGCATGCCTAAACTTCCCTCATTCAATTTAAAGAAAACAAACCAAAAAAGCTGTGTTCAGAAACCACCATGCTGGTTCCAAGAGGGTTAAAATTTCTCCAGCAGTGTGCCTTTTGGAGGTTTGGATTTTTTTACTATTACTTGGATAAAAAAATGAATAAAGATAAGACACGCATTTTCCTTTTTCTATCAGTGCACTTCTTTAGTGGTTAAACATGAAAAGGGGCTACTAGAAGCATCCTGAATTACAGCTTAAATGAGTTTAAAATTCCAGTTGCTTATAGCTTACAAAAAAAAATGTCTTAAACCAAATGGTCTCAGTGGGGTGATGCATGGGCAAAATGTAAAATGACACATAATGAAATAAAGTAATTTTATTTGCAAACCTATTTGAAAGGCTGGTACAGAACGTAATGATCAAGCAGAAGCAGTCTGGCATTTCTCTTGGTGTACTTTTGCAGAATTATGTGACCCAAGAAAGAAAACATTAAGATGTTCTGATTTTACCCTATAGGACAGGGAAATACACTTTGGTTAATGCTTACCATAATTCTATCTACTTGGCTCAGACAGTTATATTTTTATGAATCTTACGTTACTTTCTGTCACCCTCTAGGCAACAATATAGAGTTATTACAGTATAAAGGAAAATGCTTCCTGTTGAGCTTATACTTGAACAAGTCTTAACCAAGTGGAAGCTCTTAATAAAAGGGTAAATATACTAAGGAATAAACAGGTAGAGCGAATAAAAAAGGAATATGGGCTTTATGGATGCTCAGGTTGATGGCATAGAAACACAGAAACACAGAAAACTCCAAGGTAAACCTGACATGCTACATCAGAAATCTAAAGGGGTTAGAATTTTGTTAAGTGAATTTAGTGCTCATTAAGGGATTTGTGGTGTCAGCATTATAAAGCAAAGTCCTCTCTCGCCCTCAGAATTGGAACAGCAGAGTGCAGCAATATTAATTCTGCGGCTGTTCCCTTCTTGGCCTTGCCAATAAAATTATTACCCAGGGACCCAATTGTTCGGCACTGCTCGGTGAGTGCCTCCTCACGAGGAATTGAGCTGAAATCACTGGCTCTTTTAATGTGGCACACAGATTGTAACACTGTGCCGTGCCAGGCTTGAAACACAGACAGCCTTTCACCTTTAGTTTAAAGGAAAATATTGTGAATTACTCTTGTTGCTTGTTATAAGTGTCTCCCTGAAATACCCACAGAAATTGTTTCTCTCTGCTTTACATTTCTCATCATTTCTCCCTTTGTTCTCAGCAATAGTTATTTTGACTAGAAGTTTATTTTGCAGAAATAGAGGTCCACAAGTACTAACCAGACTTAGGAAAAAATATCAGTGTGTAGGTTTTCAAATCAATTATGTGGAGCACAGAAAACACTGTGGTGCAGAAAACACTGATGGGGTTGAAAAAGCTGTGCTTGCTCTCTGTTTGTATATCTTTCTCTTTTATCTGAAAGTCAGCTCAATATAGTTTTCATTCTACTGGAAACTCTTCATAATGAGTATTCACACATATTGCAAACCCTTTTTCTCTATGGCCCCACGTGGCTTTTTAAGCCCAAATATAAAGCCTTCCTCAGCGTTACCTTATCCTTTCGTTCAGACATCATTCAAAGCTACAGTTGACTTTCTAAATTACATCATATGTAAGTAGATTTATTTTTCCTTTTCTGCAGATATAGTTTAATTTCCTTTTCCAATTTGCATGGGTGCACACTCATAAATTTTAAATATATTTAACCTCTTTTTGAAGAATCCTTTGAATTTCTCTAAGGTCCATGACCTTTAACTTCGATACACAGTCTTTTCTACATTAAAAACCCACTAAGACATCCAGAAATAATGCTTTAAACACCTTACTGCTTTTTGAAAAGGTCCTCTTTTTCCCTCATGAAACAAAACATTCTCCTGCATGGTGGTCCTGGTAGCCTGGAAATGAGGGCTTCAGCTGAGAGACATTTTCTGGCGATTTGCTAATCACACAGTTCGTCAAGTTTCAAATTAGTGAGGGAAGGTTGGATGGGCCACCCTGAATCCAAACAGCAATCCTGCAAGCCCAGGAACTGACCAGCACCTGCAGCTGTTAGAGGATGGCAGAGAATACATTTCCACATGACAGTGACAGGTTAACTTGCACTCATGGCAAGTCCTTTGTCACCTTCTGAGATGTTATCAGGGATGAAAGGATCTCACCCTAAACTGTGGAGTTTTCTTTTAAGTGCCTGCTATTTCTGTACAGTCCCCTTGTCACCCAGGCAGATCATTACCACTCTCATCTCCTCTTCCTCACCATCAGATGCCCCTTCCCAGGAGTAACACCCCATATCCACACCTGCCAGATGACCATGCTGAACTATTTCCTTGACTCTAACAAACCTTTGCCATGAAAGGTAAGAAGCAGGAAGCAAAGGACCTGTCTCCTGAGCTGAGCACCTTTGCTTATATTTGGAGAAGAGTAGGTAGCAACATCCAAGCCCAGTTTGTGTCAGCTGTCTGGGACAGAAAGCGGGGACAATCCGTTTCAGATCCCGGAGAAGATGACCTGGGGACCACAGATGGCCAGCATGGGACTGGCAGGCTGGCTGTAACTCCATTCCCAAATCATGCCCCACAGCAGGTCCTGGCTGCTGGTAACTAATCCCAGCTCACAGCAGCACCCGAGACCCCCAGAAAGCACACACAAGTCCCTGTGATTGTTCAGCAAGGATCACCTGCCTCCTCCTTGTTTTGGTTTGTAAACGTAATTATCTCAAATTATCTATCTATCTATCTATCTATCTATCTATCTATCTATCTATCTATCTATCTATCTATCTATCTATCTATCTAT
>JAYRBT010000001.1:86784017-86941711 GCA_036023395.1 Myiotriccus ornatus | reverse complement strand
ATCTATCTATCTATCTATCTATCTATCTATCTATCTATCTATCTATCTATCTATCTATCTATCTATCTAATCTATCTTAATCTTTCCAGATTTCTCAGCATTGCTCAGGGCTTGTCTGTGAGCTGCAGGCAGTGGCTTGAGATGGGGAACATGCACAGTCCCTGGCATGGTGTGGAGGCAGGCAGGGATTGTGCTGTGCACCACTGCCTTTGTCTCCAGCTTGCCTCTGCCTGTTCAGTGAAGGCTGCCAGGCAGCAACCTCGGTCACGCGGATGTTTTCTTCAGGGACCCACTGCTCCAAGAGATGCTCTGAAAGCATGCAATCTGAAACTGGTGCAGTCACTGAGAATTGTAATTATGGCATTTATTAAAGCTGTTTACAAGGTGGGAATGTCAGACAAAAGGAAATACGTAGTAATCGCTTAACAGAATCTGACATCTCTCACAAATTCAGAAATTTTTGGAGGAAAGATGAGGGACATGTTAATAACCTTTCTCTTTCGGGTCCAAGGGGCATTGTGTGCTGCTGACAGTGGTGACCAGCTTGAGCCTCCACCCTTTGGCCACTTTGTGTGATGGCCCCTGACATCTGTTGGGGGGTGACTGGCAGGCATGTGTAATGGGGAGCTGTCACTGGGGACACCCTCTTTGCTGCCCCCCACGCCTGACCCCAACCTGAAGACCCCTCAGTGGGCTCTGCTTTGGAGGATGGTGTGTACCTGTCGTGCTCATTGCCAGCAGGTCGTGCCCTCCCCATCGCCTAGAAAGCCACCATCCAGCAAAAGGGCTTTGTTCAACTCAGACCCCAGGGAAAGCCCACTCATAGCATCGGGTTCAGTCCTTTTGTTTCCAGGTTAAAAACTTGACCTTCCCCTCCCCTGAGCCTGAAACAGCCCTCGCAGCACTTCTGTTCAGCAATTACATTTTCTTTTTAAATCTTTATTTGGGGCTCAGGTGACAAAAAGACTTTCATAATATAAATAGGTCTCAAAACCTTTTGTGTGGGTAAAAAACTATAGGAAAGAAAAAAAAACAGAAAAAAAAATCTGTGTCTCTGTAATTGGCATAATTCCTTCAGCCCTGGTTTATAATTCAAGATGGATCAATTCTGCAGCTGACATGATAGATGTTGTCATCAGTACTCGGAAGCAGCAATTTATATTTCTTTGTTTGGGGACACAGCCATCCACCTATCTCCATGGGAGTCCTATGTGTGAATCAAGAGCAATATGTGGCCAGTAGACTAAGACTTGACTTAGACTTCCAGCCATGCAACTTATTAAAATAATAAATATTTTCATTATCCAGAGAATCCATTACAGTTCTCTGGTTTAGCTATTGTTAACTAATAATTTGGATTAATTACCAAGTTAAATCATTAAAAATTAAATCCATATATTTTGCTTCTTTAAAAGAGCGATAGCTTGCAACCATTTGTGTATTATGCATGTTAAGTGGGAGAGTGATGAAATATGTTGTGTTAACTTAACTTTGACAGCATCTGTATCCATGCCACATTACACTCTGGTTTTATCAAATCTCAGAAGCTACAGTGTATAAATAGAATGTGATGATATTTGCAGGAGAGAAATCATTCACAATATTTTTGGCATCTTCTGTAGTGACTAGAGAAGAGCCATCTAACAAATACAGCATATAATAATCAAATAAAGGGGTGTATAAGAGTGTAGAATCAAGGAGTATTTACACCTGCTGAGTCAGAATTAAGGTTAGGCATAAGTTAGCAATCAGACATAAACACAACTTTCATCCTAAGAAATTTCAAAGCAGATTGCAAGCTTAAATAAATAGAGAAACCCAGTTCAGAGCTCCTTTCACTCTCTGCTGAAGCAAAACCAGCCATTGTGCTGGAACTTAGCACTGACTTATTGAAATATTATCAGATTGAAGACATACAGATACAGGAGGAAAGAAAAGCTATTTAGAGAGTAAAAAGTGGTTCACAAATGTACGTCTTATTATGTTAAGAGTACTAAACTGTGGACTGCGCAACTGCTCAAACTGCAAGTTACTGAGCTCAATATGAGAAAAACAGTGAAACTGGATAGGCTGTGATACACAGGTTGCTAAACTAAATAATCCAGTGAGTTTGCCTTGTAAACTATGAGGTTATGAAAAAGCATTACTTTTAAAACTCTTTACAATTAAGCCTATAAGTATATAATTATAATGGTGCACTGTATTTGAATTTAAATAGCAAACCTATTATAAAGTATAATCACTAGACTACTTTAGAGACTCCTGGACAAACAAAACACATTCTTAAGCACTGAGACACTGATTCTGCAAAAACAGCTCTAGTTTAGGATTCTTTGCCCCTGTGGAGCAGGTGCCCATCTGAAGTAGGTACTACTCAGAATGGTAATGAGATGCTGAAGCAGCAAGACTAAATAATGCTTCTCGGCTTCTTCATCCCTTGGAAGAGATTTGTGTCGAGGAATTATGAAAACACGCACTGAGGAACCACATGTGTCCTGTCTCAGCCTCTACAAGAGCTCAGAGCAGTTAATGGAGCTACCATGGGAGAACTGCCTTGTAATGAGAGCTAGAAGTGCATCGCACACCAAAAAATGCATGACTGGGCTTGGTAGCCCTCTCCTCAAGCAGTGCAGCAGTCTGACCTCTGAAGGAATTGCTGATGGATTAGACTGTTCAGACAAGAGCAGGCGTGGATTTACTGGAGAGACACGGTGACAGGTAACAGCCCTCACTTCGTCCCCGAAACTGCAAGATGCACTATCTAATCTTGGACCACACTGTGCATATGGCTGTGAGGCTGCCCCAGCAACTGCTGAAATTCATAGGCAAAAAAAGATACTGCCCATGTCCCATCACCTCTGCATTGGTGTGTCACAAGTGGGGTAAGATGTAGAAAATCACATTCTTGAGATGCACTGTACTGATGCTAAAGCATTTCCTACACTGGTCACTTTCAGAACTCCTCTCCTGTTCTTTGAAAGCATTCAGCTAAGGTCTTATGAATTCTCTGGCAATTGATTTCTTGCTGGGTACATGTTTTAAAGGTAGGTCATACCAAAGAGATACGGCGATATTTTGCGTAGGGGATGTTGACTAAGAATACAGTATTTCTCACCTCCCCCTTATTTTATGTTGCATCAAAATTATCCTGACCCTTCCTCAGGCTATGTTTCTACGCCACACTTAAGACAGAGATTCTGAGAATTGGGAAATATCAACTTTTAAGATAATATTCAGCTTTACTGATACACACAATCTTTATGTAAGGTATTTGAATTACACATTGTTCCTAGGCCTTCAGCTCTTCTTACAAAGACTGCTTGACTGGGCACAGTTGCTTGCTTATTCTTAATGAAGAGTTGTTAACAGAGGAAAGAGCACAATGAGGGGGCAAATAATGTCTACATGAATCATTAAAAATATATGTACAACGAGTAGGATTAGATAGCACACATAATACTTTTATTTATATCTAACACCCTGCTTTGATAAAGAGGCAGGATTCACTCCCTACAGGAGACGAAAATATGTTGACAAGTCACACAGCAAGGGATGACAGGGGAGAGCTGGTAGCTGTGGGGAAGCCGTGGGCTGCAACAGGCAGTGTGGAAGGAGTTCCTTCAGGCACAATCCTGAAGTCCTTTTAAATTTACCTAATTTACTGTATATTATTGTTCTGATTATGGAATGCATTGGAGATAGATGGGACATTTTTAAGTAAGACAGTAGCAGGTGAGGTTACTGCTCTGTGGCTGGCAAGCGGAAAGCATTTGAGTGAATGAGACCTAGGAGCACAGAGAATGCTCCGGCCACAGGAACCAACCACAGTGTTATGCTGCGGAGTCAGCAGAGGCGCACAGCAAAGTTACAAGCCTGCCCAGCCAGGCACATCACAGGGGAAGCAAAATCAGGGGGAGAAGGTTAAAGGTCTCACCTACAAGGAGTTTCCAAAATGCCACCAGGGCCAGAGGAGAAAAGGGGAAACATCCAGCACCTGGCAGCTAACCAAAGCAGTTGAGATTTTCAATTGACATTAATTTCAATGCAATTAGTCTTGATGTTCTCTGTTCCGCATGAGAAGAGAATCATGGCCATGATGGGAAAGAAAAGAACACCACAATAATAATATACATGCAAGAAATGTAAAAGAAAAATAATAATTTTGTGAGTTAAAACATATTAAAAACATAAAACAAACTGCCTATGTCGCTATCATTATGTATTACTGTTTGAAATTTCCTTCATTCAGTGCTATTCATGCTGTTTGTTTAGTTTTTCTATTGATCTCAGTTTGGGTGATGAATTTAGCCCACAGAATTTTGCTTCCAAGTTTCCATGTGTTTGTGAGCTACCACTTGTGAGCATTGCAATCCACCCTGTGCTTTACAGAATGACCTATGATCTGCTTCAGTGCTGATGTAGAGGGGTCTACCTCTAGTGATTTAGTCCATAAAGACAGCCTAAGCCTGCCCTGCTGTACGTACTATTTCAGGGGTGATTTAAGCACTCCTGCAAATCATTGTGTAAGCTGGGTCCCAGGGAAAGAATCTGTGCCATGCTGCAATGTGGGTTGCACAACCTCACTTAAAATAAGAACAGTGAGGCAGCACAGGCTGCGTCTTTAAAAGGACAGTGTAAATATGCTACCCTTCACTCCTTCACACATAACTAACATATTTATTGAGAATGTTACCTGCTTTGCGAGCTCAGCCTTCAGCCATGGTAAGCCTTAGCTGACAGAAAAGTCTGCTTTCAGGTGGGTTTATGTGTCCATTAGTACTGGACTAAGCCTGACATCTGAATTGGCCTGAGTTTTTCTCATTTTCATCTTCATTTGCTCTGGTTAGGCAGGGGGTGCCATAAGCCTTTTCAAATGGGACATGTCCTTCTCCCACCCCGGGTAAGGTGAGGAGACAAACCTGGCAGGAGCAGGCTCCTGTGTGTCACTCCAGGGTGAAGATGTGCCACATCCAGAAGGTTGGGGGACTTCTGGCAGTAGGAGGCAGCACCACCTTGGCTGTGCAAGGGAACAGAAGCAGCTCCGGAGTGGCTCGGGACTTTCAGATGATTTGCCGAGAGCTGCGTGCAAACTGTAGGGGTTTTCAAACCTTTCCCTTGCAGCGTGCCTACGCTGCAGCCAAAGCTGCGGTCGCAGCCCGTGCAGGATTACCAACCCTAAATTAAATCGAACTTACTCAGAAACAAATGACATAGTCACAAAATCAGCCGAGAAGCCTGCGTAAATACTTGAGCCTCAACATTGCTCTGGGCTGCCAGGGTGCCACGCACGTCGGGGTGTCCCCAGCCAGCTGCCAGCTGGATTGGGTTGGTCTCCAGGAGCAGGGATCTCCCAGCGTGGGATTGCTCTGCGGATATTCGCGTTGGCGCTGTTGCATGAATAGCCCCCTCTTTTCATCACGGATTTTGCACATTTCTTCTCCCCGTCTGCGATGACATGGCACTTCTCTGGCAGCCACTCACTGCTTAGCTGAAAAGCTCAACATTCTGGAAAGTATTTAATGTGTGTTAACCTCTCCTAATGTGATTCAGCAACTACAAATAAGGAGCGCCTGCCTCCCTTGGCCAGCCAGATATCACAGCCGGTGCCTCACGCAGGCTGCGCGGACAGTGTGAGGCGTCTGACTCGCTTTGGGTGGCAAAGGCTGATGATTGGTACTTGTGTTTTTAACCAGAGATCACTCATTTTAAAAGACTTCATGCAGTCCAGGGACCTTTGATCAGCTACGCAGGTCTAGGTGGACCTGCGTGGAGATGGAGATTTGCACAGGTGCAGTTTATTACACATCTAAAGAGGAATCGTTGTATAAAGGCCTTGAGCCACCCCAACCCCCGGATTGTGGAGAGCTCCCGTGGGGGCACCCTAGGGGGCCGGCTCCAGTGCAGAGGGGGGCCACGGCCGCGTCCCACAATAAATGTCACAGTTTCTCCCCCGTGTTTCTCTGCCGAACGTCCCGGTGCACAACCACGCGAGAGGTGCTGTGGCCCACCCGAGGGCACGCGGCCAGAAGGAGGAGGAGGAAGAAGGGGAAAACCCCAAGCCCAACTTCGGCGGGCCAAACCCCTCGCTGGGGGTGCAAGTTCCCGCAAACTCGCGGTGCCGGGCGGGCTGTGCCGCCCCCCCTTGCGGAGCGGGCGCTGCGCGGGTGCTGCGCGGGCGCAGCGTGCGCGGGGCGGGCGCCGCCTCGGCCGCGCTCCCGCCGCGCGGGTGGGAGGGAGGAGGCGCGGGGGAGCGGGGCGGGAGCGGAGCGCGGCGGCGGCGGCCGAGCCGAGCCCAGCCGAGCCGCGGCACCGTGTGCTCGCTTTTGGGGGGGGCGGAGGGGAGCGTGTTTGCTTTCCTTTTAGGGGGAAGCGGGAGGAAGGTGGCCGTGGGGGTCCGTCCCCGCGTGTGCGGAGAGGGGCCGCCGGCGGCGCCGGGGGTGCTCCGCGCCCTCGCCCTGCCCGCGGTGCAGTTACGATGCGCCCCGGACGCCGTGTGTTTGCAGCGCGCCGGCGCTGACATCGCTCACCATGGACAGCTTCGACTTAGCTCTGCTTCAGGAGTGGGACCTGGACTCACTATGGTGAGTGGTGCCCCTGCTCCCCCCAGGCGCGGGGACACAGGGGCTGCGGGGGATGTGCGGTAACTGAAGGCTTGCGATAACTGGGGGATGTGCAGTAATTTGGAGTGGGTGTCCGCTTTCCTAGAGAGGTGGAATAAGTGTGGGGTGCAGTAATAGTGGGTGTGCAATAAGGGGAGTGCACTGGCTCGAGGGTGCAATAACTGGGGCAGCGGGTGCATAGCAGAGGGTGCAGTAACCCAGGAGGTGTCTCTCCTGCCACTTGCTCTCCCAGCATTGCTGGCCTGGCAGGAGCAGAGGGAAGTGTGCCCCCATCCCCTGGCTGCCAGCGTGGATCCAGGAGGTGAGTGCGGTGTTTGGCTGGGGGCGGGGGTCTCCTACACTCGCCCCTGTGCTCCCCACCCCCCTCCCCGTAGTACCTTGTGCTAACCCGCCTCTGGTACCCCGGTTTGCACTCTCGTAGCTCATCACCCGTTCTTCCTGCACGCCCCTTTAAAACCACCCTCTCCTCACCCCCTGCTCCCCGCAACTCCCTCTCGTACTATCGTTACTGCGCCCCAGAATTGCATGCCCTTGACCTCCCCCTGCTCACCCCCGTCCCTGCCCGTCCCAGCGGCGGGTGCGGGGCTGCCAGGGAGGAGGGAAAACAATTTCTAGAAATGTCATTAGCGGCTGGAGGTGGGAAGCGCTGCCCTCCCCCCTGCACCACCTCCCCAAGCTTCTGCCTCTGCCAAGTCCCGGAGTTTGCTGGGGGAGGCGGCTGCCCCCGAGGCGGCGGGCTCCCACCAGGTCCATGTGGGGTCCGCGGCGTGGGGCGGACGCGCTCCGCTCGCCGCTGGAGCCAGCCGGTGTGCGGGAAGGCGCCCCCGGGCCGCGCCGGGACCCCCGGGGCGATGCCGCGGTGGGAGCCCGCGGTGGGACGCGATGCCGGCGCAGCCCGCCGTGGGACGCAGGTGGGATGTGGCGGGGCCGCTCCGCTCCCCCCGCGCCGTGGGCAGGCTGTGTGTGCCTGGCGCGGCCGGGCGGGGTGCGCTCCGCCGGGGCAGCGCCCGCAGTGCTCGCCCGGCCGACCGGGTCGGGAGTGCGGGATGCTGAGGTCACTTTTTCCTGAAATCAGTTACCGGTGTGCGTTTTATTTTAAACCTTGAAAGGTGATTTACAGCTTCTGTCAGTAGGGTGCGCGTTCAACAGCGCCGGCTTACGTTCCCGGTGGCAGGTGTAGCAAAATAAACCGGACCAGCGTGTCCCGTTAGTTGAGCCCCTTCTTACAAGAGGACCTCAGGATGACGAGAACATCTTGCGCTGCATAATGTGGGTGCTTATCAATGCATACATTGATAATATCGACCCTAATAAAACTTTTATATTGCTGTGGGACCTTTAAAGAGTACATACAATACAAAATTAGTTACTACCCCATAAAAGTTTTTAATTATAGTGTTTCTGCCTGTGACGCGAGTTAAGGTTATATCCTCGTTTCAATTATAAATACTAATATGTAATTTATATCCAAACGATAACATTTATCTCTGGCCTGATTTTAAGTTTACAGTCTGTATGCATGGTTTTATGATTAAATTACGTGTTTTTTTTCTACTAAACGAGAGTGGGAGAAATAATACTTTTACACATTTGATTGCTTTTCCCTTTCTCCTTGAATGAAGGCAAACTTTGGGGCAATTTCCTTTTTCCAGCAAAAGTGGGCTGTCCGTTAGGCTGTTCCACAAGCCGGCTATTGGAGATAATAATGCATTTGAAAAACTAATGATGTAACTCTGGGACACTAGGGCTTTAGGCTGGCAATTGCTCCTTCTCATAACCTTTTTAGCATGCTTTTTGACTGTTGTGGAGCCACATTCAAATGACTCTGGTTGCCACAAAGCTGCCATACAAATTCAAAAGGCATTAACTATTTTCCAGAAAAACTATCTGCTTAAAAATACCTGTATTTGACTTGCAGGTAATCCTGTGGTTTCGTAGCTCTTGTTGTTTTTCCTCTATAATTGTTGCAGTTCAGAAGTTGAGTTCATCAGAAGGGCTTCAAAAAGCACATTAAAAACCATTATGTAGTGGTAGGCCTACATTCACTGCTAAACTTCCACTCTTTTGTGGGGGGTGAACCCCACAATTGCCCAGAGCAGTGCCTAGTGAGGGGGGAGCAGGGAGTTTGCAGGTATTTGCTGTTGTGTGTCTGAGTCCTTTTGGGGCACTAGTTTATGCTGAGTGGCTTTAGCTTGGAGTATCTGAGATCGTAGGCTGGAAGTTCATTGTGAAGCAGCTGTTTTGGCAAATGGTTCAAAATAGTTTTGAAAAGTTGTACAGGCAGTAATAAATAAAAACTTACTTTTGCTTAGTGAGAGCTTCAAGAGTCTGTTGTGAAGGCCAGCAGTGCCTCGGGGCCCTGGGTCAGTCTCCCATTGCAGGTGGAGTGCCTGTTGCACGCTGCCCTCCTGCTATCCTGCCCGCTCACCAGCGGGCAGGTTATGGACATTCTCAAGAAACCTGGTTTGAATTTGGTACTAAACTAAGGAAAACAAAGCTGGTACGGTAATGTTAAGCCCCGAAGGCTTGTGAGGATGCCTTCAAAGTTGTGCAGTTGTTGCCAAAAAGGAATATAAAATATACTACGTAGATAGGAAGTACTTCATGGCAAAGAGCAACACTTAAAGAGACTTAATTTTCTCTGTAGCAAGAATGAATGTTGTCCTTTATTCTCTTGAATGTACCCATAATGGCAATTTGCAACTTAATTTATGACTGAAGATCCACTTTTTGCAGTATTTGGTGAACATTTTGCTTAAAAGTACAGTATTTAAATATTAATGTGCTGTTCCAAAGTGTTTTTTTTCATTTGAGATATTCTTAGAAAATCAGAAGGGGTTTCCAAACGAACATCAGTGTGCTAATCAATTCTCATTGATTGTTACTATTATACTATTAATGAATTTTTTCTTCAATTAATACATGCTATGTCTTTTACTTTGCTATAGCATAGAAAATGTAATATGTGATGTAACGGCTATAAGACAGCATTTAACTAGTAAACTGCAATGAAAGAATATTGTAAGCTGTTTTTTACTGAACAGTGGTTTTTCAAGGTTGTATTGATGCCAGTAACACTTCTGCTTCCCAGAAAAGTACTATAATTCAAATAGTGAAAGCTGAGCACAAACTCAAATAGAAACTTTAAGAAAACATGCCAATCTGTGGCATAAACAAAACTTGTGCCCATTGGTAAGCTTTTTCTGGAACACTTCGGGATGATCAGCTCAGCTTAATTTAAGGTGTTGTTACTGCTGACTAACACAGTTGTCCTGAACACAGGGCACTAATGACTTCAAACCACAGCCCCATCTCCTGTTTTTCTTTCTCCATGCATTTGATAGTTTTACTTGTCCAGGCTCAAGGATGTGGATTCTCCAATGCCTTACAGCTTTGCATTTGTTTACACTGGATAAAAAGAGATGGAAAATCTCAGATGTGTTTTATATGCCTCTTTACAGCAGAAGACATACTATACATGATGGAAAACAGCAAATGAGCAGACTAAAGGACTTCTTCATCAGAGTGCCAGGACTAGTTCTGCATTACAGGCATTTGTGTTATTTGCCTTATGTAACAAATCTAGACCAAAATTCATCCAGTTGCTTAACTCTGTGATTGGGCACAGCGATAGCCCTGGTGAAGACCAGTTAGTAAAGGCTCTCCTCACATGCTGATGAAATAACACGCGTAGGTAGAGTTGTTTCCATTCATTAAAAGCAACTAGCAAATATATTAAAGCACTTACTGTGTTGTACCAAAGAAGAAAATAATTTTGAATGTAAGATGTTTGTTAGCCACAAACAAAACAGTGTTTGTTTAAGTAAAAGAAGCCAAGTATGTAATTGGTTTATTGGTATTTATCTGATACCTCTGTGAGTTTTGAGTTAGCATCAGTTTTGTAGGGGTTGGATAGTCATATACAAATGTATAGCTGTATAGCTTCCAAGCTGAGATCAATATCAAATGCCACAGTATAAGATGGCCCAGTGTGTTTTACAGACCACGTATTGAATTATTAGTTCATTTGCTATCTTTGGGTCTGTTCCTGCTCCATTTGAAGTCAATGAGACTTTTGTTTGGAAGCTTCTATTAACAAAAACTGGTCAGACATCCAGCAATCTTATAAATGAACCTTTTGTAACTTCTTGATCCCAGGTTGTCTAGCTTTTAGTCACTACACTTTATATTTGTGTAAAGGAAGATTTCTTTCCTTATGTAGCACAGTGTTTACTAGAGACAGTTTTAGAAAGCTACTTCCCCATATGCTTCTTCAGTCAAAGTACAAGATCAAGATGTTTATTTTCAGATAGCTCCTTATTGTTACTTTGGGGGAAAACAGTCACTCCAACCATTCTCTCAGTATGTAACAGGCTGGACCAGCTTAATGTTTTTACAGACAATACTCAGCAATAAGACCTCTGTCTCACCAAAAAAAAAAAAAAGAAAAAAGAAAAAAAAAAGAATTATGTTAGTGTCTTCTTTTATCTCCCATCTCCTTTACAGCTCTACTTCAGCCTGTGTCTTGTACTTTGCTCCGTATTTCTTTCTCTTTAGCTCTTGCACCCTTTCAAACAATAATGCTTGACATAATCTTTGTCACCTTCTTATTTCTCTCTGTAATGTTTCCCTTTTTGCCTCCCTCCCAGTGTCTGCTCACAGTTACCACTTTCTCCTCATTGAGATCCCATCTAAAAATTTGTTCTTTCTGTGATGATTATAAGTTGTGAGCAAACAATAACACGAATAATAACTATAGATTGTTCCCTTCTCCTGCTTTCACAGCATGTTCTCTCTTCCTGATGCCTGTTTTTTAGGCTGGAAGCCCTTTGGGTCGGGAACTGCTTTTATTGTTTGAGTTTCTTTTTCTTACAGCACTGAACAAATTGTATGTGCTAAAACATAAATAATAAGAGGAGCAAGCTTTTCATGGTCGTAATACTTTATAAACATCAGCTGAATAATAATATTTTAAAAACACGTCTGCTGTGACGTGTAAGTGCTCATTTGCTGAGTGTAATGTACCACATCCTCCTCTTTTGGTTCAGGTCTCCACTGAATCTAGAGGATTTGTTGCTTTATATGAGATGAGAATCTGGCCCATCATCCCTGATTCACAGTACTCAATCTTTTTTTTTTTTTTTTAAGAATAATTAGTTTTTTAAATTTCTGCTTTGTTTTTGTCTAAGTAAAATTCTGATATGCCAGTAGGACAGTGGATGTGTTTTCACCTCTTTTCGTGAGGACTGTTTGAGCACCCATGCTCAATTGTGTGAGGTAAGAGATGAATAGTCCTTCGGGCTTTCATTTTGACACTCAGACCCATAGATAGATTTGTGCTCCTCTGGGGATGCATTCATCAGAAGTTGAGGCAAAAACCTTACTATGTTACTGGAGAAGGATTCAGAAGAGGGCATGAGATGCATACAGTATTTCCCATTCTATGTGAATATTTTGAGTAAAATACCAGGTTTCTTAAAACTAGTGGAAGTTTTAAGCCAAAAAATACTGGCTGTGGGAACATCTTGTCATCCATACATTAGCAGTGATATCATACTCAACTCCACAACACTCTCATTGAAGAAAGCAGCTATTTAATTGCAAGGTTTTAAACCTTATGTAACAGATTAGTGCATTTGCATCATATTTATGACTAGGAAAAAACAAAGCATGGATAAAAAGAGAGATACTTAACAGTCTGGTTATAACATTTTTCACAATAGAGTAATAAAGTAAAATCTATAGAGATGAAGAAAAACTGATAGCACATACAGCTAGAAATCAGGGAGGTTAAATTCTCTGTGAGGTGGTGTCACATCTGAAGACTGATCAGGTTGTAACTGTGAAGTGGCTTCATCAAGAAAAGAGGTTTCAAAAGGATGATATTTTCTAGGAAACTCATGGGGTGGTTAGCATTAAGGCTAGTTCCAGGGGAAAACCAAAAGTTCTTTGTGAAAAACTGGAAGTAGGAAAAGGGAAAGTTTTTTTGATTTTGAAAAGAACTAGCTCTTCGTAAACCCTGCTCTGCTGGGGAGTGGGAATTACCGTTTCAGTGCTGCTGCTGGGGGCTGGATTTGCTTGCTGACTACTCCCAGGGAGCCCACGGGTCCCCACTCCAGCCAAATCCACTGTGTTCACATCATTACCAGTAGGGCTACTCACTAGTCTTCTATCTCCTAAAATCAATAGTCAGACACTGATTGTACTTGCTGGTGCTGCCTAAGGCCCCAGGAGAGTAAAAATGGGCATTTGTAGTTGAATACTCAGGTAATAATATATATAATTTCTGAATAATTTATGGGCAGCTACAGATATATACTTAGGAGAAAGAGTGAATGAACTGTAGTGACAGTTAAATGATCATGATGACAATAATTAATATTCTATACTAAACAATTTTCTATATAGTTTCAAAAATAAAAATGCATAACTTGTGTTATGCTCACAGCTTGATATCTCAACTTTCTTAGTACCTTAAGCAAGCAAAAAGTAATGTTAGTGACTTAAGATGACTGTGTTTTGTCCTCTTAGGAAGATTTAAACCTGCATGCATGTACCAAGGAATTGGATATGGATGTACCTTGGGAAATATGACAGTAGGAATGCAATTTAAATTTATCCTTGGAGACCCTTTGTGTATTTTTTAAAAAATAAATTAGTTCCAATGCTGCAGTGATTGTCTCAGCAGTCAGGAAACACTTAAAATTATTCAGAAGGGACCAGAAATCTTTGCTAAGAAGCTTTTTGTTGCTGTGTTTTGTTTCTTAATAAAGATGATCCACAACTGAAAGTACTTAAAACCAAAAAGAAGAAGGTTGTATCTGACAAAGCTGCACAACTTCTTAATGTAACCCAGTCTTTCTGTGTGGTTGTTTCCCCGTTTTGGACCAGAGAAAGAGTGGTTTGTGGCTTAGCCTGGTTTGAGTACATGGCAGGAGTGGACAAATAGAGGATAAAAGTGGCATCTTCTTACATTGAGTATGTTTGAATTGCTTTGAGCTGTGATCACTTCTTATTGCACATTGAAATCTGTTAGGATGAAACTCATGGCCTCCCTAGCTCATGCATTGCCATGATGGTGCAGTCTAGGTGACAGGTATTACAATGACCTATGGTGGTAAGAAAAATGCAAATATGACAGAGAGATGGGTCAGGAGGAAAAAACACTGGTGAAGTATGCATTTGCCTGCTTCATCTCAGCAGTGCTCTCTCCAACTATCTGTCTGTTTCTATCCTTGCTTTCTTTGTTTTGGTCTCTGTGAAGGTTTTGGGGAGCCTGTTCTGATGTACAGATGCTGGCAGATGTCCTAAACCTCCTCTGGAGGGATGTTGTCTTTCTTCTGATGATGCTAAATGGTGTCTACCTCCTAGTGATGCACCAAGAGAAAATTGATTCTTTCTATCATTGACGGTTTGTGATTGACCAGGAGGGTTTGTCTCTCAGGTCTGTTGATTTTAGGAGAGAATGATGTAATTTTAATGTTTTTGTGCTCCTCTGTCTTAGAACAGCAAGTCCAGTAGATGGTTGAACCTCAGTCCAGCAAAAATGATCCGTTTGTTGACAGAGATACTCTGGAGAAGATAATTACATTCATATGCATCCAAAAGAAGACACTGTTTTACAGTTTTTGTTTCTGACATAGGCAGGCAGGGAACCTGTCATGTCATCAACTGTTTTTAAAGGACAAAGTAACAATAAAAGCTAAGCGTGCATTCCTTCATCTGTGTTTGGCAAGGAGAGGGTAACATTTTCTCAGGATGATGACCTTGAGTTAACTAAATGTAACCAGTTTAAAAAGTAAATTAGTGTCACAATGTTCTTTGTTTGAGGTTAGGCCTGAAGACTGTCAGGAATTTCTTAATACAAAAGGTGTTTGTGTGTTAGTCCATTTACCCAGGCTCCCTGCAAGAAAACCACCATGATCCCAATTGATCTGAAATAGTATCATCACACTGCCTTGCATGTCTGGTTATGCCAGCGAGTTTGCAGCTAGCTTGTGGAGCTCTGCCCCTTTCACCCTGTATCATAGAATCATAAATGATTTGTCTTGAAATGGACCTTAAAGATCATCTAGTTCCAATCCCCCTGCCATGGGCACGGACACCTTCCAGTAGACCAGGCTGCTCAAAGCAGGCCTTGAACACTTGCAGGGAAGGGGTATCCATGGCTTCTCTGGGCAACCTGTTCCAGTGCCTCACCACTCTCACAGTAAACAATTTCTTCCTATTACCTAATCTAAAGCCACCCTCTTTCAGTTTAAAGCCACTACCCCTTGTCCTATCCCTTCATGACCTTGTAAGAAGCCCTTCTCCAGCTTGCTTGTCGCCCCCTTCTAGGCACTGGAAGGCACTAAAATGTCTCCCTGGAGCCTTCTCCCAGATTCTTATG
The DNA here is from genome assembly GCA_036023395.1 of Myiotriccus ornatus. Classification (NCBI taxonomy): domain Eukaryota; kingdom Metazoa; phylum Chordata; class Aves; order Passeriformes; family Tyrannidae; genus Myiotriccus; species Myiotriccus ornatus. Next base: position 86,926,702 of record JAYRBT010000001.1, on the reverse strand, counting down.
TTTCCTTTTTCTAATCCTTTCAAAACCCACTCATGCTGTAACATAAAAGGGGCAAGTGTTTTGGTTTTTTGTTTTGTTGTTGTTGTTTTGTTGGGTTTTGTTTGGTTTTTGTTTGTTTGTTTTTGGTTTTGGGTTTGTTTGTTTTTCCCACTGCCACTGGATATAAAAATCTGTTCCAAACCTATACCACTGGTAGGAAAAATGTACATATTACCAATATATGTGGCTTAATGTATCCCTGGCTATTTAGTCCAGATGACTTTGCAACATGTGTGGTGAAATGGTGTTGAGATAACCTCAACAAAGCAAAGCATAGCTAAATGCTTTTGCTGCTAGAGCTGCACTGGTTTTTGTAGATCCAAGCAAACTACCTCTTTGTGACACTCTTCAAGGCTTAGCACTGTACAAGAACTTACCAACTTGGGTGCATGGCTACATGAGCATGATTACATACCAAGTGGTATAAATGCAACACTTTTTTTGTTATTATTGTTGTTCTTAGAAGTGTATAAGTAGCAGTATCTTGAACTAATTACAGCTGATGTAAAGCACATTTAAGGAAACCCATTAGCAGAGAATTAGAACTAGAGCAGATTAGCTATTCTTTAATGGCCTTGACTGTAGATCTTTTGATTCCTTGGTAGCTTTTCTAACACTCATTGCTCATCTGTCTTGACTAAATGACTGAGAAGCTTCTTTCAAGTCACAGTCTGGTTGTAACGTGAAAAAGATCACTGTTTTCAGCTGAAAAAATGATTATCTGGAAAGGTAAATTCTACAGAGTTCTGTACTGTATTTATTCTTGAGATTTAAAGCCTTTTGCTGCTCAGTGTGTCTGTGTAATAGAATGAGCAATCCTTAATATGCTTCCTTGTAGTTATTAATTATTTACTTTCTTGAAATACAGATCATAGACTATTTTACATGACCTCCCTTCTTACAGACTTTCTTGTCTCTTTATTTTTGTGTGCTTTGCAAATGCTTGTAAATTCATTTTCACTGAAAGGGGAAATAAGTAATTTAGATGATTGCAGCTGTTTCATAATTAATTAATTTCAATTTAAAACAATCAAGTAGTGCCCATCCATTGTTCTGTGTGCTTTTCTGAGGCATTAAGATTCACAATATCAAAATAAGTTCCAGATGGAAGTGCATACTTTATAATCAGAGAAAAAATTTGTGGTTTTGTCAAAAACCTGAAGAGTCCTGCCCTGATCAAAATGGAAAGTATTATGCTTAAGCCCATTTTTCAAGTTTTGCGTCATTACTTTAGGAATAACTTTAAACTACCAATTTGAAACATTTATAGGGTACTAACTTAGAACTATAGAGTGACAGAAACTATGTATGGACTATTTATTCATTTGTTTCCTCAAATACTCCAGGTATCTGTTAAAATGTAGCAAGGCTTAGCACACTTTCCCATTTTTGGCACTCTTCTGTGTTATAAAGAAATATTTGCAATAATAAATCATCTCGTTGCAAGTAATCAATAAATAATGCATTTGCCTGATAAGAAAGTGTTGATAAAATGACATAAAAATATTGAGCAGAAGGAAAAATGGTTGAAATGGAGCACTGAGAAAGTCCATATGTTCCTATACTTTAATAAATACTAGGGTTAGCAGGAGAACTTTTAATGTGGCAGTTTGCAATAAGAATAAAAAGTCTTTTTTGAACATGAAAGACTTATGTAAGAGTTTTACATTATGTAAATGTTAGTGTTATTGGCAATAGCCCATTATAAAGGAACACTTTATATTCAGAAAAGCATTTGCAAATAATGGGATAGATGCAGCAGTCTCCAGTCCTGACTTGGACAACTTTCTCTTTGAAGTCAGTGGAAGTTTTGCCTGAATAAAGGTAGAAGGAATTAGCCCATTCATTATTATCTGAATTACATCAAGAGCTGACTGCTAAACAATAAAATCATGATTCATAACGTAACGGCTTCACTTAATTCTTTTGTAGTCTTAATATATCTCATTATATGGTACTTCTGTTCTTTCCTCTCTGTGCAGTATTCAAATTAATAACAACCACCTTTACATAACTGATGGTTCGACATGTTTTGCTGTCTTAGCAAGATCAAAGGATTTTATATACCCTTTTTGGATAGATATCAAGAGTGGGGTGATCAATCTGTAACCATTAAGCACAGTGTAAAGATCTCAGGGTACCCAATTAGATACAAGTGGTTTGCCAGATGCTGAGAGCATCACCAGTTGTCAGGAGATTCCCAAATCTGTGGGACAGTCCAGAATTTATTAGGGATTAGTGGTGGTTCGAGTTGTCACTCCACTGATTTGTGGTCGTTCAGCTGTGCCCTGCCATAAGCAGCCTGCAGGATATGTGGAGATAAGGTTCAAGTGATAGATTCTTTGTCTTCCCCCCGCCAGGCACCTTTGGGTGGGAAGGACGTATGGATGGATGGACACTGGTGCTCCAGTTCCTCTCCTGTGACCTGAGGAGAATGTGGGACATAGTGAGTGAAATAGCAAAATTAGAATAGCCTAAGAAAAGCACACTGAAGAGAACAGCCCAAGAAAAGAGACCCCCAAAAGGCTTTATGATGAAGCGGGAGTTAACCCCTCACCAGGAAGCCATCTGCAGCCTTCAGGCTTTAAGAATTCCTTTTATCTAGAGATGTAATTGAAACAAGATGTGTAACAGCTGCAAGATGTCGTGTTTGTCAAAGTAACTAGAAAAATGAGTTATATGACACACACAGAGCAAAGTAACGTATAGCTGGAAAAAAGGAATAAATTGTTATATGGGTTAAAAAGAGGAAGAAAAATAGTTGAATAATGAAAGTTGCACTTAATTCTGATGCTTTGAAAACAAATTACAGTGAACATTTCCCAGAAGAGTCAACATCCTCACTCTTTACCCCAATAGTGAAACTCATGTTCCCATCATAACCATATTTCATTGATGGATTGGAATGGCTAGTGCTCTGCACTAACTCTGGGATAGGGTGGCAGCTGTGTTATTTTACCCTACTGCCTGTTGCTGTTGTTATTCAGGTGCGTTACTGTTGCACTTTGCGTCTACATAAGGACCCAGATTTGCTGTACCAAGAGATGTGGAGACTTGGGACAAACAGCCAGTTGAGGGACCAAAAACTTTGCAGACAGTGACAGGCAAAGGAAAATTATGGATAAAGGCAAAACTGGTCAGCAAAAGAAGACTAGAGTATTTTAATAATCCAATAGGCAGTGGTTACAGCAAACAACGAGCCTGACAGTTCTGCCAAGTGCGTGAGAGTAAGCATGATGGGAAAGCCGAGAACTTTCTTTTTAAGAACCTCAGAAGGAACAATGAAGTGATTTTGAGCGTGTTTGTGAGGACTCCTCCCAAGTATGAGTGACAGCACAGGAATACCCTGAAGGGGTTAGCTGGAAACTTGGACAGTGAATTGCCTTAATGGTTCAACAGAAGACTAGCGTCAGCCTTTTTGTAATAAGTTCTGGTACTGATGTTTCATAATGATGAGGATAGGCCACAAATGGCCTTCATGCTGAGGAAAGTGGGAGCCAGTGAGGAGCTGGTGAAGAAAAGGGCCTCATAGTCAGAGCACCCTGCCTGAGATATGCTGCTTGCTGCAGCATCTCAGCTGGAGCTGGCTCTCATCTGTGAAATCCGGTTGTGCAAATTGAGGCACGTATAGCAGCAGAAAAATGCCCTTAGCCGAAGAATTCAGTAGATGGCTAAGCTAAGTCTCAGTAACACATGCTGATAACTACTGGGTATTCTTTAAGGCACTCAGCACCTCATCAGACTACATGTGGCACCAATGGGAACTAATTAAATATACCTATTACAGTACTACTATGGAGTACTACTCCAGTACTGCTGCTTTGGATCAGAGTGAGTCTTGGAGCCCACACCTGAATGCCAGTCAAATATACCTAATTCCCACTTTCAGAAATTACTTGGAAGTGTACCTCTCATTGAAAGCCTTAAAGAAAATAGAATTCTGATTTTTTGAACAAATACCTAACTCAGGTGTTTTCCTTTGCTCAACTCACATTCACATGCAAAAACGGCTAATAAAATTTCAGTGTTGCTTATACTGTACTTTCGTTGGCGGCAGAAAAGTCATCTATTAAAGCTGAAGTCATCATAACATTAGGCGCTAATGTATCTGCTGGGTGATAGAGAAGCAGGCTGGCTCTGTTGAAATGCTGCTAGTTCGCCCTCATCCGCTCACAGTTGTCTCTGGAGGATTGGAAAGTATAAACAAGTTTTCTAACAATACACGCTAAGAGTATGCTGAAGTAGCTGCAGTTACTTTATCCCAGAAGTCTGTCTCTGTCTGCAGACAAGTACAGAACCAAAGTGAATCCAGAAGTTTGAGTATGGTTCCCATATTTCCTCCTAAGAAGTCTCAGGAGAAAAGGTGATTGTGTGCGCTCACAGATGTCCCGTGTACATGCAGTAAATCCAACATTTTCTGAATGTGCTGCTGGCCTTGCTGCACCTGGTAATAAACCCTGGCAATAAATCAGGTGATCTGCACATGCATAATAATTCTGATGCACCTGAATGCCGGCATACAGGATGGACATGCTGTGCACAAACTGGCAGTTTTCCAGGTCTTCTGGATGTCAGGCTTCCACTGTCACTGGCTTGCCTGGGAGTCCTGGCAAAACTGCTGACACTCTCTTTTCATATCAGCATTTCCAGGGCATATCCAGGGGGAGGGGGACATATGGGGTACTAAAGCTTGAGCATCATTTTTCAGTGTGCCTGTACTCGTTTAAGCAGTGATACAACCCTAAAAGTAGAAACAACCCTACACCCATAAAGGTTCACTTTCTGTTAACTTAGGCATTTTTTGCAAATTATACCTCTATTTCTCACAAGTTCAAATCTATTCTCCAGTTTCTTTACATGAATATTTTGTGTGTGTCAGGTGAATGCTCGTACCACTTCAGGGCATCAGCATATTGAGTACCCTGTCAGCGTCCATCAAAACATTTGATTTCGAAGGAGAGCTTTAGCTTAAGAGCTGTCAATGTGTGAGGACCTTCCTGAGGGCTGTGGAGGTCAGAATATCTCAAGCAGGGAGAGACTGGAGCCTGGTGGTCCCATGCTGTGATTGAGTTTTGTTCTGCCACCTCTGAGGATGTTCAGAAATAGTGAACTCCAGGGCACAGTGGAGGTACTAAAATGGGCTAAGGGTTCTTCCCTGCCCTATAAGCCTACTGACTTGGCATCAAATATCTTCCCATGCTGGAAAATCATAAAATTATAGAATCATAGAAAGGTTTGGGTTGAAATTGAACTTAAAGGTCATTTAGTTCCAACACACCTGCCAGGGCAGGAATATTATTCACTAGATCAGGTTACTCAGGGCCCCATCCAATGTGGCCTTGAACACTTGCAGGGATGGGTCATCCACAGCTTCTCTGGGCAACCTGTTCCAGTGCTTCACAACCCTTTGACTGAAGAATTTCTTCCTAACATTTAATCCAAACCTGCCTCCTTTCACTTTAAAACCATTGCTCCTTGTCCTGTCACTGTCTGGTCATATGCAAAGTCCCTCTCCCTCCTTTTTATAAGCTCCTTTAAGGTACTGGAAGGCCTCAGTGAGGTCTCCCTGGGGCCTTCTCTTCTCCAACAGCCCCAACTCTCTCAGCCTGTCTTTACAGTAGAGGTGCTCCATCCCTCTGATTATCTTCATGGCCCTCCTCTGGGCCCTCTCCAAGAGGTCCACATCTTTCCTGTGTTGAGAACTCCAGAGCTGGATGCGGTACTCCAGGTGGGGTCTCATGAGGGCAGAGTAGAGGCAGAGTATCACCTCCCTTGACCTGCTGGCTACTCTTGTGATGCAGTGCAAGATGTGTTTGGGCCTTCTGGGCTGTGGGCACACACTGTTGGCTGATGTCTGATTTTTCATCCGCCAGAACCCCCAAGTCCTTCCCTGCAGGGCTACTCTCAATGATTTTTTCTCCCAGTTTGTGCTCATGTCTGGGATTGCCCTGGCTCAGATGCAGCACCTTGCATTTGGACTTGTTGAACTTCATGAGGTTCTCGTGGGCCCACTTCTCAAGCTTTTCCAGGTCCCTCTTCATGGCATCCCGTCTTTCCGTTGTATCAGCTGCACTGCTCAGCTTGTGTCATGTGCAAATTTTTTGAGGGTGTGCTTAATCTTACTCAATGGCGTCTTTGATGAAGATACTGAAGAGCACTGGTCCCAAGGCAGAGCCCTAAGGGACACCACTCATCACCCACCTTCACCTACCTCTACCTGCACATGGAGCCATTGACCATAACTCTCTGGCTGTGTGCATCCAGCCAATTCCTTATCCACTGAATAGTCCATCCACTGAATCCATGTCTCTCCAGGTTGGAGATAAGGATGTTATGTGGGACCATATCAAAGGCTTTATAGAAGTCTAGATAGATGACATCTCTCGGTCTTCCCATGTTGACCATTGCTGTAGCTCCCTCATAGAAGGCCACCAGATTGGTCAGACGTGGTTTGCCCTTAGTAAACAAGGGCAACTAAGTTTTACGTTAGTAAGGTAAAACAAGGTAGCCATATGCAACTTGCCTGTTGTAAATGCTTCTTCGCCACTTGGTTATTGGAAACACGAAGCGTGTACACAAGGATTTGATTTTATTTTGGTCTGAGTGGAAGCAGGAGCGAAACTCATTGAGAAATGGAGGAAGAGAATCACAACAGTGACCGGAGTGGTACTTCCTTATTGCCACCTCATTTGAGAGGGAACGGACATCAGTGCTGTAAGAGTAGGTGACTGATTTTGTAAAAATGAAAACATCTCCTTCTTTACTTTCTCTGGCAAATGAGCAGCCTTTGCCATCATGATACGGGCTGCACAGAAATGAAGCAGGGGACTTCACTGGGCTGTAAATCACTGCACTTGTGTTTAAATAAGGACTATATTCAAAGCAAAGATGCTAGCTTGATTTAAATAAACCAGAAAGCATGTCAAATGCTACTAGATCCTACTGAGTTCCAGTCTTGTGTCTCCTTAGGACTTTCTCACAGTGGTTTTCTGTGCCAGTTAAGGACACTGCCTTTAAGCTAATTAGCAATTCTGAGAAAGTTGGAGGGAATTCATGTTTTTCTTCATCTGGGTGACACGCTTATCAAGTCAGCTACCTACAGTCTGATACAGCAGGCTGCCAAAAGACTTGTCACAATTTATGAAAAGGGTTTGTGGTGGAGAGAGAAAGTATAATGAAAACCACATCCACCAATTAAACACCTCCATTTCCTTTTAGAGTCCAAACAATGGGCATCTTTCCTTTTGCAAAAGAGATTTCTCAAATCAAAGCAACTCATAGAAGAAATATAAATTGGGAAGAAAGTTGTGAGTAGGTCTTTAATGAGTCTCTAGCACAATGACATAGTAAGGTGTGACACATTCATGAATATGATCTAGCAAAGATTTAGGTTTCAGCAATCAAGCAAAAGTAATGCAACCAAATATGGGACATGTTCAGGTCAAGTTTTTGGTACCTGTGGTATCAGTCTTTTCCTGATAGGAAAAGAGTACACGTCATCCTTTTCTTAGTCTGTGATACATAGTTTTAACACTCAGAAAGTAGTATCACTTATATTTTTACTCAAGTGAGCAGAAACTGACCTTCTTATAATGATAAAAAGAGGATCTTTGAAAATAACTGTGGACTTGTTAAGCAGAGGATGAAGTGGAGCCTGGATATGGTATGTTCAGTGGCATTGCAGGTAGAGAGGTAGCAACAGGAGCTTGGAGAGCTATTTTCTCTGAAGAAAATCTCTGGTATAAAAAAAAATCATTACAAGGACTCTGAAGAGCAGAACAGACACTTCAGACAAAAGGTGTCAAAATTAATTTGAATAGTTTTACTGACAACACATCATACAGTTCATATGGACTGGATGCATTGAAAGGCATTACAAAAGTACAGTGGGTAATGATAAAACCAAATTTTATTATTATTATTATTATTATTAACAGTGGGCTTGTATTTACCTCAAGTAATGGTGTGTGATACTTGGCACCAGTTGCTCTGAACATTGCGTCAGTGGATCTGTAAGCAGTTCAACTGTGTTCACAGAGCAAAACATCTGAGTTGATCAGCTTTGTCCACGGTTGTTTTTTTTTCCAGGCGGAAAGAGTAACTATTTTGGGCTCACTGTCATGTGAGTATAGCTATGCTGCTTCTAGATCAGAGCCTATAGGGCTGCATGGTGCTATATGTGAAAGTCCTGCTCTGGTTTCTGTTAACTTGGGGACCTCTGCCCGTCTGGGCTGTGTACCTATGCCCAAAGCTTCCCAGAGGATGTAAGCCACGTGAACCCCTTTTTTGTGGGCATGGGCACCTGACAGGCTTAAAAGGAGAGAGGTGAGCTAGGCTTATTTGTGAGACTCTGTTTCCTAAGGAGGATAGAAAGTCGGTAGATTGCACATTGTACAGTACTGCATACAGTGATGCATCTTAATCTGAAGTCTGTAATTTAAGGTGTGTGATTACTGGGAAATTCAGTCAGTTTAGGCAAGAGACATTGCTTATGGGGAGTACAAACTAAGGGAGCACAGAAGAATCTTAGGTCTTCAGTAAAAAGAAAAAGCAAGCAGTTCTGGAAGATCAAAGTACAGCAAGAAATCCACAAAGTATGCTTGTTAGCAGGCTGGAGACATACCTAGGTTGGGAGCTGAATGCAGTGCTAACATACTAGTGGCCTATCTCTCCGAACCACTAAAAATCACTTTCATTATATGTGTCACTTAATATGCCTAGCAATTGCCACATCAGCCAGAAATTCCTCTGTTATTTGGAGGCTGGATTTTGATTTTGTTCATTGAACCAAGCAGTGCGAGTTTATGCCAGAAGATTAATTTAGCTGGTAATGTGCCACCAAAGCAGATCCTTTCTTCAGTTTTACCTCTTTTACGAAAGGTTCAGCGTAGTGGTTTATGTGCATAGTTTAGGGAAAATTAACATAGCAAACCACATGATCCAGAAACCCCACATGACCCAAACAGGCACCCAAGATGATGTTGTTTTCTGGCAGAAGCACATTTAGATTTAGATCCAGCTTTGCTACTACACGTGTCTAGAAGCAATTTGGGGATTAGCAGACTCATTAGCCTAATACATAAGGGTCTGGAGAAGTCCGCTGTGCTATGGCCACAGGCTGTCTGTGCTGCTTGCATGTCACACTTTATATAGCTTTGGGTTGGTACTACCCAGGACTCCGCTTTTCCAGCTGAATGTTTCAACCACTTTAGTCTTGGTCCCATGATCCCTCCATTCGCAGATCCGTACTGTGTGGGTCAGGCTTCAGGGAGGGTGGTGAACGAGGCTGCAAAAGTAGCCTTTGACCTAATAAGTAGTGCATGTTCCTTGAGGCTGAATCTATGGATGTGAACCCCGTGCTGGGGAGATACTTGGATCTGGAGGCTTCCCATTTTTTTATGCTGGCATTTTAACCGTTGGAATGTTGGCAAAACAGTGTGCTTGTCTGCGTCCTTTGGTTTCCTTTTCAAAGAGAGGTGTGCCCCCCTTGCCTGACCTAAAAGCCCAAGAGGCCACATGGGGTAGCTCTCATGCTGTGAGTCCTGCTTTCACAGTGAAGTCTAATCACAGCAAAACCAGTAAGTTCTCTCTGACATTTTCCTTTGGCCAGCGTAGGGTTTAGCTCCCAATGTAGCCTCTGGGTGTTGAGAAGCTGGCTGTTTTGGTGGCAGCCTCTCTCCAGTTTCACTATGGGAATCTTTGGCACCCAATGCAGCACAGTGACATTCTTTTTGGGAACTGGGTACCTAACTCTGCACCCAGCTGTGCAGCTCATCGCCGTACCCAAGTCTTTTGGAAGAAGGTTTAGATCTTAACGTCATTACATTTATTAAGTTTATTGTTATCCCACCAGATTAACTGAGGCCAGCTGCTTCTCTCTAGCAAGAGCTGGTAAATGTTATTTCAGAGGAGGCAGGAACATTTGTCCTATCTTTTAGTTTTTCGGCGAAAGCATGTTTGCCTGGAAAACATACCAGGGTTTTTTTTTTGTTAATACCAAGATGGTCTAAAAAGACAGAAGATAATTCTCATCTAATCTAATCTATCTGGAGTATTTCTGGAGAGCCCATTACTGGTGTCTGAGTGACAAATGAAGATCTGGATTGCACCTGCCAGGTATGTGCCTGGGGAAAAGGCATGTGCAGTACATAAGGGTAAAGACATTCGTGTCCTCATGCTCTCATGCATAAACTATCTATCTCCAGCATTTTCTGGTGAGACCTATAGTAATTCCCAATGGACAGCAGGTCAGATTTCTGAAAGAATATCAGTAACTATGGACTTGCCTATATGTAAAATACATGAGAATGTAAACTGAGTAGCCTGCTGTACAGTCTGCAGGGTGCTGGCATTGATATGTGGAAAATTACACACATATGTGCAGTTATTTAACTGAATCTGCTTGTATAGATTTAAAATACAGCTAATGTGGTGCCTGTACTGGGCATTTATTCTAAGAGTGAGAAGTACCACTATAGGGTAGAGCAGTAAAAATTAACAGCTTCTATCCAAATTTTGAAGATAGCCTATATCTGTAATTGGCAGCCTCCCTGATACTCCTCAACCTGGTACAGACACGAGCATGGTGCACAGATTTTGGCATTAGCGGATAATTTCCTTCCAGAAGGAAGATGGGACAAATAAGCATCCTGTTCTGTTCCTGTCAGCAGGAACATTTCTACCTGTTCCTGATGCAGATGCTCATTCCTTAGGGCCATTCACACCAAACAACACCAGAGCAAACAGTACAAGATTTCACACCTAAGGCTTCATCTGTGCCTTTGCAGCCACTTCTGGGCTGTCCCAGTGAAGTCTCTGTCCGGTCCATCATTCTGTTTCCTCTCTCTGTCTTTTACATGATCTGCATTGACCACGAAGGACTAGGACCAAGTGTAGGACTAGGTTGTACTGGTCAGGTACAGCCATAAGGGAAAGGAGGATACGGTGTACAGGAATGTGATAGTGGGAAATGAGGGTTGCTTGAGGCCAGGCCACCACATAACTGGCTCTGAGAGGCTGGCAACCTGCCCTCCTTAAGGGAGATGCTGACAGCTTCTCAGAGCAATTGAGCTCAGCTCCTCCTGCTGCCCCTGACCATGCAGGAATGGCATGGTTACAGGAAAGGATTTATTCAGGGGAATGAGAAAATAAAAATGCTCCCCACACCCTTCAGTTTGCTGTCCAGCATCACTTGTCTGATAACCAGAGAAAATGGAGGAGTCAAGGGGACTTGATTTTACACCTCGTCTCTGTTCTCCTCAGGCTCAAGAGAGGGAAGAGAGGATGGCTACTTGCAGAAGGTTAGTTGCCCCTCGTGTCCCTCAGCTATTTTTTTCCAGCAAAACTGAGAATTTCATGAGGAGGACAAGAGCTCAGTGGAGAATCTCGCTCGTTGCTGCTGTGCTGCAGTGGGCCCCTTGCCTCCCACCCACGGTATTTGATATTTTCTCATCAGTGAGAAGCAGGTAGGGAGCTGGGCAGCAGCAGAGTTTTGTGCTGTCAGAGGGCTTCTTAGTGCAGCAATATTTTTTTTTTCCTGGTTGTGTCTGGTCTCTGAGTGCAAAGAAAAATAGGGAATCTGCCTGTAAGCATGTGTCCTACCTAGACCCCAGCCTGCATTCAGGGACGCGGGTTATTTCTGGAACTGGGTACACTGCAACATGTATACATTAGCAAAATCAAGTCCTTATGCTGTTCAGGAAAATTTGGCTCTGAACTGAATAGCTAAAAAAGCTATCTGTCTGAGCTGCTTAGAATACTGTACAGCTTTTGCCAGCTGAATAAAACCAATAGCATTTTTATGAACAGAAAGCTTTTGACAACAGTCTTTGAATTATGTGTGGCAAGAACCGTTCTCTTCATTTTTAACTTCTAACCCATGATGTATAGCATAGCCCTCATTTGAGAATAAGAGGTTAGTATCTTATTGACTTGGCTTTAAATTGCATTTCATTGTATTAAAGAGCATCTGCTTTGGTTTGGGTTTTTTTTTGTGCAGAGCAAGGTATACTGTAATGTATGAAGTATTTGAGTTTCATGTAGCTGTAAGACTAGACTTTGGAAAACATTCAACCTCAAAGCTAAGATGGTATTTAGTAAAAACATCCCAGAAAAGTATGATTTTACAATTACCTTACTGGTAGTTTTATTTTAATGTAGTTTTGCTGATAGCTACCTTTGTGCTTAAGGATTGTAAATTAATTAGACATACTGCTTCATCTACTCAGGAGGCAGGAGAAGAGCTGAGCTAATAGCTATGGGAGTGCTGTACCAATTTGAGACTGAGGCTAAAATGACATGATAGAGGGAGAGGTTAGTCCTCTCCCAAGGTTGTCACTCCTGGTCACATTTTAATGTGAATTTATTGGACTGAAAGAGGTTAAAGAGGTAATTCTGCACAAGAAGAGAGAAATTTCTAACATAAAATGGAACTCATCAGTAGTCCTGGTGTCTGTGGGGAGTTGTCAGATTCCATAATATTAACCATGTAATTAACAGGATATATAAAGTGATGTGCTTTAAAATAATTTATATTTCAGATGCCTTTCAATGTGCTAATAATACCTCTCTTTTTTCCTCCAGTTTCTTGGAATCACTGTATTTTTTTTTTCCCTCTTGTCTGTATGAAAACCCTTTGCATCTATCAGAGAGTTCTAACTAGTGCTCATTCCCAAGGGTGACTTAATGGACAAAGTATAGATAAATCCACATGACAAATCCACTTTACAGTATGGCACAGCTGGCATTCTCTGCTCAAGTTCAGCTCACAAATAAACTTGTAGGGAAACTGCATCGATGCGGAGTGCAGGGCAGTGCATATTGCCTCACTCTGTCCTGGAAATGACCTCTCATACAGTTGGTGGTGACTCACCAACTTTTGCATCTCCCTTTCAGATGAGTTGAGGTGCTGGGGGTCATTTGCAGAGTACTTTGCAAGAGGATGAATGCTTGTTGGTGGTGTTTTTGTTGCTCTTCAAAACCTCATTTTTCTGTCTTTAATGATTGAACTTTGAATACCTGCAGGGTCTGATTGACAATTGCTAGAACTCAGTTGTTATTATTATTATTATTAGTCATCTAGATAGGGGGAAAAAAAAGCTTCCCTGAATGGTGGAATTACCGAAACTACACCATACTTGTAACCCAGGAGCTCCACTGCATAAACTGTTTAACAGAGATGGCGTCTTCCCTTATGCTCCTCTTCGGTGACCAGGTCTGGGACAGTTTCAGAGCTGTGCTTGAACTCAACAGGGCTTGTGTGCTGATGGACAGCTGGCTGCCATCCGCTGGCACGGGTAAGGACCAAGTTATTAGTGCTGTGTAAACAGCTGCTCGTCTTCAGTAGGACTTTTTTGAAACTGCTGTCAGATTTGGTTGAAATTGATTAGCAAGTTCAAAGTAACAGACATGGAAGAGAGAGTAGATGACAAGGAGACACTATGGTCTGAAACTTTGCTTCCAAAGGAAGCCCTGCTGACCATGCAGGGCCGTGAATCAATCTGTGAAACAAACCGGGGGTTAACAAGAAATTGAAAAAAAGAGATATGTATTTCTTGTTTCAAAATTGTATTTAATTGATAGATGGAGAAAAAAAAGTGCCATTGAATATCTGCTGCAGAGCCCAAAACACATGCTTGCAAGAGATTTCCTGCTGGAGTAAACAAGTCTTTCAGAAAGGGTGAGGGGGGTGGCAGCTGGAGTCTGTGAAGGGCAGTTGCTGTGCCTGCGCTGGACCTGGTGCAGCATCTCGCACCAGAAGAATCCTGATTTCTGGTATTTACAGCTAAAACGATAAAAAACTACAAAAAGTTGAACGGAAAAGGTAGGTGGAGCCTGGACCTCGGTCTGAGGCAGACCACCTTTCCCAACACGTATTCAGCAGCATGATGAGAGCCAAGCCAAAGTCTATACCCCCAAACCCTGCATGTCTGAATGTAGCATCCTGGGTTTACAGGCTGACTTGGTTGCTGGATAGTCTAATGATTGCCTTTTGCTGTGACTGAAGATGAAAATGCCTGGTCTAGTTGCCGGACATGGGCCTAAACCTAGACCCAAGTAGGAACATATGTCTGCACAGGGTAGCTGAATGGTGTCAAGCTAGTTTTCCCTGCTATATATAAGTAGCATATGGAAAAAAATTCCATTTCCATGCTCACTTACCATACTAGAAACATTTTTCTCTTATATATGTAATACTTAAAACTGATCAACATAATGTAATGCCATTCTAGACATATTCTAGTAAGTGCATGTGTTTCTATCAAATATTGTCAAAGAGCAATATTTTTTAGTAACATTTAAAGCTTATCAAAAATTGAAGCATTTTCTTCTCCTATGCCCTGACCACACTATTGTGAAAATTCACTTGTACAACCACTTCCAGCAACTGAACAATAAAATATTTTCAGTCACCTTACAAGTTCCTTTTATAGTAATTTAAAACTGCCCATTACAACCAATAACTTTGGTGCTGGAAACCAATACAGCAGTTATAAAGTCCTGGCATATAACTTCTTATGGAAAGCAGTGTTTTTATCACAGCTATGAACATGCAAGTGACCCAAGGCATAAAATTACTGTTCAAAAAAAAAAAGATCTTATCTGTGGAAAATGCTCAGATATCTACTTAGGACAATTACAACAATGATGATTTCGCATCTGTTAGGCAGACAGTTTTAATCTGTAAAAGGTTAAGTATTTGACAGTTACTTGTTCTTACATACAGATTAGCTGCTTGAAGGTTTAACCTTTAGATGTACTTAAGCAACTATTCTTTAAAATTTATTGTGTAAAACCACCCAAATAAAAATGGCCTCATCATTTGGAACTCAGAAATACAGAAGATTCAGGATGATTTCCCTTCCCTTCTTACCAAATTGCTCATCTGGCTTTGCTTCTTCCTTTGTGTCTGAAAATATTTACAAGCAATGCTGCTTTTATTTCAACAGGCACTGGTTCATTATGAGAGGATAAAGGGAGGATTCCATGATTAAATGTGTGGAATCAGTTATTTTGACTCAGTAAAGGAATCTGGTGAAGAACATGATTATTCCTGCACAGTGAATTGTCCTGAAAAGCTGGGTAGGGAAAGAAGGAAAGAGGGGATGAGTCTTCACATGGCCTTTGCACTTCTCTGGGAGTGGAGTCAGGGGAATTATTTATATAGTAGCAGACAGATCTCCAGATTTCTGTAGGCTTTTATTAATATTTCCTAAGTATCATAAAACATGAGTTATTTTAAACTTTTCGCATGGAGATGAATTAAATTTAAAATTATCGCATGGAACTCAGATTTTCTTTTCATTTACACAGTTACAGTGTGTCAGTGGGAAGGGCTTTCTCATTCACAGAAGCAAAGCTGCCCAGTCCCCACTTTTTCCTTGAATAGTTATATCAGACTGTCTTCCTTTCATGCCTCTCACAGTCATAAACTTCTTGTTTTCATCAGAATTTGGGTCTCTATGTGGGCTCCAGATGGCCTTGATGACATTGCAGGGACAGTTTTTATGGAAAAGAACTGTCTTCCCAAACAAGGTTTGCAACATTGGGCATAAATATATAATCATATCAGTCGCATAAATGCCCTCTATCTGTGATTTTTGGGGGGTATGGAAGCAGGAGACTAGGCCTTCTTGTGGAGAGTGTGTCACTTCCCTTTCTTTTTCCCTGCCTTGTGTGTTGTTGTCTCGGCGTGCTGGAAAGGCGGGTTACCTCTGCAGTTGGTGTGTGCAAAGGCTCACACTTCCTGCAGGGAGGGCAGTTACTGCATGTGTTGGGTAAGTGTTCCATATAGGAAGCTGTTTTGGTGGATATGCAGCTCACGCAGTGGAAGGAAGCCCCAGCACACACAGCTGTGTTGCTCTACAGGTCTGCTCCTCTCCTCTCCTGCTACTTATGCTCTCCTGTAGACCTTATTTTGGTGATCAGCTCTTGTGGAGACTGGTCCTTGCCTGTGGAACACCATCCATAAGGATACACGGCAAAGGAACTGGAGGAAGCTTTTTTTTATTCTTGCAGTGGCATTAACCATTGTGTTTTTATGCCCCACTTACCTTGCATCATTGTAAATGTGACTGCAGTAGGTCTGCCAGCCCCATAATACTGTAGACCATTTCAAACCCATTAAAGTCTAATGGATATCTAGTGACTGCAAGTGTGCTGTGTGCCAATTAGAATATTTAAACTGTGCAATAAAAAGGAGTTAATAAAATCACCTTAGAACTTGAAAATATGATTGAAGGTAATGTACTGTTTTTTCTTCAGATGTTTGAACAGTAAGGTTGTTTTTAAAACAAAACTGATCTGTCATTTTTTTAAAGGCCAAGGAACATGCAGAAATACATCTTCTTTTCCTATTTGCTCAATATATTTTACTGTATATGTAACCACCTAGAGTTTTTTTCCCTCAAATTATAATGAACTCTTTCAAAACTGATAGCTAATGGATTCATGTGCTTAAGCATAGGTTTCATTCCATATGTAGAGCAAGAACTTCACTGAAGATACAGAATGCCACTGGCATGAATATTTAATAGTTGCACTTTTAAGGTTTTTCATCCTTCTTTCTCTCTCTGGGATTGCCAAACCCATCTGTTTGGCCTCTAAACCTGTATATAGGTATCTAAATAAAAAAAAAAAACCACAACAAAACCCTCTCAGTTGCAATTTCAGAATTTTATGATGAAAGTGGGGAATGCTCACCTTATTTGTGAACTGCAAAGTAAATGGAACAGTTGATATTTTTTCTTTTGTGTCTCTGGTGACATGCAGTATGTTATATTTCAGTTCAGTGTAAGAGGTGCACTTTGTGGGAAGCTACAGGCCAGACACAGTGGTCTAAATTCTTAGAGCTCCATTCACTTCCAAGGAATTAGACCAGTTGGCTGATGGTTAGCTATGACTGTGGCCTACATCTTCATCACAAATTATGAAATTCATACATTAGCTGCAGTTGTCATGTGTGGAAGCTATTATTTAGGTTAATCGAATTAATTAAAATAAATATTTATGTTTAAAGCAAAACAGTTTATGTTCTAATAAGATAACAGACACATTTTACACATCCTTTTCTTTGCTGGATTTTCTTCCCTACACGATAATGATCTTTCAATCTCTGTTCCATAAATATGCATGTCATGTTCAGGTTTCTATTTAATGCATGCATGAGTAAGTACTGCTGAATTTGATTAACTTCATTAATGATAAATAATGAAGAATGCTTTTTTAACTATTTTAGGACAAACACTTACCTGGATAATGTTACTTGCTTGAGTAACCTCCTTCATCCTAATAGGATTGCACACAAGGGTAAAGTTACTCAGATATGTATGTATAGGTTCAGTCTTTTATTATGTAGCAACCTTTAGAGCTTTTACTATCTGGCAAGCAATCATTTATATCCTTTTTAAAAAATATTTATGGCTTCCTTGACTAATTGCTTCTTACATGACTTAGAGCCTTTTGCATTGGTATCATTTGTTAAAATATATCCAGAAGCAGGCAGAGCAGAATCATTTTTCAACTTTTTAGTGTCATTTTTATAGACAAATAACACTTGTAAATGATGGATAATAGCCAGCAGAATGCTGTGTTGTATAAAATGAGCATGAATTATATTTGCTGGGAGATAGAAGGTTAACTTGTCTATGAACTAATTGAGGAGCCTCATGGTAAATGCAAAGTGGTGTATGCCCATTATAAACAAGACTTGAACTAGCTAAAAGGAGGATTTAGGTTAATTCAGTATTTATTTTTTTGCACACTACCTGGTGTTTTCTTTAGAAAATAAACCTCAAAAGCCCTATTGAATCCTAATGAGCTTGTGGAAAGTCCAGAAGGAGAGACAGAGACAACACATTTAGTAAGTTGGTATGTTAACCTGTCAGAGTCTTGGGGATGGATCTTGATGCTCCTTCAAGTCCAGTGCAGGCTTGGTCGCTTCCATTTGCAGTTTTGACTTGAACATTTGTTTCTTGTCTCGTAAAATACTGCTTACTTGGCCAGTATTTGAAAAAGTTATTACATTTTTTTGTGTTCTGCAGTTCATAGTTTACACTTGTGCTGTATTTTACGTCAGAAATCAAAATAACTGCCTTTTCTTTACCCAAGAAATATATGCAGTTGCATATTACAAATGTATGCAACTGAATAATTTTTAAAGGAGAGTACTTGACAGATGCCAGTTAGCATCAAGGGATACAAATGCTCACTGCCAAGCGATGGCAGGATATACAAGTCAATCTGGTACCAATTTTTTTTTTCTCCTTAAACAGCACAGGACTGTGACCTGAATGGACCCTATGCGAGTGTTTAACTTGATGCACAGGAGGAATTCCAGTGATTTAAATGGAATTATTCAAGTATTTTAAATGTGTGTGCTTATGTGCTCAGAAAATGGGGGCTACATGACATAAAATCAGAGTTTGAGATTTCAGGTTCTGTAGAGAGCTGTGTAAATGTTCTTTCACTCACTCTATAATTCCAAATAATAGGATCACTTAGAGGGGCTGGATCCAGTTTATCGGTTCTGCCTTACACTTTGGGGGACATTGCTGCAGAGCAGATGTAGTCAACCTTCGGTCTGTCCACTGATTAGATACTTGGCATGTCCTTGGGTTTTTTTGCACCTTGTTACTTGCAGGCTGTTTGCCTACTTCATTGCACTGGCTTCTTTGGGTATGAGAATTGGGAAAGCTGTAGACCATCTAAACAGTTATGGTGGTCTACAGCTGGTGTCTGTCTCAGGGGTGGTCAGCATCTCCTCCCTGATACGATCGAACCTGCCTCCAGCATAGTCAAAACAAAAGCATTGTTCTTGCTTGTCAGCTGTGTGCCAGCTCCTAAAATGGGCTGAGCTTTCTTGCGCTGGGACAAAGGTAGGGCCCACAATGGCACAGGTTCAGCCCATCGTGTGATCGCGGTCAGCCGTGTGCCTACTCCGTGTGATGGGAGAGAAGCCACACAGAGTCCTCCTGTGCCCACCCTGGCTGCAGGGCAGGCACCACTTCTGTAAACTCAGTCATCACAAGCCTTTCCTCAAGGGCTCCAAGTGCTCTCTGAAGCTCAGCTCACAGTGGGAGTTTGGGATGACCTTTTTAATGCATGTTCCCAGAGGTTTTTCCAGTACTTTAGTAGGGCTAGTTTGCCCTTGTGGGTCATTGTAAATACTTAACATTGTATTTAGTCATCCTGTCTTTAATTTTTGCAATGGTTTCAATTTAACTTTTAAATAAATATTTAGGGTGGAGACAGAAATTAAACAGTTGAGCTCTTGCCAGCATCCCTTTTTTGTCCTTTTTCAAAGGCACTCATGAGACTCAGATGTAAAACTCTGGATAATATCCTTCCAGTTATGGCATCTGGCTTCTTGGCAGCCTTTTGGAGAAGTTGGCAGGCTTGGTGTTGCCTGTAAACCCAAAACTAGCTCTCTTGTAATTTTTTTAAGATGCTTTTTCCTTCTGCTTGTCATTTTTTGCTTGTTTTACCTTTTGATTCAGATGAATTCTTGCTGTATTAATCATTTGAGTCTACCATGCTTGCCCAGTTTTCCATGGTAGCCAGAATCTTATGTTAAAAAGAGGTTTGTTAATGGTTTTAAGATGGGTACATATATCTATTTTAAAGTGACCTTCATCTGTGTGCAAGAATCTGGTTTTGTTTTGGTTTGTTTTTTTCTTCTGAGTAAATCAGGAATAAAAGTAATCTTTACTCCAGTGCACTGGGTAACCTGAATGTTATGTTTCGGTAGCTTCTTTATCACTAAAGGTCTATGTTTTTGAACACTTAGCTCTTTGGAAGGTAATGTAATGGCTTTAGTAAAAAAAAAGTTTGGGTAGGAAATATTTGAATACAGCTACTTTTCAGATATTCCACTCCCATCCCCCCTCCTTTTTCTTTCCCTTGCGATTTCTTTTGGTGTTCAGGATCCTTGTGGACCTTGAGTATATCTTCCAGTCTATTGTAATTTCCAGCTTTCTGTATTTTTTCCCCATGTTGTACATAATGTGCAGCTGCGTGTGTGTGAGTAGGTGTCTGTGTGTGAGCCTGCGTATGAAGCGGCATTGCCTCAAGGCAGCTAGCAAGCCTGCAGAGGGGACTGTGCTTGTGCAAACACACACTGCGGTGTAGTTCCTGTGCACTGCGAATAGTCAAGAAATTGGTTTCTTTCTTTGTTTTATTTTGTATTACCTTACTGCTTCATGACACTCCAAGCGGGTCTGGGGGAGGTGAATCCTCCATAGTGCAGTTTCACCCCAGTGTTGGGGAGAGAAGGGCGTTAAGTCTGTGATACTTCCTTTCCTGCCCAGGGAGAAATATTCCCATCCTGAGGTCAGTACTAATTGAAGCCTTTTGCAGGACAACAGCAGGAGTGGGCACCAGGAAGGCTCCCTGGGCAGCAGCCTTGCCTTTTAGATAGTGTCAGATCACAGGTATGGTGTAATGGAATTGTTGCTTATCCATCAAAATAGTGTTAATTTCTACTAGGAGTAATAAGGAACATTATTATTATTATCTGTCTGTTTGCACTGGTGGGTTTCCACTGGATGCAATATCTTTGGATCATCCCCTTATTCTTTTGGAAAAGACAGTCACATCTCAGTCTTTGTTTTAGGGGTAAGAGGAGGAGGACGAGAAGAGTGTAAATGCAGTGCTCCATCCCCAGCTGGTTCCCAGCTGCATCAGCAAGGCAGAGTGCTCCTCTGGCTGGCTGGACAGAGCTGAGTTGGGTGTGCTGCTTATACTCAGTGAGCTTATTAACTGGTGGATGTGGACTAAAAGCAATCAAAAAGCTCTGATCTTGGTCAGCATTGCGAACATTGAAGAAAATGTTAGGCTTTTCTGTGGGTTTTTTTTGGTGTCAAAATATGCCGTGGTGGAGCAAAAAGAATTAGATCAAGGTGAATATTTGGTCGGAAGAGCAGTATCACTGCTTTCAGTCAATTGTTGCAGATAAGAAAACCCCTTTTGAGGGTTGGATAAATCACATTGTACAAGCCTAAAAAGAACCAGCCCATGGTTACAAGAAGGTAAAATATTAGAGGGTAAAATATCAATGGGAAAATATTAGAGTGAATCAATATATTTGGGCACTGGAACAGGCTCCCCAGAGAAGTGGTCACAGCATCAAGGCTGTCTGAGTTCAAGAAGTGTTTGGACAATACTCTTGTGCACGTAATGTGACCCTTGGGGATGGTTCTGCACAGGACCAGGAGTTGGACTTGATGATCCTTGTGGGTCACTTTCAACTCGGCATATTCTGTGTTTTTGTGATTCTGGTATAAACTCAGATTCTTCTGAAGTCTACTTAATGCAACAACTACAGACCCCTTTTCAAAAGGCACATACCTGCTTTGCATGTATATATTCTACCACTTTAAAACTCAGGTACATTACAACTGTATGTACCATACAACTACATGTATTTCTGACTTCAACAAAATAAGACAATCAGCATAATTTCAGTTTTAATTGCTCATGCCTCTTCCCTGCTGTTGCAGAGAGAGTAGCCTAATTATAGAGGCAGCAATAACATACCGTGGTAAACTTTTCCTGACAGTGTCCCAGCAAGGGTAACTAGGTCCATCTCATCAGTTTCTTCTTTGGAAAAATCCCCAGCATTTATAGTAATCCAAATTTTCTGGAAGTGAAGGTAATCAAAACCACAGCACTTGAGGAAAGGCCAGAAATTGCTTGTGTATGGGCTTGATTATGTTACAAAACACTGACTTCTTCATTTTAATTATTGACTTTGTAGTAAAGGCACCGTTCAGAAATTTTGACTAATTGCATTTGTTTCCAATTCCCATTTCTTTTAATTAGTTTTGACTCAGACTATATTTGTTATCTTACGCTTCCTTATTAAAGATAGTTAGCTATTAGAAATTGCCAGTGCACTTTGGATAACCTTGCCTTCCCCATGCCCCATATGTAAATAAAAGAGAAAATGCTATTAGTGTAAGGTCAGAGACAGGGTCCATTAAGTCAGCCTTTGCTACCAGTGACCACCCGGGGTGGATAAAGGTGACACCAGAACGTAGAAGGCACTAAATACTTGATGTCAGCCTGTGTACATTAAAGTGTGTTAAACCCTTGCATGAACACGCTTGGTCTGTCCTCAAAGTGATCTTACATCAGTGCAGTTGATCCCTTTTTCTTTTAGAGGAAGGATAAGCTGCCATAATATATGTTCATCTGACTGGGAACTGACTTCATTCCCTCAGTTGGTTTGCGCTGACTTTCCTGAGAACCCCTGTGAAGATGAATCTTCAATTGCGACAGTATTTCTCTCCTCTTAACCTACAAAATAATTGCCTCAGCTGAGATATCTCTCTGTTAGCTTTTTTAAAATGCTGACTTTTTAATAGCAGCTTTTTCTGAATTACATCAGGCTTTCTATTTATACGCTGTTTTCTCTGTTGCAGTGGGTTAGGAGAAGGTGGGTCTGTGATCTTTGACCACAAAAGATACTGGCTTAGTTCTTATTGGATGTTTAGATTTCATCATTCTTGTTATGCATTATGTGCTAAAGAGAAATTTAACTAGGAACAAATTCTCTTTGTGATGGAAGGTATAAAACGAAGCCCAAACAGTCCGAATCATGATGATCTAAATTCATGTATTTGATCATTATGGGCAGGATTGCTGATATTCACAGCTATTGCACATCATTCCACAGGCAACTGTTGCCCCTGTCTGGGAAGCTATAGCCCTGTTGTAGCCACCTGGACAGCATCAGCTCATCAACTGCACCTTTTCGAGTGCCATACAGATGCTCTGCCCATGTAGTGACAGTGAGATAGTGTAAATATGTTAACCTTGATGGCTGAATGAAGCAGAGCACCTTGCGACATAGAACTCATTGAGGGTCCCCCCGACTTGTACAATTTTATTTTCAGTTTTAGTTTTCAGGGTACTGAATTTTGTTGTGAGTACCGAAATAATGTTATTTGAAAGCAACGGAATGTCATACTAGGAGCAGCAACTATCAATTAGAAACGTTAACTCTTTTTTAAATCCTCACTTTAGATTTAAAACATAATGCTAGGAATGAGCGTCAGGGAAGTAATTTGTAAAGAATTTTTATGACTCTCCTCCTTTTTAATCTGTGCAAGTGGATAGATAATGCAACTTTCAGTGGAAGAGCTGAGTCCTATTTGTAAGGGATAAAGACATAAACTTTTTATTCCCAAGAAGTTTAAATTGCACTTGGGTTTTCGAATTTGTAAAACACTGTGTAATGCATAAGACTAATTCTAGATATCAGTGGATGAGTATCAGTAGTAGTTTCACATTGTGCAGATAACTGAATGACCTGAATACTTATCTTCTGGTGATTCTAAGTTTTTGAATGCCAAAGACAGTTCTCCATGTCACTGGTTTAAGATCTTTGATTAAAACAGTTGTGCTTGTTGTTTAAATACAATGTCATTCTGGTAATCTGCAATTACCGAATACGCATTAGCAAAAATGGGAGAAAGCAGTGAGGTCACTAGAAAGTGATACCCAGTCACCATATGTATTTATTAGTGTCACATATGAAATTTATGAGGCAAAGTAGTGCTGAATGAATTTGCTGTCTTTCTAAGCAGTACTCATTTGAGGAATTGCCTAAGATAAATGGGTTTGGCTAATTGAATCATACACTTTCATAGTGTGCTACATATAAAACTAGACTAGGAAATAAATATAATTAAAGTAAACATGCCCTTCTAATTAGTAATTGTTTCTGCTATTTTAAGCAAATTTCAGTGGCACAAAGTAGCTGTTCCAGTGTAAACCTAATAATAGAGGCTGGAATAACAGGTGTAAATTAACACAGTGGAGAACATCTACAGTGTAACAATCTAAATTAAAAATGACATTAACGAGTCTGATTTTTAAAAAGCTGTATAGTTAACATTTATTCAACCCCTAACAAATTAGTTCAATACAAATACTAGATGATTTTATTTATAGCTTGTAACATTTTTTCATGCTTTATTTTTGTTAAGCAGTAAATGGAGCAAATGTGGTTCATTTTTTCTAAGAACATGTCATATAAGGTCACTGTCAAAGGAAAGGCAAAGAAAAAGAGAGAGCAAAGATATTTACCCAAAGGCATTTTTTTTGTAAGTGATGTGCAGGAATTGTTTGAATACCTAACATCACCCAAGTCACTGTTCTTGGTTATGTGTGTTCAGAAATAAAACATTTCAAATGGTCCAAGTCTGGAGAAATGCAAGTACAAACAGAAAAATATCTTTTGTTCAATAAAATACTTTGATTCCCCCAAGTGCATCTTCAAAAAAATGTAATGTACTGCTAAGTGCTTAGCATTGATTTCTGTCTCTACAATTAAATATGGCCAACAGTATTTTCTTTTTATGATGGACAAAGTAGAATGCCATGTAGGTAAGCAAAAAGTATCAAAACTAGTTAAAAAAAAGCACTTTACCATAATTTGTGACAGAAGATGCCATAATTTTCACATTACAGAAATTACCTAATCAGATCCCAAAATCAAGTATAATATCATCTGCACCATACAGACAACTTGTTTTCTCCTTTGTTGATTTTTTTTTTTTCCCAAAACTTTTAAGAGTAAAAATGTTTTCTAGTGAGGGTATGGGGTAGTTATAATTTTTTTCAGCTTGCCTATCAACAAGAGATTAAGCTATTAAAGACCATCCAAAGGCCATGAGGATAGGGAAAGGTCTGGAGGGGAAACCATATGAGGAGCAGCAGAGGTCACTTGGTCTGTTCAGCCTGGAGGAGACTGAGGGGAGACCTCATTGTGTTCTTCAGTATCTTCATGAGGGAAGTGGAGGGGGCAGGTACTGATCTCTTCACTCTCGTGACCAGTGACAGGACTCAAGGAAACAGCATGAAGTTGTGTCAGGGGAGGTGGGATGTCAGGAAAAGGTTTTTCATGCAGGGGGTGATTGTGCACTGGAACAGGCTCCCCAGGGAACTGGTCACAGCACCAACCCTGTCTGAGTTCAAGAAACATTTGGACAGTGCTTTCAGGCACGATACGATTTTTGGCATGTCCTGCACAATTCCAGGGGTTGGACTTTAGTCCCTTTCAACTCAGCATATTCCATGATTCTGTGAGCAAAAGGAAATCAGCATTGCTTAATTTTTTTTGTACAGTGTCTTCTGATGCGTCATAAATTGCAACTCATGGTAGGTGAATTCAAATATCACGATTTCTTACTTCATAAGTGAATTTGTTAGACCATATTCACCTCATAGTTGCAAATCCTGAGAGAAAGTGCAGAAGTAGTCCATGTAGTGTACAGTCTACAGTGAACTTAAGCTCTGGGACTCAGCTTTTGAGGCAGTTAGCTTCTTGATAACTTGGAGTTTTTAACCCCCTTTCGTGGGTATTGCCGAAGTCCACACTGATGAGAATCTTCCTGAGTTATCTCTGAATGTCTAGTGCTTAGTATTTGGCTTTACATATATGCTGTTGGGCATATTTAAGATGTCGGGAGTTTAAGTTTGGTGACTGAGGGAGTAGTTGTGACATTTGGTCACAAGGTGATCTTGCTCACCCCTTGCCTTTCCTGTTGTTATAAAACAGGATTCAGATCCTTTGTGCCCCACAGAGTTTGAAGGATCAAAAGTAAACTTCTGATAGCAAATATAAGCTGCCATGAGTAGAACCCCTTCTGGAATTTTTAGTGTCAGAGATAATTTTAAGTTCTTGGCCACCAGTGCGAGATATTTTAGAAAATCTTGTGTTTTGCCGGTCTCGTTTTGTCTGCCTTGCATGTCTCTAGCAGCTAAGCATCGTTGATTTGAAGGTGGTAGAAAAGATGTTTCTGCTCTCACATCTTACAGATCAATTTCTGAATTCAGTGACTGAAGAAAGGAAAATATCTCTGTCCTTTGGCCCATATATTACAAAAAAAAAAATCACAGATTATTCCAAATAAAAATTATTCCAGTGCTGAGCTGCATAGAACCTTTATTCCATCCCACAGCTCTAAGTCAGGAGAAGCGCACCTAGGCCAGCCTGACAGGTGAGAATCTAACCTTTATGGCACACATAGGTCCCTTAAGATTGTGGAGCAGCCGCATAGGGACTTACTTCTGTAGGCCCCTATGTTTCTCCCAGTAAAGTGACTTCACTGTTGCAAAGAACAAATCTTACTTTGTTAAGTGCTAATAGGCAGGTATTTATGAAGGAGGACATATATAATAATGTGAGGAGGCACTGTTGCTCATCAGGAGGGAAGAAAGGGAGTTGTGTTGTTCAGTGAATAAAGATTTTCCATTCTTGTTTATTTTGTGTATTGAACCTGTCTGAGAAGGAACAAACTTAGCAGTAACTGCTGCTGGGGATAGGGTTGGGGGAGGACTGATCAACCTGTTCTGAGATAAAGAAGCCATGAAGGAGGCTGTGAAGTCGATAGCTAGCCTCTTGCAGCCCTCCTTTTTAAGTTAGATAGCATTTCTGAAATCATATCTAAATCTCCTCTTCTGCAAATTAAGTCGCATGACCTAGCAGACAGAGAACACAATTCATCACTGTCTGCTCTGCAGCAGGTTTTTATAGGTGGGAAGATCATTATCATGTGTCTCCCAGTCTTCTCTTTTCTAAACCAGACAAACTCAATTTGTCCCTTTTCGTACCTCACTCCTTTATCCATCTGTTTCCTCTTTTCTGGGCTACACCTCCTCTTTCCTACAGCAGAGGTCCCCAGGCCAGTGTGTGTGTGCGTTTTCTTGGTCCCCATCTGTGGGTCATTTTGGGATGAATCGCAGAAGCACAGAATGGGCCATGTTGGAAGGGACCACAAGTGGGTCATTTGGTCCAACCTCCCTGCTCAAGCAGAGTTATCCTAGAGCACATGGCGCAGGATGTTTGCCATCTTAGCTTTAAATATTATTACCTTCGGCTTGATACTTATGTCTGCCCAACTAATCATTTCCTTTTGATTTAGTGGAACACACGAGGAACAGCACAATGTTGTCTAGAATTACTGAAAAATCTCAGAAATCTTTGATGAACTTTTGTCATTGAGTTAGTGAAATACTGTTTTGGTTCACAGCAAAATAGAACATGGGTATTACAATTATTGCACAGCTTTCTAAGAAACAGTCCCAAATTTAAAACTGAACAAATTCACTGAGCTTATTTTGTTTCAGTTGCATTAAAAAAAAAAAAAAAAAAAAGGATTTTTATTGAAGTTTTTTGATTTCCATAACCTAGAAGGAAGGAAGGAAGTAATTCTCTGCCGTTCCCTTTGTCACTGAGATGATATATCAACATCACTGCTTAGGAAATTTTAAGGAAGGCTAAATGTAGTAGCAGTTTTCTGCTTAACATGACATGCTAGCAACAAAATGTTCTCTTGCTAATAACAGCTTCTGTTTATTTTTTGCACTGGGATATTGCAGTTACCAAGTGTGAATTTTACCATGCTTTGTTTGGATTCAAATAAAAAATCAAGTTCACCGGTGATGGTCTAGTTTTGTGCTCTCTCACTCTCATCTGTGTCATTTTTCCTCACAGTGGGCCCCTCCAGCAGGGTTAGGAGAGGACAGCAAGCAGCTCTTTTGCCTTTCTGTTCAGTGCTACTCCAGGTTTCTGCAAGTAACACTGGTGGAGTAATGCCACTGTTCACTTGTGTTACAGCCCACTGCAGGAACATCACCTCTCCGACGTGCAGAGATGTGCTGGTTTTTGGTGGGGAAAAAAATGTGTTATTATACATCTCCCAAACACATGCTTTTAGAATAATACATAGAATTTAGATACTTTCTCATGCTTTTACAACAACATATAGAATTTAGATACCTCTTAACACTTTCAAAATGAAACACTGAATAATTTCACACCTAACACTATAAAGGTAAATAATATCCTTGTAATTTATTGTGATACAAATATACATTTATGAACTCAGGCTCCAAATAAGTATACAGTAAAAATAAAAATGTCTCTCTTTCAAGCTTTTGTTGTTCTTCCTAAAGCTAGCATTTGCTGAGAAAGAGTAGTTAGGGTGAGGCAGCTGTTAGAGAGAAGAGAGAATGATGTATCCAACTTCATCAGGTCACTCGCTTCCCGGCTTTGGACTTGAACCAGGCTGGTCCCGCCCCAACAGACGGCATCTGCCTCTCTGGCACCATCCCTGCATGGGCATGTCAGGAGTGGTTTCTGTATCCATTGCAACGATTCAAGCTTCTGAGGGATTTCTTTGTCATTTTTTAAGTAATTTCCTTCGGAAATATTTAAAGGCATTTTAACCTACTTGAAAGTGAGGCCCTTGAACAGTTGCGATGTTTCTGCAAGTTAAAACGCAGGAGCTTATTTTGCACTTATGTTACTTTTAGGGTTTTGTATTCCTGACATGTTACATTTTGGTTTGGATTTGTGGCTTGGCCATGTCACCACCACTCTTCTTGAGCAGAAACAGAGTGTCAGGGGAGGCACAAACTGAAAATTGTGTTGCAAATGTGTTTTTTTGTTTGGTTTTTTTTTCCTATAATGAAGATAAAATACCTCACTTCCCATTGCATGTCACTTAAGGGGGGAAGTGCAAGGGTGTTTCTCTGTGGAGCTCTGAAGGTGCACAGGAGTTAAGATACAGTTGTCTTTGTGGGCAAATGAATTGGGACTAGGATGTGTTAGAAGCTTAAGTGCATTACACCAGTACCAGGGTATAAAAGTTTTAACTTTTTCATTATCTTAACATGTATGCATTTTTATTCATGTATGGACAAAAATTATTCTCTTATGCATGGCTATACTGGTTTTGACTAACTTCCTAATTTTGGTTGTGTATCCCTTGGGGCTACATGTCAAGATATGACAGAGCCACAACAGAGCAAGCAGGATATAATGAATAAGATACTGAAAGTCATATGGTTTGTGTGCTGTGTACTTTTCTTGTGCAGGTTCCAAGGATATGTGGTGATACTATTGTCTGGTCAAGCATAAGCCTCAGTTTACATTCTTCATTTTCATAAGAAAGAACTGGGAAGGAATTTGCATATTGCCTAGTTTAAATGTATACAATGTCTTTTAGAAAAGTTACTTAGCTTTATGGTACAGTGCAATATGTTTTGCTTCTACAAGTTTCTTGTGAAAGGAGAGTGAAACATCCTGTATATAAGCAGTTTTTTTCATTGTTTGTACCTTAAAATTATATAAGCTACAACTTTCTTAGGTTCTTGAACCCAGACTTCATACAGTGGTCCTTTTAGTTCTGTGAAAGCAAGCTGCCTACATAGGTGCTAGATAGATAGATTTAGAATTAAGGTTTTTTATATATATATATATATATTTATGTAAATATATATCTCTTATTCCATTTTCTATTGAAATGTTTTCAACTGAGCCAAATGAAGATGGAATTTCATAATTTCCCATAATTAGATTTTGTGCTTACAGACTGATACAAGCAAGTTATTGCTAAAAACAATCACAGTTTCTTCTCATAGTGAACTGCATTTGTGTGTTCATATGAACAAAAGTACAGATTTTAGTGAATTTATTATTTGGGCATTTACAGAAGTTGATTTTTTTTTTTAATCTCTGTGATTGACATAGGGTTTAACTTCTTTGGTTGCTTTATCTGCATGTGCAATTATTGATGTCATCCAAATTTATTTTTATCATGTAGACATGTGAACATAAATCTGTTTAAAACTCAGTTCAACCTTATGTGTATGTAGTGATGGTTTCTCTGCCATATATAAAATGGTATAATAAGGTCTTCATCTATCTATAAAATCAGAAGGAAAGATAAATTAAAACAAGGCATCTCAAAACATATAAATTCTATTTTTATAGAAAGCAAACTTGGTGACTGTCCGCTGAAGATCCCAAGAAGCGATTTTCTGTGCATACATAAAATCTGATGACTTATGCACTGACTTGTTAATAACTTTTTTCACAATGGGGCTGTTGTGTGGTTTCCATAATGCTGTAAATCATGATTAAACACATGAAAAAGATTGTCGCCGAAGATCCATTTTAAGCCAAGTGAAACATAATGCAATATAAAATTTACATCATTTTCTTGATTAACCCTGATGAACCTTCAGTCATTATCCATTATGCTAAGAGTAAATTGGAAATGTTGCTTTGTTAATAAAACATGTATAGACATTTTCATGAGTCATAGATTTGATGGTTATTAACAGCTGACACGTTCATAATGAAATACTGTGCTTTGGCTTTCCATGGAAGTACAATACTGTGTAAGGCTGCACTCCTGTGTCCTGTACTTCAGGACTGTGTTTTGGTACTCTTTGGACACCAGATAATTTTGAATATTGATTTAAAACCAGAACATAAATACAATCAAGAGTTTTCAGAGCTTGAACGTTTCGGTGCTGAATCTCTGTGTATCTTTCACTTGTGTGTTTCATAGGGATTCTTAGCAGCACCAAAATCATTTAACAACTTAAAACTACTCATCTCTGTCATCCATGGAAGCCTGTGAAGTTTTGTTCCTTTTGCTTCTACGCCAGAAATGTTTTTTAATATTCATAGCTGTTGCCTATGTAATGGCCAAGTGCTCTTAGAGCTGGCCTTAATGATTTAAACTAGGTTTGAAGGGGGAAGGGGATAAAACCAGGTTCAACAGAGATGAGCCTAGGGATGGCATGCCAGTGTTGGGGGTGAAATCAATAGCTCAGCTGAAGTGCATGTACACCAATGCATGCAGTATGAGTAGCAAACAGGAGGAGCGGGAAGCCATTGTGCAGCAGGAAAACTATGATATAGTCACCAACATGGAAATGATGTGGGATAACTCACATGACTGGAGTGCTGCCATGGATGGTTATGAGCTCTTCAGAGGGGATAGGCAAGGAAGGAGAGGTGGTGAGGTGGCTCTGTACATTAAGGAGTGTTTTGACTCTATAGAGCTCAAGGATAGTGATGATAAGGTTGAATGCCTATGGGTGAGAATCAGGGAGAAGGTTAACGAGGCAGACATCCTGATAGGAGTCTGTTACAGACCACTCAACGAGGATGAAGAGACAGATGAAAGCTTCTATAAAAGGCTGGCTAATGTTTCACGATTGCTACCTTTTGTTCTTGTGAGAGACTTTAACTTGCTGGATGTCTACTGGAATCTGAACGCAGTCTAGGAGGTTCCTGGAGTGTGTGGAAGTTAAATTCCTTACACAGCTGGTAAGTGAGTCTACCCGGGGTGGTGCCCCTCTGTTTATGAACTGCTGACCTGCTGTTCATGAACGGAGAAGGGCTACTGGGAGGTGTGCTGTTCAGAAGCCACTTTGGGCATAGTGGCCACAAAACTGTAGAGTTTTCAGTTCTTGGTGAAGTAAGGAAGGGGGTCAGCAGAGAGAGTGGTGGTGAATGGAACTACATCCAGTTGGCAGCTCGTCATTTATGGTGTTCCCTCACGCTCAGTTATGAGGCCAGTTCTGTTTAATATCGTTATCAATGATCTGGAAGAGGGGATTGAGTGCACTCTTAGTCAGTTAACAGATGACACTAAGCTGGGTGGGAGTGCTCATCTGTTAGAGAACAGGAATGCTCTGCAGAGGCATCTGGACAGGCTGGATCCATAGACCAAGTCCAGTTGTATGGGATCAAATAAGGAGAAGCGCTGGGTCCTGAACTTCTGCAGTGCTACAGGCTGGAGACAGAGTGGCTGGAATATGGCCCAGCAGTGAAGGACCTGGTGGTGCTGGTTGACAGCCCCTGAACATGAGACAGCAGTGTGCTCAGGTGGCCAAGAAGGCAAATGGCATCCTGGTCTGTATCAGCAATAGTGTGGTGAGGCCACACCTCGAATGCCCCTCCCTACAAGAAAGACATGGAGGTGCTGTAGCATGTCCAGAGAAGGGCAGCAGAGCTGGTGAAGGGTCTGGACTACAAGTCCTTTGAAGCAGTGAGCTGGGGTTGTTTAGCCTGGAGAAGGGGAGGCTCAGGGGTGACCTTATCACTTACCTCTACAGTTTCCTGAAAGGAGGTTGTAGCCAGGTAGGGGTTACCCTCTTCTCCTGGATAACCAGCGACAGGACAAGAGGAACCTCCCTCAAGCTGTGGCAGGGGAGGTTCAGGTTGGATGTCAAATTGCACCAGGGTGAATTGCCTGGTAACATATTTCTACCAGTAGCAAGCTTTCAATTTGTGTGTTCTGTGTGAAGTATACCTTGGTGTATTAACCACTCCTGCAATTAGCTGTGGGTGGATGGACCACTGTACAGAGCCCCATGGAAAGAATAGGCTACTTATTGATTGAAAAAAAATGGGTACAAGGAGACGTTTCTTTTCTGAAAGAGACCTTTTTTTTTTCCAGAAAAATATCATAGAGGCAAAACATATTTTTTCACAATTCTCAGGAGACTCTTTAATTCATTTAGGTTTTGTTAGGTTTCAGGAAACTTTTAAAATTTTTATTAGGTGTTATTAGGTTACTTTATTTTAAGTTTTAATTTTTTTATTACTGAAAGTAGCACTGAAAATCCTTGTTGACTGAAAACCAGTTTTCAGCAAACACATCAATAGGAAGCTCAACAAACATTTTAAATAAAGTATTAAACACTTACTGCAAAATGTCGAATAGATTTTTAAAAGGCCAGAATTTTTTCATTAAATTTTAAAAGTTCAGAATATCCCTAGAAAACACACAATGATAGGAGTAAAATCAGTTTATTGCACCATTCAGTCTGACCAAGATTGTTTGAATAATTTGCGTATGTGTGCACATCCTCTACAGAGATGAGCCAATAAAGAAATGCTATAATTTTTTACTAATTCTGACTGTAAAGAGCCTGAAGAAGTAGTATACAGGAAGAAAACCACACAAGCTTGTCAGATCATAACTGGAACAGTTTCCCATGCATAAAGATGCAGTGAAAAGCAGAAATCATTGGGGAGGAATACAAAGAAGTGGGGATTTGTGTCTGACATCTCTGGCAAGGAAGCAATGTAAGAAGAAACTGGATCAGATACAGAAATCACCAAGTTAGGTAAAGCCTTGTGTAGCAGCCCAGGGAATTCAGCACTGTTAGGTTAGATGGAAAAAAAGGTTTTCCCACTGATTGCCTCAGCTGAGAGAAGCCCTAAGGAGAAGGACTTGGGGGTGTTTGTTGATGAGAAGCTCAGCATGGCCTGACAATGTGCACTTGCAACCCAGAACGCCAACTATGTCCTGGGCTGCATCAAAAGCAGCATGACTGCCAGGTCGAGGGAGGTGATTCTGCCCCTCTGCTCTGGTGAGATCCCGTCTGAAGTACTGCATCCAGTTCTGGGGTCCTCAGGAAGGATGGGGACCTGTTGGATTGAGTCTAGAGGAGGGCCATGAAAATGATCATAGGGCTGGAGCACCTCTCCTATGAAGACAGGCTGGGAGTGTTGAGTTTGTTTAACCTGGAAAAGTGAACACTCCAGGGACACCTTACAGCACCTTCCAGTACCTAAAGGGGACTGACAAGAGAGCTGGGGAGAGACTTTGTACAAGGGCATGTAGTGAAAGGACAAGGGGGAATGTCGCGGTTGGGATGGAAACGACATGGCTTTAGGATAGCAGGACCCTTTACTACAGCTGTGCAGCTACTTTATACAGTTTTAGGTGCCACCTGTATAAGCACCATTGGTTTGTTGGTAACATAAATAACCCACAATTGGACATACATTCACGCATGTCTGAATACAGTGAGTCAGAATTCTTAACAGGAAATATTCTGTGTCACAGTCCTCTCCATCCGTGGCTGACCCTCTGCCAGGTGCAGACGTTCCATCTTCGATATCTCAGCTTACAGAGATCCCAGAACCAGCTGGGCTCTCCCATAGGGGAATGGCTTCAGACTGAAAGAGGGTGGGTTTATATTAGATATAAGGAAGAAATTCTTTGTTATGAGGGTGACAAGATAGTGGAAAAGGTTGCATAGAAAAGCTTGTATGCCCCATCTTTGGAATTGTGCAAGGCCAGACTGAATCAGGCTTGGAGCAGCCTGGTCTAGTGGAAGGTGTCCCTGCCCATGGTAGGGGAGCTGGAACGATGATCTTTGAGGTCCCTCCCAGTCCAAATCATTCTGTGATTCTGTCGTTCTATGAGCTGTTGTATTTTTTAATTACAACATAAAAGTAACATTAACAAAAATAAGAGGGCTTCTTTGTGGTTTGTCAGGTTTGTGCTCTTCAGCCTTGATTTTGTTTTTGTCTCCACCTGGAAAATATAGATGAGGATACAAAAGGAATACTTTGTCATATCTACAGTATCTGTTTCTTGGTAGCCAAGACCTCCACTTAATTTCTGGAGGTTTTAAATATAATTTTGGATTCTGAAGAAAAGGAAACAGTCATTCCAGGTGTAAGATTATTAACAGTGGTGAATTTTACACTTGTGAATATACTTTCAAAGAGTATATTGTTAGAGCAGTGCAACATTAAAACTAATAGTAATGTTCTGTTTCTAGCTTGGCTCAGTGTTGTTACTAGATCTTCATCCACCTTAGGCATTTTTGCTAGCAGTTTTAGTGTTACAAAATAGTAAGGTATTGAATATAGGATTACCTATTCATAGGTTATTATTACCTATTATTTCATAGGTATTCATTACCTATTAATACCGAATGGCATATGTATGGATATCTATGTGTACTGTAGGTGTGGACTAGTAGATTTTTATCATGTGATGAAGTTATTTTTCATGAAAGTAAAAATAAATTAGAATTATGTCTCAATTTCTTTCACTGGGCAAAACCTCACAGAGGGAAGAAAATGTGTGTATTTTATCTATAGCAGGGCTGGAAGGGGTGCTCTTAATAAAAGCAGATGAATTTTTTTTTTAAATGTTCCTCTGTTATGATGCTCTGGCTCAACAACCTAGATCTCAGTCTCAATTGCAGCCCTAGGTTTTCTCAGTATTTCAACAGATATTTAAAATTCAGTCAGGTTACATGCAAAGCACTTGCACATTTTGTGAATGTCAGGTGTGAGTGCCTGTAAGTTAATAACTGAACCCGCAATCAGCCTTTCCTTGGCTCCTTCCAGTTGCCCAGTGTTAGCCCTCAAAAGACCTGACTCGAACGCTACAGTGCTGATTTTGCAGATATGATATGTATGTATTCATTCGTTTGGTGCATGCAGTATATCTGCCCCTGAAAATATAGCTCCCTGTTTTGGACTTGGAATTTCCAGGCAGATAATTAAAGCAATCTCACACCTTCCAGCCTGCACCTGCCACCGTGCGAGCGGCCGCCCCAGCTCAGCTCCCCCTGATCATATTCATGTTTGGTCGGTAGTGTTTCATGGCTAATACAAATCATAAACAGGCTGTAAAAGCTGAAGCATCAATGAATCCTAGCTTTAAAATTGCTGGAAGCTAAAGTTTTAAAACTGATACTGCAAAGTGAAAAATGAAATTTAACCAGGCATTTTGGTGAAGGAAAAATAATTTATTGGATGTAAGATGAAAAGCTGTGAGAGTAAACATCAATCTCATCTTAGACACATGTCATTGATTGATGTTTGCTCTGTGCTGCTGCCTGGAGGTAAACTCTTTGAAATAGCAAAATAGGTACTTTATCTGTCTGTGGATAGGAGCACAGTTTGTTAAGTTACTGCTTTTTTGAGACCCTGCTACATCTTTATGTTCAATCAAAGTGAAAACAGTAAATCAGAGTAATTGCTTTACCCCACGGCAATCCTGTTTGTAAATGGGAAAAAATACTGTAAAAATCATCAAATTAACTTCTGCTGTTTAAGCTAGATAGAAAGTCTAAAAAATCCAGTTGCAACCTAAGAAGGTGTTTCACTGATTATGACACTTGTTCATCAAAGGCTGCCCCTTTATTATAACTTAACTGATAGTTCAAATGTCATTAGGGAAAACATTTAAAGCTCAAAAATATAAGGTTGAAATATAATCTCTCAGAGTTCCCCATACCCCATTATCAATGAATTTCCAAACAGGTATAGTTTATACTTAGCTGGCAATGGAACCAGTACCAAGAAATTGGCCAGCAAAAACCCTGGATATGAACAGTGAAAGAGAAAACAGGCATTAAATGTTTTAACACTTTTGTGTTAAGCACAGCCATTCAGCAAGAAAGATAACCTGAACTGTTGTAAGCAAATCATCAGAGGTAAGACTGTTTTCTAAAAATGTTTGGCGCTGTTGCCTCTGCAGGGTTTCAGGCTGGTTAGTTGTTTTGAGTTTTAAAATATGGCAGAGATACAGGAATGATCGTACGTTTAAATTCAGAATCCACTTTTCATTCTGAATTGAGTTTTGTAATCACTGTCCCAAGGCAGGGCTGGACTGCTTTTTTTATTGCGTTGTATAAGTTTTTCCTTATACTTACTCTATTTAGCTACTTTGGCATAAATGTAGTAATTCAGGGAGAATTAGACTATTAAATATTTAAGAAAATATCCTCACTTCAGCCTGAAATTTAGTATATTGACTTGTGTGCCAGATTAAAATCTGTGAGGAAATGTTCAGAATAATCAGTAGACCATTTTAAAATTTATTTGCTTGAAATATGGCCTGTTTTCCATGGCTTTGAAGCAGTTCCAACTTCGTTCATAATTCAAAAAAGACCGTGTGCTAAAATTTAATTTCAAAGATATATGTGTCCTTGCAGAAAACTTGTTCACAGGTCTGGTTTATTCTTGAAATGCACATATCTTTTAGTCACTTACAGTATGGGTTGTGTTTCTGGGATGGGCTTTTGTTTGTTTGTTTGGAACAAGATCAGCACTGTAGGCTCCCAGGGCATATTCAGGGACTGCACCTGGCAGCTTGGGGGTGGTGTTGTTCCCATGACGCTGGGAGTGAGTGGTGTAGTCTCATGGCATTTTGATCGAGCCTTTTAATGTGATTACAGAAGAAGGGTTAATTTAGGAACGAATGGGGAGGTTGATAAAATGCGGTAAAGAAGCTCAGCCCTCGGAACTAGGTCTTCCCTAGCAAAGGCCTGCCAGGAGCCTGGAGGAACTTGGGGTTTGACAATTTAAGAAACAATTGAATGGTGAAGCATCAGCTCTGCTTTTGTAATTAATGTGTCTAGACTTCAGGTTCTGAAAGTTTTGTTCTAAGTGCCATGGGTAGCTGCTGGGGTGAAGGACGTCAGTCTCCCGGGTAAACATTAACTGCAAAGAAACAAACTACTCCAGTGAAATTTATATCAATGTTTACGGGAGGGGGAAGGGGGTGGTATAAAAGGAAGGTGTGTATGTAGATGTAGAAAAAAACGTACAATTCAGAAATAAACTAAATCTTTGGACTGGAAAACTATACTGGAAGGTCTGGAAAGGCAAAGGCAAGATTGCAGGTTGCTGTAAATGATAGCAAGTTCAGAAACTACAGCCAGGTTTACATATACCTGTGGTAACACCATCCTCTGTCATGCTGGTAGGGCTGCCTGGATCACAGCCCCCTTCCTTTGCCAGAAAATAAACTGATGCCAGGCAAGGGGAGTACCAGCAACCTCACCTTCAATTTACCTACCCGTGTCTTTAACAGCCTCAAAGTTGCCAGCTGTTATAAGGATGGTGATCTTGTAACAAAATAACAGTACCCTGCCTGAATCTCTCCTTAGTGATGCAGCAATTTTGTGGTTTCTGAAAAGGTCAAGCAGCATCGTTAATACGCACCATATGCCTGCAAAGGCGTGTAATTCCTCAGTGAAAGTGCAGTGCTTTCATTTGTGGAAAAGGACATCTTCCTCTGAATGCAAATTTGGGCATTCCCTAAAACAGAAGGACAGTAGGATACTTTGGTGCACTCTCTCCACCCAGTTTATTATGGAGATTAGACCTTTTTATTTGAGTTGCTCCAAGAAGTGATGTCTGAGGGAGGTAAATCGAGTCAGAAATAGTGTGCTTTAAAAAAAAAAAAAAAGAAAGAAAGAAAGAAAAGGAGATTCTTCAACACTTAAAACTTTAGGCTTTTTATATGATTACTTTCAGCCTAGCCTGAGGCAACATAACTCTTTGGACTTTGTAGGAGATTAAATCCAGCCGCAGGTTTTTCAGGTAAAATTATTGCTCTGCTGCTAGGCTGTCCCCTGAGCCATCTCTATTTCTAATTAAGGACTAAAGGAAATGGTTCCTTCTGATGTCAGGAGTAGCGTGAAGAAAGCTGTGAGTATTTCTGTGGGGAGACTTGTGTCACTACCGCTCTGCCATCAGCACCAGCATGCCTGGGCTCTTCTCTTCAGGCTTCTCACCTTGCACACAGCCACAGAGTGTGTAGTCATCAAGGTAATCTTCCAAAAGGCATCACAACAGATCAAAACTTATTAAACATACGTACTCTGAGAAATTTGGCAATCCACTGGAGTTCTGATTTATCAAATATATGAGAGTGAAATTGTTCAAAGTATCCTGGAAGACGCAGGGAAGGTAGGACAGCTGTGACCATGTGGTGGTGATGGTGTGCTGAAAGTGCTTTGAGACTGAGACATTGGTATTTAGACCCAATTAACTGGTAAATCCAGTGTGTGCCTTGGCAGATCTTAGGGTTGAGATAAATCAGAAAAAGCAGTGTGCCAAATCCGAGGTAGTTTAATTTCTATCATACAACCTTTATTTATATATAACTTTTGCAAGTGTTTGACTTGTTTCTTGTGCTTTGGTTCATGTCCTCTAAGCATGAATTTGAAACAGATGCAGCACTTTAAAACTAACGGTATACCATATAAAAACTATTTAAATTCACCCTTTTGGAATTTGACCTGTAGGAAACAAATATAAATGACAGTGACTTCTGAGGGATGACTATTTGCATGTTCTTTGGTTTCCAAGTCTTAAAAAACTGCTTCAACATTTTCGCCCATACTAGCAAAATCCTTCATCAATAAACTGATGTATAAGCATGCATATTACATATATATATGCAGATATCACTCACATATGTACACACGCCCCAATGAAGAAAAAATCATCAGATTTTCACGAGCTTGTTCTTCACGTCTTAGGTGTGGAAATGACACGCTGTAAACGATTAACAAGTAGATGTACCTTTGGGATTGTTTTAAATTGCGAATTAAAAAAAAATTGAGAAGAAAACTATTAAAAAGAATTGTTTTCCATTAACTGAAGTGTTTGCAATAAAGACAATTATAGCAGTTGGCAGTATTCTCCTTGAACCAAAACAAATAAATACATTTGGTGACATACGTTCAAGGAAATGTGATTGCTACAATGTTCATGCAAATAAGGAACAGCCTCACAAATGCTAGACATTTTGCCATCTGGTATTACCAAAGGAACACAACTCTCTACTTGTAGCTCTTCCTAACTTACTCCTTATCGATGGCATGTTAGGCATTGTCACACAGTTCTTCCATTTGCATAATCATTCTGAATTATTGCAGGTTGTGCATTGCACTGCCAGCAGTGAATTCATTTGAGAAGGGTGTTCAGAGACCTGGTGACTTGTACGTCTTCATCAAGTATGTCTCTATCCAATAGAGGGATAAAAATGTCCTTCCATTTCAGGAGTATCACACCAGTGCATTTTTAAATTTGTATGAGGCCTAGGGAAGAATGTTGTACTTGCTTACTTCTTAGAAATCGAGTATAGACCAATATTATAATTAATGTCAGGGAAGCTGCCCATTGTCTATTTGACTGCAAGCTAAAGTCCATATGCAAAGCATCTCAAAGAGTGAAGAGATTCCAGATGGGGTCATGTAGCTGAGGATGAAGTTATAACCTGATCCCTGCAACTCCAGAAAAACCCAACTAACAACAGCTATTCACCATGGCAGAAAGTCTGCTTTAGACACAGAGGTGGTTGTTAACTGACTTAGCTGATGGAAGTATGCTCAGTGGAGTGATGTAGTAACTGAAGACCTTTGCTCACATAGCAGTCAGTGACAACTGCTCTGCCTCTGGCCCTGGCAGCATGTGCAGCAGATGATCTCATGCACAGGGACCCCATGGGGAGGCCTTTGCTATCCCCTTCTTCCTGGAGGAAGGCATTTTCCAAAATTCCACCCCTACAATTGTGGCCTCATACACTGCTTTCCAAGGAGAGCGTGTTGGCCTGAATAACATGTATTGCTCATGAAAAATATGGTAAAAAACCTGAAAACCCCTCAACCACCTGTAAGTGGAATAAACAGACTTGATGCTGTCTCCAACCTGCTGTACTGAAACCCTGTGTTTTACAATAAACTCCTGTGTCTGAGAGCCCTGCTCAGAGCCTGGCATCTGCCCTCAGACCCATCGGAAGGGTACTGTGCAGTCCAGTTTGAGTTAGCAACATTAACAAGCAAACATAAGATTTTCTGTTCCTTTGGTGTCTGCTGAGGCATTGTTTTTAAACACTAATAGTGCCTAACATATCCTGTATATTTTCAGCTCCCTCAAGTCTTGAATTAGAATCAGATCACTGTTGGCCTTTTGGCTGCTTTGCCTTAGGCATACTAGGTAGCATCACGTGGGTAGCCAGTGCAACATATGTTTTACTAACTGGGAGATTGGTTAGCAAGACGATCTTTTTCTTATTAACACATTGTGCACTTACGTGACATTAATATATATTCCTACTTTACAGATTTACAGTGCCAGAAGAAAAGCATTAGCTGAGCTAAGCGAAACAGGCAATCAGCATACTTGGCGCTTTGTCCTGAAATAACACGTAAACTTTGTTAGACATGTTGGTTTTCTTTGTGGGGAGAATAAAACATAACAGACTAAAGTGTGTAAACTTGTGTGGCTTCTCTGGTTTATGTTGTCATGCATTAAACTAGAATTCGGGGTGGGGGGAGAAAAAATTATTCTGAATGTCTGCATTGGAGCCAAAGTAGTTAATTTCTAAAAATTAATTCTTTTGTGTAATGCAGTGATTTTATTCTCTCTCCAGCTACACTCTACCAGCCATACATACACTGTCATGCCAGTATTCATTTATTCATGTTCCGAAGTTGTGGTAGTGTCAAATCCATCAGAAAGAGGAATTGTTTCAGTAGTAGTTTCACGACTTGGCTGATTAACAGAGATCAGAAGAAGCAACCTAACTGTAGAAACCACTACAGCATATAGTTTTAACAGCTCTTTAGGGAGCTAGTTAATGAAAGAATCACTACAGAAACACATCCATGTGAAAAAAAGGAGCATTCTCATACAACACTCAGAGGATATGTCACAAGTGGAAATATGTTCATAATTTCTATTTACTCATAGCTGTAATTACCATCTGCCTTAAGAGTACTTTCAGTCTTTGTCAAAGCTGCTTAGATATTTCCTTTATCACATTTCAAGCAGAGAAGTTCTGCACAGACTAGATCCTGCCTGTGATTTCTTTTTTATATTTCTGTAAGAATTTAATTATCTATTTTCTACGCGAAGAAAGCACCAGCATTCCCGGAGACCTGAGCCTCCCCAGCCTACTTGACTGGCATTCATCTGATTCATGTTTGTGCTTATTTTTGCCATCTGTCTGCAAAAGTTTTTAAGTGCACACCCATTTATATGTTGCTGTCTAATCTTTAACTCTCAAAAAACTATTTCTCTTTTTTTTTGTTGCAGTGTCTATGAGCCAGATAGAAATGTGCTGCGAAGGAAAGAATGGGAAAGGAGAAATCAGGAGGCCCAGCAGGAGGATGGCACGTTTAACACGAGCTATTCCCTCTTCAGTGAACCGTACAAGGTAGATGCTTCCCAGCTGTATGGCTCTTTTTTAATTTATTTATTCCACAGTTCAAAAATGTAGTCTGCAGAAGGCATTGTCCAGGTGTCAGTATCTTCCCACAAGTGTTAGCCTCACCAAATTCCCAGAGAATATTCATGATTCATTGAGAATTGGATTTTTTATATATATATATATATATGCATATGTATAAAACTTCTTCTAGTATTCAGCAGCAAGAGTAAAATAAAATAGAACTATCCTATTTGAGATGGAATTAAAGCTAGGAGGTGAAGGTGATGGTACCCTGTTTTTTCAACACTTAGAAGAAAAAAATTGTGTAAGAATAGTGGGTGAAGGTCAAGCAGTACAGTAAGCATTATGCTGCGGCCAAGGTTAATGTAGTGAAATATATTGGTGTTTGCTTTTTTTTTTTCTATAAGCATTACCAAGAAAATTTGTCTGCTATATGTGTTTTGCCTTCACGAAAGGCAGAAGTAGCTTAGAAGTGTCAGCTCCCTGTTTTGCTTCCCATAGTAACAGTAGTTTGATGAGGCACAACTGTCCTTCATCACTCCCTGTTAGAAGGGTCAAGCAGGATCTTCTGCACTTTACAGAAGGCTGAAAATGGAGCCCCTGTGAACAGAACCAGAGAGCAGTATCCCACAGAGGCTGCTCCTCTCCCCCAGTTAAACCAAGGACTTTGACTGCATGCATCAAAGCATCATCATGTATTGTCTGCCTTGCCTTTCCAGTAGTGTCCAAGTTACCGTTACAACCACTACATTGTGAAGTCTTTCCCTCCATGCAGCATCACTTGTCCTTGATTGGTGCATTAGTTCCTCTTTCCATGAGACCTATTTGGGACCTGGCACTTGGCTTCTGTACTTGACTTCCATGCTTCCATTTTTCTGCTTGTGCTCCAGGGTCAGCTTTTAGCTTGCTCTTCTTCCAGATTGTTGATTGTATTTAGTCCCTAATAAAAAAGAAAGATCTACCACTTTCAAACCATGTCCCTTGATGGAACACAGCTCTGTCTGCCTTGAAGCTGACATCCAGATGCCCAAATTTCAGATTCATTAAAAAGACATTTAGAAACCATGGCAAATGTCTTGAACTTCCCAAGGATCTACGTGAAGAAGTCAACTTGAAACCAGTCAAGGGCTAATCCATGGAACAGAGCCTGAAAAGCATGTGAGCTGTGACTAGGCATTTCTTGAGGGCTCTGTTTCAGTGAAGACCTAATGATTTTCCATTTGGTAGGTCCAGTTGCATAGACCACTCAAAAAAAGAACCTGGCCTTTTGCTGGGTCCCCAGTACTGTTTTGTTTGTGGTGCCTCAGGCAGGTAATACTGAAGCTCAAATTACTTATAAAAGTGGTATAGTTGGAATATTTTGTGCACTTGGATTATTACCTCTGGGCCAGTGTACTGAGTATCATGACACAGGTGTGATGTGTCATGGGCACACCAAGAGTTTCTGAGTTAGGAATTCTGAAGGCACCTCTATGCAACCACAGTTTAATTCCGTCGACTCTAATAGGAATGACTGAAAAATCATTACTAACTCTAGAAGCAGAGAGGATACTGAGCGGGTATCCTATGGGGTGATCAGAATAATGGCTCCATCCCTGCTTCTTATCTTTAAACACTATGTCCCTCTTTTGGACAATCAGGTAAAGAAGGTGCTGCAGAAATACATCCTACAGCTAACTTTGTCCAGGAAACATGGCGAAAGGCAGAACCCAGGGCAGCAGTGTAACTCACAGCTCTGTTGGTGTTACAGTCACAGTTGCTTGGGGCGACCAGTCATTCTGATAGTATTAGACATCAAAACTTCATCAGTGGCATTCTCTGAATGTCACATATACACTGGCAGTGGACCATTGGGCTGTCTGAACTCATCCAAGCATTTGTGAACCTTCAGTGTGGGGGGGAAAGAGCTGTGGCTTGGGCATTTTGATCTTATTGTGGAGAGAGGCTAACTGCAAAAGAGGAAACCTTTCCGCAAAAGCAAAACTGAAACCCATTCTTAGTGCCTTTAAAGATGTTCACCTTTTAGGTGTTTCCAAAGGAGAATGAAATTATAGCATACATTACATTCACTGCAAGCTCTGATCAAATTCAGTATTCCTCTGCACAGCTTGAGAAACATGAGTTAAAGCCAAAGGATACGCCATTCGGAAGGCCATATCTGAAAATCAAAGCCTGACTGAAAATCTCTTAAATCTTATGTCCTCTCTCACCTTGACATGTATCACTACTACTGTAACATCGAATTTTCTCAAAAATCCCAACTCTTCGGGTTGCCCCTTATCCTGTTCAAAGTATCCATAGCAACCCTTTATGAAGGATTACAGGAAATCCAGTATCATTTACTTAAAATCTCTTCTAGAGGGGTGTGTGAAAAAATAGGAAATTGGTTCTGGATATTTTCTGGACAGAATATCTTGCCCCGTTAACCATGTAAGTATTTTTAATGAAGAAAAAAATTCTGATGGCTTTCTGTGCAGCTATCATGTTTATTTTCGGAAGTCTTGGATGTTGCCATCTTCAAATACATGGATTCATTTTACATTGCAGAAGAATATCAGAGCACTCTAAGTTAGACATGTTTGGACAAAATGCTTTTCCTAGTTACTCATTTTGAGATCGTGTTTTCCCTATGTGAATGCTTATATGAGGCCAGCAATATTTCAGAGCAAATAGTAGGACAAGTTACCTCAGATCCCATCATGTTCCCAAGAGGATATAGGTGAATTATTCTTTATGAGATAAACTCAAAAAAAATCTCACCTCACCCTATCCCCAGTGTGTCCTGAAGGAATAAACACAGACCAGTTGTCAGCACATGCTGTGATACCAGTTTGCTGCAATTATTCTTGTGGTTATCTGGGATCTCTCAATACAAGATGTGTATGTGTGACCTTCACATCACATCCATATAAAAGACAACCTGATGACTTTTCTGAGCTAGTGATAGTCTACAGATAATCTGCAATTAGGCTTTTATT
This sequence comes from Myiotriccus ornatus, assembly GCA_036023395.1. Taxonomy (NCBI): domain Eukaryota; kingdom Metazoa; phylum Chordata; class Aves; order Passeriformes; family Tyrannidae; genus Myiotriccus; species Myiotriccus ornatus. Next base: position 86,882,088 of record JAYRBT010000001.1, on the reverse strand, counting down.
TCCTTCCCATCCAAATAGCAGCCATTAGAAAAAAATAAACCTTCTTTTAGGGAAGCTGGATTTCCCAGGGGCAAAATTTGCACACAAATTCTTTTATGCTCATGGAGTTAGCACCATCAGGGTGAAGAACTGCCCTCACAAGCTGTCCGTGCTGTAGGAGACTTGTGGGTGCCAAGGGCCCCATTCCATTTGGTGGTCCTTATTGCCATGCTCTGGCAGGCAAACAAACTTCATACACATACTGGCTGAATCAGACTGAGTGCAGGCCCAAGGACAGATCTCCCTCCATAGAGGGAAGCTGGAAAAAATTTCTCTACAAGGAATCTGTACAAGGTGGAGAATCCACAGGAAACCTAGAAGAGATCCAGTGGGTAAAAGAAAAATTCCCTATGTGTTCTAGAAAACAGTTCTGCTGGTTAAGGACATGCCCAAACGTAGAAGTTATTTTATTGACTCCAGGAGCCATGGGAGTGTTTCTCCAACCTTCTTTCTTTTAAAATGTATGTGATACTTCCTACTTTTGAAGCCTCATTAATAGGTTTCTCTTCTTTAGGATATTGATGTGATTCCAGTGAAGTGAAGGAACACCCTTTTTTAAATCACTTGCTGTCTGTGAGTTAATGCTTCATAGTTCACTCCATAGCAGGTTGTTGTCTTCATAACAATAACAGCTGCAAGTGCAGAGGGAAGATCAGGCTGTAAGTGGTTGAGCCACCTTATTCCAAGTTTGAAAAGCAAAGTTTTGAATGTAACACTTTTGAATTTTTCCCTTCCCACTCTCCTTCAATATGTGTTGTTGATATATATTCAGCTCTATTAGCATAGTAACAAATACATATCAGAAAGCTAGCTGGGATATGTTTTACATAGTTACAAGGTAGTGTCCTTGAAATTTGAGGGAAAAAATTTCAAGCAAAACAGGACTGCTTCTATCATTTGACTTAAGAATGCTTCCACTGTAGTCCTCTGAAAAGTTGCATTTGCCTATCACAGCACTCATTTGTGGGGCATTTTTGCTTGGGTTTAGCTTTCCTACTAGGAAACCCTAAAAAAAAAAAAAAATGTTACAAACTGGGTTTGGAACCCTTACATACCTTTCCTTACATACCCCAGTTTTCTAGAGTAACTGATGTGGTTGCTACATTGTTCATATTTTTTAACATAACTTCAAGGGAATCTTCTCCAGTCGCTTTCTTCTCCCTTCTTTCTCCTTTCTGTTTTCCTCTAAAACAGCGAGTCTTGAGATGAAAGCTTGGCCTTCTGAAACCAATAGGAATTTTCCCATTCAGACCCCATGTCTGGAAGAGAGAAAGGAGAATTGCACTACCTCATTACTGTCTTCCTCTGAAAATGTGAAGCAAAGGACATCACACGCCTGAATCTTGGCAGGGTTCAGAAAAATCCCTACTGCATAAATGCTAATGATACACCCTTTTGCTTACAGTGGCTTTTTAAAGCAGGAGACTTCAATCTTTTCCAGTATGTTTTATTTGCTTGTTTTATTTCTTTGTGAAGCTTCTGCCTTTTCAGTGAGGAAGTAAATGGGTTATTTTCAATACAATAATTAATCTTAAAGTGTAGGAAGAGTGTCTGTGTTCCCTCTGCTACTCACAGCAAACACTGAGCAATGTGGAAGAGTTGGCGGGGGTTCTGTTCACCTTTTTTTTAAAAGAGGAGAGTTCCCCAGAATGAGGATCCTGTCAGAGCATTTTCAGAGAAGGGACATAATCATCTGCACTTTTCTCATTTCCCACGAAGTGTTTTCAAGTCACCTTAGAGCATTTGGCTGGCTTAGATTGATGAATTCGTTCAGTGCTTGCATGGGATGTTGTGTGGCTTCCCAGATGGTTATGAAAACTTAGGCAGGCAGAGAAGGAAATACGGAATGCAGTGTTTTCATTCATGGCTGAAGGAGAGCTCTCATTGAGCTATAGGAAAAGTTTTATCATGGTCAGATTTAATCCAAACCATTCTGTGTAGGTGCAATAATAAATTTTCCAGTTTCCAGGTAATATACTTTAAGTACAGCATGATATCAGTGATAGATTTCTTTTTTTATATACTCTGAGGCCCTTTATAGCTTTTCCAGTTCAGGGTAGATTTAAGATGTTGACAAGTGTCTTCAGAGACAATAAGAATTTTCAATTTCATCCCTCAACACTGCTGTTGAATAAGGCAGTGCTACTTCAGTAAGGATTTCAGCAGAAGCATGCAGGGAACTTTGTTTTTCTTACATTGACTGTTGCAGAACACTCAATTTTTGTTTTTCAGACTAACAAGGGGGATGAGCTTTCCAATCGCATCCAGAATACATTGGGCAACTATGATGAAATGAAAGACTTGTTAACTGACCGATCAAACCAGAGCCATCTCGTTGGGGTTCCAAAACCTGGGGTTCCTCAGACGTCTCTCCCCAAGCCTGATGAACATTTTATTGCAGACTCAAGACTGCCACCTCCTCCTCCCGTTTCCACCACTACTTCTTCCAAACCAGCATCCTTAGCTGCCCACCAGAGCAAAAGTACCACGATGGGCTGGCAGAAGACTGGGCATAATGCCACTTCAGATGGCCAGCAGAGAGTGAGCAAACACGGACACCGGTCGCTGGAGTCACACAAGGGTGACTTCAAGTTGGCAAACCAAAAATCCAATCTGGAGAAACTAAAACGCTATGCATCGAGTCCCACCTCTTCCTCCTCCTCCTCCTCTTCCTCCTCCTCTTCCTCCTCGTCCTCCTCCTCCTCCTCGTGTTCCTCCTCCTCCTCGTGTTCCTCCTCCTCCTCCTCCTCTTCCTCCTCCTCCAATACTGCCCAGCAAAGCTCACTGAGGGCCACTTTAGGAGACAACATCAGTAGAGTGCAGCAGCCAGCAAAGCTCAGTTGTAGCTCGGAAGGAGGAACTCAAGCACAAGAGAGGCCAGCAAAGCATGGTGGTGGGCACTGCGTCCAGAACTTCCCACCCTCTCTTGCTTCAAAGCCCAGTCTGGGTCAGCAGAAACCAACAGCTTATGTAAGGCCAATGGATGGTCAAGACCAGGCTCCTGATGAGTCTCCAAAGCTGAAGTTACCAGCGGAGACGACCAAATCGTATAGGGGAGTGCCTTCCAATAAGCCTGATTCAGCCAGGCCCAAGTCAAAGATGGCCAAGTTCAGCATTCCTAAGCAAGAAGAAGTAAGTGTTTTTATACTTCTTATGACATACCCTTATAGATGGATGGATGATGCCTTATTGCACCTGTTTCTTTTACACATTTTTAACATATTAGTTTGCGTGTTGAAAATTTTTTTGTAACACTGACATAGTAACTTGCAAATAGAAGCCTCGCAGTAATTTGAATGTATCTCAACAGTGAAATGCTCGCTGTCTTCAGGACCATAACACTTCCTACAAAGGCACATTTTCTAGTAGTATATATTATTTCACTGATTTTTTTCTGAGTGTGCACATATGAAGTCTGGATTTTTTTTTCTAGGCAGGTGTATTGCTTCTTACTGTTCACTGACTTCTTTCTCTGTGGAAAAGATGAAATGAAGCGCGTGTGATCAGAAGTAGTTCTGCCATCCTTGATGTCAAAGTAGTTTCACAATCTAAATAAATTACTTATACAATATGAAATTTATGAAAAACGTTATGAATTTTGTGGAATAGATGAGAATAGAAGGAGACTCTGCTTTTAGTTCATAGATTATGTTTCATTCCAATCTCTGAGAAGACTGAGGTTTAGTTCTTAAGGAATCGCCATCTGTAGAAACCCGGTGTAGTGGGTTGACCCAATACACCTGACCATGCTATGAGTATGAGACAGTGTCTGAAAAAGCTTCTGGACAACACTTCTGTTATCAGCAGTAAATATGAAATATTTCTGTTCTACATTCATTTATTTCACATTCATTTTATGCCAGTAAGACATTTTGCTTTATCACTTCAACTGTTGTTTTCTGTTTGGTCTTTTTGGATGGGGAGGAAATGACTGATTTTGACAGAATAAAGGGTGATTTTTTTTTTTCAGGGGTGTATTCAGAGGCCTGTAGGCCAATTCAAAGATGGTCTCATCATCCTCTTATGCAAATTGGTAGTGCTCCCATGACTTAAAAAATTTATAGTATTTATAGGACTAAAAGACTATTTGACTGAATCACTGTGACTTTCTCAGAGAAGAGACAATGATTTTTTACTCTTATTTGGCAGCTGTGGTGTGTCTTGATATGTTTTGAGTCTTAAATTTTGTTTCTGGCATGGTTAAAGGAGAGGAAAATCTAATTTTTGGAAGAGTTCTCTGGCCTCTTAATGCCCATTTTTGAGAAATGTAGTTGACTCTTGTATTCCCCCTTTGGTTTGGTTTGGGAGAGAAATCTCTCTGGAAACAATTACTTCTATGGTTTTTCTATAAGTGAAAATTCCATCAGTTCCAAACAACCCATAGGTGATATGTTGTTCCTGAAAAAGGGGCTGTTTAGCCTCCTAAGCCAGATTTCATACACAAATTTAGCATTCACAAACTGCTGTAATTGTGCAGATAGATCAGGTAATTGCAGATACTAATATCCATTTAGCTATTATTGCCTTTTTCATACTTGTGCTTCTATGTGCAAGTGGGAAGTATTGTTAGAATTAAGGATGCCTGTGGCAATTATCTGGCTCTTTCACATTTTCCCCCTTTACATGTATGCAATGCTCTAAGGACTAGTTTGGAAAGTAGTTTGTATAGACAATCATTTTTTTGTCAGAAATTCAGGATTTACCGTTTGCATTCCAAATTCGCCTACCTCAGGAAAGAAAGATTTAATTTGTTGTATGTAATCCATGATGATGTGTAATAGTAAGTTTATACTGCAGTTTCTAGACATGTAGACCTATTTGAGATAGCTTTAAACTAACTTGTTTAGATACTGAGGGCAATGTAGATTATGGTAGGAGAGAGTGGACTGCAGAGTAGTCACTTAAGTATTCACCGACTTCTCACAGATTTTATATGATGCAGTAATAACAAAACAGTATTTGATAACATAAAATAAATATTTAACTGAATTTGAAGGAGGTGGACGAAAGCCATTGTATGGTAGGTAAAAAATAAATATTATAAAAAATGATGGACAAATTACTAAGAAGAAAAACAGTAGGTACTACAGGTGTTGTGGTTTGAAACTGGAGCTAATGAAAGACAACATTTTGATCTGCAAGATCAGTGCAAGACAATGTTGAGAGGGCTGAGAGTTCTAGTGATAAAACTGGCCAGCTTTTTTTCCCTTACCCTGATGTTCTAACTTTTTCCATCCCAAGTGGCACAAGTTGAAATTGATAACCCACCGGTATTGCTACAGGGAGAAATGTTCTCAGAATATCACAGAATAAGCCAAGTTGGAGGGGACTCAAAAGGATCACTGAATCCAACTCTTAGCCCTGCACAGGACTATTCTCAAGAGTCACACCATATGCCTGAGAGTATCATCAAACACATCTTGAACTCTGTCAGGCTTGGTGCTGTGACCACTTCCCTGGAGCCTGTTCCAGCACAGAGACACCTTCTTTCTAATATCCAGCCTAAACCTCCCGTGACACAACTTCAGGCCATTCCCCTTGGGTCCTGTCACTGGCTACCACAGAGAAGAGATCAGTGTCTGCCCCACCTTATCCCCTCATGAGGAAGTTGTAGACTGTGATGAGGTCTCCCCTCAGCCTCCTCTTCTCCAGCATGAACAGACCAAGTGCCCTCAGCTGCTCCTCATATGGCTTCCCCTCGAGACCCTTCACCATCTTGATTGCCCTCCTTTGAACACTCTCTAATAGCTTAATGTCTTATGTTGTGCTTCCCAAAACTGCACACAATATTCAAGGTGAGGCCGCCCCCGTGCAGAGCAGAGTGGGACAATCCCCTCCTTCGACTGGCTGGTGATGCTTTGCCTGATGCCCCCCAGGACATGGTTGGCCCTCCTGGCTCCAGGGCACTGCTGACCAAAACTGAAAGTTTTTTTCAGTCGGTGTTGCCTCATCCATCATCCTTTTAAATTTCTGCCTTTAAACTCATAAATTTTCTTCTTTTACATCAAATGTTCACCATCCTCTATTAGGGATAGAAGTTTTAAGCTGCTTTCAGCACAAAAGCTGTCATGGTCCTGTGAATATTTTCAGGCAAGATGAGGCTTCTGTTGTTCAGGGTGAGGCTAAAGGTGTTGACCAGGAAAGACCTTGTATCCCTAGTGGCTGTGGCAAGAGTAGCAATGCCAAATAGGATGAACGTAAGAGAAAGCAGGCTGACAGGTAGGCTACAGCAGCACCTGGAAGCTACACAGAAGCAGAAATGAGAGTGGCAGGAAGCTGCCTAAGAGCAGCCAGGAGAATATAGGAAAGAAGGAGAGGGGCAGGGAGCTTGGGGGTAGAGTGATGCTGATGGTGAAATGAAGCTTTATGTCTGCTAAAATAAAAGGTGTGTGGCTGTGATGGTCTAGGTAGGGCAGTTAGTGTGCTCTAGGGGTTAGTGTAGGCAGCACTGTGAGGTGTTGCTGTTTCCTGGTCTCCTTGTTGTCCACCAGAACCCCCAGGTCCTTTGCTGAAAAGCTCACGCCCAGCCAGTCAGCCCCCAGCCTGTACTGGTGCTGGAGTTATTCCTCCCCTATTTGGGAACTTACATTTTACCTTGTTGAACTTCTTGAAGTTGATGTCAACCCATCCCTTCAGCCTTTGCTTTCTGTGTGCATGTCTAATTTTGTCATTACACAGGTTGTTTTTACTTTAAGCTCTTAAAAAGTGTTCATACTGATACCATGGTCCAAAGCCTATGGTTTTCAACTTAGCCTAGACAAATTCTGCAGCTACCTAACTGAACTGAAAACTGACCTGCAGAAGGCTGTAAGAAGAAAAGCTGCAAAGAGGAGAAGCAGACTGAAAAGAGGAAAAATTTGGCGGTTGGGGGGGGGGGTAGGGGATGAGAGGCAGGGGAGAAGCTATTGAGCCTGATCAAGTAGAGTAGTGAATGGAAAGAAATGACCATTTCCCCAACTCTTGCAGAGTAGGGGCACATGAAGTGATGACCACTTCTGTGTGATGTTTAAGTTTTAATTTGAACATCATGTAACTCTGGGAAATGTCAAGATCCACAGAGGAAATGAGGGAACAAGAATATATTGTTATAAATCTTCTATTTGCAAATCCACTTACTAATGCATCCAAGTTGAGTCCTCTGTTTCTGTGCACATATGTTTAGTTTATAGTACTTTCCAGAATCTATCAGTATATCTAATATTCCCTCTATACTCTGCTTTTGTAAGAGCCCACTTGGAGTACTGTGTCCAGCTCTGGGGCCCCCAACATAAGAAGGACATGAACCTGTTGGAGCAAGTCCAGAGAACTGACACAGACATGATCACAGGGCTGGAACACCTCTCATATGAAGATGGGCTGAGAAAGTTGGGGCTGTTCAGCCCGGAGAAGAGAAGGATCTGGGGACACCTTTTAGCATCTTCCAGTGCCTAAAGTAGGGGCCCACAAGAGAGCTGGAGAGAGACTTTGTACAAGGGCACGTAGTGATAGGACAAGGGGTGATGACTTCAAGTTCAAAGAGGGTAGGTTTAGATTAGATATAAGGAAGGAATTCTTTACTGTGAGAGTGGTGAGGCACTTGAACAGGTTGCCCAGAGATACTGTGGATGACCCATATCTGAAGTGTTCAAGGCCAGGCTGGATGGGGCTTTGAGCAACCTGGTCTAGTGGAAGGAGTCCCTACCCATGGCAAGGGGCATGATTCTAGATGATCTTTAAGGTGTCTTCCAAACCAAACCATTGTATGATTCTGTGATACCTCTGCACTTTCATTTGTATTTACCAGTTTGAAGGAATCTTCAATGGAAAAATTAATACATAATGAAACAAAGTTAAGCCTCCCTGTAAGGACTGGAGAATAAAAAGTGTTACACAAAGTGTGTGTGTCTTCAGCAGGATGCATACTCCTCCTGTGTGCATCCCGTGAGGTTTTCAGAGAAACAGGGCACAGAGTTGGCTGCAGTACAATTATTATTCACAGGAAATAAAATCAGTTGAATACAAATTATAGACCATTACTTTTCAATACATGAAAAAGGTTGATTTTTAATGCAGTTCAATACCTCATATAGTATTTTTAATCAGTTTTGGAAAGCCTTCAATACCTTGACACAGGCTGAAGCTTATAAATTTTTTTAATTGTTTTAATGAGACTAATTTGGTTAGACCTGTGTGTAGAAAGGTAGCAGTTATTCATTTGGGAATTTAATCTTTAGGACCGAGGTACATCAGTGTTAATTAGAATACATACCCAACCTCCTGGTCCTTCCGAAATTATCATTCTGCTCTGTAGAAATGATAGCTCGTCATCTCAAGTACTGCTATTTCACATTTCGAACTACTTATAAATTACATTGCTTAGGTACCCACTATATTGGATAAAAGGGAAGAAAAATTTGATACCAGGGTATAGAGGAAAAAAAGGAAGACAAATCAAGTGCCTCTCTTTTCTAAAATGTTCTTGAGTGAAACAGTAAGAAAAGCCTAGGATGGCAAATCATGTTCTTTATATTTGAGTTCTGTTTTCAAATTTCATTTTAGAGGCTGCATGCTGCTTTTTTATTATATTGAAGAAGTCTTACCTATTGTCCTTTACTTACTTCTCTTAAGGGTTATGGAGCAAGGAAATAGAGGTTGTATTCAAGAATGACTATCAGTCTAATGGTAAAAAGGAAGATTTTGTTTTGTTAAATTTGGGAGCACATTTATGTGAAATGTAGATAAGGTCATCATGAGGACGTGTTCTTATTTCACTTCCTGGAGTACTTACACGACTTCTGCAGCAGAAGTAATGCACTATAGATTAAATGTTGAGTTTATTTTTTTTTCTTTTTTTCATTTTTGTCCTGATCTTACTCAGGCAAATTCCTATTTGCCTGGGTAAGATACTCCCTGCAGTCATTCTCCTTCAAGTGGCTATATATAGCTATCAGTATCTGGCACACATGCTAGCAAGTGTCCTTTAAATCTGCAATCTCTTTTTTTACCTCTCAGCTCTGTCCCCACGTATTAATGGAAAGCAAAGACCCCCCACAACTCTTTCCTCTGTCTGAAACTCTTCAAAATTTGGCCTTAATGTAGGTAATTTGTTCAAAACCAGTCCCTTTTAAGAAGAGCTTTGGTGCATAGCACATGTAATAAGCAGTTCTATTCCAGTTTAGAATTGAAAGTGGAGGTTCATGTGTGAAAAAACAAATGCTGCTATATCTTACTTGAGAACAGAAGGTCCAGAGTAAACTTAAGAGGGAAGATACTCATTATCAGCGCATGCTTCCTCTGGAATTACCACATACCTGGATCTATGGGGCAGTAGAGGTGAAACAGTATCTCAGGAGGAAGAAAAAGGTTTTAGAGGAGAACTGAGTAAGTGCTTTTCTTCAGAGGCCCAATACCACATCCCTCTGAATGCAATGGATCCTGTTGAACTGTTGCAGGACTAGGAGTTGAATACAGGGTTTTCTTCTCTACTTCCCAGGCTGTTGATTTTGGTCTCAGAAAGGCAGAAATGAAAATAAAAGAGCAATTGAAGATGCTTTTAGATAAAAAGGGAGGGAGAGTTTGAATGCATTAGCAAAATGGTCCAGACTTCTTCTGGCACCATTTCAGGGTATGCCCGAAGAGGCTGGAGACATAAGCTCAGAATTAAGTGTGTTGATACTCCTCTACCATTTATCAACTTCGCTGAAGAACTCACGCTTGAGAAGCCAGTTAGCAATCACAGCACTCGAGTACTTGTAAGTATGAGCCAGTTGTAGATGTTTTCTTTCCCAGATGTTCATGGGAATGAGTTAGCAAGCTGCATTGACAAGAAGACACAGATCAATTCATCCCTGTAATGGTAGCACTGACCTTCCCCACAAATAAAGGATGTTTTCCCACGTTAAACAGGAAGAACTGCACAACAAGAGCAGTGTGGTGCAAAGATCCCTGCTAGTTGTGAGTTATTCAAGACCTTCGAGTGTGTCTGTGGGAGGGCTGTGCATTACTGCCTGTTTTTATGTAGGAGAATTCAACAGAGTAGAACTGCAAAGAAAGAGTGTATTAAATAGAGTAGTGCTGAAAATGCTCTTAACAAACACAGTGGAGACCACAATGGGAAGGAATGTGTTTTTGGTATAGTTTTCAAATTGTGACTCAAGCCTTTGCTTTTCTTATATTCTGCAGTCACACAACTTTGTGTGCAGGAAGCTCCAATGAACACAGTGGGCCTAATCTTTCTGGCTATTCTTCCATGGCAGCTCTTGTAGAGGGAAAATGCTGTTTAGATGCCTTTACTTTTAGAGTTCCGTACTGTTTCTACCCTCGGTGAAACAAGTCTCTCTTTTGAATTAATTGTCCGTATATTTTTTCCTGGGAAAACACTAGCTAAACTTATCTATAGGTTTTTCAAAGTAAAGAATTTGATAGAATCATAGCCTCGAAAGTTTTCTGTATGAACTGATTATCATATGGTATGTGCTGTGTGTTTGTTGCCATGGTGAATCTCTTGTTCCTCATTGTTTTTCATTGGTAGGATGACTATGATCAGAGAAAAATATCTTGAAACAGAACATAAACTTATGATTGTCAAGAGAATTCCTTAATGTTTGGACCTGCTTTTTTGCAAGTTTTCTCTGAGGTTGCCACTTTCTAATTACGGAAAAAATATTTCTATCAGTTCGTTGGGATCTTTCGTAAGTCAGAAACTCCCTTTGATAAAACTGACCTTTCCATCTTTTCAAAAGTTGAAAAGCAACCACTTCTGGGGTAAGGATAGCTCGATTAATGTAAGAATATGATTCATTATGAGAAACATTTATTCATTGTACCTTTTTGTTTTAACCCCCTAGAGTGGATAGTTTGGTTTATGAATCAGCTCTGGAGCTGATACAAGAGCGAATGCATAAAAATGTCCACAACCCACTATAATTGCTTTTTTAGTTCCTTGTGGTAAGCACTAAAGTTATTGATGAAGGAAATAAGATTTATGGAATTAAAAAACCCAGATTTTAATGGCACATTTTGTCTGATTTTTTTTGAAATCCATTGTAGTGCTTATGATGATAACTGCATGTAATAAAAATCCTCCCAACCAGAAACAAAGCATTCTAATAGACGTCGTTTGTGAAATGTGCCTGCGAAGATACTGTTATCACTTTTCCACCTTTGGCCCCATTAGCATGGATTGCTCCCAGGCCTGTAAGGGTATTCAGTAGTTGGAGAAAGCAGTCCTTTCTGGACGTGGCTGCAGGAGCTGCATGCTGCGGCACGGTGCTCCAGCCAACACGAGAAGCTGTCTCAGTGCTGGTTTCGGCTGAGCATCATCTCCCCATCTGCTTCATGGCTCCTTGAACAGGAGAGCTCTTAGAAAGGGTTGAGGTACAGAGAGAGAGACAGGGTGGGCTTGCTGTGGATTTCAGATTACTGGAGAAATACTTAAATGCACTCTACTTCCCAGACCTCACACTGCACAACACTGGAGCATTGTATCAGTGTGCAGTCAGGTGTGGAGTCCAAGCCCTTGTTGCTCCTGCAGGGCAGTTATATTAATGCCAACTCACATTCTCCTTTCCACTAATTATAGCAAGGTAGGGCATTTCTGTCTACGCTTTGTCTTCACAGAAATCTGCAGGGTGGTTTAGGATATTTAGAAAAAAAAACCACACACACACAAAAAAGAAAATTATTTAACTGCTTTGTTCTGTAGTTTCCCAGTGTTCATGAATCAGAATGACTTGAAAGTGTCACCACTGAACATACTCATTGGGGTCAGGTATGAGTGATGAGCAAGAGAACCAAAGGAAAATAAAGTGAGCTTCACAGATCACTGGTAAATTCCAGCTAAATAAATAATGTATATGTGCCACTTGATGTATAAGGTCAAAGAGGTCAGATCTCCAGTAATTGTTGTAAATGCATCCAGCCAGGCCAGAAGCAGTTAAATTCTTTATTGTTGGTCACATATTCACTTAACAGTAAATGAAGACAAATATACCCTGAAATATCTGCATGTAACATACTTTATTCACACTACATGTCGTAAAGTTGTCATTTCTGTAGCACTTCTGAATATGGAAGATCTATCCCTGTGGTATCACAAAATAGCTTCCTAGAAAAGTAATTAACAGAAGGCTTTTTTTTTTTTTTTTTTAAGTTCAGAAAAGATAAATAATGTAGGCGTCTGATTTCCTGTCACTCTTGGTTAACTTTGTATGAAAATGGATAGCTTCCAAATTAAAGCAGGCACCGGACTGTCTGGAGAAAAATGCATCTATAAAGAAATGTGTACATTACATATTCATTTAGTTACAAATCTCTTTAATTGTATTTTATATATAACAGCCGCATGTTCTGAAATATGGTACCTTTTTTACTTCATGTGTCAAAACCAGCATACCAGAAAGGCTGAGGTTGTTTCTTACATGATTTAGGTTAAGCATTTCCTTTCCCAAATTCACTCATACATGTCCGCTTTCTTCCCTCTCCACCAGCGTGTTTCTCTGAGCAGTGGAGGCTCAGTATGAAGTGGCTTTACACCACGTTTTATTCAGAAGATAAATACACAGAAATCATTCAAGCCAGTGAGCCACAAGGTCAGGAATACTGAGAACCAGCATTTTCACCCCAAACCAAAAATTTGCTGTTCATATTCCTCTGCATTTACTGCAAGTGGCTGTAGGCTAAGCTTGTGTAGCTAGAGAGAAAGGAAAACCAAGAGTATTTCTTGTTAACTCGTATGGCTAACAGATGTTTAAGGAGAGATGGGATGGAAGACACTCTCTCTGCTTTGTAACTATTTTGAAATGAGATCTTGTGAGTAATTTTTTTTTCTTGTACATACTAGAGATTATTAGTATTCAAATGCCACCAGCATAATGTATTGCTAATCTAATTTTGCACATATTTAAAGCTAATTGCACAACTGCGGTCAGATACAGAGGCAGGTACAACTGTATGTGACTGCTGCAACTTTGAGACCTGAAGCAGAAAAGGGGAAGACAGCTGTGAGATTATTGATTACAAATGCAATCAAACCCAGTATTAATATAATGTATATAAAATGCTCATGATTTGGCAGTTCTGCAATGTTTTCCAAGAGGCCTTTTCCAATTCTAATTACAATCCCAGGGACATCTGATAAAAGAAAACATATTATCAGAGACATCTGGTACGGTAAAACATATTAGCTGGTTAATTTCTGATTTCATGGAAGTAGCAGTCCAGAACAGAAGTATGCTGTCTAGAAAAAAAGTCATGGAATGGAGGACCAAGTGCAATGTGACAGTTGGAAAAAATACCATTAGCAGATAATGAATAGTCTTCCTTGCACCAAATTGTCAATGTTTAGCCTGCAGGAAAAGTTAAAAATACATAGATAGAGAGGACATAACAATGAACTGGGCTCCATAACTGTGGAGGAGTCTGAGAAAAGAATTATGTGGGAGACAGAAAAGAATGAAATTATTCATTTGGGAAACTGACCAAAAAGGAGTTAGTCACGGTCTAAATGTTTGTACCCATGGGAGGACAAAGTGCAATGTGAGACATTTTGAAAAATACCATGAGCAGCAGTCGTAATTTATGGTAAAGTCTGCATGAAAGTTCTTTCAGTAGCTTAGAGATGGCTGAGAAGGAACCAAAACGTTACTGTTTTTCTGTAGAGTGTTTGTTCCCATGTGAAAGCCTTGGGGAACATCCATCCTTCCCATGCTGTTCCTGCTCTCAGGTAGGAATGGCCCTAGGTGCAGAGTACATCTACGAAAAAGGAATCGAACTGCATGACTGTGATTGTTTCTAAAGAAGCTTGTCCTATCCCATGAGAAGAAAAATTTAGACAGTGGGCATCACCACCTTCACATACGTGAATCACTGTCTTGAGAGGAAAGTTGCATTACCCTTCTTTCCCCCCCATAAGCAGCATCACAACAGGCACAAATCTGGGCTTGTATGTAGATGTAGCTTCAGTGGGAGATGGAAGAGGTAAAACCTCATGCTCACACAGAGTGTGCTGAAAGTCTGTGAACAGCCTCTACACAAAACTGACATTTCGTGAAACACAGCAAGTCCCTCCTCTCCGCCCCCCCATCCACCTCCCCAGAGGGATTAGCTCTCTTGATAACACCCAGTTGCATTCTCATCAATAAACAAAAATTTTTTTTTTATTTTTTTTTACTGCTGTAATCTACTGCCTTCAGGAATTTCAAAGCTCTTCATAACCATTAATGGCATCTGCGAAAAGAATATTTTAAATCTGGTTACAGAGGGATTAGCTGAGGTGAAGGTGGATGGGGTCACGTTTTATGATGGTGCTGCTGGCAGAACAGGCCAACTCTTTTTGGCCCCATATGCTGGTTGTACAGGTTAAGGGATCAGGTGGAAAATAATGTGATAGGCTGGAGTGGAGGATGGGATGGCACACCCAGATTGTACACCTTACTCCATCCCCAGACCAAGGCTGGACAAACTTGTGGCTGGCCACAGGCCCAGAGCAAGAACAGCCTGGGTGAATTGATTCAAAGCAGAGTGCAAAACTGCAGAGACCAAACCCCCAGTTCTGTGTTCTGATGTTTGGGCTACAGCTTGCCACAGTGCAGAGCGGCACATGAAACTCTGCCATAACTTTGTCCTGGAAATGGAAGTTAACACGGAAGCATAAGTAAAGGCTTCTTTCTAAATTCCGAATTAATGTTTCTCATTGTATTTCTTCCTATCATTTAGTTCGCTTTGAGACAGAGACAGTTTCTGAGTGATTATGTCACTTACGGTTTACCACTTCCATCTGAGTTATTCACTGCACATCCTCCATTAGACATTAAGAGGGGTTTTGCCATTGCATTAAGTGGTAGCAAGACAAGGGTTTGTCAGGGAGGAATATTTTTTTCTACATTGTATGAACTTCCTTTGGTCAAGAAGATATTGCTTGAGGGAAGATGGTCTTTTTTCTTCAGTCTTCCTTTGTTTTGTTCCAGAAGTGCAGCTGTAATACTTGTGGTTGTTTTTTGAAATCATTATTACTTTGAAGACAGTTAACAATAGTAATACAGAATAACAATTGGTGGCCGCAGTTGGCATTTGAATTCAGAAACACTATGCTGCATTAATCTATTAACTTCAGGACATATATTTAGAGCATCAAAAAAGCTTCTTGACCAGTCTGAGGTGCTTGAGTGATTTTTTTCTCTCTTGTAATTAAAGTTTCTAACTCCCTGTTCAGAATCAGTTTCTTCACCAACTGTTCAGTGAATAAATCTATGTGAGTGATTTCCTGACAGTTGTACATTAGGAATTATGGCATATCTCTGCTCGTAACTTACAGAACTATCTCAATGCAGAGAAGAGACCATAAAACATGCCAAATGGGGATTTCTCAGATATGCTAATTGCTGCTATATAAAGAGCACGGGATGAAGAGCTGACAGAGGAAGTTCAACTAGAAAGTACCTGCCACAAATCTTTGAAGGTCCACAGAGAAGCAAATCCTTCTGCTGCCACTTCTTGGCAGAGGTCTGCTGAGCAAAGCCTTTGTAGCTGAGTGAGCTTGGGCAGGGAGGGCTGGCAGCTCCCTGCGGGTTCTGTAGCCAGACAGGGTCTGGGACAGAAGTCTTGACTCTGGGAGATGCTGCCAGCATCTGGGGGCCTGTGGGGTCGGCAAGGTACCAATATAGGAAGCAATCCCCACCTTCTTGCCTTCTTGGATGTGGTGCCCAGGCAGTGTTCTCATCTGTTCTAAAATAGACCCAAATGCAGGCCTCATGTCTTTCTCTTGAAATGGACTGGATTGCATTTCCCACTTCCATCATCTTGTCTATGAGCCTGGCTCTCAAAATCAAGCTGCTGCTGTCTTTAGACTGAATGTTTGTGTATTCAGAGCAAGGCCTAGGCTGACTAATGGGCATCCACTGCCTCTTCCGTGAAGGTTAGGTTTGCCATTCAGTGACAGAAAGATGCTGTCCATGTAAACCATCCTTTCCTTTTCTGCAAAAATTATACTAAATTGACATTCATGCCAAATTTTGCAACTTAACTCCGTATCTGTAGAGTACCAGGAAAGAATTTACAGCGCAGAGTGGGAGATACAGTTTAGCAAATTTGCTGTAAGCAGGTGTGAGTTACACTCTTGTAGCTTTTTTAAATGATACGTTTTATGCACCAACTACAGATAGGTATTTTTGCACTCAGTGGAGTGGGGCTGGATCACTGAACTCATTTTAAGTAGGCCATTACGCATCTTTGTTTAATACTGATTTTTAACCATTGCACTTGAACCCTTTGCCTGCAGGCTGACCTGGCATACAAAAATCAAAATTGCTCTGCCCCAGCAGCTAACAGCAGCTCTGCTGTGTCTGCTGGTACACCTGTACACCTTTTTTTTTTTTTTATAAACAAGTTTTTTGTACTATCTATGAAATACAGGTCTTACTAAAGCTAATAATTAATGCAGAAAGATGAAACCAACTAATTATTATTCCATAATTTCAATATAGAATACTTTTTAAAAATAAGTCAGCTAGACAAATAAAAAAGTATAGAAATGTAATGTCCCTTTTCAGGCCCCATGGGAAATTCAGCTAATGAACTGAACAGTATCAGTTTCTAGAAAGGCAAGAGAGTCTGCTTAATTTAATGAAATAAATTCAACTATTTGCCTCCTTATTTAAAATCATGGTTTGGGGCATGATCACATAATTTGAAAAAAGTAACTTCAGTATGGCCTGTGTGTTTTTAACTGCCAAGCAAAATAAAATTAACTTTAAAATGGTAAATTATAATGCTAAAAAAAAAAAAATCTTCTGTCTTCTGGGTGTGACTATAATTTAAATGTGATGATGTCACCCTGTGAGCCATTAAAACATTATCAATGAGCTGGCTGTGCGTTTTCTAATGATTACTGGGGGGTTGAAAAAGACTCCGCAATGTTCCTGCAGTTTGTTCATCATTTTTGTTTGATAATTGTCCTAAAAATCAATGACAGCTACTGAGTACAGAAATTTGATTTAACCAAGTATAAATATAGGCAGCAATTTAGACTGTTCTTGCTCAATAGGAAAATGTCTTTGGATAATAAGTGGATTCCTATCTAAATTCATGAGTTCTTTTATGACATTTTGGGTTAAGCCTGAAATAGATTAATCTTTTTCTGATAAAGTTGCATAAGCTGTGATTTCTCTGGTGACCGCATTTAATTGGATATTAAATAAAGTCCTTATCTTTACACCAACAGGTTTTACAGGCTGGATTTCACAGATTAAATAACAAGTAGTAGGCACACACAAAATTTTTTTGATTAAACCATGATATGCTCGGATTAAAAATTAGACTGTCTTGATTAAGGTAGGCTTTTGAGGTGCATGATTGCAACTGAGGGTTAAATGCACAGAATAGAGGGAAACTGCAGGATGGTGCAAAGAGCCGTGAGGACAGGTCAGCTCTGTATATTCTTCCTTTCCTGTTTATTCTTCAGCAAATGTACAGCGGTGCGATTTTTTGTTGGGTTTAACAAGAAGCTTGAATTCCTGATAATTTTTTTTAAAAGCTTGAGGTCGGAATTCATTATCCAAGGTGCTGTACAAGTGCACAGTGAGGGGTATCCTGTGATAGAGCCTATCAACCCTGGAAAGGCAGAGGAAAGGTTAACAGAAGCCTGGAAAGTAAATTAACCTATCGCACCTGAAGAAAGGAGATAGGGACAATGCTGAGAGAAGTACCCAGATGGAAAAACAGAGATGGTGTTTGGGAAGAGAAAGTCTTAATAGGGTGAGCAAAGACCACACTTGGGAGGAAGAGTGAGGTAGGAATGAGGGGATGGAGAAGGTGAAGCTGAAAACACAGCCTGGCTCTTACAGGAGGCGTTTTGTCTAGTACTCTGCTTGCTGGAGAAGGCAGACTGACAAAAGGGCTCCAAAGGGACAAGAGATAGTTAGGACTCACTGCATTTCCTTTAATGATAATGGAGGACACTCTTTGGAGCCGAAAGGACACTTCTGTCTCAGAAAAGGACAGGACATTGAAGGAATTTGTCTGAATGGCTCGGGTACACGTGTGAGATCCATTGAAAGGAATAGAACAGCTGTGCAGAGTAAGACAGGAGGGGAACCACCAGTGTGAGCCGGAGGCCTTACAGGGGGAGAAAATAAATGAAGACATTTGCTTTGAGTAAGCTGTGCTAAACCAAATGATGTGGAGCTCACACTAATTACCATTTTCTCCCCACTGGTATGACATACTGTGAATGTGAGAACAAACTGATGCTTTCCTATGTAATCAAGCCTACTTTTGACTTTCTGTGCATGGAGCTGGCAGCCCTCTGGTAGCATTTAGTTGTTTTTGTCCTCATACATGGGATGAGAAAAATGCAGATGCACTATGCAGCCATCTCAGAGCTTGGACAATCCTTTCCTGGTGTTTTGGTTTTTTTTTCTACTTTGGCAAGATCAACCAGGAAGAGCTGTGGTGTGAGTTTGTTATCTTTTTTTTTCCCTCTAAATAAAACTGACCCATTGCACAAAATATGTAGTTGTTCCCAAGCTAATGTCAGACTTGGAAATTGTAATTGCTTGCTGAAGGCAGCTTACAGCGAGTCGGCAAAGGCTGGCAATGCTACAGGTGCCACGCATTGTTGCCCAGGCTCCGGTGACTCCCGCCTGCTGGCATCGTTTGGCTGAGATTCAAGGCACAAGGTGTTAAACATCCCAAGTGTGTTACTGAAAGATAAAAATGGAAAGTAGTTCCACCAAGTAATGGGGACATGCATAATGGCCTTGTGCTATATTCCAGTCTGGGATCACAGGGCCTGTCTTTTTGCCTGGTAGAAATAGCTGGTGTCCAGATGATAAAGATGTTGACTATTATCTTCTCTATCCTCCAAAGACCACACAAAGCTAAGCCTTTTCTTTTTAGTTTCACCTAATTTTCTTTTATTTCTGTCTTGTCATGATTTTGACATTGGCATGAGGCTATTTTCTAGAGGAATTTTTTTTGCCTTTTTGGCCGTTGGTAATGCAAAATATTTTGTTAAGAATTTTTTCTCTGAAGCCACATTTTTTGTTAAGACTTTTTAGGATGTTGTTCTCTTTTCCACCTCTCACAGAAGTCAGCTAGTAAATTAGCAGCCATTATTTCCCCCTAGGCTTCAGAAAAATGGTAAATTACTTAAATTTTTCTCTGTTTTTTTTATTTCCAGTAGAAAAATAAAACAGCATTTCCAAAAAGAAATGAAACACCAGGAAAGGGATAACAAGCTTCAGAGCTTGTATTGCATTTGGAAGCCAAGAGTTGGGTCAGGGGCTATATCAGTCCACAACCACATAAACTGGTTTCTGTGGAAAGGAGGGCTGTACAGGGCTATCTGGTGGCAGCAACAGCCTGCCCTCAGAGATGAGCCAGGATGCTTCTCAGTGCCCAGCTGGGAATTCCCAGGAATGTCTGCAACATCTGCTGTTAACAAGCAGGTGGCACATTCCCTGTGCAGTTGAGGCAGTGGTAAACTATTATGTGATAGCTTGGATACTTTTCTTAGCAGAGCTGTATCTGTTTTTAAACCTTGTGCAAAACTACGAATACATGAGTTAGCACGTAGCATACCCTTAGGGGCGTGGTTTGCAAGGGGACTGTTTGTGTGTAGACCTCATTTCTCCCCTAATAGACCTGGGGAATTGTTCAAAGGGAAGCAGATTTCTTTAAATGTCTCTACTCTGTTAGGGTATCAGTGCTGAGAATGAAAAGACAGTATCCAGATCACCTCAAAGTGTAGATATGTTTTGTTTACATGTAACAGGGACCACAGCCTCTGCAGGTATAAATTGGTCTCATGCCACCAACACTGGGCGTTTACCTCTTTACTTGGTGGTTTCTTACTAGATGCAAGTAAATTCCCAGTGCCCAGGCAACCTAACAGTAGTTTAATCTCTGGTTTAACAGAGGATCTTTGTAAAATTCACGTATGCAAATAGAGTGTTTCTAAATTGCCAACACAACAGCAGAAGCTTAAGTGCAATTTTTATTCCAATAAAGACATGATGAAATTATGCCTAATGGTCTGCAGACTGCACTTTTATATGCACTTGCAATGGTCCCATTGACTTCAACTGCTGTTGTCAAGGTATTTCAGTACTACTGAGCTAAGGATCATTACCCTGTGCTATTACAATACATTAAACTAATGCTATCATTTTTCTATTATAACAACAATACCTGGCGACTGAAGGCTACCTTCGACCCAATAACTTGCAATCAAATATTTGTTTCAGATTTCAAATTACATATAAATTATGAGACTTGACAAAAATGTCCAGATTAAACTAGCCCATACCTCCACCTCGGTGTTTACTTCCATGCAGAGTGTTGGAATAATAGATCTATACTATACATATCCCGAATTCCAGAGCTTGTGTCCTTAAAAAACAAAGTAATTTCCTGACTAGTGTTGATGCAGCATGCATCAGGGAATACTTACACAAGTGTCTTGGAGCTATGCTCAGTTGTCTGACTTCTGATAATAAAACCAACCCACTATTTTTTGCTGAGTCCTGTTTGCTGTAATGTAACGAAAAATACTGTGCTTAAGTGCTGCGAGGAGATAGCTTTGCAGAGATTACTGGTTCCTAAGAAATTAATAATTTTAAATACTTAAAGGAAAGCAAAATCACTGATTATATAGCCTTTGCTACACTTTCTGTTTGCTTGCTACTTCTTTTATCTTTTTTACTGCCTGAAAGAGGAAAGCAGTAAAGGAATGGAACTACAGAAGGGTTGAACATTTGACTGATATTACCTTTATGATAAAGTGAACCACAGACTAGTCGTTAAAAAAAAAAAAAAAAAAAAAAAAGAAACCATGACCCTGAGTTCCCTTGGAAACCTCTGCAAACTCATCTTAAAAATGTACACACAACATCTGCCAGACAAACAGGAATGAGGACTCGATAACCAAAACAGAATCCAGATGTGCACAAAAATGGGCTTTTTGCTGTTACTCCTGTGTCACTTCACTGCAAATCTACAGCTAAGAGATATGCAAAAACATAGTCGATTCACATAGCAGGTCTTTTTGGTATTGTTTTCTCCCCAAAATCTAGGAGTTGCTTATTTATTGTTATATGTTGTTCGCCGTTAAGTTGGGAAAGACCCTGAACTTTTCCTTTTAAGAACCAGTTTTCAAGAGCTGTTCTTCAAGATGAAAAGAGTGATATGAAAGAACAAATAATAAAGTTATGTACAGATCTGGAAAACTGTTTTTTAAGACATCAGGCCAACAAGTTTCATTGCAAAGGTATTTCATGGTTCAAACTCAGGGCTTATTCTAATATGCCTAAGAATTTTGCTTATGGAACGCATTTCAACCTTGATTGCAGAAGTCCTAATTTGGCCTCCTCCTTTTTCTGTGCATGCGAAGTTGCAGATGCAGAATCAGCTGCTTGTGCACGTGGGCATCAAGTTTGATACCCACTTACTTTAAGGGTACATAAGATTATCAGCGTGTGAGATCCATTGTTGGCATCATAGATGTCTCCAAGTGGTACCTCTCATGTCCCTTGCTGAATGGACAGGTAAATCAAGAAAGAAAAGGATTGGCTGGCGCAGGATCAGCATAATCCTGCACAAGAGGAAAGAGTTGCAGTGCTGGTTATGTTCAGGAGACCTGGGCTCGGTTTCTGGTACTGTTACCTCCTCGTGGGTATCTCCCATACTCTGTGAAGAGCATGGCCAGCTCTGTATGGAAAGAACATCAATAGAAAGCTCTCAGGTGCTATCCGAGGGGTGCACAAATTGCCTCGTCAGTGTTGCCGCACTGGGTGAGTGTGGTAGAGGCAACTGGAAGATTAAAGGGAGTTTCTTGTGCTATCTGGAGGCCCTTCCTGCAAAACACAAACAAGATGTACATGGTAAAAAAGCATACATATCAGCACCACTCTGCTTTCCTGGCTGTGTAGCCCCTACATTGTTAATGGAGATTTCATTTGAATTCTTTGCATGCTGTTTTGCTGTTAAAATGTTGACATTTACCATTTGCAGATAGTTATATACTACTGTGAAATAGCACTGATGATGCAGTGGCATTAATTATTTGCCTTATAAAGGTGTCCACTTTCTAGAAACTGGTTCTCAAGCAATAACCTTCTTTTGTAAGCATGCAAAGATGTCCACGCCGATATCTGCAGAACACTTTACAAGTTCCAACCCCTCCATGTAAAGGTAAGTATCTCTAAAATGTGCAGATTTTAAATCCCAGTGCCTGTAATACAGAGAAAATCAGCTTCCAAACTGAGTAGCAGAGGAAGAGGATGGAGGACATGGAGGTTTGAGTACCTACAGTAAGAGCTGTATTCAGGCTTCTTTGATCAGGCATGCATCTGTCTGAAAAATAACTGTGCTCCAACTTAATCATCTAGTTCTGCACAATACTTAAAATAAACAGATTAATTCTACAGAGGGATTTAAATTGAACAAATGTGTTCACTAGGGAAAGCATAGTGGCACGACTGAATGGCTTAAAATACATATAAGGCGAAACTGTTCTTCAAGTTGCCAGCAGATCTGCAGATTTGCTCTTTAAACAGTCTATGGACCTTGATAATCACACTCTTTCTTTAATTACCACAGATTTACAGACAGGAAACAATTTTAAAAAACTGTTATGACAGTTTGCATAAAACCAGCTAGGTTATTTAGCTATGAAATAGCCATAGCTAAGAAAAATCTGTTTTTGGAGTGAGGATGAGAGAAGCTAAAGCATCGTGTTGTAAGAGAGGCTCTCAAGATACCGCACACAACTTCTGATGGACATGCTGCAATTGTGGGGGTTCAGTCACTGTTTCATTAATAATAACACTCTGCTTTCACAGGGCATGATGCTATACCCTTTTTACTTTGACAGGATTGCATTTCTTCTCTACTGGATGATGCTAGGTGACCTTTTAAAATGTGTGGATAAATGAAGGGGCAATAAATTTTGTGCATGTCATGATTAAGAGAAGTAATTCTCATATTTCCCCTTTTTATCTTCTTTTTAAGGCACGGCACTTACAAATAGAAGTGCCTGAGGATGGTTCAGAAAGCAATTCAAGATTGTATCTTCTTGGACATGATAGGAAATTTTGGTATTGGATTCCATGACTGAAATGTGGACTTAATAGGTATTAGTGTTGCATTATATTTCATATACTGATTGAATGGGTTTGATGAGCAAAGACAGAGGATTAGCATGCAAACCACCCCCATTGTTTCATGTTAAAAAGTGAATATTTAAGAGCTGAAAAAGCAAATTTGCTTCAGCTACACGGCACACATTTTTCAGTATGCAAATGTGCCACATCTGTGTATTTGTTTTGCTGCAGATACAACCAGCAAGAGTTTAGTGATGAAATCTGTTCTTAATTATGATAGCAGCTGTTGGAGCAGTAGCCATTTTTTTCCTCCTGATGTGAAGTTGCCTGATTTATTCATTTTTGTCTGCATTTGTTAGGGCTGCCAGTGCAGAGAGAGAACTCTTTGTGAGGGGTTGCAATTTGTTTTCTGTGCGAGAGCCAGTGAAAATTGACTAAATCTGCACAGCAGGGTAGTTTTATTTTTTCTTTTCCTGCGTTGCAAGCTGTTGTACCTCTGCTCCAGCACAAGAGTCCTATAAAAGTACCAAACAAATGAGGGAGCTGTTAAGTGTTCCAGCAAGTATCTTAAGCAGCAGTTTGTGTAAATGAACTATGCCTTGATGAAGAAGGAAAAAAAAAGTCTGACATCATAGCTGTGGGACAGATGGCATTAATATAATGAATTGATAAACACTTTGGAAGCTTATTTTTCCTTTCTCAACTATTTAATTTTCATATATAAGCCCAGTATATAACTGAAGTTTGTAAATGCCAGACAGTTTAATGCTCTATTTCCTCAATATTTTGATAGTAGCAAGGAAGAGAAAGAGTGGGAAGATTATAAAAGGATGATAAAAACCTCCTTTTGGAATACACGATCTCTTACAGTAATTTGTTAACGAGGCAATACTGTTGCAAATCAACAGAGAAAACGACCAAGAATGCTTCATAGCATAATGAAAAATTGGCTAAAAATTGCAGTGGAAATGAAAACAGAATAAAGAGAAGACATAAGTTATTGATACTATACCTTCTGTGCTAAAAGCCTGCTGAATGCAACATTTATTGTCTCCCTAGAATCACAGACTAATAGTCTGTTTCACACTGGATTGTTTCCACACCAATATTTTATGCCTTGTTTCTCTTTTTATCTAGGCAACACTAAATTTAAACAGATTTCAGCCCTGCTCCTCTTTTGGTTAACTTTTTGATGCCTTATCTGGCATGACTGATACCAGTGAAAATAGTCCCAGAATGTAGTGAGAGCTGGTATAGATCTTGAAAGAATATGCAAAATTTGCCATTCTTTATTGTGAGAAGCAATTTGCTTCTGCTTCCACAAACAGAAAGAGTTCAATGGATTGTACAGCTCTTCTCTTAAGATAAGGATTCTCCCTTTATTTTCTGCAATTCGACTTTTCCTCTTTCACTTTTGACCTTGGAGTCTTGCATTTAGCTGAAAGAAACACAAGATCATGAGAAAATGAGACAATGCAGGTAAACTATACCTTACTTACAAACAAAGGTTACCTCAAAGTTGAGCTATCTGAAGTAGTACAACTGTAAGTATAGATTGTTTCTCAGTAGAAGAATATACTTGTATATCATGGAGATGGTCATAATAAGAATTGATGGTCATAATAAGAACATGGGCATGGATAACATGAGAGAGTCATCAGGAAATCTTGTCCAAAAGTAGTTGTTTACTTTAAAAAAAAAAAAAAAAAAAAAAGGCAGAAAGAGGATTATGCAGTTGATTCCAGCAAGGAACTGGAATGGTATACATGTGTAGTAGGTAGGCAGTTCTTTATCCAGTGATGGCAAAGCATACTGTAGTAGGGCTCACCTTGGAGTACCACTGCCTGTTGCTGGCAGTGCAGCCACCTCCATGGTGGGTGACAACAGCGCATCCTCACTGGAATAAATATCTTCTCTTATAATTTACAGACTTCTAGTTTGCTTTATTTTTCTGAGCTTTCCAAGATGCCTGGTCATGGCCAATTTTACCCTTTTGAGCTGTATATATTGTTCCCATTAGCCTGTATGTTAAAATGCAGCCATGAATCTCTGTGGTTCCCCATATTTTACTTTGAGCATGACTTTCTTAGGCTGTCTTTAGGTGCAATTAGTCTGACCTTCCTGAATGTCCATTTAGAGTAAGATAAATCCTTGAAAGCATGTAAACCTCTCCATCAACCAACAAGGGAATGTAGAGCAGTTAGCTTACATGTATATGTCTAGTTAGTCAAATAAATGCCTCGTTTTCTGTGTCTGTTTTCTATTGCTGCTGTGCCAAGCATGTTGCATACCTAAATAATTACTGTAGTTTTGAACAGTAGTCACTGAGCCTGTAGCTGCAAATTGCATATTATTCACTTAGTGAATTTTTTTTTCCTCTCAGAAAAGCACCATTTACAAGAGGTTATAGGTTTTAGCAAGGTGTCTTCACACTTTACTATCGTGATTACAGTAATAAATATACAGAAATGTTGCTCTGTAGCATTATGTCACTGAAATTTGCTGACACAGTAAATCCCAAATTGGATATGGTGAATTATGGCTTATGACTTCAGCATATGTTACAGAGGGTACTTTAGTAGAAGAGGTGCATATGATACTAATTACACTGTGAAATCACACTATAATAATACTTCAAGTAATCACACTTCAAAGTGACAACATTTTCTTAAAAGGCATCTTGTTGGGGATCCTTTCTGTTCCAATTTCTTATGCCTTTTCCTTATGACATGAAAAACATTTACTTTTGTGTTGGCAAATATTTTCAGATATATTCTATATAAAAACAAAGTCTGATAATGCATTTGGATCAATGTATAACATTTCAAAGCACTTGAGACGGCAAAATCTTTGCTCCTTCTAGATGACATGATGTGAAAATAGAGGAGGTGTGGTCTTCTCATTGAGACAGAGAAAAGATTTAAAGATGTATTATAAGTGTCACCTCCTGCTGTCTGGTAACTTATGGTCTGTTAGCCAGTATAAGAGAAAAAGATGCTTGATACTCAATGCCTCAAAACCTGAATGGTTGAGAAATGTGTTCTGCCTGGAATTTGGAGAAGAAACCATGCCCAATCCTTGCTGATCTGAGTAGCAGCTTGGCAGCAGTTGCCCAGGGCTAGGAATGAAAAAGTAGGATGTTTGATGCACTTCCACTTCTCCACCCTACCTCCTTATGTTCCCACAATTAAGACACATTTGAGTATAAAGTAGGCAGTCCTGACTCCCTGATGGAGATGCACACAGAAACACCCTAGTACTCACCTCCAACATCCTGCTCCATCTTCTTACGATCTTGGTTATCTTGTAGTCATCGTTGCCACTACAAGATGTTTGTAGGGATTTATTTTTCCTTGGATAACATGAGTTTTTTTCTCCCAGATGATTTGCACAACTACATGACTTTTGGAGCTAAAGTTCAAAAAATAACCGATCATAGAAAAGTGTGTAATGCATAAAACCTGTATCAGTGTGGGTTAAAAATTCAAAGTACCAGGTTTGCTCTCAGTCCTTTCTAGAAAAAGCACAATATCTTTATTGTGTAGATAAAGACAAAAGGAGAAGTCCTGGCTCCACTGAAGGGAAAGGCAAATTTCTCATGAGCTTCAAGGTTTTTTTTTTAAAAAAAAGTTTGACATATTATTCTTGAGCTAGGTTAGTTTTCTGTTTGTGAATAGTAGATTCTTCAGAGTAGTTGATGCAGAGACGAACAGAACTAACTGGAGAGAATAAAAAAAAAATGTCAAAATTTTAAGTTAATTCCAAATTTTCAAAGTAAAATATTTCAGATTTTTATTGTGAAAGAATTTCCTCATATAAAAATTTTCCTTGGTTTATTACTCTTTCAAGGGATAAAATTATAACGATATCAAAATATTTGATTTCAAATCAAATAAATTGTTCTGAGGAAGGTAGTACTATTAATTTAGTATTCCTTGTTTCCTTTTTGAAGAAAAAATCCCAAACCCAAAAATATTCAGCTCAAATGAGAACAGTTTTTCTTACAATTTTCACTTCAGCTACCAACCCAGAAAATCCATTATTTTCACATTTTTAATTCATGGTAAAGTCTTAGGAGCTATTTTGGCCTGTCACTTGATGGGCATATTGCATAAAATACCTTAAATATTTATGAATGTATCAAACTCTATGACACAAGTAGATTGACTATCAGATTTGTGTTCTGAAGTGAACTCTACAGATATATCTCTGTATGTTGAAGAAGGTCTTGCTTAAACTGATGCCAGAAACATTTCATTATAAAACACGTGGTTTAAAATAGAAGTGGGGGGAACCTAGAAGGTGTTTTTTGTCCTTCTGTCTTGGGTCGCTGCAGATTGAACTATACTAAATGTTTAATTCATAGCCAAGAAATATGTGATTTTTAGTCGGTTTTCCTGCTGGAGTAGAGCTCTCTGTGACTTAATTGGAAATTTAATTTAATTTAAATTGAAAAGTTTTTTTCATTTGTGAAGTATTCCCATCAGAAATCTAGGATATCTTGCAGAATTAAACTCTGTATCATTGTTAAACCCTAATTGACTATTTCCCATCTATGTGCTTTCATAGTCATAAGTCTCTGTTTGAATTTTGCATTGTGTGTATTTGATGACGCATGCATCCATTTTTTCCTAAAGAGAAAGTGACAATGAAAATAAATAATTAACATTGAAGTTGGAAAGTGATTAATTTATTGAACATTTGCTGAGAAAGCATTGAGGTAAACCCACAATATATTTTTGAATGTCTTTTGGATAAAGAACAAGCTAAAACAAAAGGCCTCAACTTTGCCATGAGTGAACTCACTGGCACCTTTCCAGGAGCATCAATATTTGCAGTACATGGAGTGAACAATAATTGCCATTTTCTTTAATATGGAGGGAAGGGCTGCAGAAGTCATTGTGTTTGGAGTCCTCCATCTAAATCAGAGTGGCTTCCTTCTCCTTCCAAGGTGGAGTGTTGCTTCTTGTGGCCAGTAGTCCTAAATGCCACATCAGGCAGAGGAGACCTAATGCTACAGCTGTGGAAGACAAGACAAGTACAAGCTACACAAGAGGAGTGTGTGCCTTTGGTCCCACTTCAACAAATCCTGTGCTAGGCTTTAGGGGGAAACCGATATTTAATTGCCATTTAAAAACCTTCTATTTCAGTCAGCAGAGGCCTTTAGAATATTTTTTAGTAAATCAAGTAGTAGCATTTTGGCTGCACAAATTGCACACTTTGCGTATTGTTAAGAGGGTGATGGAAGGGAAGAAGAACAGGACAAACTAGCAGGGAAGATTAAACCAAACAAACAAACAAGCTAACTGCTACATTACTGGCTGGCCATAGTCCAACTCTGATGGTTGTTTCTGTCCTCACTGGTGGCTGGGCTGCAGACACAGGGAATGCATTGCTGGCTGTGTCAGTGTCCTGGTGTTAGTTCCCTACCAACTCCTGTAGCAGCGCTGGAGAAGCTGGAGAGAACTGGCTTCACTCATGGAGTTTGTATTTCATTTTCCATGAGGCTGGAGAAAAGGATGTGAAGAGTGGTGGACCCACATCAGTACTGGCAACACTTGCTGCTGCACAATATTAATATTTGAAGGCTGGGGCCGCTTTTTCAAAAAGTGGAAAACTAAATAATCATCTGTAGGCACTGATCTGATGTTCTTCTGTCAATTCATCATGCACCCAGTGGCCACTGCTGATGTGAAATGAAAGTTTTGGAGGTTTTTGGAAGGAGCAGGGTTGCTGCTTTTTGTGTTGATTTGGCAGCTCTTGCTGTCATTTTAGTTACTATTAAGGTGGAGACAGTTTCTGTGGGTCTGGCACAGACTGAGACTTTCTTTTCTGTGCTGTAGAAGCATGGCCCAAGGAGTGCCACAGCTGAAGTGGGGAGGAGCTGAGGAGGATGATGAGTGCCCAGCCTGGAAACCAAAAACTGTCAGACCCCACGTACTTGAAGGTCTAATTTTGAAATTCCTGACTCAGACATTATTTTCCTAAGCATGATGGGCTGAAAAAAAACCCAAAAGGTGAGAAGTAGGTGGATCAATATGAACTATGTATGGCCTTATTTTTATTTATTATAAGGTCCCTTTATCTTGCTTTTTGTCTCCATTATAAAGGAGCCCTAAAATTAGTGTAGAAATTGCAATTTAAAATCCATTGCATTCACTGTAAAAAGATTCCCTGTCAGGATGAAGGAGGAGAGACATGGTTTAATGATAATGAGAATCAGGCCCATTATTCCCAAGAAATTCATTTTGCTTGAGTGAGAGAAGGGGAACTTCTAGGTCATTTCAGTAGTTATTTTATTCTGTAAAGAATAAATAAAGGACACTCTGTACCACTGGCAAATTTGATCTATAATGCCTCATGCACAAATCAGATTGCTCAAATGAACCTTGATGGCTGTAGAGAAGTGTAAGAGAGACTGACAGGCAGTATTTGGTTTGCAGAAAATTAGTCTTTGCTCTGCAGCTGATTGACTTGGTCATCAAAGAAGCTGTAGAGCTGAGAGCAGAGAAATGTATTTTACTGGTGGGTTTGCAGATACCTACCCCCATACTTCAGTAAGTTTCTTTTACTGTGTGTATTAGACAATATTTTTATGTGGATATCCATACACTTTGGGAAATACTGTACGTTGTTCTTCAGTGTGCTCTCTAAACAGCTTTCACTGTAGTTTCCTCAAATCAGGAGCACTTAACTGTCACTGATAAAAGTGCTCACCATGTTTACCAGTGTTTCAAGGGGTTTCTTCCTGTTCAGAAAACAGCAGTAAACTATATTTACTCACTTTTCTTCATGGCTTGAAGTTGGCTTAAGGGATTTAACTGAAACAAGGTGTCAGATAAGACCAAATGTTAACCATACTAGCCCAAGTGATAAATATTTTGAAAAGCTGTGAGCTGACAAAAAAAAAGAAAATAATATAGAGATAATTTTGAATTAGATGCAAGTAGATAACCCTTATGAAATCTGGTGATAAAAATTTAGTTTTCTTCTCCCATTCTTTACATACTGAGGCAAATGAATTTTTACCTATTGTATGTATGCTAGGACCTGTTATGAAATATAATCTTTCTATACAGTAACCTAATCCAATGCTATTTATAACATTAATATAATATATTTCTGTTATCATGCTCATCTTGGTTTGGAAATAATGGCATGTAGATCCAAAAAACCCAGATTCACCTTTCTGAGTTGTCTAATCTTTGCTTGCTTTTAATTCCATAAGGAGCGTTAATACAATTGGTTGGTGAATATAGAAAGGAGAACTTGCATTAATAGTTGGTAGATCAGTCTCTTGATCTCCCAGGAGGATTTTATCTTCTAGCTACAGTAATATGATGAGGCATATGACTGGGTTTTGTTTTAATTAATGTTTTAGGCTTCTCATCCCAGAGAGTTTGGATGGAGATGGTGCGATCATATTGCACCACTGTGTCAGGAGTGTTGAATAACACACTTATTTCTCAGTTTGGAAAGACTTCATAATGAGTTCACAGGTGTTAAATTAGGATGATTTTAATCTGCTATATAAAATCACGCACCAATTAATTTCTCAGTACTGGTTAGGACAAACTGAAGAATAATCAGTTAACAATTTTAAAGTCCTGTACTAAATTGCTTCTTTACCCCAATGCACTGCAGCCCTATATCTAACAAGTTTTGAATTTTTGTTTCTAAAGAAGATTTGAATTATAGATAGGAACCCAGTTGGTAGATGAAACAATAATTTTGACTAACTGCATCTCTAGCTGTAATACATAAACATGCTTTTATCCCAAATCACTGCTAAGGTTAAATTCCTTTTGGAATAATATTTAAATTTAATACAGAAATGGTGACTTCTGGAATTAATGAATGTTTCTGCTGGTTTGGATGTCTCTTGTGTTCTGATTACAGGACTTGATGCAAGGCTCTTATTAAGAAAATGTCTCATTAATACATTACTTCTAGAAGGGAAGAATTCTCAGCAGACATTCCCTCCCATTCAACAGATCACAACACAAGGTCCTTGCCACAGACTTTTAAAAACAAAATGGAACCAAGCAACCTAATTAAAATAATATCTGTAGAAGCTCTCTGTGCCACCAAAGACCCATACATGAAGTAAGCATTTTCTCTAGATGGTTTTGTAAATAGAAAACAAAAGAAGCATCTAGTTTCAAAGAAAAGCAAAAAAAAAAAAAATTTCCGAAGGAGGAAACAAAATGTTTATTTGTAATTAATAACACATAAATCCAGCCTCATCAAAAGTGCCTTTAAATTAAACCAGAGAGAAGATGATTGAGAGTGTCTGTTTTTGCAATACCTAGTGCCTCAGGTAATGTTTTCCAAAAATGTTGAATGGTACAAAATTGTCAAAGGCTATCTAGCAACCTTGACAAGATCAAAACCCATGAATATATATATAAACAAGGACTAAAAAAAGAAAAGTGCATAAAATCCACTCTTCCCTGAACAGAGTTGTGAGAAGGTTTTTTAAACATCACTTTAAACCTGTTTAATCCCCCTGCAAAAGTATATGAAACTTGTGCTGGATTCAGGCAAGGGTGAAATCATCTAGTCTGAATTAGCAGTATTAGCAGCACTTCAGCAGAGAGAGATGGGGGAAATGATCCTTTCAGAGCTTGTTTTAAGAAAGCTTACACTCAGTGAATAAGTAGCTTCTGTTATTAGGGCATCTATAAAAATCCCTCCTTTATCTGTGTTTGCATTCAGTTAATACTAATGTAGAGATAAGCAGCGAAACAGTGGAGAGGGCTTACTTTTGAGAGTTGCTCTTGTAGCTGATGACAAGAGATGATAGAAGTTCTGCCAGGGATGAGCGTGGGTGCAGGATGCTGAGAAGAGCAAGTTTAACTTCAGTGAGCAATCAATATATGGCATCTGAAGGTCAAAGGAACTTGGGAGCATTCAAAAAATATATAAGGTATGTCAAGAAACTTGAGGGAGTTGCAAACTGTACATCTTTCTTTCAGTCATTTTCTGGGCAGGCGTAGAGTTGATGTGATTTTTTTCACAGCGTGTGTAAGAGTGTATTTCGGTAATGGTATTAAGGCCAGGTGTGACAGTCATAACCACTTGTGAATAATGGTGAAGCAGCGCTGATATGTTGCGACAAAGTTGTTGCAGGTTGGTTTATTGACTCTTTATGTGGCAGCACTTGTTCTGTTCATTGCATTTGGTGTGATCAGCTTGGCCTTTTAAGGGGTGGTATCTAGAAGTCCACTGGTAGAAGGAGGTCTGGAAATCTCAAATCCTTCCTCAAGAGCACAACAGAAATCCCCATCTCAAGTCAGAGTTTGTGTACCTTATTAAAGTACCAGAAAGGTATCTGGTTGAAGAGAGGACTAGGTGAAACCACAAGTTTCTAGTTTGCGATAAGTTTTGACCTCCCAACAATTTGTTGTGCTTTTATTCAGAATCCCTGACAATGTAGATATTGTATTGGCATATCCTGGCTTCTCCAACTGAGAAACAGGCAGCTCCCAAAGTCCCTGACTCATCTGGAGGCCCCGTAGTGATTGCTCCCAGCACATCTGCCCAGTAGCATCATTGCACATCCTGGAGAGCTTTTGGGGAACCATGTGGTCTAGTAAGAAACCAGCCCAGCTTCAAGCAGGCCTGGGGACCCCCACTTGGGAGACGTGTGTCTAAGGTTCACAGTGTTTTTCAAAAGCAGTGTACTGCTGTAAGACAGACTGTAGCACTCTGAAAACAGGAGTTTCTCTCTTCAGATAGCCCCTGAGCTGTAGCTGAAGCTTGAAATGTACATTATTAATTCAAGTTGCCTTGTTCCAGCTGGTATGTATAAAACTGGCTCCATAGTTATTATCAAATATGGATGTACTTCTAACAGCTTCCTCTTAAGTGAACTAATGTAATCTGAAACATACTTATGTCTGTGTCAGATACCTGTGGTTGAAAGAGATAATTTCACTGAAAGTCCTAATGCATGTTATTTCAAGTAGTGTTTTCCAAAAATATTGCATTTTATAGATGAGCCAAAGATTCATCAATACCATTCAGACCATCTGTTTCGTTTCCTGATCACCTTTTCCACAGTACAGTGTGGTTTCTGTCCTGTTCCTTTCCTTCACTTCCTTTCTTCATGAAATGGAGACAATCCCTATGTATCAGACATTTTTTCAGCTTACAAAGGCAAGTGTTTTGAAGGATCATTATCTGTAAAGTTCAGTGCCAGGAAAGGCAAAAGTGTGTTTTGCATATATACAGCATATGTTATACACGTTTATTATTTAAAGTAAACCTGTAAAAGAATAATGTAAATACATGGTAAGAATTTTAAAAGGTTCAGCACTGGTCTCAATTCCCACTGAATCAAATGTGAGCGAAGGGAGGTTGAATTCAGCAAGAGTGCTCTTGAAGATCTCACCCAGGGTGGTTTTTTTTGGTTTTTTTTTTTTTTAGAAAAAGGCTGGATTGGAGATGGGAAAACAGCAAGAGTGTTCTGGTCTCTGTCAAATGATGTTTGCTGTCACTGAGAGCAGAGAGAGTAGCAGAAATGGAGTATATTTAGAGGATTCCATCAATGTACCTTCCTCCCCATCAGGACTTTGATAAATAGCACGTGTTCTGCTGTGTTTCTCTCACAGGACATCCAGAAGCAGTAGAATGACATACACACACTCATTTTGTTTATGTGACAAGTCTTCTGTTTGGAAAAACTCATGAATGAAATGCCACATGTACAGCAATACAGGAGATCTCATTTCTCTTTGGGCTGGAAAACACATATTATGCTGAAGTCACATAATTTTGTGTGTGTGTGTGTGTGTGTGTGCACACGCAAAAAACCAGCTGCTGCTTGGGATGGCTGTGCCCACCTGGGAGTTGTGCTGAGACAGTGCAGCTCAGGCCTTTGCCAGGGCTTCCTGCTAACACCTCTTGCAACAAGGCAGTGGGGATGCACATCCCTGGCCTCACCACCCCATTTCTGCAGGGGGGATGGTCTCACTTTGCTGCTGCCCTCCCCCAGCAGCACCATTCCCTGGCAGAGCAAACTCTGTGGCCTTGCCAGATGACACCTGCTCTAGATAGTACGAGGGAGTTGGTGCAGTCTCTCTGTACTGACGCAGGGGAAAGGATATACCCACTTTTGCTTTTGGATTCCTGTTCCTTTGTGTCATCCCACAGTTAGTTGATTGTGACCCCTGAGCTGCACGCAGCTCCAGAGCAGTTTGCACGTGGCTCCCAGGTGGGGGTACATTCTGTGACACCCCATGGCAGTGCTGGCAAGGGGTGCGTAGGGGTAGCCCAAAAGGAGTTATCCCATCACAGCCAGGTGTAGGGCAGAGGGCTCATTTACACTGGTCCTATCTGCGTGGGAGCCAGGCTTTCCCAGCAGCTTACTGGAGTGGGTGGTATGTGTCTGGTGGGTCAGTGAAGTGTTTTGGAAGTGTCTCAGGGAGGCAGGGATGTTGATAGCACCATCACAGCTTAATAAGCATAGCATGGGGCTCCTACATTTCATTTAGCAAGGCTCTGCCTCCAGCTTTGGCACATGTGAAGAGAGGAGCTGGCTGGCTGTGGCTGTACCATGACTGAAATTATTTTTTTGGGAATGTTTTTCAAGTGTGTGCTTATACTACAGGGAGGTTGGATACATGACTTCCAGTAGTCCCTTCGAGCTCTAACCATTCTGTGATTTTGTATTACCTGTTATCTCACCTCTTGTTTGTCTTTCTGACTTCAAGACTCTGTTTAGGAGTCTTAAATCCAGACAGCATCTGCTTTTGTTTGGAAAATGCCTGGTGTATTGGAAATGCTCTTGAAGTAAACAAATGAAGACAATAGTGATGGCAGTGTAATGTAGACAACTTGGGAAACAAAATTAGTGATTCCCCCAAAGGATGTCTGGGTCAAATTTGGCTCTTCTTAGTTCCATACAAGAGAAGGGAGTGAAATCTGCTTGGATTCGTGGGAAGGCAGAAATCTGATTTTTCTGGGCTCAGATGTAGATTGGAAGGGAAAGCAAGAGAACTCTGCTCCTGATTATGCTTTAAATCAAATTAACTTTACGCGTCTACTACGTCTTTCAAGTTTAGTGTTCTCTGAATTACTGCCTTTATGTTTACACTCTTAAAAGCCTAATGCATTAGCAAGCAGCAATCACCACAGCTTTGCTCCGCATTAGGGAAAAAAACCCACTCTCTTTACCAAGGAGGACTGTCAGGGATTACTGCCTGTGCACATTGTGACAAACCAAACAGCCTCCAGGGTGCTTATCTCTGCTGCTGCTCACTCCATGTTTTATCCATTAAATGAGCCTGATGATGGTATTTTTTCTTGACATCACTTTTAGCACACTGGCAAATTTAACATGCAGTCATCTTTGCTCAGTATAAGCAATAATGTAATATAAATTAGTTTTGAAGAAGTAATTTTTTTGTTAATCATGGATTTCGAAACCTCCCTTGTTCACTGTGTGTGTTTTGAAGAGAAATACTTCAAAATGCTTCAATACTTGGTTTCGGCAGGTTTAAATTTGGTGAGATTAAGACAGATAGACAGGGATTTCTTCATATTGCAGGGTTTTTTTATTGCCCTGTTTTTGTGGGAAGTATATACATTTTAAATGTATTTCAATAATAATTAGGTTAATCACATAGAGAAAACCACTGTATATCACCACTATGGTGATCTATAGCTATTGTTAAAGGGTCATTCCAAAAGAAGAGGAATTGTTCGAGGAAATGGGTTTATTGTAAATGTATTGGGATTACACTCAATAATGGAGTTGATTCCCTGGGAAAAAGCTTTTCCCTTCTTCTCTGTTGTATGTCAGTCCTTATTTGCATTTTTAAAACATTTTCATTGCACTCTGTGGAGTTTCCTCACTTCTTCTTTTAAGAATTTAACATAGCTGAAAGTGATATTTGTCTCCAGTTTCTCTGGGAAAAGAATTACAACTGCTACTGAGAAGACAGAGAATTTCTGATTGTTGGGTTTTTCCACACCACTAATTACAAAATTGCATATTGCCTGGCACGATAGTCTTTGAGCTGCGGCTTCAGTTGGTTGTGGCAGGATGAGAGGGTATACACACCCGGCCTGCCAGATGGGATTTGTATGAGCAGGAAAATTCTGGTTTTGACAGGGCTATCGTAGAGTCCTGCTGCTCGTCTTCTTCGGTATTGTACGGACCGCTCTCTTCTTCAAAGACTGGTTCATCTCTTTTCTGCTTCTGATGTAGAACACACATCAGACACAGCAAGAATTTCCTAGATCCTGAGGTGGATTTCCCCTGAAAATGATTTAGCTTGCTGCCTTTATCTTCAGTAAGTCTTGGCAGCCAGACAGCACAATCCGTTGCCACTCACATCTTGCTTTGTGTGAAAGTTACCCTTAACCTAATGGGAGCCATTTGATCCTTTAAAAACTGCAGGCTGTCTTTGGTGAGGTCCTGCTTTTCAAATACTGTGCTGCAGCTTCAAACAATTGTTTTGCCCTTGTCGTCACCGTCGTCATCCATTGCTCTTTCTTCCCCAGCGTACTTAATCTCCCATATCTAAATCCAGGCTTACATGTAAATAAAACCAGAAAAACTCTCTTCACCTGGTTGTGTATGATAATGTTTAATAAAAACAAAAGTCATGTGGTAGATAAACATTTAGGAATGATACAGGTGCACATTTAATCTGAGAAACATTTGTTGAATGGAAGAAAGCTGTGGTACTCAGGCTAGTCTGAAACGAGAGTCACAAGCTCCCCACCAGACCCCACTAGTGGTCAACCAGATCCAGCACTAATTCCTGGCCCAGGAATTTTTAATTTTTAAGGTAGAAGTGTAATATGTTCAGGAGAAGTGTTCTGCTTTGAAACTAGGTGAACCACGTGAACTCAAGTAATCTAACATTAAATTTTTCATTCTGGGTTTGAGATTTTTTACACTCATTTTGCTTTACCACTCTGTCTTCTCTCCATTAACAAAGCACTTTAATTCCTGTAGCT
This sequence comes from Myiotriccus ornatus, assembly GCA_036023395.1. Classification (NCBI taxonomy): domain Eukaryota; kingdom Metazoa; phylum Chordata; class Aves; order Passeriformes; family Tyrannidae; genus Myiotriccus; species Myiotriccus ornatus. Next base: position 86,844,997 of record JAYRBT010000001.1, on the reverse strand, counting down.
TCCTAACTCACAACCTTGATTTGCTTTCAGTACAGGATTTAGGGGTACAGATGTTAAAAATTGTTTTCAAAATTAAGAATTAAAGACTCTGTTTGAATTAAACTCTGTCATTCCAGATTGAAGTAATTGAGAATTGGCTCCATAGGCCAGTTTGTAATTGTTCTTGCCTTTGGTTAGTTGGCAGAAGACATTTAAAAGCCAAGTCAATATCCAGTAGGAATGAAAGCTAGGAAAAAAATTGCTTTAAAAGCATTTTTCAATGAAAAATCATGGAGTTTTGCATAACATTATATTTTTTTCTTCAGAATTCTTTGATTCATTCTTTCTTTTTGGGCTGAAACAGCCAAAGCCTGAAAACCACTTTAGGTATTATATATGAATAGCCTGAATCTTTTAGCAGAAGCTATGCAAGCAGTTTGAGTAGCAACACTGAGACAATAAAGCTTGCTTGGAATTTTGTATCATTAATCAGGGCTCTTTATATAGAAATGTTGCTTGAATTGGCACAGTCCCACACATTGATGGGAAAGAACTGCAGAATGAAGAAGTTCTTTTATTTAAAAGCAAAAAATAACCCTGCAGAAGCATGACTAGCAATATTATACTAAAAATAGTTGCTTTCTTTGACTTTTTAGCTGATTAATTGGTTATGTAAGAGGAATATTTATAGCATAGGAGCAGCCCAACCTGCTTCATACCCAGAAAGCATAACATGACATGCAAAATTTGGGGAGAATAGCTGAAATAAAAAAGACTTGTCCTTACTTTCTTGTCATCCTTATGATATGATACTATATTATTTAGGGTATATGATTTCATTTGATGATTTGATGTGATCTATCACTGAGGCCAAGAGACACAACTGAAACCAGGATCCTTTTAGCCCCTTCAGTTGGTTTTCGGGGTGGCAGATTTTTTTTGAATGAATGAGTGAATGAATGAATGAATGAATTTTCTAAAAGAAGAACTGGTTGGTAGATTTAAGTTTGGTTGGTGGATTGTAGTAAATTGAACACAGCAACGTTAATGTCTCATAGTAATGACAATTTCTCAAATGCCAGTGTCATTCCTTCACAATTTCAAGTGACTTTACCTTGATACTTTTACAACTTTCTTGTAGAACAAGTGAAGGCGCCATATGCCAAATACACTTCCTGCCATGGCATCTCCACCAACTCACAGTGATACATTACATCTGCCTTAAAAACTTGAATCTTTTTTTGTAGTTTTATGTAAGAATGCCAGGGTTTTCTCGAAACAACCGAAGTCACTAATTTATCAATCTATTGCCAACACAATAGTAGCAGAGATGGAGTGGAGCCTAAGAAATACATGAATGCATCCTTTTTCCTTTCTAAAATTTTCAACACTTCCCATCTCCTTGATTAAGCATAGGCTCAAGAAAGTGAACTTTTGTGCTCTGAATTTTGTCTGTTTCTATTCCAACTCTTTGATTCTATGTATACTAGAAGAAAACTTTCTGAGTTAATAGAACATTCGGGGTTAAATGAGAGAGGTGAAATGAACAACCAAATAACAAGTTTTGGCTGAAGCCAAAGGAGGAAAGAAGGCAACACAGTGAATAGGGACAGATGCACAGAAGTGCTGTCTGCAGTGTGTTGTTGTCATTTATCTTTTCAAAACCAGACCCATGCAGTCTTCATCATTATCATTGCCCCTTCTGTTATGCCCTGCCATTAGCAGTGTCCCTAACTCAAGAAGAACGAGTTCCATGTAAATACTCCACTTCTATTTTCTTGAAAGCAAACTAAGAAACAAGCTGTTCACAAGGGAATGAAATACCTATCCTGGCCCTTAAACGTTAAAATAAAAAAGCATAAAGATGCTTCTCAGGTGCATCTACATTAGTGCCCTATTTTGCATCAGGTGTTGCATCTGAAGTCAATCTTTTGGTTATCCCCACTTAACAGATTCTGGTTCACCTTGTAGGGCAGTGTCAGAGTGTGCGAACTAGGCTCCCTTCACATGAAAGCAGCCCAAAAATTTATTTTAGAAGCACACTCCAGACAGTAACGGGCACTCTAAGGAGTAGACTAAGTGCTAGTCTAAAGTCAGACACACAGAAATTCGAGTAGGGGGCCCTCAGCACAAACTGTTTTGGTCTACTGCTCCACTTCGTCCCCACTTGTCGAGGAAATATTCTTCTTTACAGAGGTTCTTATTCACTGACTGTGACCTTGGTTCAAGCAGTCTGTGTCTCTCCCCCAGTTCTGCCTGCTCTGAGGCTAGTTCTTCACTGTTAAAAATCAGCAAAGCATAAGGAAGTGAGTGAAGTGATACAGCTTCATACCAGCTGAAGATCTCAACTCTCCTGCTTTTATCTGCCAGCTCTGTCTCTCTCGTGCTCAAAAGATTGTTAGAAAGAAAAGCTGATGGAAGGAGGATGTCTTTGTTGGGACACACGGAGAAGCATTTTTATGGTAGATCCATCCAGTTTTACTTCAAATCTAGCTCAAGCAGCAGTTCACCTTTGTTTTTATTTTTAAATGGTAATGTTTACTCCTTATTAATAACAAGACTGCCTTATAGTAGACAGTTTTGGACCAAATATGTCCAGTGCTCACATATTTAAATAGTCACAAAAGAATGTTAACAGTTGACTATAAATTTAATTGCTTTATAGCAATTATTATACAGAATAGTATATGTTTTTTATTACCCTTAGGCCCCTTTTTAATAGGAGTGCTGTGCTTTGTACAAGTCAATTATTTTTGATAGTTACAGTAATTAATGTTTAATTATATTTTATTAGTCTCATTTTGTTCAACTATCTTGGAACCACTCCAAGCATTTCTAAATGCTATACTTTGTGCATGTGTACACACATCTGCACACTCTTCTTATGTTGATATGTGCAACCTTTGAGAGCATTATTCTCACAGAGGGGGAAATATGAGACTCATCTCAAAAGACTATAGAAACACACGTGCTGTCCTCTTTCCCATGGCTATCAGTGATATCCCTTACGTTCATCTCACAACTGCAAGATGATTTCCCAATTTCCCCCTACAAAGATACATTTCCGATGTCTCCTGGTAGATGTTTGTCATTACTTTAGAACTGTATTTTCAATGGCTTTCAGTTTGCACGTGTGTGAGTGACTTTTTTCCTCTTTATTAATATATTTTCACCTTTTTCTTTTTGTTAGCTTTCTGCCTTTTTCCTCTTTTATTTCTCCTTTCCCTGGGAATTATTTTTGTTACTCTTTATTTCTGATCCCTCTTCCTTTCTTTTTCTTTCTTTTTCTGTAATGTTTCTGCCTTTCCTTTTCTGTCTTTCTTCCCCACTTCAAAGGGACTAGAAAACTTCTGTCTTTCTCTGAAATCTGTCTCCCAGCTCTCACGTTCCACCTGTCTCAGAAGTTATAAACAGCTCTAATATTTTGTATTTTGTTTCACTTTTTCTATTTGGGGTGGTGATTCTCTCCTCCTCTCTCTCTGTCTCCTTAGTTTTGTCTCTGTGTCATCTCTTCCCTCTTTTCTGAATACACAAGTTGTGTTTACTTTGTTCTTTCAAAATGCATACTCTTTATTTTCTGGATTTTCATTGAATCTTTGTGCACTTCATATGTTTGTCAAGTTTCCTGTGAAATGAGGATAGCACCACAAAACTGATAATAATTTACTGATTTTTTTTTTTATTATTATTTTCAAAAGAGGATAGCACCACTTGAATTGTCGTAATTGACCAAGAGTGATTTCCCAGCAAGTTCAGGAACCTGTGACCTTATGGATGAATCTCAAGAGAAGGCTTCATGTTAGGGAAAATCTTTTGGCTACACACGCATTGCTATCTTCTGTCTTTCTTGGTTTTTTTTCCCTAGTTTCTGATTTGACCTTTTTCCATCACTGAAGCAGCTGTGATCAGTTTTGTTCTGAGTACCATTTATGTTATGGGACTATCCAAAGGCCTTAGCAGTCTTGGAGCTTCATAACCTGGGTGTCATACATTACTAGAAAAGAAAGTTGCTTCATCTGGAGGATCTACTGCTTAAATGGCCGCGATGAGAGTTTTGCTGTGTGCTGTTTTCAAAGCTAACCTTTCTAGCATATTTGTGCATACCACAGTGCAGTAAAAGGCAGCTGTGCACAACTTCTTGAGGACGTGATTCCATTGCCAGGTGTTTTCTGTTCCCTTCAGTGATGATTGAGTTCAACATAGTGAATTTTGCACATAAATCAGGGATCAGAGTCACCAATGAAGTGTGGGAAGGAGCCTGGGTCGTCTCACTCATTAATTCCTTTTCGTTCATATAACCATGATAAATTAGTGTTGACATGTCAAATTTTGGGGATAGCTATTTTGCATGTTGAAGGACAAACCAGTGTTTCGTAGCTGTCCCGGCCTGCTGCCTGTTCCTGTATCCTTTCACTTTGCTGTGAACACTCGTAGTGCAGTGTGTAAACTTGGACAGAGACTCCACACACCGGTAATGGAAAATGCTGTGAGTAGTTAGTCAGCTATTCAGTATAATCTTCTCACACTGGTTTAATAATGCTCTTAGGCATCAGTTATGAAGAACACACTGTGTGTAATAGGAATAATGGTATATTGACCACATATTAAAGAACATTTTAGAACTGCTGAAAGAAAAGCTACTTTACACGGTGTATTAGATAGAGCAATGGAAACTGAAGGAAATCATCTCTTCCGAGAGATTAGAAAAAGATAAAACAAAAAATATTTCCAGCAGTATAAAAAGCATTGACAAATGCCACAAAAAGGCCGGGTTCTGAAAAACAGATCACATCTCAGAAAGACATCCAGGAGAAATTATGGACTATGTGACTCATTGAAGTGCTTCTAGAAGTGGACAGAGAGTGGTCCTGCTCTCCTACAGATACTAAGGCAGGATGATGGTACAGGTTTACTTTGAGACTTCTTAAAGATTTCTGTGATGGAGAGGTCCTTGCCTCCCTGCAGGCAGAATGCTTTTGCTAATACACATTATCACATCAGACCAGATATTTGCCCAATATGTAAAAGTTCACTTTTTGCCCAAATAAATCAGAGTGGGGCCTTTGGTGAGTGCTTAACTATTCATCTACGGCAAAGCCTTAACACTTACCACTGTACCATAAGGGACCTGTCCAAAACCATTTAATTGAACACAATATGTTCCTATTAAAGGCTTGAACAAATCAGCATTTTCCATTGCTTATCATCAGAAGTTTACCAACCAGCTCTAATTGTTGAATCTAATTTCCAAATGCCAGTAAGCATTTGTAGGGAGACCCTTAATCCTTTGCCTGGACAAAGACTGTAGAAGGCACTAACAGCTTTGGCAAAGGCACTGCTGGTCCTTTCTACCAAAACCAGCCCTGATGACAGCCTGATCAGAGATGTTCACCACCACATAAGGATGTGTAATGAAGTACTCAAGGGGGTTCTTCAGTCACACAACACTGTTCAGGAATTATTCAGCCAACTGAAATGTCCCCTTTCCTCACTTCACTGCAGTAATGCTCACGGGCGTGACATTAAACAAACTCTTACCAGGCATCTAATTAAATGGGGTCTGAGCACTGTATCCCTCAGCGTTGTAAAGCAAAATGTGGATTCTTCCGTGGCTAACTCACATCAAGCCAGCAATGGCTGTTTTGTAATGAGAATACAGGACCTGATAATAACTCCCCAGTTATTATCTCTGTGCCAAGCCGTGTAACTGTGAAAGGTGTTACAAATAGGAGACTGGAGAGTGCACTCCAAAACCCTCTGACTAGTAGATGGGAAGCAGCTTTACAGCTTGAGCAGATTTACTACTTCCCCGCAAGAAATCCCTGTCTTCCAGAACTGAGACAAATCGCTGGAGAATGCCCAGATGTGATTGTGTGCAGCCACTTTTGCTCCTGTCAGCTCCAGTCCCATGCATCTGCTTGCAGGCTTGGACCCAAGCAGCATCAATCAGATGAGCTGAAATGGCACACAAAGAAACACCCGTTCTAAAAAATACATGGGAATTTTGTAACTGGTGTTTCTCAGCAGAAGACTTTGAAAAAAAGACTGAAAACGTTGATGTTTCCGGTGTGGCTGGTAGTAGTCTAAGTAGGCGAAGGCAAATTCAAAGAGATCATTAATTAGAAGAGATAGCACTTAAAAACAGGGAAATACCAAGCACTGTGCAAACTATTTCTTAATCTTAGTAATAAATGTAGACTGTAAAATATTAACAAAGATAATGACTAGCAGATTAGAATTTATTATGCAAGACTTCATTCACCATAACCAAGGGGAATTCATTAGAAATAGATTACGATGTACAGCAGTAATAACAGACAATTATTGAACATAATAAATCTATGTAAAGAGAGGGATGAGTTAATGTCTGTCTTTTCTATTAGAGGAAGAAAAAATTCATCTGATCGTGTAAACTCGAGTTACTCTGTTCTTAGTGTCCTCAGAATTTTCCAGCAAGAACAAACAGGCCTATGTGACAGAAGAGAGCCATGAATAAGCAGAAGTGGATTCAAGGAGATGTTGCAGAAAGAGGCATAAGCTCAAAATGCCCCACTCCTTTTTACTTTCTTTTTTTTTTTTTTTTGACATGGTAAAGTGTAGCCTTACGTAACAACCAAAAATAAATGGATTGGGGAAGGATAAAATAAATGACTGGTAAGTAGTACATTAATATTGTTATCACAACCAACATATGCTATTTGTTGGTGTTCTATATTTTTCTTTCTTACTTAGTTCAGTTAGAAGGTAAGAAAGAGGGTATGTGGGGTTTTTATCGCAGCCTTAATTAATATTCAGAGCACATTGTGGCATTTTATTTCTAATATTCAACTCTGATATTATTCTAAGTGTTTTATTAAAAAATTTATTCCAGTGGGAACTTATTTTTCAAATTCAACATTGTCAAATGCTGTTATCTGTGGCAAACTTTCTATGATTCCACCTGCAGGAAACATTTGCCTTGCAAATTTTCCAACTAGTAAACAGTTTTTTCTAGATTCTGTCATCTTTTTTTTTCTGATTTTCCTCCTACCTTTCAGTCCTGTACCATTCAGCACAAGAGCTAATCTTGGAATGATCCAGTGATCATGTTAGACCATTTTTCTTAACCCTAACAGACAGCCTTTTCTGGGTGTTTGCCAGCTGACTGTGTTGGGACCCAGCATGCTGGACTTACTTGGGAAGCTTTATTAGTCTTAGAATCAGTCGTACTTTACATCCAACTTATGAGTTACAAACAAGTGGACACTGCCTGTGCCTTCTGCTGTTAAGGGAAGACCTTGTTTCACTGGTTGGTGACAAACAGCATTGTTCTTGTTATTTCTGTTATTACTGACAATAATTGTGGTAATAAATATCTTGTCAAGACTTTATTTAGACAAATGTCTTTTGTTCTCCATTTTCACTAAATAGGTATGCTCTCAAAGATGATTTTTTTTCTTTTAGAAGTTAAATGCTTTCATTTTAATGAAGCATTCCAGAGCATCTGGCAGATACTCACTGTTCCTCAGAATGACAGACCTTAAGCAGGATGGAACATTTGTAAATTTAAGATTAAAAAAATCATGACTTTGAAAACAGGGCTCTTGATGCTATCCTGTGAATTTTAGCCCTAAATCTAAATTTCTGATCTCTGTTGAAAAATACGAGTAAAAGCTGAGAAAGCTAATAAATCATTCTCTGATGTGAACTGAGCTCCATTATAAACAGAAATTTGTTGCTTATAATGTACACCTCTTGGCTCTCATTAAACCCTTGTAGAAGTGATGCACTGTACTTGAAAACCATAGAGTGGAAAATAAATACATTCAAGCTGCATTGCTGGGCTGGTGCTCTGTATCCCAGTGGTAAACTTAGCCTATTAATGGCTAATGCTTTAAAGAAACACGAAAGCCCTAAGGCTACACTTGTATTGCATTGTAGCTGCATAGTAGCTGCAAATACTGAAGCCTTTGAACTTGTGAAGTAGCACATTGTCCTTGATCATCTGTATCTGAACCTAGACCAACTCTTGACACAGTTTGGCTAATTGCTTCTGCCTGAAAATGTCTGGTATCTTTTATAAAACAGCTTTATTCTCCACTTAATTACCCAAGTAAAAGAAATGCTTAACAGGACAAGCAGCAGTGTTAGGCTTTGGATGCTGGGGACCTGATTTTGCATAGATGCCCATGCTCATCTGCTTCATTGAAGTGACTACAGGAACCCCCATAGAAGTCCCTGCTCTCATATCTTCTTCCCCATCTTTGCTGTGAGCAAAGACCCTCAGCACTGGACCTGTCTTTCTGTCCTTCTTCCCTCTCTCCTTCCCTTTCCTTCTTCCACCCTTCCAATGCAGTTTTCATCCAAGGTCCCTTATGACAGGGAACAAGATCTCTCAGTGAGATGAGAAGGGAGTATTTGCAGCTATGGAGATCACAAGAATGTCCTTCCCTTCCTTCCCAGGATTGTCCCTCCCCTGATAACACAGCACTGGGCTCTGAGGGCTTTACCAGGGTACTGAGTGTCCCCAGCAGCCCCATGCAAGGGAAGAAGACAAAATTCTCTCTTGGCCTCTCTTTTTTTGCTGAGTCCAATGGACACAGGGAGACTACATGAGCTTCTACTTCCATCCTGATGGTCTACATGAAGCACACAGTGCCAGTGGATACCATACTGCTTCTTGACTGGCTCTGTGGGGCCAAGAGCATCCATCTGTACTCATGGCTCAGATCTGGGCTTGCGGGATCAACTGTTTCAGTCTTCCAGCTAGCTGACAAATATATTATGCAGCATTCAGCAGACCAACACATAACACAGTACAGCTGGGTTCCAACATTTTATCCATAACTGCATTGAAATCCTAACAAAGAGGAGTGTATGGAATGTGGCGGTCCCTCACTTGCAAAGCTTCCTCACAGGGGCTACACTTGCCACCTTGCATGTCATGAGTGGCAGCAAAGCTCTTGTGAATTAGAACTACATCAACATGGAAAACCTGAGTTGCATCACTGTGAAAAGAAATCGATTTAGAGAAGTGAGTCACTGGAGTGGCTGGCAGCTGATTGAAGGCCACAGAATGCTTCTTGGGAAAGTAATTGCTCAAGCACTTGCTTTTCCCAATCTCTTCTGTGAGGAAGGAGGGGAAAAGCAGTGTTCTGTTCATTTTTCAGACTCCAGGAAGGATGTCAGTCAATCTGACCTTTATCAATTTTGAAGACAAGACAGGAGTCAGCAAGAGTTGCTCTCCCACCACATTTGGGCAGACAGCAGGCATAGGGTTCTGGAAAACCCCAGACTTCTTGTTCTGAGTGTGGAAGCTGTTGGGCTTGACTTAGGTTTTACACTGCCTGGTTTTGGTCTTGTCATTGACTGCTCTATTTACATCTGGTTTGTGGGACAAAATTGTTGGTGGTGCTGCACTTTGCATTCAAACCACTGTAATACCTTTCTTTAATTTTGGTACTACTTGCCCTCTATTAATCTCAGGATTTACAAATCTGCAATGTAATTTGTTCACAGCTAAGGTTACACTTACTCAAATTGAGAGCTGAGAAACAGGAGTTGCAGATTGCTGTCAGAAGACACAGACCAGTATTTTCAATATTTTTTGTACAAGGCCCTTTTTTATTCATCCAGTGTTACATGGGAGAGGGATCATAAGGGAACTATGGGGGAATACACTGGAAATTCAACTTGAAAAGGTTGCCTATCACTAACTAAGGAGAGCAGTTATATCATTTCACCACTTTGTTCTAGGTTCTTTTCCAAGATTTAATTGTTTAGATTATGTCATTTTATTCAGACATGTACAGCAGCAGCATGTTGAAGATTCCTTTGGCCATGACATCTGCAGTCTCAAGATGAAGAAATAGACAGTAAAAGTAATCCACAAATTTAAGTTAATTTAAATCTATTGATTAGTTTAAAAGATTAAATAATAAATATTCATAATTATTAAGTAGAATCCCCAAAGGACTGAGCTTATATCCTGTATGAGTGACATGCAAATTTGCCTTTAAAGCAGGGAGTGGGGGAGGGGACACGTAGCTATTTTTTTAGTTATAAATTAATACAAAGAAGCAAGGTAAGCCAAAAAATATAGATAACAACACATGGTTCTTCTCTTTTCCAGATCTGTTTGAACTGATTAGAGAGGAGAGTGAAACCTATTTTGCAACTCAGAAACTGTGAACAAATTGTTTTTGAGATCTGTAAAATTAAATTTTAGTGATTCCATCTTAAATTCAAACACTAGCATCAGGCTTGAGAATAAACGTAATTGTAAGAATTAATAAAATTAGTTAGGGGACACACTATCATACTGAAGATTATCACTGAGCAGAAATATCCTCAGCTGGTATAAGTTGGTATGGCTCCACTGACGTCAAAGGCTCTGCAGCAATCTGCACCGGCTGGGGAAGCAGTCTTCTGTGGCTAAGAGTGTTTTCACCCAGTCCAGACCTGCTGCTTTAAGAATTTTAGAAAGATCAGAAAAATGCCTCATGGTCTTGTGACAATTTCTTGTTGCTGTTGGAGAAAATATTGTACTCTGTGTGCCTCAGCACAGGCTGCCGGAACAGAAAGACACCTTCATTTGTGAGAATTATATCTGAGTACTGTGGACATTATTCAGTTTTACTGGGCTGTATTTACTTTAACTGGGTTTATTTATTTTCTTTCTGTACAAGAATTTACTGCATACACATAACACTTTCTCTCTTCTTTATGATTGGATTTGCTTTATCAACTTACCTCACTCCAATTTGTTTTGGTTATAACTGAGCTGTTGCTTTTTACATATAAACACTGAAATGTAGGAATTGCCATTCTCAGCAAGACCAGCTGTCCGTCCAGTCCAGCACCCTGCCTCTGGATTCAAGGCAAGGCACTGAGGTTAAAAATAACCTCAAAATAAGCCAAGGGGGAGCACTGTCTCCCCAGTCTTGAGGTTTCTAGTTGCTTTATTCACTGAAATGTGAGGCTTCACACTTCTCATTAAGAAAACTGTGTTTGCCAACTAAGGTAACATAACGTGTTCTCTTTACCTATATAAAGGTCTTGTCTGTCTTTAATCCTGCAATGCTCCAGGCTTTTCTCATTAGTCTGTGACAGTGAATGCTGCAGTTTAATTATGTTTCACCTAGAAAAAGTTAAATCTGTCTTCAGTGTCGTCAACTGTTCCCTTATGTTGGTATTGCAGGAAAAGTCAAATGGCAGCATCCGATTGACTTTTGCTGCAATAATCTGTGACCCATTCTTCTCTAAGACATTCAAGTCTTTTCCGTCTATCTTCTTCTGGAAGTCCACACACACCTTTTATCATTTTTACCAGTTATTTCAACTCTTCTTTTCACTCTGTTCTCATTTGGTCTATGTCCTAACTGTAGGGCAGTTGTGTTCCTCAAGGCACTTCACAGTCCTGGTTTGCCAGTTATCAGAGGGATTTCTGGAGCATATTGCGGCCTCCTTACTCCCTACATACCTATTTTTCCACTAGAAATCAAAACACTAGGGCTGCTTAAAAATCTAAGCAAAGGATGTTACACAACTGTCCATTAGCAGGTCTTCTTCAGTCAAGACACAACTGTTGGGACCTCAGAGCTGACAAGTTCTCATGCAGCCCAGAGTTAGACACCATGAACTAAACACCTCATTTCAAGGAAGGGTGGGTCATTAGTTTAAGCAAGGCAGCCTCATCTCTTCTGGTTTTGGGGATTGAAGGTGTGAGATATGAAGGATCTCACAAGATGTGACCTTTTACCTGTACCTTGTGAGATGTGTCCTCCTACTTGAAACTGAGGAAAACTGGTTGCAGATTTGTGCTCTGATTTTGTTGTCTTCCAAGCATAGTGACTTTGTCTTAGGTATATTTACCAGGGTACAGAGTACTCAGCAGCACAGAGACGAGAGTGAATAAGCTAATGATACAACACATTTCATATGACACATATGACCTAGATGTAAAACAAAAAATTGCCATTATGATGAGATCAGTTCTAAAGCAGAACAGAAGATGAAAAGTTCAAAACTGTAAGATTGCCTAGGCAACATAAAAACCATAAAATGACTTGCAGCAACTGGGGGGAAGAAAACCCCACAAATCACCATGAAAAATAAAAGGCAAGTTCATGGCAGAATTATAGCCCTATAGCCCATACAGTATTTATGCATATTGTTTTTACTTATAACCATGCAAAGGAGAATAAATTTAAGTATTTCCTTCTTTTTGATTTAAAAAAAAAAAAAAAGAATGTTTTCATATTGCCTTAAATTTATAAACAACTTTTCATCACAAAGGAACCCTGACTGACAGGGGAATTGAAATGTAGTGTCATCCTTCAGAATTCTATACTTCATAGTTCCGGTAGTGTTGGTCATTTATTTGAGAAAAAAGTGTCTTAAAGCTCTGTCTTTTCTATGTTCAATGTAAGTTTAACATTTTTGGAGCTCAACAGATAAAAATACCCAGTTGAAGCAAATTGCTCTTCTAGTCTCGAGTAACTAAGCTGAAGCCCAGAGATAATCTCTTTGCCTGAACTAGTGGCATCTCTTGATGTGTCTTGGTGGAAAGGCCTCCCTCTTTTGCAGAGGACAACAGAGGTTGCACAGCAGAGGTTTTGCTGTATTCCCAGCAGAGCTGTTTAAAATTACAATTCATTTATGCACCTTGTCTAAGAGTGTCCCTTGCCATCTCTGACAGGTAGCCCTCTTCTCCTGAAGATAATGCTGACCACAGTACTGAAAAGGAGAATATTCTTGAGTGCCAGTTAGGGTGCCAGAGGAGGGCTGCACACCCGCACCTGTAGCATAGTCATCATTGGTGAAGTCATTTTTGAGGGTATGGCTGATGTCACTTGACAGGTGCAAAGGACTCTTCATTTAGCAGTGGCAATGGCTGCTGAATCATTAGGTCTTTGTTGGGGATGTAGGCCTTCTTGCACAAGAAATGGTCCCATGCTGATTTTTGAACAAGTGCAATTTTTCAAGTTCATTTTCTGACTGCCATGGGCCCTAAAATCTAGTGATATTTAGCAGTGTTTCCGCAAAAAAGATGCTTTTGAGAGCATCTCTTTTTCTCTGTTTTCTCTTTCTTTTTTAATACTGTTAGCTCACTCCTCTAAATTGCCAACCTGTGCTCTATGAGCATCTCAGGTTTTGTTTTAAGCAGTATTAATACAGACAGGCTGTCAGCAGCCTCATTGTGTAAAAACTCCATTGGTTCCCTGAGGGACCCATCCTGCTTTGAGCTACTTAGCACTTGGTGTGCTCGTTGGTGGCTGTAAGGAGGAATGTGGCTGTCCCTGAGGAATAAGGTTAAACAAAACCCCACAACTTGTCTTGTCTTCGTCTTCCCCCTCCTGCCCTAATGAATACAGGGTACTTTTGTTGATGGCTGGGAAGTGGATCCCTTTCATAAAAAAGCAGCAAATTTCTATCACTGACAGCCATAAGGCTGAGTTTGACTGGGAGAAGGAGGGCTGCAGAAAGAGTTATTGTGCATAGTGGACCTTAGTTTGCATGTCAGAAGTGTACAGCGTCAGCAGGCTTCAACCATATCATGCCTTCTCAGCATCTCCCCCAGTCTAATGGTGAAGCAGAAGCAGCTGTCAAGATTGCCAAGAAAATATATTGAAAAGGCAAACTGAAGAGATAAACACATGCAGACCGTGCTGCTGGACTGGAGCAGCACACCAACGGTAGGTACGAGCAGCCTAGTGCTACATTTCATGTCACACTGTTGTGCAAGCTCTCTGTTGCCTGAAGCAAATAAAATCTCAAAGCCATAATAGTGGAGAAAGTGATGGGATGAATTAAAGAGCTGCAACAGCAAGGCAGTAATGGAAGCACAGAAATGCTCATTGGGTACCAGAAGGGACATCCAGTAAGGCTACAGCCAGCATCTGATGACAAAAAAAGATGGTTAGGACCTCTCTGTGGCATTATAGTCATATAGTAGCATCCATGTGGTGTTATATGGGAAGCCCTAGTGAGCCATCATTCTCCTGGGATAGTTCAGATGAATCTTTCAATATGTCTGCTGTTAAAAAGAAATCAAGACTCTGAGATCATCACGTGCCTATATGATCCTCAGGAACTACATCAGTGACTACCAGTAGGACAGAAATCTGTGGCAGAAGTGCTGGTATGTTCCTTACATGCTTCAGAAAGAAGAGAGTTGACTAAAACTCTTTGATTTCCACTGCCAGGTAGCAAATTTAAAAATAGATTCATTCTATTGCACTTCAAAAATCATGTAAGTGGATGCATAAATATATGTATATATACATGAATGTAGATATATGTTTCTCATATGTGCATGACTAGACACACAGAGTGGTTTGGATTGGAAGGGATCTTAAAGATCATTAAGTCTAACCTTCCCTTGTCATGGACAGGGACACCTTCTGCTAGACCAGATTGCTCAAAGCCCCATCCAGCCTGGCCTTGAACTCTTCCAGGGATGAGGCATCCACAACTTCTCTGGGCAACCTGTTCCATTGTCTTGCCACCTCACAGTGTCTCACCCTCACAGGAAAAAATGTCTTCCTTATATCCAATCAAAACCTGCTGTCTTTCAGTTGAAAACCATTACCCCTTGTCCTCTCACTACAGGACCTGGCAAAAAGTCTTTCTCCATCTTTCCTAAAGTCTCCTTTATGTATTGAAAGGCTGCACAAGGTCTCCCTGAGCCTCCTTTTTTCCAGGCTGAACAACCCCAAATCTCTCAGCCTGTCTTCATAGGAGAGATGCTCCAGCCCTCTGATCATTTTTGTGTCACTCTTCTGGACTCACTCCAACAGATCCATGTCCTTCTTGTACTGGGAACCCCAGAGCTGGACACAGTTCTCCAGGTGGAATCTCAGCAGGGCAGAGCAGCAGGGGAGAATCACCTCCCTCAACCTGCTGGCTGCGCTGCTTTTGGTGAAGCCCAGGATACAGCTGGCTTTCTGGATCATGAATGCACGTTGCCAGCTCATATCTAAATTTTCATCTTTCCATATCCCAAAGTCCTTCTCCTTGGGGCTGTTCTCAATCCATTCTCAATCCATATGTGTTTGTATATACATAGGATACCTCAGGAAAAGAAAGAAAAAGTTTTGCAGTCTCTCTCTTCTTGTGATCCTCTCCCATAATCTGTTGATTAACTGTTTGCTGGAAGGGAAATCAGAAATCAGAATTCTTCTCATCCAGACAACTGCCATGACTATCAAGCCATATGATTATTTTCTTGTAATTAAATACTAGCTTTGTCATTCTGGATGTCTTGCTATAAGAAGTTTGCTGAGTAAGCACCTACCTTTACACTGGGACATTGTGTGATGATAAGAAATTTTCATCACCTAAGAAAGTGCATATAACATTTTTGAGGACATAGTTAATATTAGTATCTCTGTATCAGTCTATTCAGTCTATGTTTTGAAGTTTTGTTCAGTCCAAAACACAAGTGTTCCCCTTATACCGTACCCAGCCAGAGTGTCAGTTCACAGAGCTGAATCTGGGATTTGACAACAGTCAGGTAGATGATCTTTCTGAAATTCCTAAAACAAAGGGGAAAAAAAGCAGAAGCTAACAAAATTCCTGCCTTCAGGGAGCTATATTGGAAGTGTCTCACTATCAGACACTTTCTCTGGGGGAAGTCAGGCATCACTGACAGTGCTGGGATCTACTCAGAAGTGAGCACATAAATATCAAATCCGAGGAGGTTTATGTTGAGGTGGCATCAGCCTCCAGGAAGGCATGCTTTTCCTGGAGACAAGAGGATCCTGCACATGTGGGTGCCTACAAGCATGGTCTCAGGTATTTTTGAATATGTGTAACAAAATTATTTTTTGATTGTCAGAGGAACCAGTGTTAACTCCTGCTGGTGATGAGCACTCTCTGGAGTGTCTCAATTCCTTCCCTGCTCCTACTCCTATACAATTTGTAATGATCCCAGGCTACTTTTAGACAGTTGTTATAGTGAATTGGAGGGAATCAGTTCGGCAAATAACCATTAGCTGATCTGTTTTGCTTAAAACTCAGAAGGTTCAGATCCACTATCATCATGGTCAGCAGCAGTAGGAAAGAAAAAAAGGGGACACAGGGCCTTGAGTGAGTTATATGTGCTTTGCTTCAGTTCTCTAGGCAAATAAAAGTATATTAAAAACTGTTAAAGCATTAGCTGAAATTGAAAATACATTTTTTTCATGAGAATGAAAAACTAGGGGAATTGTTTCTACTGGAACAAAGAATCCTACTTCAATGCAAAGGTAAAATGCTGCTGTAGAATACGCTTGTGCTGAGAAGGCAAAGGCACCGTCAAATTAGACTGATAAAATAGGGTGAGGAAGAAATGGCACAGGTACTTTTACCCAAAAGCATTTGAAAGACTGTGTGACTGCAAACCTGTAGGATACTTCAGAGATGACTGAGAAGGGTTTCCCTCCCTTCCTTTTGGTGCTGTTCTACCTTCTCATTGCAGACTGGTCCCTGGAGAATGGAGAACAGAGCCCAGGCATCCCGTGCCCCAGATGAATTCCCCATAAAGCAAGGGAGTTATTTACTTGTTCCCTCTCTTATTGAGTATCGCATCTTCTGTGGAAAAAGTGGAACAGCTTTAGTGGGAGGAAATTGCTTATGTCCCATCTTCACATTGCTGTGTGGGAGTTTGGCCTTGCTGCTATTTGGACCAGGATGGATCTAAATGTAGCTCTCCAGTCTTGCTGGTGAGCATCTAGTCAGCACGCGACACACACAGCAGGGCTGGGCTCACTCAGTTAGTTCTGTGGGAGATACTCAATTTTTGCACCCTACTTAAACATGCAGTGAACCAGAGAGAGAAGAAGTGTGATGACCCAGGCTCAAATCCTTGCTTCCAATCAGTCAAGTTAGTGAGTGTATTTGAACCTGGTTCTCTTACATAATGTGTGCTAAAAGTGGGGCTGATGGTAAACAGATTGCTATCAATATAAATGTATACCTGATTTCCTTTTCACCCTAAACAATTTAATAAGTCTATAAACAGTTCTGTGAAGGCCAGGGTTGAATTTTTTAGTTAAGTCAAATATTTCTACCCTAAAATTTTCAATCCCTTGACCCAGGGCTTGTAGGACTTCACACATAAATTACTGAATTTCCATGTAGAAACAGCATGAATAGCCATAAGGCCTTGCACGGTATGATCATGCATGATGTTCTTGTCAATAAGCTGCAGAAAGCAAGTCCAGGTTTTTATTCTTAGAGAGAAAAATGGTACTTTTTCAGGTGATGAAATATATTAAACCTTCATTTCTATGGTTCTTCGCCAACCTCCAGATTCAAACCAAGCGATAGTTCAAAAGTTCTGTCCAGAGCTGTGACTTCGACCTGTGGTCTTATAGGCAGGCCATAAAACTGATCAGGAAATTCAGCCACTGCAGTAAGGATTTTGCAATGTAATGGGGAAATAATTATCTAAATCTACTATTGTATTCATTCTAGTACTAGCAGTAGAATTTTGCTATATTTGGTCTGGAGTTGGAATGCTGACACTGTATTTTACGATGGCCACATATGTTATTTTTAATTCCCGCTAGTCATTAAATTGTATTTTAGAGAGAGTTTTCTTTCATTCCTGTGTTTAAATATTTTATGTAGTTATTTCAGAATTTTAAGGGTCAACAGTTGAGTGTCAGCCCTCAAGATTATTCACAGGTTACTGTGTATTCATCATAGTTTTAGTTGAAAAATACATCAATGAACATACTGCAAATGTACCTAGAGACCACTTGCCATGACCGTGAGAGTCACCGGTGATCACTGGAGCAGAAATTAGAAAGGAATCACACCAACAGCAAGACCAACACAGAGAACATTTTTAGAAGAGAGTTCAATGCATCTTTTGCCCCTTTCAAAGTGTAGATCCTTCTTACAATCAAGTAACCATTCTATTTTAAAACACTGTGACATCTGAGATTTGAATGCAATTCAGAATCTCTGTGTGATGCCAAAGACAGTAAACGAGCGACTTCAACATTGTCATCAAAAGATTTTAAGGAAAGGCTACACAGGACATGCAGTTGTTCTCAGGAGTTAGATTCACTGCTACTTATCTGTTTGGGGAGCAGGTGAGACTGAAAAATGTGAATTGGAAATCTGATCCACTAAATACTGTTCATTCTGTAGTAAATAGTAGTGAAGTCAGTAAATACTGACTTCTCCCCCACCAGTAAACTGATTTGAAAAATGCAATTTAAAAGTAAAAATTAAATTGTTTCTCAGCTGAAGACTCCACTCATCCAGGCAAGTGTTGTGCTGTTTCATGCATTCATTTTCATTCTGATCTTTTTGAGATTATTCCTGAGATACTTTAAATATGCAAACATCTGGGAAGATAAAGGTTTTTTATTATTGATAAATTAGGGTCTGTCTCAAATTGAAACACTGTATTTTTTCTTAGAAATAGTGAGAGTTCTTAATCTGTGAAAATAGGAAAAAATCTTCTAGATGGAGGCATTAACTAAATGCCTAGAGCATAATCTCCTCTGCTAAAAATGGAGGTACTTGAGTATTTATGGTTGTTCCTCTCCAAGAAATCTTAGTATCTGCTGGCCCACACTCTCCAGCCCTCTTGTAGACATGGTCACCTCTAGTGTTGGCAAGGTGCTCCAGCCTTTCTCTGCAGAGTATTCTGATAACTCTGTCAACTGTGCGGTAGTTTCTAGCCAGCTGTTAACCTGTTTGACATCACCAACTTTTATTTAGTTATATTAAGAATCACAGAATTACAGAATCATAGAATGGTTTGGGTTGGAAGGGTCTTTAAAGACCATCTAGTTCCAACCCCCCTGGCATGGGCTGAGACACTTTCCTCTAGACCAGGTTACTCAAAGCCCCACCCAGCTTTGCTTTGTTGTATATTAAAAATATATGCCTGCCGACATCCACCATCTGCCTGTGTCTATAAGCTATGTATGGTTTTCATTTGAAAATGTGTAAATTGTGAAAATTTACATCAAAATAAATCCAGGCAGTCCATTACTGGTTTCATAAACACCTGAACTCTTGTCAAGCCATCAGTGTCCTATTGGTGAGCTCACTTGACCAAGGGTGAGCACAACATGCTCAAAAAGCTAACAGATTTAAAACGGTGAAATTGTAAACAAAGAATGCTCTATGTGGTAAATGCAAAGTAGAAGAAATTTTTTAAAATAATAGGAGAGAAGTACCAGATGGAACAAACAGTAAATTATTTATTCCCTCTGGACAACTAAACTACTCTGAAAGAGAAAAGCTTTTATAAGAATTGATTGTGTACTAGCACATTATGACTGGAGCAATACCACACCATACTAGTTCTTCAGAGTTTTTATTTCTGTAATATTTTTATGTAATAGCCAAAACAATAAATAAACCCCAGAAATTTCTTTGTACTCTTTGTGTGGTGGGATAATGCAGCACCCTTGTCAGGCAAGAAACTACACAGTCTGTCATTTTTTCTTATTATTGGCTAATATAGTATCTGATGTGGGGATGTTAGTTCATGAGAAACCTAGGCAGGAAATAACATGAAAGGCTGTTAATCCCCATTAAGAAGGATAACAGTGTCAGGAGAAATACGAGGACTCTGTTCCATTACAGGTGTTAGATGATGGGCAATGCACCATACCAAGAAGCTCTGACTAACGTCCTTTCTATCTCTGGGTTTCCGTGAGAGTGCATTTATGACCCTTTGCACAACATTTGTCATCATGAACATAACCTTTTGAAGGTTTTCTTACTTAGCTCCTCTCTTTCCCCCTTTCTAACACCTGGCCTGGGTCAAAATGCATCTGGTCCTTGCCACCATAGGCGGATGGAGGACACGAGAGATCTGTGTTTGCACACATCCAGCGCAAACACCATGAGGATTACAGCCTCCAGCTGTAGGGAGAGGACAAAGACTGCATGGAAAAGCAGGTTGTGACCTTCTGCTTGGTTTTGTCACGGTCTCCGATTGCTCAGAAAGAGCGCCTGCATTTGGGACTGGTAGTTTAAATATCACAGTTTGATCATTAATTGCTGTGCAAGCACTACCCTAAATCAAAATCTATAAAATGACAGCCATAAACTTTGGGATACAGATTTTACTGCTGACCTCTTGGTGGTATCGTGGCCAATTAAAATTGTTAAGGTGTGTTTACTGTGCTCCATGGAGTCTGAAGTTCAGATCTGTCTCCAGCGCATAACTTGCAAATGCTATTGCCCTGAATACTATATATGTGAAAAAGACTGAAAGTGTCTAACCTCAGTATAATAGGAGAATAGTTAAAATAGGAGACTTGATATATATATATAGAAATATATCACTATGAGCACTCCTTTCAGAGAGTAGAGATCAATCAAATTGATACTCAGTTTACCCCGTTTTAGATTCATTCTACTATTGTATATATCTAAAAAGCTGACCTCTAGATAGATTTTGGTTGTTGTATATTTCTATATACAGCTTAGTTTCTAACAGTTTAAAACTCCAGTCTGTTTTAAACTTGCCTCACTGGACAGTGTTTGAAAAAATTACAGACTAAATTTTTAGGAAAAAAAATTATTTCTTGTATTTTTCACAGGATCATTAAGATAACTGTAAATCTGAAAACCTGCTGAAGCAACTATTAGTGTATTTTGGCGTGGCAAGACGAGGTGTGACTCTTTGCTAATAATTCGTACTAGTCCAAATTATAAACTGGCATTTATGAATTGTATTTGGCATAATACACAAAACCTCTACTGAAGGTAGAAGTACTTATCTTTATGTCTGCTGGTAAATAGTTTTCTACAGGTCATAGTGGTTCCCCACTCCGAAAATTTAATAATGCCACTTTGTTAAGTATTAACTTTATGGCAAGTTAAATTTTATAGACTGTTCACTTCCACTAATCAAAATTTACTTGTCTATAATAAGGAGAACACAGCATATTTTATACATTACACTTTACATTTCTAATAACTGTTAGTTTATAGCATGTTTTGTCAATGTAGTAGCAATATATGAAATTTAGATGGCACAGTGCATGGAGTCTGGGAGTCTGTCTGGCAGTAGGGTCCGGAAACCTTACCAAAGTTAGCCATGTGGAAATCTAACTAACAGGGCTGTATTTTTGGGTTGTTCTTCTCCTCAAGGTTTGTGCCTCTAACTCTGAGCTGCAGATAGGTGCACCTGGTTATCCCAAGTCACTTGCTTGAGCCACTACTGACCCTGGCAAGCTCCTCCAAAGAAGAGCTGCCTAAGATGATAGTTTTTACCATCTTTCCCCTTCACTCACTCCCTCTTCAGCAACAGGTCAGAAGTGAGAGCATTTACCTGGAAAAGAGAAAGCAAATTTTTCAGTCTCTCATTAGTCTGACAGGTTTTCAAGTCCATGTTGTCTGTCTGCTAGATAATCTTAGCCTTTGCCAGCTATCACTCCTTCCCTAAGGGCAGATGGCTCTGTTTCTGTCCCCACTGGGTGTTTTTAATCTGCAGTAGTAGCTCTTCATACTGCCTGCACCATGTTCCCTAACCTTAGCAAGGCATCCTTGATGTGGAGGCACTGGCTAAAAGGAAGCACCATTCTCCTGAAGGTCATGTGTTTTGTGGTACCAGCCCTACAATTTTGTACATGGTGAGACCAGCAGATAGGTGACAGCAGGCTGGGAAGCCCATTGCAGAACTTTGCTTTGGGGTATGGTGTGTGCCGTGTTTCCAGAGCCTCAGTGAAATGTGCCTGAGAGGCTTCAGTGCAATCCTGGTGCCCACAGTAGGTGATACCTAAATCCCGTTACAGACCAAGTCAGCATTTTCCGAACTGGGGAACATCCCTTTTCCTCAAGGCAAGGAGCATGGAAATACTTATGAAGGTGGTAGGAGGAAGGGAAGAGCACATCAGCCCAATTTTGATCATCTTGGCACACCCAGTGGTGAAAAGGATGCAGTGTGTGTAGGCACTGGGAACTCTGAAGTGCAAAATGTTCCCTCTAAAGATCCCAGGCTCCCATGTAGTAGAGAGACCGAGGTGCCTGGATCTAAGTGACAGACTTCGTGGGTTGTTGATGGTTTGAATTCTCTCTGGTTTTGGTATGGGGACCTTCTTGGATCATTTAGTTGTATCAGCTCCATTTGTATATTCTAATTTGTCTAGTTACTGTGCTTTGTTTTGGTTTATTACACTTTGTTAAGTTATGCATTTTTTTGTTTGTTTTTTTTTTTCTTCCTACTGCTATTAGGCTTAATGGTATGTTCAAAAAATCCTCATAATTGGACTTAAACTTAAAAATATTTTTTTTCTGGTTTGTGTGTTTCACATTAATGAGTCTGTTTGTATCTAATATAGTTCAGTAAAGGTAAGAAAGAAAATAAAACTCCAGCAGTTGGTAAGTGTTATTTTACAGAGAAAAAACCTAAACAACCTAAACTGTTGCAAATTTATTTACCTGGCACAATAAAGGCACAATTTGTGCCCAGACATCTGACGTGAGGGCTATAAAATCATCTTTATCAAGGGCACTTGAAGGAGGCTGAAATTTTACATTTAATCTGAGCCTCCACAAATCCTTCAGAAGTAGCTGGGTTGTAATAGAAAATTAATTAGCCATGATACAGGGGAGAAACGAGAAGGACTGGAAACAGCTGCAAAGAGTTAGGATTATGCCATGTAGCCCGCGATGTAATTATTCAGGCATTTCAGTCAGGTGGGAGGGAGCATATTCAGGGAGATGTAGGCAGGGCAGAGGTCACAGAGTGCAGAGTAGGCAGGGGAGAAGAGCTTGCACCAGAGGTGTTGTGGCCACGCGGGGAGCTGATGGCAGGAGGGGTTGTGCAGCTGGCAGGCAAGCACCCAGTTCTCTTGCTGTCCATCTCACTAGCTAAGGATTCACTTCTGTGTCTCATACGTCGTATGATGGACTGCAGGAAGACCCAGATGTCCAAGGTGTGAATCATATTGATACGGAATGAATGTGTGAATGCCTGTGATGCAGGAGGTCTACACCAAGTCCTTGCATTCCAGTTATCAGATCACAAATGCTATTAAAATCCATATCTGTTCTATTTGCTTGGATCACTGTTTGACCATCTGAGCCTGTGTGTCTCCCATTCAAGTGTCCATTTCAAGGCCCCTTGGAAATAACTTGTGCCTATTTACTGAAGCCTGGGTGGTATAAGAAGGAAAGATGGCAAATGGCATCTGAATCAAATAAGGCCCATATTGAAGTTCCAGGGCATTTCCTCCAGTCTCCCAGCCCTCCTTGGTCTGGGTGGGGTATGCACCAATGGGCAATATACCACCCAGGACCATATAGTTCAGAAGGAAAATCATGCTTTTTAAGGGGGGCATTGGAAGTTAATGGGCCCAGACATATCTGTGCTATTTCATTTGTTTAGCAAAAGTTGGTAGAGATAATCTATCTGAAGTGCACATTTCATGATGGAATAGAGTCTTTTATGTCCATAATGCATGACTATTATATTACAGTAACAGGCAGGACAAGGAAATAACAAATGGGAAGATAAGAGATTAGTATAGTCTTTAAAAAATGTCTATTGTTATTCAAAACTGTATAACTGTCATTGCTGAAGATAAACTGTATTATAAAAACACAATGTAATATTACCTGAATTATGGAATCATAGCTTCTAGGGGCATAAATACCATCATTTTAGCATTTCTGCTACGGTGTCAGTACATAGATCTGCTTGTTCCATAGAATGTGGAAAAGCTACATCAAAATTTCCTGACAACCTCTGATTCAGCAATTTTTCTAATAAATAAAGGTTAGACCTATACCTGAAAGACTGTTTGGGGGGACTTTGAAATATGAAAAAAAGGAGTGCCTACTGGATGCTACATCTGGTTGGCATCCAGTCACTAGTGGGGTTCTCCATGGCTCAGTTTTGGAGCCAGTTCTGTTTAATATCATTATCAATGTTCTGGACAAGGGGATCAAGTCCTTGCATTCCAGTTGCCTCCTCTGCATCCTCAGAAAGTTCATACATGACACTAAGTTGTGTGGGAGTGTTGATCTGCTGGAGGGCAGGAAGGCTCTGCAGAGGGATCTGAACAGGCTGGATTGATGGATGAGGCTAGTTGTATGGGATTGAATGAGGTCAAGTGACAGGTTCTACAGTTCAGTCACAACAACCCCAATGCAGCACTAGGGGCCTGGGAAAGAGTGGCTGGAAAGCTGCCCAGCAGGAAAGGACCTGGGGGTGCTGGTTGACAGCAGGTGAACATGAGCCAGCAGAGTTCCCAGGTGGCCAAGAAGGCCAATGGCATCCTGGCTTGTATCCAAAATAGTATGGCCAGGAGGACCAGGGCAATGACTGTCCCCCTGTACTCAACACTGCTAAGGCCACACCTTGAATTCTATGTCCAGTTCTGGGGCCCTTCAAGAAAGACATTGAGGTGCTGGAACATGTCCAGACAACGGCAAAGGAGCTGGTGAAGAGTCTCGAGAGTAAATCCTATGAAGAACAGCTAAGGGAACTGAAGTTGTTTAGACTGGAGAAAATGAGTCTGGGAGGGAACCTTTTTGCTCTCTACAACTGCCAAAAAGGTAAGTGGGAGTTGGCCTCATCTCTCATGTAATAAATGACCGAATTAGCGGAAATGGCCTCAAGTTCCACCAAGGGAGGTTTAGATTGGGTGTTGGGAAAAATTTCTTCACCAAAAGGGTTGTCAAACATTGGGACAGGCTGCCCAGGGAAGTGGTTGAGTCACCTACCCTGGAGCTATTTAAAAGACATGCAGATATGACACTTGTGGACATGCTTTAGAGATGGACTTGGCAGTGCTACATTAACAGTTGGACTCGATTGATCTTAGAGGTCTTTAGGTCCGGTCTAACTGATTCTGTTATTCTGTGAATTCTGGAGTGAATAAAACCTGAGGCCAGCAAGCATGGTTAAGGTATAATTATCCCATTAACTCTAACTGACTTGCACATACTTGGAAAAGGTGTTCAGCTGACCTGGTAATAAATAGTTCATGAACTGCCAGTCTTCATGTTCATGGAGAGGAGAACTGGGTGTACTTTGGTCAACTTAAATGCCTGAGAAAAATACTATAATTTCAGTGGCATCTGCTCAACTGATGTAAATTATTTGGATTACTTTAGATTAATCAATAAAGTTCATTTCCTGTCTCCGCTGCCCATCTTCTAAACAGACCAGAACACACAGAGGAGAAACAGAGTTCCTCAAGTCCACAGCAATACAGGGTATTAGTTTGAATGTTTTTTGAATTAGTTTGACACCTGCGAACAGATGTATCTAGAATGCTGTGGATTTACAAGTGGGACCTAAAGACTCAATGCCAGGTCAGGAACCTGCATGGGTGGTGTGGGGGAAAGCTTTCAGCTTGCAAAGTTTGGATGCACATGCTCCAGAAAAGACAGATAAATAGGCTGTGATATTTGGGAGATCTTTTGAACCTTGTTTTACACAGATATGCTTTACACTTTTTGGCCAAAGTGAACTTCTGCTTAGCGTCTTCCCTCTGCATTCGAAGCTAAATCACTAAGGATCCCAGTAAGCTCCTATTTTCCAGCAAAGTCCTAAGAAATACACTTAAAACTGGTATTTTAATACTTTTTTGTATTAAAAAATACATTTTTTAACTACAGTTATTCACAATACTTATTTAAAATGTGAGTGCCTTGCAATGTCATACTGATTTGGTGAGGTTTGGATTAACAGTGGCCAGTAAATTGGTAAGCCAGCTTGTCCTACATGTTGCTGGGGATTGATTTTTTTAACTTTTTGAAGTTACTGCCCAAATCTTTCCACGCAAAGAACCATCTCATTCCCTCTTTTCCACTGTGGTTTGTAAAGATGGGATTCAGCTGATCAGATTTCACTGAGCTAATTGTCTAGACTCTCCTCACTGTCACAGGAGAGATACAGGGTCTCATCGGTCTCAGTTCACTTAAAGCAGACAGCTAAAACAGGCCAGATGAGTGACACGTTCTTAGTGCACGTTTCTCTCTAGTGATTCATGTGAATCAAGATGATGTGAGTGTGGATGTTTCAACGGGAGTCTTTACCACCTGCAAGTGACATTCTGCAGGAGTAAGGTAATTCCCCTTTAGCAAGGATTGCAGGTAGAGGGGACCACAGCCCTTACTCAACAAAGCAGGCTTTAGATGATTAATTTCCTGCTATGTTTCTTATATACACTTTATCTCCAGAAGAGTTATGCATTTCAGAATGATTTTTACATGATGAGCTTCTTTTGAACTGGTTTGGGTTTTGAGGAGAGAAGTGTTTTGCTTGTCCTCTTATTCTTCCTTTGAAATATTTAACTGTGGTTTGTTCAGCCAGAGTTTGTTGTATGTCTGTTGTATGTACGTTCGTGTGGAAAGCACTGTAATCCTTGAAGTCACGGCACTGAATTTCATTGCTTTTTAAAGACTCTTTAGGAGATTCCTAGAATCAGCTTGGGACCAGGAGGAGATAGTGCTCTGAATGTTCATGTTTTAACACAAGATGTCATGCAGTGGAGTACCGTCTGCCACTTAATGTGCTGTTTTTTCCAGGAAACTGACTCAGTAAAAGTTAAGTTTTATCTTCAATTTGTGCTGATAGTGTGATTCCTTGGATGGGAAGGGGAGAGTTTATCTGAATAGCTAGGAGCAGTAAAGAGCTCTTCAGGTTCTGGAGGTGCTACGAAGAAGTTAAGCAGCATTTACATTGCTGTGAACTAAAAGAAAACCAGCCCCAACCATATCAAAGAAAGAAAGATCCAAAATAAGTCCTACCTCTGGGTGGCCAGTTGAGTGGATCTGTGAAAAGACTTCATCCTTGCTAAATAGCTTGGACACTTGCCATGGGTTTTGCAATCTGTGTATACAAGAGAGAAATTCTGCCTTGTGTTGTTCTGCTGGTAACTAAGGCCAGATCCTTGATGACCTACTTTTTATTATTTGGTCAAACAATATGTATTATTCAGCAGGCTTCCCAATTTATTGATTTTCTACTATTTGGGATATAAGAATTCAAGCCAATAACATAGATGGTGTTCATGATGGTTACACAGACAGATGATGCTAGTAGGGAAGATTGGGGGATTTTTGTTTTTTAACTGATACAGCTGTGTTCGTTTGTTCCTTAGAAGTGCATTTAAATTGGCTTAACCATATGTTCATTTAGCTTTTCTAATACTTTCATAATGGCAGGAGTGAAAACTCCCAAAGAACAATTCCCTTATGCTTCCAAACATGATGTTAACCAGGTCTGCTTTAATATTCTTTCACTGCATAAAGCAAACGTATAAAACAAACTCATTTATCAAATGAAAAGAATACAAACATTGAAATACAATTACTTCTCTGATAGCGGTTGAACAGGTGCTATATTGTAACACATGATAAAATACCAAACATATTCATTATGATTATTGCTCACCATTACAATAAAGGTAACTTTTTTTAGGATCTGATCCTTCAAGCATTTGTACACCTGCCTAATTTTGCAGATGACTTCAAAGAAACTGGTCCCAAAGGCATGTTTTTAGGATTGAGAATTTAATGCCTGGACTCTTAAATAATATATCATGTAGAGTGTAAGAAAGTGGATGAGTTAATTATTTAGTTTGTTTATTACTGTCTAAAACAGTTGCCAGCAAATAGAACAGATACATAAGAAGAGTCATGACCTGTAGAGATTTTTAAATATAGAGCAAACCAGGAAACATTATGTTGCCATTTGCATAGATTCTTAGAAACAACAGAGAAACTCAGATTGCAAATTGGAAATTGTGAATGAATTCAGCAGATTTGTCAAACAACATGATTTAAAAATAACTGATGGGTATAGCATGTGTCAAAACAACCCAGGCAAGGCAGCTTCGCTGTCCTTGCTCCTTCTTCTGTGGGAGTCAGCTGAGACGTGCTATCTGCCTTGCTGAGGAGGGAGGTTCACCTCCTATTGCTGGGAGAGGGCAATCCCCCTGGAGCCTGCCTGTGCCCTTAACCTCACTCCCTGTTGCCTAAATATGTGCCCAGAAATGGCTCTTCTCTCACCCTGCTAATAGAATTTCTGTCCTCTTTTGAGTGAGTTGCCTTCCCTGTCCTATGTGTTTTGGCTCAGAACATGCTGCTGCTTCAAAGCTTTGCAACAACAAGGTTTTGACAATCTGTTGGTGTTAAGCCAGGTTTATATCAAAGCACAGCAGTGAAGTAATATCTTATACAGTGCCTGCGGGACTGATTTTTCCTTTCAGAGGTGTGGTTGATTTGCCACCTTCCCCAAACATATGTATGTTCTTCACAGAACAATGTTACAGAAGGGGATGAATTTTATTGTTGTCCAGTTTGTGAGCCAAAACAGCATCCCAGGCCAGAGAAAGCACACCCTGTGTCGTATATAAACCAGTGGGCAGTAAAAAAAAAATGGGGAAAGAAAGTCATACTGAAATATATTTATACTGAATATATATTTTAATATCTGAAAAATGTTTGGATATCCTACATGAATATTGTTGCTGGAACATGGGAAATGTTATATCTCTACTGTTTGTTTCTGTTTACTGTTGGAAAATAAATGGTTTGCTGGAGCGAATAAATCACCACTTGGCAGTTGTTACTGGCAGGACAGACAGTAAAACACACATATGCCATGCACAATATTTCTGTCTCCTTTTGTATGAGTGTAAATGAAATAAAATACTAGTAGGTGCTTCTGAGCAACATTAAGCTGCTCCTTGTTAGTCTCCAAACAATGTGAACACATGAGTAGTGGCTGTAGTTGGTTTTCTTTAGCACCGAGCCCTGGTTGATACAGCAGGTTGAAGTTATATACATCTGGCCAGATTCAGACACGTGAATGGTTTTCTTGAAGGATGTTTCACCAAGAGGGGTCTTGATGAGTGGACCCTAAGGCCAGTTGATCTTCATTACTGAAAAGGAGAGCATCATCTTCCCCTCCTGAATACTCAGTCTGAATTCACGTGTCGTCTGGTAGTCATCTCTGCTCTGCAAGGGAAGGTTGCCTGTACACCAGTGAAGTTTGCCACTTGGTAGCCACAAGCAGTAGCTGCTTTCATTAAGGCTCTGTCACTGTTAAAGCCTACAAAATATTAGGATTTTTAGCCTCACTTACAAGAGGTGGAGATCATAGAATCACAGAATTAACTGGGTTGGAGGAGACCTTCAAGATCATCGAGTCCAACCCTTGATCCAACCCCACTGTGATTACTAGATCATGGCACTCAGTGCCACATTCAGCCTCATCTTAAAAACCTCCAGGAACGGTGAATCCACCATCTCTCTGGGCAGGCCATTCCAATGCCTGATCACTCTCTTTGTAAAGAACTTCTTTCTAATATCCAATAATAAAACACAGAGTTGCCTGTTGAACAACACCGAGGATCTTCTGTGGCTCTAGGTGGTCATGAAAAGAGCTGTGCAAGTGTGTGGAGCCCTGATGTCATCAGAAGAAACTTGAAGATCAGCTCTCATTGCCATCACGTCGATGGCATGCCTACATAAGACTGTAGGGTACATAAGGTCTACCTTACTTTGACCTTAGACAGCAAGACTGGAAGGACCCAGGAAGGCCATAGGGGCTATTTTGCAAGACTGAGGTACAGTGGTACTTACCAGATAACAACTGAGACGCCGAATCAGATTTTGTTTCACGGCGATTAAAAGGCACAGTTCTGAGCTGTGCCGGTGTATTTCTTTCAACAGAAGTTTACATGCTAAACCAAAAAGAATCTTGCTTGTTTATTAAGTTCTGTCGGCTTTTGTTAGCTCTCCTTTTCTTCATGCCCTTCAGTTTCTTTCCGTTAACCACTTAACACAATCCTTTTAACCTTTAATTTAGCTATCTGTGTTTTTGTAGTCCTTCAGACTTTAAAAAGTCTCTGTGTCTAACCTCTTTCTTTCAGAAGAAAGCACCTCTCCTACTTGCAGTAGACTTGTTTGACCATTCATGGTAAAGTTTTCATGAAGTTCCCTTTCATTGTTTCTTCCTTGCCCCGTCTCCACTGTAAATGCAGTACCTTAGATAAAGAGCCCTTCTCAGAATGCTTGCTGTTCTGGGAGAGTGGGGCACACCTTGCAAGTTTTAGTATGCCAAAACTGAGGTGAAATCACAGAATCAATTAGGTTGGAAAAGACTTCTGAGATTATCACTTCCAACTTGTGACTGAACACCACCATGTCAACTAGACCATGGGACTGAGTGCCGTGTCCAGTCTTTCCTTAAACACCACCAGGGATGGTGACTTTACCACCTCCCTGGGCAGTCCATTCCAGTAGCTAATTACCCTTTTGGTGAAAAAATTCTTCTTTAGATTCAACCTAAATCTCACCTAGCGCAGCTTAAGAAACTTTGATTGTTCTGAGTGACCTTGTGCTTTTCCACTGGCAAAAGAGTGGTAGTCTCTTCAGGTGCTCTTTCCTGGGTTTCTTAGGAGGCCACTGAGAAGTCATTAACCCAGATTTTAAGAAAAAAGGACTCAGAGAGATTTGTTCCAGTCTTGTCAATGATATCTTCATTCAACCCCATGCAACCATTATAAACTGCTGAAAATTTAAAACCACTGAAAATTTAAAACCATGTGTATGTTCCTTGGTTTTGTTTGGGTTTTTTTTTGTTTGGTTGGTTTTTTGGTTTGGTTTGGATTGGTGTTTTTTGGTTTTGGGGTGGTTTTTTTGTTTGTTTTGATTTGGGTTTTGTTGGTTTGGTTTTTTATTTATTTTATTTTATTTTTTTATTTTAATGACCACAGGAAAGGCAACTTCACTTGTTAAACAACTATCTACTGGTCTCTCACTTTGGTGAATTTTTAGATGTCTTTCTTATCACTGATACGTTGCGTAGGGTTCATTTCTCTTCACTTGGAATTTTTAAAATTTGCATGTCCAAGACTAGCCTAGACTCTTTTTATAGTCAAAAGACCAAAGCAGGTGCCTCCAAAGGCTGATTCATCTGGTCTTTCTTAGGCAGAGACCTTGGAAGAGGAACTGCTTTCAGAAAGTATTTGATTCTTTCCATGGACTATGAGCAGGGCAGAGCCGTGAGCTGAGGTGTCTAATTTCTAAATCCTTTAATTCAGATATATAACACCCACCTATTGCCTAGGTATCATATAAAAAAGGGTTATACACCTTCTCTGTCCTTTTATCTTGATGCCGTTGCATTTTTTCTTTTTATTTACATATATAGGCTTACAAAAGTAGACTCATAGTCTCTCCCAATGACAGCAGTTTCTTATGTCTTACACAAACCTCATATTTGTCTTGATATTTTCTTACTTACTTAAATTCACATCATAATAACATCGTAGCAGGCTCTGCATGACTTTTTCACTGTAATCTTTATAATATCATTGTGACTTTTTGAAGTAGCTATTATCCTCCTTGCAATTAAAGCTGCGCAAAGTCACTTCAGAGCATTCTCATTACTTACCAACTTGAGTATGTCAGCTGTTACCAAATTTTTTGGGGTTTTTTTAATAGCAGAATGCATCAGTATATATGTATATTGATTCAGATTCATTGCAAATTCAAAAATAAAGGCTCTTCTCCCTTTTCCTATGATGTGAGAATTTCCTATCTTGTGAAATATTCTACTCTACATAAGGTGACACTCATCCTAATTCACCAAGCCACATTAGAATCATAAACTAGGCAGTGTGCATCAGCAGTGAAATGTCGTATTTTGTCCTCATTGTTAGTACTCAAAGCAGCATAAGCATAGTCCTGATTTTTCAGCTCAATCCTGGCAGACTAGATATTTTCCCATTGTTCTCAAAATCTTCATATGGATAGTATTTCTTCATGATAACTTTTATTTATCAAAGTTTATGCCGCTTTGACTTTCTATAAAATAACAGCAAAGATAAATGAATCGATTGACCCCAAGAGCAGTTTATTTATCCCTTTAGTCACACTTCAGTGGCAAAATCAATACTCTTCTGAAATATATGATATTACAGTGGTTCCAGTAAATACTGACATTCCTGAGGTATGTAAAGGGGGAACAAAAATTTATTATCAACTTAGATTTTTAGTACCTTTATTGATTTTTCTGGGGATGCTTGAATTTTTATTTATCTGTCGCTAAGTAAGTGACCTTTGTTTCAAAAAAAAAAAAAAAAACCCAAAACCAAAAGCAAAACCAAAAAGCCTTAAGTTTAAACCTTATGAAAAGTAAAAAGAGAAAAACCACACATCTAACATTGTCAGTTACAAGGATCTTGGCAGAGAAGTGTGTCTGGTTTTAAATGATGCATAGCACATCTCTGTGTGTTCTTTTTCATACCATCTCTGCATTTGAAAGAGCATAGCATGTAATTTTTTTTTATACTGATATTGTTGACATCCACTTTGTGCGACAGCTAAGATGTTTCTGAAGCATGCAATGCTACCAATTATTTTGATACAAGGGTGAAAGAGATGAGTGACCTGAAAGAAAATAAAATAGTACACAACAGCTTATATATTTGATCCAACAGATCTAATTCCTGCAAGCCTTAACAGGAATTATGCACACGTATGGGAGAAAATTTTCTCTCTCTTATCCCTGAAAGCTTTGAACATATTAAAACTGTCTGAGAAAGGCAAGATTCGAGTGAGTTCCTGAGGGCAATGTGGAGTTTCCAGTTTGGGGGATCTCACCTAAACAGTGCTTGGACAGAATATAGCAGAGAACAACTCCTTTTCTCAGTTGTGCTAAACTGACAGGAGCTCACTGTATCAAAATTTAGAAAACAGATATTACTAAACCAATCTAATGCTTGGGACAGAGATGGTCAGGAAAGCCTAAATCCTACAGTTGCCAAGAAGTGCAGGTTTGCCCTAGGTCTATACCAGCCTTATCATACCATGCTTATGTGCTCTGAGTCGTGGCATAATTATCCCAGGATTTGTCAAAGATAGTCTTACAGACACTACGTATCTTGGAATATTTCATGGGACTCTGCTATCCCTTCTGAGCAAATAAGAAGGATAAGTGGTCAACTCAAGGTATAAATCAGCTTTCCTACTGTTTTGTGTCCTGGCCATGTGCTGAACATCACCCATGTTACTTGCCTGTGCAGAAAAAATTCAAAATGCCTATAGAGGGGGTGCTTGTGTCTGCATGTTTATATGAAACAGTGAAGCTCCTTATCTTGGAACAAGAATGACCTTTCCAGTAGCAGAATATTTGAGACTTGAGTAAAATTTTCGAAACTGGCAAAAAACAAGCCATAGGTTGAAGTTTGAAAAGTTACTATCTTGCCAGTTCCTTTTCTTCCTGGAATAAATGTGCTCATTTTTGAACGACCTTAATGTTATTGATGCCACATCTAGATTTAAATCTTGAACACCCTTCACCAAACTTCACCAAAAAAATATTTGATCGTGAGTGCTTTAACTTGGTCGTCACTCCTTCAGCTGTCACTTTGTTCAATCCTTATCTCAAACAAGTCTGTTCTAGTTTCTACTGGCATCGCTCACACAGAAACACAATCTGCCACCAACAGGAACTAATGATATATGTCTGGTTCTTTGATGGAAGTGTACTTCTCTCCAACACTCCTGTTAAGAGCAAAAAAAGAAAAGGCTCAGTGGCCCTGTACCTATTTAGGATGTAGACCAAGAGGTGTGAAAACCCATCACAAGCTCTGGCCATCAGTTGGTAGATACCACAGTGAGTCTCAGTAAAGCATAGGTCTTTTGTGAATAAAATTCTCTCCAGGGGCTTTTCACTCTTTCCTGTTTCTTGATGCTGAAGCTTTCAACAAGCCCATATAAAATTAAAAAACCCCAACATTTTCTATGTTTTTTTTTTCATTCCTTTCTAGCTACATCCCTTGATAATCATTAAATCATCCAGAGAGAATTATCTCATTGTACATTTCCTCCTCCATAAGACCTGCCAAAAGATTCATTTTCCCCAGAGAAAAAGAATTCCATAGCTTCATTACATCTGTGTAAACCAGAAAATCACTTTCCTTCAAAAGGCAGTATAATTAAAATACATTTTCAGAATTTGTATGAAAAGCAGAAAAGTTTTAAGTAAAATTTCTGATCCAGATGAGAACTAAAATAATGGTTTGGTTTTAAAGTTAGTCATTGCATGAACTTTATGTAGACCACAGGTTAATCACGACTGTCACTTCTTTGCATAATCAGGAATATACAATATTGAAACAAATAAAACCCCCAAAACACAAGCCTATTTCAAGCTATATAGCTAGAAGAAAACTAACTGCCTTATGGAAGAAAGATTTGGGAGCAGATGACTTTCCAGAAGTTTCAAAAACATTGGGAAAGTCATTGTAATGTCCTGGAGCTGTATGCAAGAGAGTACACAAGGCTAACCTGCAAGTATTTTAATGCTGAATCTAATATTGAGAAAAAACTTGCCAGAGGACAAAAAAAGGAAAATAGACTAAAAAATGTTCAGAATGGCTGTTATGTGATGGAGCTTTACTCTCCAAATGTTGCAATACTCTTTCTCAGAGACCTTTCCTGGTGTTCTACTCCTCCAAAGCACTGTTAAGTTCTGACCTATTTGCCTGTCTTATATCCCTAATGTCGTAGTTATAAATCTGCTGAAAATCAAGTGTATTTTGAAATTTTAAATTAAGTACCACCAGAAGGTATTGCATATCTAGAATAAATTTTCTGACAGGAACATTTCTCATATTTTTTCTTAAGTCTTGTTTCTGAGAGTTCATGCCTATAGACTATTGATTGCTTAATATCCCAAAACAATAGAAAAATATGTTTACCAATAGATCCAAAATTGGCTGAAATTTTGAAACATGGAGCTATTTATAAATGAATGGATTTATCCTCTTTCATTTAAAATCACAATATCTGACCAAGCAGAACCACATCATAATTAGTAACTGTAAGACTACCCAGTTTTACCTCAAAATAGCCCTGGACACAGAATCATTTTGGTGCTGGCTGCATGAAGAATGTTCCCCCTGCAGTTTAGCATCTCAGGTGCTGAAAGGCTGTACTGGACTGAATGGTTGTATGCCCGTTCTCTGGTAAGTATAGGAAATAAAAGGATGTTAACAGACGTGTGGAGCGGGAGACTTAGAAGTCTCGGCGTGCTTTTCATTTCTACCCCGTTCCCTCTGTGGCAAGTGCCAGTATATGTGTTTGAAGCACCAGCAAAGGTTCTTGCCATATGCTGGACCATTTCCGTGGTTTAGCCCGTATGTGTTTGCATGTGCATTAACATGCATATATGCATACATGTGCGAATGACATAAGATCAGCATTCGGTGCCAGATACTGAAAGCAGTCAGCGTGGAGGAGGGGGAGAATCATAACTTTGACTGCTTTGAACTCAAATTAAATGTGAAAATGAGTAGTTACTTGAAATGGATTTGTCAAAATAGCCAAAGGGGGTTTGGACCTCATCACTCATACTTGAATGGACAACTAAATCCCTGGGCTCCTTAAAAATCCCAAATCTAAAGGATATTTTTTAGAGCTAGGAACAAGACTCAGTGCCACTGACATACTTCTGAGAAATTGGCATCGTGAACCTTCAATCTGATTAGTTACACAGGTACTTGTGAAATTGCTTTATACCAAAGCCTTAAAAAAATTTACAGGCGGTATTCCAATGCTCGGAGAAATCATCACTGTAAGAAATACATGTTGCCAACAGAAAAAACAAGTCAATATGCCGCTGCCTTCACATCTAGCCAATCTGCCTATCCAAGTACGTTCTGTAAATTTAAAAATAAATGTAAAAGGTTTAAGGGCATACAGTTGTATCATCATTTTTAAGCCAGCCAAATTAATTCTTTCATGCAGTGCTTGAACCTAATGGAGATTGACTGTCCTGTTTTCCTATTGTAATGATGTGTACCGAGTTGAAAATGAAGATGTTGGAGGATAAAAAATAGTGCTGTGACTGCTATTGATTAGCTGTCTTGTTTGCTTCATTGTTCAGGCTCCATTGGCCTCTTGGGCAGAAGGACACCCAAGAATAACATCCCTGACATTTTCCTGAAAAGATGCATGCCTTAAAAGTGACAGATTTACTTTAAAAATACAGTTTTGATGTATAAATGTGGTAGTTTTACCTGAAAGGATTCTGATGAATTAAAGCAGACAAAGAGAAAGATTTCTGAAACATACCTCTGGTCAGCCTTGTATTGAGAATAGATTTAATAGCAAGTGTCTTACATGATGATGACATTCCTAGTGTCTCTGCATTCCCGTGTATGTGGGAATGAGCAAGAAAAGCTGAGTTTATCTTCAAAGACAGAGCGATTAGGTTAGTCTGACTAATGTGCTCAACTTTCATTAAAGGCTTTGAGTGGTCATGAATTCCAGAAGATTTCACTGTGTGCACTGAAGAAGAAAGGAGGCCCTTGAACTAGCACATAATTTTATCAAAAATACTGCCTGTATTTTTAAAAGCCCTGGTATAGATTGTTTTTCACAACCTTCAGGCAATAGGAATTTAATACCATTTTGTTTATTCCCTTGCCTGTTTTTTATGCAAAATATTTAGTACAAGAGTCATATAATTAAATTTGTAAAAACAATTACTCTTAATTGCATACATATGAATTGAATACACATGTATGTGTATACTCAAATATGGCTCTTGCTTAAAACAATAATTTACCTACCTCTCTGTCAAGATATTTAAAGGAGTCAAGTACACTACGTGATTTCATACATCACCTTTTAATGAAATGCATGAACGTATGAGCATGACTGTAGAACTTGGTCACTGCCCAAGTTAGAAATGCCTCTGCTTTTATCAGTATTATTTTAAAAAGGGCCAGATTCTGCCACATATACTGTCACGTATACAAGAAAATAAATTTATTCAATGACTGACCTGCCACTCAACAGGGGTGGAGGTATCAGAGACTCATTGTGCTAATGGCTATGTGGCAAAACTGTGCTTTTTATTAGTTTGCAAAAACCTGCTCAATCTGTCAGGCAGTAAGTGGAAATCAGCCAGGAAAAAAAAGGAGGTTTCTGATGTGCTTCAGCTGGAGGTGTTGCAGCACAGATCTGACTCTTCCCTACCTCTTATCCTGTGCACCTGAGAGCAAGCCCAGGCACTGCTTCTCTGTAATCTGTGCTTTGTAATGGTCCTTCCTTCACAGAGCACATCCAGCTTGACCAGTTTCTTGGCTTGGTGTTTCTCTTCTCCTGGCTCATGAAAAGGTCTCATTCTGCTCTTGCAACTCCCCTTCACAAAGACCACCTTTCACCTGGCAATGTCAGCCCATTTCTTGTCTACCAGATCATATTTACATTTCTCCTTTTCCCCCTCAAAGCCACTAAGAAGCCTGTTCCTGTGCTCTTCTTCGGCCTTGTTCCCAATGAGCTGAATGCTCTGCTCCAGCAGGAACACTGTGTCTCCTGCACTTCTCTCTGTCAGCACACACAATGGAGCATCTCTGCTGAAATGACCAACAAGGTCACCCCTCTTTCTTAATTCATGGTCTCCAGGGAATTCATCTAGCCTGAAGCATCCACTGGAGATATTTATTTATTAAAAGTAAACTATAGAAAGACTGACAAATTAAAGCCAGTCTCCACTCAGTTCACTGGCATGTTTTATTCCTCTCCATGTGTGATGTTCCCTGTGTCTATTTTAATGGCAAAGTGTTTTGGGGACAGAACCTGCTTCTTGCCTTCTGCTTACTTATTTCTCTGGTTTGAACAAAATTACTCGAACATGAAGCTCACAGAATTAAAGTAGTAGCTCAATTTTGGCAATGGCAATCTTAATAACAATCTAGTTTTCTTCCCATGCGTTGTGATTTGATGTTTCATTATATGGTTATGAACTATTTCTCAAATAATGCAGCATGTATTTTTGGCTGAACTAAGATCTATTAAATACATATTTGCAATATCTTACACGTATGACCATGCATATATGTGTTCATACAATTACTTGACTTACAGAAAGTCTTTGATAAAGTGTAGATATACTGAAAATGGCATGTATAGACAGAAAGCCTATTAAAATTATTTCAAGGAATAAATTATCAGGCATAATTTATCACTGAATTAACTACATGCCTCTTACTTGAAGCAGAATCCCTGTTGTTAATTCTGTAAGCACTTATTTCAAAAAATGCAAGTATAGGATGGAAAAATGAGGAGAGTACAGTGTCAAGTATAGTACAGAAAAATGGGCGTGACATATTTGATGTTCATTTACATCCTTCAGCACTCTCAAAATCTCTTTCTTCTTCAGCATTCACATGCAGCAATTTTTGGAGACTGTACAATCTAGAAACCCCTCAAGTAAATGCAGGAGCTGTAGCTAATACTGCCAGAGTCAGACTTACGAATAGGTCCCATGTAGCCAGCAGCAGCAAATGAAACCAGCCAAGGAACAGGATGCATGTGCTCAGGGGAGACGAGAACATTTTCCACAGATGAGCTTAATTTTTCTCCTTCCTTCGTGTTTGGATGTATTTTATTTCCATCATTGTTGTCAATGTTGTCATCATTGTCAGCAAAATGAATCCTGCATAACAGTCTACTCTTTGTCAGGACCATACCTGGGTCCCAAATGACAGCGTTTATTTTGGGGTTTTAAATTGCTGCAGGTGCCCAGGAAGAACAGATGTAAATTCTGTACAGCAGTGGTGGCTAACCCTCAGGTAGCCTCTCCATCCACTGCAGGAAGCACTGAGGCTTCAGTGATGCTAAAGAAAGCCAGGATTTCCAGGAGAAGGCTCAGTGGCAGATCAGTTCCGTTAACCTTTCCTTTGTTGCTATTTCTGTTAGATTTTAAAAATCAAATGAACACTGATTAAAAAACAACCAATCAACCAACAGCAACAACAAAAAACCCCAAACAAAATAACCCACCCAAAATCTAAAAAGAAACAAGCAGTATCTGCAACAACCTATTCCTTTCTAATTATGCTATTAAAATTGTGGTATCATGGATGATCTTTAAAATAGTGAATCTGCAGTATTCGTTTAATACCATAATGAAATGCACTGTTTTCTGGTTGTCAGAGAGTCAGGATAAAGAGTTTACATTTTTTATTTTCTCTTTTCTGGCTTCTTGGGTGTCCTGACATGTAATAGGAAGATTTTTCTGAAATCTCTGTTCATTTTTGCTTTAGTTTTGGACAGCTGACTAGAAAGGCTCTAATTTGCAGCAGTGTATAGGATCCAGGGATCTGTGTTTTGACTGTAGTGTAAAAAACATAGGTAATAAAAGGTACTTAAACACATCAGTGTTCATGAAAAAGATGTTTAGAAAAAATACAGGTAGTTTACCTAGATGTGTTGTATGTGCACAAGGATGTGAAAGGCAGGCTTTTCATCTAGTAGCTCATCTGTTTTGAAGATTAGTTGAGCAGAGTATAAACTCAGATAGCTTCTGCATCATACAACTGTTTCCTACAGGCTGAGTATATTTGAAGTATCTTCATATATATTTCCAGTTTCAGCAGCTTATTCTGCTTGCATAGTCTTTACTTAATTTGTAAATTACTGTCTTAATTTATAAACTACTATACTGTATGCATTTATTTTAATCAATCACTCTAGTTGTGCCAGTTTGATTTCTGAATCAGCACTCAAAGACAGATGATAGATGGTTTATTAAGTTCTCTCAGCTAGGGTTCATGATGCTTAATTTTCTTAAGTGATAATATTTCATACCATAATCCTGATGGTTTTTTATTCTTCTTTCTGCTTAGTGGAGTTTAACCTAATTACATGTATGGTCTTTTGTTAACAGTTGCAATATGGAGCCTTCACTGAACTTTCATAAATCACCATTTTAAGTTTCTTAGAAGACCCCCTTCGAAAGGTCACCTATCATCAAAGATATTCTAGATAAAAGTTGTAACACTTAACCTTGTCTCTAAGCTCTCTTAACTCAATTACACCAATGCATCACTCATCTCTCCCTGGGTTTGCAATAAAAGGAGTATTGGTCTAGCACCACTTTTTGGATCCCTGGCAGCAAGACACCATACATGTACTTACCTCTTTCACAGCTGGACGGTTTTATTGTAACCCCTGGTGTCTCGCTCCAACATTTTGACCTCATAAAAGCATAATGTCACTGAATGCTGAGATTTTACGTAATTTATTCTGAAGATTGTGGCTTTTAAATCTTCCATATGCAGTTTAATACAGCATTCTTGTCATCAGGCAAACTTTGCTCTCTCTGTTAATATTTTTATCCTCATTTTATACACACACAAACATATATACACCCAAAATAAGTTGAAGATGATTTACAGAAGCATTAGGAAGGGAAAGAGAGGGGAACAAGATAACTGAAGAGTAAACATACCAAAACAAGACATGCTTTTGCTGTGTTTTTTTTCCATTCCTGTTATATTTT
This sequence comes from Myiotriccus ornatus, assembly GCA_036023395.1. Classification (NCBI taxonomy): domain Eukaryota; kingdom Metazoa; phylum Chordata; class Aves; order Passeriformes; family Tyrannidae; genus Myiotriccus; species Myiotriccus ornatus. The sequence continues at coordinate 86,804,745 of JAYRBT010000001.1, read as the reverse complement.
CGTTTGGATTGGCTCCAAAGAAGAGCTGTTCCTTGTTGCTCTTGTTTTTGAGTGTGTGGTCATGCATAAATTCAGGTCAAGTATGAAACGTCTTTTCTGCATTCCAGGTAAGAATGTGTAATGTCCTTATCAACAGATAACAAGAAATCTGAACTAATTCAGCTCATGACCCAAGATTCTTTTTTTTTTTCTGCCATTACCAAAAATACGGTGTTTGCTTAATCCTTAATGTATTCAGTTCTGTAAATTAGAGCTGCTTGAAATTTCTACTAATCCTTTTCCATTGAGGGTTTCCCTATACTAAGTGACGCTGAATAAAACAAAAACCACATGCACGCACAAATTTCTGAGATTTTCCAGATCAAATATAATTTAAGGGGCACAGCATTTTTAAATGAGGTGGTGTGGTTTTGTTTTTTGGGTTTTTTTTTGGTTTTTAATTACTATACCAAAAGTAGCAATGAATAAACAGTGTTTACTGAAAATATGCTTTGCTTGAACTTGGCCATTATAGTATACAAGGGCTGAGGGGTTATTTTGCAGTGAAAGAATGAACCAATATATAAGGATAAAAGTAGAGAAAAGGTTTAACACACAGCACAAAGATGTTTTTGAATGAATCAGTCCTTGCTATTTAATTTACATTTTGAGGGCTCATTAGGATGATGAATGACACTGCTTGAGAATAAAACATACTTCCTGAACAAAAGAAAATCTCTGTAGCCTAATAACATTTTATGTCAGCACTTACATTTGTCAGAAGTAGATGCTATTTATCCCTATGATTATTTAAAAATCATTTTTATTGTCCTTTGTGCTGTGTCCTCTTCAGGGAATTTTAATTCACAGTTTGACACCTACTTATTAACTTCCATGAAGTATGGAGTACAAAGGCTTATACTATATAAAGGATTCTAACCAGCCATGTTTATATTGCCTGCAGCAGTATACAAATTAGCTGAGTTTGGATTCATTTCTCTTAGAAGTGGAAAAAAATTTGAGTTGTGTAACCTTTACCACCTCTGCAAAGTAACTGTGAGTTGAGCATGGCTGACCTGGGCATACCAGGAGAAAGCAGTAAGTCAAAAGAGCAAAGAGGAGAAATGTATGGCATTAATGTCATGAGTTAGGAATCTGTATGAGTTGAGAACATTCTATTTCATGTCTTCTCCTTTCTCCTCTGGAAGGGTGAGATGAAATAGGAATGCTGATCTTTCAGACTTCAAGCCCATCCAGTCCTTAATCAGTAAGTAATTACTTGCTGTCTTGCCTTCTTCGGTGCTTGTGTGTGCCTATACTCTAGAGTCAAAGGTATGCAAATTCCAGAAAACAGATTATCTCTGGAAAAAATGTCATAATGTTTTGGTAATTATACACTATTATAATAATTGTATTTTTATGGTTTGTCTCAGGAGACATACTGCTATTTTATCAAACATTAAATTTTAGAACCTTATTGAGCACAAACTGTCCTTTCACTTACTTTCACTCTTCTGCTCTTCCTGTAGTAGATCTGCTCAGCAGCAGTGATATCCAGCCTTAAGGGTCAAACAAATCAAAGATTTTATTTGCCTTGCTGGGGGGAATGCACTATTTGCTCAGTTAACTTTTTGTGAGAGCATGTAAAAGATGACATACAGATTTGTTTGTTCATTATGATAGGAGGTGGGAATGTTTGATCTTATTTTCCTTCGCCTTTCCAAAACCATCCTCCAAGCCCTGCAAGAATGTCCAGCTGACAGTAAAGCAGGTATCGTGCAGAAAAAAGTATTTCCTTACATTTAATTCTGCAGTGTCATACTGATTCTTCCATGTGCGAGGTGGAAGATGAGATCCCAGTTTTAGCTATCTTTCTGATATCTGAAGAAATTGCTCGTCAGCCACCAATATATTTAGCAGATTTTTGCTGTTTCATATTATATGGGCAAATAAATTACAGGAACATTTTGGAATGCCATGACCTGATAGTGTCTTCATAAGGGATGGGCAGACAGAAGCTTTTGGCTACTTTTCCTCCCCAAGGTGTGGTAGAGGTATTTCTGGGCAGCAGCTGTTTGGAGAGCTCCTAACGAGTTCTTATAAATCTCCTCTCGGTAGCACCCCATGGTTGGGCCCAGTTGCTGTGAGTGAAAGCCCTGGGAATATGGCTCCAGGGTAGACTGTGCCCTGACTCCTGTCTTGTGAAGGACTGAGCCTGAGAAATCAGCTTGATGTCTGCAGGCTTGGTTTGGAAAAGCTGGGATCTTGTGGATGGGTTTGCTTGTTTTCAGAATACCCATTGTACGTTTTTAAGGCACGGGTTGGGGTTTTTTAGGACTTTCCTTTTTTAGTTGGTACTGTAATTTTGGGGGGAATTACATTCTACCCACCTAAAATGATTCCAACCCTTTAGGCTTCACAATGTACTCTTTGTTATCTTTCTTAAAAATATATAGTGTTGCCCATGTAGAACTGCAGCCATATTTATTGTGTATCTAAGGTTATAAATACCACTGCATATCTAGATCGGGAAGTGTTGTGCTAGCCTTCATGGTAATGTGCATGCATGAGAAATGCAGATTATTGCAGACTATTTTCAATCAAGACATCTATTTAACATCTCTGCTGGTGACATGGACAGTGGGATTGAGCGTACCCTCATCAAGTTTGCTGACAACACCAAGCTGTGTGCTGTCATTGACATGCTGGAGGGATGGGATGCCATCCAAAAAGACCTTGACAGGCCTGAGAGGTGGGCCGGTACGAACCTCATGCAGTTCAACAAGGTCCTGCACCTGGATCAGGGCAATCCCAAGCACAAATAGAGGCTGAGAGATGAATGGATTGAGAGCAGCCCTGAGGAGAAGGACTCCGGGGTGTTGGCTGACGAGAAGTTCAACATGACCTGGCAATGTGTGCTCGCAGCCCACAAAGCCAACTCTGTCCTGGGCTGCACCAAAAGCAGAGTGACCAGCAGACTGAGGGAGGTGATTCTCCCTTTCAACTCCGATTTCATGAGATGACACCTGAAGTACTGCATCCAGCTCTGGGGTCCTCAGCAAAACAAGAACATGGACCTGTTAGAGCAAATCCAGGGGAGGACCACGAAGATGATCAGAGGGCTGGTTGAGATTCTGTGATTTAATATTTTCCTTCTGATCAAATAGCAGGATATGCCACTTTCAAAAGTCACAATCTTTTGTGTTGGTGGCTTTGATTGAGCGCTGGACCCTAATAAGACACAATGTTTGACTTTGGGTATATTCACATGGCATTCTCTGCCGTGGTTATTGCTTGTACAGGCTGAGAGGTCTGATGCACAGGTGGGCACAGATGAGGAGCTTCTGCTTCTGCTGTAGAGATGCATCAACTGTTTATGCAAATTGCCAAAATCAGTGCTAGTTTATTTTAATATGCCAGACAGTAAACTGTAGCAATTCAGCAGCTGCTATGCAAGCAGGAACTTCTGAGAGAGTATCGGTACAGAGAGATAAGAATGGAAATGTAAGCTTGACTTCTGTCTCATTTTTGCTGGGTTTTTCTTCTTTAGCTTAGAGGTACAGATATTCTGGGTGGCAAATGAACAAATATCGTACTATTTAAAAGGCAGTGGTTTGATTTTGCAGTTATTTTCTAGGAATGAGTGATCCCATTTTATCTCAAGTTTATGTATAGGTGCTGTCAACAAAGTATCTTGGGCAGTGAGTGAGGGGTGACTGTTACTCTGCCGAACCTGAGACCTGGGTAAGAGAACTGTGGAAACGGGCTGCTGTGTCTATACAGTCCCCATGGATAAAGTGCTACAGGCATTCAGCCCATACCTGTTGACTGATTTGCCAGCTGCAGGTATTTAAAATCCTGTTGTGTTTGTAGTAGAAGTATATATAAAATTTAAATTAGGCGGGGACTTCTCTTTAGTGGGGATTTTTCCAGCAGTCCTGTGGCAGAGGCAACAGTGATCAGCCAGTTCCTGACTGCCTGGGCTGTGCATTCCTTGCCACGGGAACAGTTAAATGTCTTTGCCTGCAACCCTTGTTAGAGTATCTTGTTTCATAGTTGTATTTCTCTGTCAGGTAAAAAAGAATCATGAAAAAGAGTGTTTTGCCAAGAACGTTTCATTCTTTTCCTCCCAAAATACCTGTTGCTGCAAATAGTACAGGGCAATCCACATTCTGGAGTACTTCCTCATCCTCTACCTGCCCAAAAATTTTTACTGGGCCGCAAGTGACTTGGAGTGACATCTGCACATAAAATATGCATGAAATGCTACTGGAAGTTTGGCTGGGAAAAGGGAGCCAGAAAGCTAAAGGAAGCCTGTAGAATATTCATAGCCTTTTGCGTCTTCATTTTTTTCTGGTGTTATTGCCTGGTGTCCCTACATAGCAATATGGGCACACAATTAAAAATCAGAGCCCAAGAGTAGCTTTTCCTTTCCCTCCTCTCTAAGAACAACCAGGACCTGAAACTCCAAACCCTTCACCAAATAGTTAATTCTCAGGAGAATGAGCCACTCATCATTCTCTTCATAAACAAACAAATAAATAAAAGCTGCAAGGATCTGATCTGTTTAAAACGCACTCTCTGGAAAAAAGAGTGCAGACTAAACATAGTAATCTGATGATTACAAATTATTCAGTCCTATAAACAAAGCATGACAATTGATGACAATGTGGTGTCATATATCATAAATGCAGAGCATCTTCTCTCATCCAAAACAAATAATTTGGAGTATTTCAAACCCATAACAAATATATTTAATGCAGTTCACTGTAAAATAATGTGTGTTTCTCTGTTTCTAATGCTGTATACAAAAGGCAGCCAAAAGCTTTTTGTGTTTTATGCATTATATTCATTTATGCTGCCAATTTTACTTACTATTCTAGTATTCTGATTTGAAAAATCAAAATTTAATGTATTTCAAGGAACGCTTGATGCATGCTTGCCTTCAAATTATAGGAGATGGTTTATAAAGTAAATTATGAGACCTTAATATAATTCCTGAGTTTCAGATAGATTTTTATCTCGCTAGTTAAAGTATTGATCTCAACCCTTATATTCTATTGGTAGCTTGTTATGTGAGACAAATCAGCTGCCATTGTTACCAGTGCTGAAAATCTCCCTGAGTAACCCATGATAGGTTTATTACATAGGATGCTTTGATCCTCAGGACTCAACTAAGATATTCAAAGTTCTTATAAGGGTGTCTTAGAGTCTGCAGTACAAATTCAGATGTCTGCTGTCAAACGACTCCTATTCAGCAAACCCCTGTGAGCCACCTTTGAAAGTGAAACAGCAAGATGACACCATTCATAGCTTGGCTTTTGGAGAGGTCTTTGTGCTCCCCTGCCTTTTGGTACCTGACAACTCGTTCCAGGCCCTATCAGAGTTGCATAACAGAATTTCTAAAAAGCTACACAGAAGGGTTTAATGTGTTGAGAACAAATAACTTCTTTGTTGATATCCACTGCCAGATCAAAGAGACTGAGGGTAGTAGGCCCAGGACTGCATTACCTTCAGTTACACCGGGGAACAAAAGAATAAAATAAAACAGTGAAAGGCAGCAGAGAACAATAAAAAGGGAAAATACTAACAAGTTTAAAGGATTCAACAGCCTGAAACATGAATAAAAGCCACAGAAATAAATTCATCAAGATCACATAACAAAAGGGAAGCATGTGGCTTCTCAGCTCAAAGGCTTTCCAACTGCAGTCCTGTTTTCTGTATGTGTTGTTATAATTCAGGGTGCCACAAGATGTACCATTTTCAACAGGGACAAAGAGCTGGCTCTGCTGCTTAAAAATGCAGATTTGTTGTACTTGACCTAGATGGAAATGTCTGTGAGCAGTATTAGGGATTTTCTCTCAATTTATCTTCCATTTAAAATGAAATGGGGCTACATTGAACATTCCTTCCTCCAAGGAATGGTTTAAGCGGAGGATCACCTCATATGTTCAAAAAAAAAAAATGGAAGTCCAAGAGGCTTTTTGAAGCTTTCCAGTGAATGTTGTGGAAATCAACCCAGACTAAAGCAAAGGGCAACATAACCTTTCTGAGAAAACTCACAAACCCATCTCACACATTGTAGTACTAGTTTTGGTCTGTAACCCAGCAAAAATCAAGCTCTACTATCACTGTCCGTTTCTTCCTTTTATTTTTCATGACTGTATTGTATGTTACATGTGCACAACTCCTGGTACATACAGGATTTAAAATAACTTCTTGGTGCTAAGGCTGTTTGGAGAGCAGTTCCATTTAGGCACCAACCAAAGCTTTGCAGTCCATACACCAGTCATGCCCCTATGGCACTGCACTTGACTTGTGGCTTATTTTCTGTATTAAAAAGAAAACTGTTAATGTAACAGTAGAAAGTGGTTACAGTCCCTGAGTATCATGGCCGGTAGTTGTTGTCTGTACAGTGTTGTATTTCTGGGTTTTATAAGTGATGCTCCATTAGCCATTACCTGTGTGGGAGAGCTCAGTGCCAGGAGATGAAAAATGTGTACTCTACTTGAAAGATAAGCAAAGTCTTTCAAAGACACAAAATCTGGAAAAGCTGAGGACAGTTTTTCTTTATATTTTCTTTTTGTATTTCATTGTTACTTGTAACAGCGATAGGCAACAAGAAAATCAGAAAGCTTTGCGGTGTTCAGATGCAATATCCTCTTTAAAAGGAGATTTGAGAATATATGGAAAGAAAAGTGAAATCCAAAAGAGAAAGAACTAAGATCATTTTAACCCAACCTTTTGTCCTCCAAGCCTGAAGAACGAATGTGGCTTCCATCAGAAAATGTTAACTAGTAGCATACAACTACTTGGGAGCTACCTACAACTCTTCCCCAAATCTGGGACATCCTTTATTATCCTGCTCCTGGTCTTTGTGATTGCCCAAAGGAAAGCACGGACAAGTGAAGCTGGCACTTCTTGGGGCAGGTGGTTTTATGGTGTGAAAGTATCCTTGCCTCTGGAGGTAAGGGAGCATAACTCCTGCCTAGCTCCCAACAGAGATGACTGATATGGACCTGAAGTGAATCAGTGGTTAAGAAAAGTAAAACAGTGAGATATGGAGGAAAGACAGGACAGGAAAAATAAAGAAGATAATCCTCTATTCTGCAACTTTATAGATTTGCTGAATTTATTGGTTCCCACATTAAGGCTACTGTTGATAAGATTTGACACTTGTTTGGTTAGTTTGGGCACTTTCAGGAAACAAAAGGTTTTTTGTATAATGTATACATACATACATGCATACATATGTATTCCTTGGTGTATATATATGTATACCATGATGTATGCACAGTGTCGTGTACATTCTTACCTGGAAAGAACTTACATGCCTAAGACATTCAGCACTGACATTTGAAATTTTATGTGTCCTATTAACTGCAATACCTTTAGAGAGTGCTGTTTTCAGTAGCTTTGCAGTGAGTGTGTTTCCATCAGTAGTAGCTGGATTTTCTTTTGACTTTCAGGAATGCTGAAAGCACAGTAAAACTCTGCAGAGTTTTTCACTGCAGCTTGTAGAATTGTGCTATTTATCAACTTACATGTAGATTTTAAGCGAATCTACCTGAGCTGACCAGACACATCAATGGATTGATTTAAAGATGCAGATGCATACAATTGTTTATCTTCATTGATAATGCTTTGGGTTTTCAATAGCAAATTATATTCCTCTTGTACAAATAGTTGTCCAGGCCATGATTGCTATTCTTAGGAATGAGACTGAGCTATCACTGTCAAAACCATATGATGCTTTCTTCCTTATACATAATAGACTCTTTTTTTTGAACTCCTAATTCTGATCCATGTGTTTGATGAAGTTTGAAGAATTGTATTCTGTGCAAATCAGGGAAAGCAGTGCAATGTAAGTGTCTCAGGCCAAAATTAATTCACTTTTAAATCATGATCCAGAAAAGAAAGGAAATATGCATGACCTATGCCCAGGCAAGGTAGAAAAAAGGTTTAGCTCTGAATTTGCAAATAGATTATTTAATTCCACTGGATTTATCACCAGATACTCTCTGCTCTACCTGTACTTCAGACCTGCTCTGTCAAGGGTTCTTGATGCTTATTGCCCTCATGAAAGCAGTTACAGTGAAAGATTGAGGTTTATTTTGCTGGGGAGGAGACACTGTCAAAGCCAAAACTGTCAGATGCTGGTAACATCCTTAGACTAGCAGAAGGCTTTAGCAGAAAGCCAAATGTTGCTCTGGTCTCCAGATCGTAGGGTTTTTTACTTGTTGAGTTTATATCATGTGCCAGTCACTAAAATTCAGAAGGCTGCCTTCAGCAATAGTGATTAATGAGAGTTTGTTTCTCCCCAGGAAATTTTTTTCATCTCTGTGTAGCAGCCTGTTATGAGAAATAATCCAGTGTTACCTTCTAGAGACACAGGATGCTGCTCAGTGTTTTGGTCTCTTGGCTGCCACTTGAAGATCCTGTAATCCTCTTTTAGCCCTCTGTGAAAGCCTTTGGCCCTAATCTTTGAGGGAGTTATGGGGTAGACTAGTTCCTTTGTTACCAGTCATGACAGAAAGCACCCCTGTGTCCTTTGTCCTGTCCTCAGTTTTGTTAAAAGGATCATCACCCAGATTTTTAGTAGCATTTCAATGTTAATATCTTCCCTTTAGACTTTATAGAGATTTTTTTGTATGATGATGTTTCATTAATATTGAATTCCTTGTGCTACGTTCCATTTCTTTTTCCCTCCCTCACTGCCCAAAGGGTAGATTTTTTTTTTCCTCCCCATGAGCTGTTTCTAAATGCATGTAAATACACTTTAAGGAACACCTGGTAGATGTTACTCTTTCCATCAACACTCGTGTACAGGGGCTTTTTTCCATCAGGGGCCTTTTGTGGGAGAGATTTCTGGGAGCTGTGTACTGTAAAACCTTCTAACTGTGAGAGGTTTAACCCTTTCTGTACAACAGTTTGTAATCACATACCCTTTAACTCAGTGGGAATGAATACCAATTATCATTTATAAACAGTTCCTCTCATTATGTGCCTATTTATGGCATCTTTTATAGCTTGCTAATTACAAGCACACAAAACAGAAATGTTTGTAGTTAAATAATGTAAACAGGGATGTAATTGATTTTCATGCTGAATAGTTTTTATTGATTTATTGTTAATTAACACTTTTAAAGGATCTCTTGGCAAAATAATCCATTTAATTTATTGAGTATAATACTAGCTTATGCTAAATTCACATTAAAATTCACAAAAATACTACCAGTTCCATAATACTTGTTTTTCCAACTGTTGCTGCTATGCAGATGTTGTATATCCTCCCCAGACAAACACAGACAATATATTAAATGCAATCGATTGGTCTCAGTCCAGGTCCTAGCGAACAAATGTCCACATCACTAAAAACACAGCGTTCCAGTTGACACTAATTGGCCATCTGTGCAGCAAGGAGGGCGGGCATCTAATGGGGAGAAAAGCCGATGTCTATCTGTCCCAGAGCAGGGTCCTTGGGTGGGCTGCTGGAGGACTATGTGGGCTGAGGGAAATCCTGTCTCCACTGAAGAGTCTTTCCTGCTGCAAAACCAAAAGACTCTGGTGCCTATAATCGAAAGTTCCCAACAAACAGACCACTCCGTCATGCAGCAGTTACTCGATATGTTCAGAGCGTGCATACAGCACTGCAGATGTTGTATGGCTTTTTCTGATTTTAGGGTGGGAAGAAGGGGGTGTGGAGCACATTCAGGGGGTTGTTGACAGCATTTTCATATCTGTCAGTTACCTTCAGCTCCTGTTGACTTTACTGAAAGTACAGGTCATTTACTTATAGCACCTCCCAGGGTCAAGCATGTAGCAAGAAGTAAAAGTGCAAGTTGCAATCTTCATTATCACCAACCCATTATATTTTTCAAATGGGTCGTAAGAGAGTGTAATCACATCAGACCCTGTTTTTTCATTAGTGAAGAAAAACATTAATATGCTATGACATGGTATTGATTTGATGCAATCAATCTTTCCCAATAACAATAAAACCTTTATATTTTATTAATAGAACAATGCAGTTCTTCTCCATTACAGCTCCCTTTTATTGTTCTGGGTCATGGTGTAATTCTGGCATGTTTGGAATTTTGTTTCTATTAATATAATGTAAAAGCCTGTAAAATCACTCCACTGTTGTGTCAGTAGGTTTCATTTGAAACTCCCAAGCATTTCTTACTAGATGAAATGTTACAGGTGCAGCTCCAGTCATTGATTGTCCAGTGGCCCTTAGAGGTGGAAAGGGTTAAGAGGTGTTCTTGGCCTTTAATTATCTTGATTTTTTTTTTGTTGTGTGGGCCATGAGGCTTGGACTCAGATCATCTCATCAGTTTGGAGATGACCTCTCAAGACATGACCCAGCTCTTCTAAATCCCCTCCAAACTGGGCTGTAGGTGTCTAAGCTCTAGTGAAGTTCCCAGCAGCCATCCAGACAGTGGCCCTTCAGCATCACTTTACTTTGTGACCCTGGGTTTTCCACACTTAGTTCAGATCAGGTGCTACATGGCCAGGAGGTGCCTCAAGGTCTGGGACAGGCCTTGGGTATGCATTGGCAGAGTTACACTCTTAACATAATTTCCCTGCTATTTAAAAAAAAAAAAAAAAAAACCTACAATATGGTGAATGCCTTTACTTACACATCCCCAGTAAATCCATCTTTAATTAGACACGAGCCTGAACCTCAGGTCTGCATACAGGGCCTGAACCTCAGGTCTGCCTAAGGCTTGTGGCACTCTGGATTACGGCTTTATGAACTCCTCTCCTTTATGAATTTCTTTCTGGAGGGTCTTGCTCTCCAAAAGCTGCTGTCCTGCCACTGTTGTGGGGGAGCTGCTGAGCATGCTGCACTGAGAGAGTGTCATTCATCAAGAGCAAAACATGCTCTTCTCCAATTAGCTTCTCTGTTCTAGTGTGCATGGTAAATCTGTTGGATCATTTGGCATTTCTCTCTATCTAGAGATAATTTTGGATTCATCTTCTTTGATTAGCCAGAACATCTTCCTGTTCCTAGTACAAGACAGGCATCATGGTATTCCAATAGCAGTGAGGTTCCCAGTTAATACAGCCAGATACTTTCATTAGAGCAAAGCTAGATGACTTTCATTACATGCTCTTTATTAAATTTTTTTCTTGAAATAAAATCTTTGTTAAACTTACTTCTCTTCCCTTTTGAACCAAGAACAGTGTTGCAAGATCCCTTGGTAGAAAAAAATAATCTCCATAATAAATATGAAGGCTTCATTTATGGCTTTATTAAAGCTAACAGTTTATTAACATTCACTGTAAATTAGATGGATTTAATAACTTTAATTAGTGCAACACTTTCTGACACAGACCTTGAGGAGAATTCAGCTGTTCTTTCTCATCTCCCTCCTGCACTTCTCTGTGTCTAAAGTGTCAGTAATTCCTCGTAGTAAAAGTGAATTAGCTCCTACTTGCAGCAATGCAAAGTGCAGGAGAAAACTATTGTATCGACAGACCATGGCCACTGGCACTACAGTTAGTAGTAAGGCAAAGCATGAGTGCAAAGTAAAGCTTTCAAGTATCAAGAACAACAGAAAATCAAGCATCCTGAGCTCTCGCTTCATGTCTTTTTTCTTGGTGTAACCCTACAAAACTGAGCCCTGCTTGCCTGCTTCCTCAGGGAGAGGAGTCTTCTGCATTTAAGGCTCAAGCATTACTAATGTCAGCTGGTGAAATGAGGGTGACTACAGTATGCTATGGCTCACTGAAGTCCAGCTCTCTTAAAGCAGAAGGAAAAGTTTCTGGTAGTTCTCATACCACCATCAAGATGGAAATGCCATTCTCGTTGGCCGGTGCAGTGGGAAAGAATAAATGCCATTTTTAATTCTGTTCTGGTCAGAGGTTTTTCCTATTCCATTCTTTTCCTATGGGATGTTCCAGGTTATCAAAACTGAAAATGTCTGCATCTATGTTGACTTTAACCAAACCCTTTTTCATTCTTTTTTGAAGAAAATTTTTTCTTTAAGTGAAAAATCACCACATTTGGAAAGAAACATTTTTATATTTTGGTTTAATGCCTTCTTGATTTAGGCCATATCTTATTCTATGACTTCAAATTATATTTGCATTTCTTAAAATTTATCATTGAAGTATTTTGATCTGACCAAACTTTGATTTCTCAACTGAACAGAAGAATGCCTCTTAAAATTTCGTTTTTAAGGGGATGATGTGACACAATTGCATTCTGAATGGGAACACAGCCAATGGAATACCATTTACATGGAGGTGCCTGCCTCTCCACCCCCCAGTTCAGAATTAAAACACGTTACAAAAAGTGTGCATTTTGTGAGGGACAGAAATGTAAGATTTTAACCAGGTTGAGGTCTGTTCTTTTAACCAGCTTTAACTTCAGCCTTAACCTTTGCTGGGGTTCAAATCCCTGCCTTTTCAGGACTTTGTGCTAAACCTGTGCAAGTTCAGCACTACCACTCCATAAAGAACATTTTGGAGGATGTAGCACATGTAAGGAAATCAACAAGTTAAGCCCTGAATGTCTTAAAAACCCTTCCCGGACATCTGCAAATGACACCTACAAAAAAATTCCTTTACACAGCCTGGCTGTATTTCTACAGAATCCCTGCAACTCACATCTCTGATCTCATGCATGAAACTTAAATTCCAGCCTTTCATTCCACAACTTGAAAGTGTTAAGGTCTCTTTAGAGAAATAAGCAAAGGGAAACTTTGGTGAGCGTAATGGTTCTCCACAACCCAAAAGGCAGAAGCTGCACATATGAAGAAGTAGAGAGATAAGGAGTTTACTTATCTTCCTCATACTGGAAATCCCTTTCTGGCAAATGCATTTTGTAGAAAGTGTTATATATACATGTGTGCATGTGTTTGTGTGTCTTGTCTGGGAAAAAGGCATTTCTAATATGCTTTCAGATCAAAGTCCATCAATATGGGCTTTTTCCCCCCTTTTTTCCCCCTATTTCATATCACCATGGATTTAGGTTGCTGTCTGCCAACATTCACTGCCTGAAGCTTCCCTTTAGGCTCCAGGGGGGCAGGAGCAATGCTGCGCCCTGCCTGTGCAGCAGGGACAAGAGCTGCCCTTGGGGCAGAGGTGGCACCCGAAGTACCACGTGTGCAGGCCACTGTCATGCTGGTGGTTGCCAATGGTGTTCAAGCACTGACACAGCCAGCCTGGCTCCCACTGAGTGGAACAGGATGAGTATGTACCTCAGGCTTCTGGAGACTGTAATCATGCCTAACTGATACTGGAGACAAAATTCCAATAACTTCTGGATACTTTGTAAAAACACCTAGTACAGTCCAAATAATAACAGCACCAAAAGCTTGCATTATAAAAATCTCTTAGGCTAAAACGGAAATAGATACTTGCATAAGATTTTTCTTTCTTTCCCTAACAGAAAGATTTGAAAGGAGGGAAAAGTATCACAAGATAGGCAATTCCTTTCAGAGAGGTTTCTTTATATATCTCCATGTGAAAGCTCTTGGTAAGGGAAGAAAAAGTAATGTTCTGAAATAAAATTTGTACAGAGGTAGCTTTTTTTTGAAATGACACCCTGTTTCCCAAGAATTCGGTGTAGCCTTTAGTCAGCCTTGTTTCTTACAGTTCTCTGTGCTTTGCATGGTAATTAGCTGCTTGAGTTATCAGCAGTGCGATGCTCCCGGCTGTTTCTTCAGCAGCCGCTGCTGTCATCCTCACCGGCAGCTCCTCAGCCGCCCGTGTGTGCAGATGTTTGGCATCGCAGGCCGTGTTGACTGAGGGATGGAGGTGATGGGCACAGCATCATCAGAGGGGGAAGAGACTGGAGCCCACTTCCCCTGACAGCTCCCCAAGACTTGCCACTATTTCACTGATGGTCCACTGGAGGTTCAGTGAGGCAAGTTTGTTATGACAGACTGCAAAACACAAAGGGAAACAAATGAGGTGGGTTCATCAGTGTCAGAATAAATACAGGGGAGCAGCTGCTTAGCTTAGCTGGCAACAGCAGCCTCAAAATCTTTATCTTGTTTTGATTTTACGTTTTTTTAAGTAACTAAAATGTTTATTGTACAAGTGTATTGTGGCTGTTGAGGGGATGGATGGGACTGCCTTGCACAGCCTGCCAGCACTGCCAACATAAGCCTCACGTCACACAGCCAGCACTGACGCAATAGCCTTCGTATCAGGCAAGCTCGGTGAAGCAAATAGCACATCAAGTGCTCTGTGGTGCTTGTTCCCCCGAGTTATTGCAATCTCTTCTTTTAATTCAGATTTCAGGAAACGTTTACCAGCTTTTGTTTATTTTTTTTTTTTATTAAACTGACCACAAAGTTTAATTCAGGTTGCCAGATTCCCAGGCAGTGTGTATTCCTCTGTAATTTGAATAGAGATGTAGCAGGGAAGAGCTTTTAGAGTGAGAATAGGGAGTTTTTTCCATGACAACGTCACAGACACTTTTCAGACATACCTTACGTCCCACAATAACATTCTGCATTGTGCCATAGGACAAAAAAAACCCCAAAAACCAACAATGGCCCCAGGCCATATCAAATTGAAGTTGCTTGATGTGTGTAGAGCATGGTCTCTTAACTGCCTTGACCTTTTCCTAGAAAAGTTTGATATCAACAGTAAATTTAGGATTCTTAAATGTGTTCAAAGCAAAAATAAATTTAAAAAGTTATATTCAGCACTCAAACGATAAAGAACAGAAAGGAAAATATAGAAATTTAAGGGTTTTTTCCAAATAATGTTTCAGTCATGCGTATCTTGTCTTTGGTTTTGTGTTTCCAGCTCATTTTTCATCTTTTGAAAGGCTGTGTGATGATATTGAGGGAGAGATGGGAAAAGTTTTTTGTTTCCTGCCCGGAGAGATGACACGCTAGGAAGAATAGCTAAAGTTTTAGTTCTGTGGTAATAGAAAGCAAAATTTCGTGCTGATGAGTATTTGAAGACTTGTTTAACTACACTTTTAGGAGAGTTACTTAATTTTGTAACATAAGCTTGCTTCTAAACCTAGTGTGAAATAGCATGTTGCCAAATTTACCTTCAGTAGTTTTGTTATCTAGTATGAATTTTTAAGTTATTAAATATCCAAAGATCACTGTGTTTCTGTCCATCTTGTTAGGTTCACTGGCAACATGAGCACTGTCCCTCTGCTCCAGTGGCAGGAAGGTTGCATGTGGTGCTGTGCAGCTCCTCAGAGACAGGACTGAGGTCTGAATGGGGCTAAACTGTTCCCATGCATACACATGGCTGCTGTTCGCCTGCCCTTGGTCACAGCTGGTGGGCTGCAAGAGATCCAGACCTCCTCAGTCCCTCAGCTCAGACTGGGGAGCGGTGGTGAAGGTGTCTAGGAACAGGATTTGCACAAACTGACTAGTGGGATCATTTGGTGCCAGTAGGCACATAGATATTCATTTTTGAAAGTCCCTGGTGATTTTTTGGGTGCATAAATACACATGTCATAGAGAAGTCTGATTTCTAGATGAGAAGAGTTCAGCAGTTTGGAAAATCAGATTGCTTTGATATATCTCCAGGTGGGCACCTGAAAATTCAGAACATACATGTGTTTTTTGAAAATTAGAGAAGACCAAGCTCACCTCTCTGCTTGTTCTCTGGGGACAGTAGTTAGTCAGGTTGGGTTTTTTTCTGTCCCCTCTTCCTACATGGAAGGCCTCAAGCCCCAGTCCCCTGCGTCCTGAGTTAGTTCTGTTCTGCAAAAGGAAGAAAACCTTTCTTTGGGGAGTTGCCAGGGAGTTTAATGTAATGAAGTAAATCCTCAGAAAACTTGCTGGATGCAGCACCCACATGTGTCTTGTGGAGAGCTGCAGGAGACAGGCATCCCCTCAGCATCAGTATCACATCCAAGGTATGCCCTCTCTTCCCAGTTGTGTTGGGCAGCAAAAGCAAACTGCGGGCAGAGGGCAAGCAGGAGGGAGGGAGGGCATAATTACAGGAGGGTGGTGTCCCACACTTCCTTGTCCTTGCTGTCAAAAGCTTGGGTCCTAACGAACAACTAAGCTGAGCGTGTAGGTGAGGCACGGGCTGGACGGTTCCTGTGGGAGGATAGCTGCTCTGCCAAAGCTCTCAGTTCCTCTCTCCAGAGTGGCTCTGGAGTGAACCAAATGTGGGAGAGACGAATTCTTCTGCACCCTCAGACCCACAATGTACAGGTGGGTTTAAGGTTTGCATTTTGGGAAATGGTAGTTTCTCAGGACTGCTGTGCTCAGTGTTGCTGCCTGTGTAATCTCTACAGGTCTCCCCTCAACAGCATAGGTGCCTCTACACTATACATCGTCAGACTTTACATAGGCAGTGTCACTGCAGTCTTTCCTTCACAAAGGATGTGGAGAGATGTTATTTATTTGGTATAAATAAATGCACATATTGAAACCTTATACGTGCAATAACTGCTTTGCTTCTGCTTACTCATATGCAATAGAGCCAAAACAACAGGAACTGCACCCAAAAATGTTGTAAACAAAATCCTGTGAATTTATAAAATATGTTGCAATCATATGTAAACTGCAAATATTCCATCTTCCTGTGGTGCTGATGGGGAATAATTTGAGAATTTTAAGCAGTGCAACTTTTCAGATGCTGGAAGGACTTGGCCTCATTTTGAAACTGCAGAAGAGGTTAGAATATATTTCGTGTGACAACCATGTCCTCAGACCTATTTGTTATTTCTTTTAAAAACATAAACAAACTGTTTTCTCATTTTGTTTACAGGACAATGGAACAGGAGATAACAGCTGCATTGAAGAAATATTACGGGTAGGAATCCTTAAAAACCATATTTTCCAGTTACATTTTATTTACTCTAAAAAACCAAGAGAATAACACGAATATTGCAATTACAGCTGTTAAAATATTGCTCTTTTAGATTGTCATCTTTCTAAGGAAAAAGTAGGCAAAATTATTTCCTCGTGAAAAATAATTGAAAAATCTGTGAGAACAACATTTCAAAGCCTGTAGATTTCACTGCTACTTTATGCCAGTACAGCTGACCTTCATGCATGGAGAAGCAGATAATGGGATAAATTATAAACTGAAATGTACAATGATGTTTCAGGTTTACAAACCATGCAAAGTGCATGTTTCCATTAATCATGACTGTCAAAAATCTTAATTTTGAAGGGAGGTCTAGGAAGGTCATTTTCCACCTGGATTTAATTATGTAATGTCATTATGTTCATTATGTCCATTATATAATGACAATGTGCAAAATCCATACTTATTTCCATATTTCATTATTATTTCTTTTATCTTAGTAATTTCTAGTTTATTTTCATGGAGTAAATTAACACACATTCAGACGTCTTGGCTTGAATCAACTTTGATATTGATTATTTTCTGTGGCAGACAAATTTACAAACAGTGCAACTTTTCCGTATATTTTAACTCATGGGGGTTTTGGTTCTTTTTCGAAAATGATAATTCAGTAATTCACAATGCTTATAAATCTGATCTAATAGTGATTGAAACACAAAGGAAGGGAGATGGAATGATAAAACCTCCCTATTACTGTCTGTGCTTCCACCTCTTGGATATCAACTACCCAATATTTCTGATGATTTATAAACAACGGGGCTATAAATATTTGGTTTAGAGATTAGTAGTGAATTACGCCTGTTGTTTCTAAAGGCATTTCTCCATTCTCCCTCAATATCTTAAATGCAGCTTTCAATTCTTAAGCTGGACAAAGAGTTTATCAACAATTGATGATGATATATTGCTTATGGCTTTACTGCCAGAGTTTTTACTTAGCTAACATTTACAAAATAGGCTTTTGTAAGACTGAAATGCGCATTCCATAAGCCTTAGCCACAGTCCTGCTCGTTTGTCACAAATTAGTAGCAGATATCATGAATTCATGATATGAGGCTCAGACACCACTTTTTTATGGAAGGCTTTTAAAATTAAATGTCAAAGAAGCTGGTCTTCCTCCTTTAGGTACTGCAATTTGTGTCATGCAATTAGGCAAAAATGTAGAGGAGACACAACTTCTTCCACACAGAGGAAGATGGATATGTAAGAGACCCCAGCTGAGAAGAAAAGTGCACTATATGGTAAGGTGCATCTCCAAACCTGTGAACACACCTGCTGTTCTCTCTTTTTTTCCCTCTGGAATGTTCCTCAAGAAATATTTTTGTCAAGGTTGACGATGGACAACCTCTCCAATCTGCTCATCCTCCAAGTCTGCAACCTGGGTATCGCTTTCTATTCTGAAATTCCCTTGTTTCTCTCTGTCTAAGACTACACATAAATCTTGTAGGCTGTTACTCTATAGCATTTCTACCTGAAGCTCTTTATTCATAAGGTGTAAGTCTCAGGTCCAAAATTCTCATTACACACTTTGATTGCTGCAGCATCCTTCCCTTGTTTTTGACAAATGCTGTGTTACCCACCTCCATTCATGCTGCTGTGCAGATCATTTTCCTAGCTTGACATCCTGCCCAAAGACATTTGTCTTTACATCTCACCAATGTCATCTCCTTCTCTATCACATCAAGTACAGCTATTTGTCTCTGATTTTGAGGACTCAAGTCTACCAGTCCATGCTATCATCTTAGATCCCACTTTCGCTTATCCAGTGATGCCAGCCCCAGTTTCTCCCGTGCTTCCCATGAGATCTGGGAAGAGCCTTGAAGACTTTCCCAGTTAGCTCCATATCTATCTTCCCATCCTTTCTTAAGGGCCTTCTTTTTCCCAAGCATGGTGGAAAAACAGTGGTGAGGTCAGGGCTGTACCACTGTTTCTCATGCCTGCACATTTCTGCTCCACTTGTACTTTCCCTTGTAGTACTCTCTCAGTTCGGATACGTCTATCTGCTCTCTTTTGTACTGGAAAGTGGATTTTCTGTGTCAGGAAACTTCTGTGTAGTACAAAAGCAGTGCTTAGGTAGTCTCACAATACGCATCCAGATCAGTGGTGGTTGTCACTGCTAATGGGTGAAAACAGCAACAGTAATAACATGCCTTTGCTATTCACTTTGTAAATTACTGGTATCCAGACTTTTCCAGCCCTCCCCATGCTCTCTTTTTGTCCCGAACAGATCCATGAAGTTATAACACAGATTTTCTGCTTTTCTGAAACAGACTCTATAAGGAATACCATTTCTATGATTTTTGTTGGAGATGCTATTATAAAGTAAAGACAAAGTTTAGCTTTTTTTCAGACAGGATATAGGACGCATATATACAAGTGCCCAAAGGCAGACAGGGAAAAGCCACAGGAGCTGCAATAGTTGTGTTCCCCTAAGAAAAGATAGCTGGCAGGCTGAAATGTGTTTATTTTAGGAAGAACCAGTCCCACTGTTTGGAGCATCAGCAAAAGAAAGAAGATGCTTAAAATTCATCTTTCTAAGGAACAGTGCACCCTGTTTCAGCAGTCTCTTGCACAACGTGAAGCAGAAAACATCCTCTCTAGTGTGTTCCTTGCACAAGTCAGGCTGTGGCTTTTACAAGGAACAGATACTTCCATGGCATGTCCATCTTCCCTCAGTCAAGACCAAGGGCAGTAGAAAGTGTACCCCAGACCTGCTCCGTTTGCTTCTCTGTGTTCCCTTCCACCCAGCAGGTGGGAAAAGGCAAGTGCTGGTTTGTGCACAGATCTTGTCACCCTCTGTTTTCAGGACATCACCATGGCCAGAGCTAACATTTGGACCTGGACTGCAAAATCAGTTTAGGCATGGGTTTAAAATCACCAAATCTTATTTTGCACTAACTGTAACAAGAATTTATAGTCTCTTTGCTGTGTGGTGCAACACAGGGTGCCACAACTTAAGTCTAGCGGTTTTTTTGATGTTGTTTTACCAAATATATCAAAGCTCTGTAGACTTTGTAAACTGACAGATCCTTCTGCACAAAACTGCAGCTTCCAGAGAAACCCCCGAAGAACTGAGATGCAGAATCGCTTCCAGTCCTGAAGGAGGTTGATTAACAAGACAGTCACACTGTCAAGATTGGAGCTATTGTGAGGTCTCCTGCTGAGTTTATAATCACTGCAGGAATCCTGAACCTCATCTAACCCCATGCACTAATTTATGTCAACTTCTTCAAAGTGCAGTGACTTCTCTGTACAGCTGCAGGCACGCACATTGAGGATAGAGAAACTTCTAAGAGAGCCTTCAATGTAAATAACCCCACTAAGACCAAGTTACAGATGTTATGTCAAAACATAAGACAAAAGCCTCATTACTTGCTAGTAGATGTAAAAGGCAATTCCTTATAACCTTTTGCACTGCTCGTAGAGGACATGATAGAAAAAAAAAAAAGACTACACAAATATCCTTTATGCCACCACGAGTGGAACAGTTCCTATGTGAGTTCCTGAGACATGGCCAAAGCCAACCTATTCACTTCTTTGCTAAAACACAGGCTTGCTAAGCAAGATTAGGTCAGTACTGGGGTCCTCAGCACAGAAAGGATATCTACCTGTTGGAAGAAGTCCAGAGGCGTGCCACCAACATGATTAGAGGGATGGAACACCTCTCCTATGAGGAAGGGCTAAAAGAATTGGGGTTGTTCAGCCTGGAAAAAAGACAGCTTAGGAATGGCCTAATTGTGGCCTTCCAGTGCCTGAAGGGAGTCTACAAGAAAGATGGAGAGGGATTTTTTTATAAGAACATGTAATGATAGGACAAGGGGGGATGTGTGGGGGAGCCCAGCTGGCTCTGGGCTCTTTGCAAGCTAGGATATTGAAGATGGAACTTTGCACCTGGCAGAGGGTTAACCACGGAGAGTAAGGACTGTGGCACAGGGTG